>CP139507.1:407963977-408640344 GCA_021014915.2 Artemisia tridentata subsp. tridentata
CAAATCCACTCTTATGTTGGGATTTTGGCGAGTTGGGCTGTGGCCCAACATGAAAATAATAGACTCACTCTCGGATGGACTGATAATAAAAAGACCAGGCGGACTTTATATTTGCTACATGGGCTTCGCCCCAATCTAGTAAAATTTAACACAACCATCTTTGAAGTTTAAAAGGGCTTCGGCCTGGTAAATGAACACCACAAGTCCTTTTGGTGTTTAAAAAAAACTTCGGCCCAACATAGCAAACTGGAAATCCAGTAACCCATAATTTGGACAAATACACAAGCACAAGTGTTTATCCCTTGTGTTATAAGAGGTTGTGCATAACGAGGTGTGGGAGGGACTCGAACATATGAACTCGACCAGTACATAACTCAAATGTGCCCTTATTATAGGGTGTGAGACCCTTTTCTAAACGAGCAAGAATAACACCCCCATGGGTGTTTTAATAACCAAGATGGTCGAACCGAAAGACAAGAAAAGAACCCGTTAAATACTCGAGTTGAGCTCGAGTGACTTAAGTTCATGGCCTCTCGGCTCACACCACAGCCAAGACACACTAGAAAGATCGAGTTTATACTAGTTGTTATTAGTCTCAACACAAGACCAAGGAGTGATACACCTACGACTCGAGAAAATCAACACAAACTGAGCATAACCACAAATAAAAATCCGAATACAAGCACGAATTTTGAGCATAGATACAAACACCATTCGACCTTAACACAAACTCGAAACTGAGCACAAACATAAACAACATACCAAGCATAAGCACAAACCAATCCGGACACAAACACTAAATTTTGAGCATCAATACAACACTATTCGGACATAAGCTCAAACACATTATGAGCATACTCCATTCGAATGTAAACACCAACAAAACTTCGAGCATCACACAACACAGGATTCGAGTATAAATATGAACACGAAATTCTCATTATCTATTCAATTAACTTCTTAACTGCTTACTAACTCGATTAAAAAGGCAGTGAGCAACAATCCAAACACAACATCTATAACATACACCTCCAAATCTTTGAGCCAATACTAGTTTTGAGTTGTGTTTTAGATTTTCGGTTTCAAGTTTTTACCACAGCACACAATGACACAAACAGCAAGTTGACAGAACATGTTACCACAAGATCATAACAACAACAAGAAAGGAAAAATATATATTGATTCAAGTACTTATCAACAAGATTAAGTTAAGGTTTATAGATGATAAAGAGTTAAACCTTACAACAAGCAAGATGTCGATTTACAAAAGTCACCAACAAAACCCAATCCGATCTTCCAAGCAATTCCACACACCACTGATTTACTCTCGAGCCCTTCGAACCTTGTGAGAATTTTTGTTGTGAGGTGTGACTGTGTGGCTCATTGCTGGAACTCGGTGGGTACAAAAAGAAGAATAAAGGGAAAGCTTTTGGTTCCCTTTTGATCTTTAGAGGATAAGAACCACTATATCCAGCTTCTCTCCCCATCCTTCCTCGATCTCCAGGCGTGGTTGACTTCTGGGGAAGAGATTTAGGAGACGACAAACCCATTGGAAAGCTCGAAAGTACAAAGATCCATAAATTAGGATGGTGATGGGTGAGGTCGATGGTGGTTTTTGGGAGAGAACACCAGAAGAAGTCAAAAGGGATATATGGACTGTTGTGGTGGAGATAATATCAAGAAGGAAAGGGATAAGAAGTCACGTGTATACTTGTGTTTTTATTATATTAAATATATTTTATGTACCCCGTGTTCTGTTGAGCTGAGGTGCAATCGTGGTACCCCGGTTTCACATAAATGTGAGACATATAATTCTGGAGTAGTTTTTATAAAACTGGCATAAGGTAAAGTTTATTGACTCCAAAAATGAATTATAAAATTAAACCATTACTAATGTGGTGTCGGTACGCGTGTGGTGTTGTTTTTTAGGAAAAACGAGATAACCTCTCGTTTTTGTTACGTTGGTGTCTGTAAATATCAGAAAGTGAAAAATTCACCTTTTCTGATAAAATCAAATAGTTTTGGTGAGTTACAGTATGCTACAGCGTGCGAGTTTGCTTCTCGTAATAGTTATGTAAACACATAAATGCTTAGTCTAACAGTTAAGTAATAATAAATAGACATTTATTATTAAAATATTAGTGACAAAATTACCGTTTGTCACACAGTACCAAAATGCAATAACCATGGGACCCAGGAAATTCCAGAGTACAGGTAACGTTACCAAGACACAAATTGCATACCACATTATAATCTACTATTTAACAATTACCTACAGTTTATTCATTAGGAACCATACTTTGCTGCAATAATTGCAGTTATTGTTTCAAAGCGTTTTACCAATAATAACGACACCATCTCCTTGACATGTTTTAGTCCACAGGCAAATACAAGAACAACATACTGCAATGAGGTACTATCTACACTTGAAAATATGTTACCAAATTTGGAAGTTGGTGCCCTCTTCTTCCTTTCAGAATTAAAATAAACGTGTGTAAATAAATGCAAATCAAGTGATTCCAAAAGTGGTTTAGTGGCTTTTAAACCTAAAGAGGGAACTTGTATGACGAGATCACGAGACAAATAATGTGCTAAACTATATCGAATTGCATACATTATACATATTAGCAGACTATGCATATTCCTTTACTTTGCATCAAAGTTAAATTGTAATAAATTGATAGCTGGAGTTCATACTTGTGAGGAATATGAAGAAAGAAGGCAACTAAATCTTACAAATGAGACTTTTTCACTTTAAAGATGGTTGGAATGAAATATATACATCATTACTCGCAACAACTAATACATTTAACCAAAAAAGTTAACTAATGTTAAAACAAAAGGTTCATCAGTCCTTAACAGGTGACTGTCTTTGCTTTTAAGTGTCTTTCGATAGGCTGGTCCTCAAGTTATGTTGCGAGTAAACACAAATAACTTAAAAACTACATAACATAACTAAACATCAAGTAGCAACAAACTTGAAGTCGATACAATTGTCTTAGCGAGTTTTTTCTTGCAAATCTAAAATCCTTTTTGCTAAATTAATCAGGGCATCACAGTGTAACTAAAATCTACTCACAAAAATTAGGGCATCACGGTGTAAAATTAGTGCATCACAATTGTAAAACCCGAAAATCTAAAACATGTTATAAGACCAAAATACCCTCGTAACTTTGAAACTTAATTAAAATTTATATAACTTAAAAATAAATCACAAAACCTATGAAAACGAAACAAACATGGCATGAAATAATTTTGAGTCATCACAAGATAATTTTTTCAAGCTACCAATAATGTTTAAAAACACATTACGAGTCCAAAAGAACCGAAAATCTCATGTTATATATGTTACGTAAATTGTAAAATCAATAAAGAAGAATACTACACAATAAGAAGGGAAAAATGTCAAGTTAAATTGTGTGTGTTGTGGGTCTTGAATATGGGCCGATCCACCCTCCTTTTCCCCTCCTAAAGTCGGCCAAAACACCCTCTTAAACCAGCCCATACATTGTTTCACCCATTCACATAAAATACCGATCTTTGTTAGCTCCCAAAGAACCCTAAAAATCTGCCATTCTGCGCCCCATTTGCTGCTGTAGATCGACACCAAGAAGACCCCAAAAACCCTCCATCTTGATCTCATTCTAAGGTAAATACATAATCTTATATCAATACATGTTCGTACGAATCAAAAACTAATCAAAAAGGTGTGTTTTCCTCTTGTGATGTGGCTGTCGATCGAACCAAAAGAAGGAAGGGAGAAAAAAAAGATTTTTCGTGTGGTGTTTTTAATTCCGTGTGATCGTGTTCTTCATCTTGTCATCAAGGGTATTGTATTACTCACCTTTTTGGTTCACATAATTATGTCCTATACAAATCTTGGATGAAAACTTGTCACATAAAATAACAAAACAAAGAAAACCCTAACATCTTGTATCTATGGATCGATTTGAATTATTATGGTGTATGATTCGTTTTGAATATGTTATAAGCTAATATAAACTGACCTAAATGTGTTTTAAACTCACCTAAAATCGTTTGGTGTCAAGAATTAATGAACGGGATGAAGAAACCCTAAGTATATATATGATTCTGTGATAACTGTTTTTGATCTGGAACTTGGCTCGACTTTAACCGGCTATAAATAAATGATGTGAACGGGTATTGTAATGGTTTTTGAGTCTAAAACTAATTTCAATGAAGTGGCTACCTGGAGAAATTTATTTTGTAATTTTTAGAGGCTTGTAAGGCTACTTTTTGATTTTTAGAAAATCATGTGTCTGGTCGTATTGGTAAAGTCTGGAAAAACAGTCCGGGTTTTTCATTTATCATTTTCAAACCATAACGAATTAGGATGTGTCCTTTTAGCTGAGTAATATATCACATGTTGGCGAATTACTGGAATTTTTGTAGAATTTTATAAATTTGATAGACTGGGAAAGAAGATGAAAAATGGTCGGGTGTTTTTAATTAATCCGGTTCTGGGACAGGTTGAGAAAAAGGATTTTTAGTTCGTATCTATACAATTTAATAAAATCTGAAAAAATTTCATAAAATACTCAAGACCCTGGGGAACGTCTGTGAATTTTTATAGATTTTATTTCGAAGATTTAATATGGTTTTCAAATTATTTAAAACGAGTCCAGTAATACCTGAAAACTGTCAAGACATGTAAAAAGGATGTAAATTGTTATTTTTCCTAAGCTAAGGGTTATGTTGGTGAATCGTGAAACTTGAGGGTATAATTCGTATAATAAGTTAATTTGAAGGTACACTCTGTAATCTTGGAAAATAAAATGCGTGTTGTGTTAATAAATTAATGAGAGGAGTTAAAATGTAAGCTATGTAAATCTAGGGTTTCATTTTTGTAACTTTGATAAGTAAAGGGATAGAAAGTGTAAATTATGAAACCTAAAGGACTAAAAGAGTAACTTGATGAATCTAAAAGCTAAAATGGAAAGTTACTTAAAATGGAAAGATTGTAATTTTCTTCTACCCTTTAGGTGTGAAGAAGGAGTGACCTTGAGCTGCTCTCTAATTTCTGTGCTTTGTTTCTGTTTGTGCTTTCGTCATAAGGTACAGATATTCTGACCTTCTCTGTAAGGTTTCCTATGATTCTTTTCTGATCTGTTAAATTCTCTGAATTGATACTCTGTTACGATCCCTTGCTATGACACCTTTGCTTCAACCTTTGATCTCTGATTTTGAACCTGTGATATGAAGACCTTTTGATATGAGATGGAAATGTTTTAAGTAAAGTATTTTGAAAGGGTTTTTCAAGCATGATATATTGACTTTAAGAAAACTATTTTGAAGTTCGTTTTATGAAAACTAATTGAAAGACCATTTATGAAAACTATTTTTTGAATGATTGTTTTTAAATGAACCTTAAGAGAAAACCTTTTGAAAAGTACTTTTGATATTGAACCTTTGAAGATTTAACCATCGGATGCATTGACCCTTTTTGGATATTGACCTGGGACATTTGACCTTCTGATATTTGAACTTCTGATACTTGACCCTCTGATACTTTGACTGGTCTGATTATGAGTTTCTGATATTGAACCTTCTGATATGACACCCTGATTATGATATGAACCTTTGACCTTTGACCTTTGACTCTTAGTTTGATACCCGAGCCACTTTTCTGTTACCTAGCCAGGAAGGTAACCTGGCCGTGTCTGTGATGCACCACTGGCATGACTCATGTGTGGGTGAGTGATTCCTCACACCGCCCCCATTCTGATTATGATATGCGCATTACTTTGATTATGATTATATATGTTCTGGGGGGCGTATGGATTGCAATCCTAGATCTGATCTGTTTAGTGGATTTAATCTGATATGATATGACTTGTCTGGTGACTGGTGCTGTGTGCAATACACGCCTTTCACATATGTCTGGGAGCTAGCTACTCCATTTGAAGAATGAGGACACCCCTCATATTATCTGATTATCTGAGAGGTCTCCCCTCTATATGATTATGAAGATTTATGGTTACACTGTTATGATATGATATGATCTGTTTCTGGGCTCGTGGTGGATGACTATCCTAAACCTTTACTCTTGTACCTTATTTATATCTCCTTCATTATGCTACATCGGATTATTTCCGTTTACTTTTGTTTCCGTTTATTATATATCTGTTCACTGGGCTTTGTAAGCTCAGCCGCACGTTTTCTTTTCATGTGCGGCAGGTTTTAGATGGAAGATGAGTATGAGTGAAGAGACTTTTGGACCTAGAAGGCTTGACAGTTATTTTGGCCTAGAGATGATTAGAAGTTATTTTATTGTTAGAATTTGTATCCGTTTTTGTAACCTTGTTATTTCAGTACTTCCTTTGTAACCCTTGAGAATCTTTGTATTACTTTTGAATGTATGCTTTGTTATATCTGATATGAAACCATTCGCGTGACATCTTTACCCTTGTCGGGTTGGGGTGTTACAACAATTATAAAATATCGTTCAGACATTTTATCAAACACTTGGTGTGCATTTTTTGTAAACCTGTTTTACATATCTTTTTTTTCTCAAATTTGATTCAAATAACTAAACTATACAGTGCATTATATCATAAAACTCTTAAAAACCAATACATCTACGAACAAACATGATGATTGAAAAATAAAATTTCATGAAAAAAACCTAACTTGATATGAACAAAAATTCGTATAGATAAAACAACATCAATCACATATATAAGCTTTATAATTGATTTTAAGTAGCAAAAATAACAAAACTATAATCGAAATCACTTATAATGAGATGATATTGAATCTGATAACACGATATTATATTGAATCTGATAACACGAAATCAGTTACATACCTTATTGAATCTGATAACACAAAATCATTTACATACCTTAATTTGATCTTCAGTTTGATAAACTATGATGAAATGATATTGAATCTGATAACACGATATGATATTCAATTTGATAACACGAAATCAGTTACATACCTTATTGAATCTGATAACACGATATGATTTCGTGATGAGATGATTTTGTGATGATATGATTTTGTGATGATATGATATTGAATCTGATAAATATTGAATCTGGAACTGGGGAAAAAAAAAGTCTGGTTCGTGGAATGAGAGAAAGAAGAAAAAAAAAATGAAAAAAAAAAATTAAGCATTATATATGAATGGTGCGAATTTACAAAACCCTCCCTTAACGAATGAAGGAAGAAATAATAAGGTCCCTGTAGTTTGGTGTGAAAAAAGGGAGGGGAAGGAGGGGGAATGGGAGGGGATGATTTGTACACTTTTCTCACTTTTCTAGCAAAATGAACTTTTTCATGAACCAATATATATATATATATATATATATATATATATATATATATATATAATATATATATATATATATATATATATATATATATATAATATCTTTACATATATATGAGGCTATGTACGACTAGCACGAAATGCTACTTTTGTTGTACAATAACATGGAATGTCACCTCAATGCCACCTCAATGATGACATGGAACACACATTTCCATGATTTTTTTTTATTTTCCGGAATTTAATTAAAAATTTTTGACCAAATGAAGAATCGAACCCTGGTCTTGCACAACAACAACCAACACTCCTACCACTAGAGCAATTGAGTTTTTGTGTTACACATTGAAAAACAAAAATGACATGCTTAACTAACTATTCATTCTATATATGGCATCAGCTAAACACGACATTTTTTAAAATTGAATCACTTCCATAAACAAAAATCGTAATTTTCTCCCTTTGATTTCGTCTTTTCTTTTGAAACTGAAGTATTTGAATTCGAGATCCTACATTATCTCACAATGAAACGTCTAATTGAAATTAATCCTCCTCAATCATTCACACAAAACACGTAAAAAAAACATACGGCAATCGAAATAGGTAATCATCAAATCAAATTCAAAACCCTAAAACTTTCAAATCCCTCAATTCATCCATTGAAACCTAAACCTTAAATCAAGTCTTCCATTTAGGGTTTTGATTATCAAGTCATTGTTTTCAATTCGCTAAAATTAAGGTCTTTAAGAGATTAATTATGACTAAATGAAGGTAATAACCTACTTTTCTGTTTGTTATATAATGTGTTTTTAGTCATGTTTCTTCGAGTAATCATGTTTCTTTGTTATGATTGCAAATATATGGGAAACCTATAGTGTTTGGACAAGCGCTCACCAGTTGTTATATAATCAAAAAAAGGTAATAATTTAAATTTTATGAATTACTAATGATCTATTATGTGCTTTTGAAAGTAGGTGTTTGAATTAGAGATTCGAATTGACAATGCGGCCTATTATCTGGTATAGCTAAAATTATGTAACTGATGCAAAACCAGTTTTTGATGAAATGTCTAAATGAAACATTAGTTCTTTATCGATGGTTGTATGCTATGCAAAGATGGTTTTTTAATTTTATTTGTTTTTTACGATTATTGTAGTAAAAAATTATGGATTTTAACTTGAAAAGCTCCACTTAAAAGGGTAAGGCTTATCTACATTTTGTTGTTTTAAGCGTAATGTCAGTGAAGCGTTTTCCCATCAAATCCCAACTATTACATTCATATTAACACAATTGTTTGACTATCTATCAGATATTATAATTTAGAAATACCCTCTTATCATGACAAATGATAGACAAAGCGTAATGAAATTTACATATGGTTTTCGATGCAACTTAAACTCCATTTTTTCTTCTTTTTAGTGTTAACTGCTCATTGATCCTAACAAACACTGCTATTTGTGTATGATACAGAGATAGAAAATTTAAGCGGAGGCAAACGCTGATGTGGAGAAGCTTCTCAGTACCTAGATTGTACCTTCACAACAGGTTTCAGTCATAACTTGTGATTATCATATTAAATGGTACATTTGTCTAAGAATACCATAATTTGGTCAAAAGACAAGTAGAAAAGTGTGATGTACAAGTCATAGTGGTCAAATACATGAATTTCATCAAGAATTATTTACTTAGATTAGTATTAGGAATTAACTACATATGTGATGTTATTTCTTCAGGAAACCTGGTGAAATTTGCAGTAACGGCAAATGTTCTTGGATTCCCAGCCATTCCTGTCCCTGTAAGTGTTGTTTATACCTTGAAATTATGCAAAGCTAGTCACCCCGACAACTATGACAGTATTTAATATTAACTGGCATTTGCTAACTTTGCATTTTAACAAATATTGTTGACATGGGGGTGTTTGGAATTGTATTTTTGGAACCATTTACTTGATTTCTTTGAACTTAAAAGTGGCAATAATTAGTTTTTAGTGTTTGGATAAAAAAATTATGCACTAATGGTATCTTCATACATATTAATGGTATCTTCACATGGATTTGACAGGGTTTTGATTAGCTACGTTCCGATCTACTACAGTAGCAGAAGTCATATATGTCGGGTTCCCAACCTCTTCATCAGCTACAAATGCTCACGCCCATTAAAGGATTTATTTAAACAAAGCATACTTAGAATAGTAACATTACTCTGCTTTCAGAACATTTCTAATTTAATGTAGGACTAGGTTTAAAACGATATAGCAATATGCATATTTTAGGTAGCAAGACCTTAATGTCTGTCTTGTGTCTGATTTAGTGTGGTGTAATTCTTTGAACCATGGTTGTCAGGATCCCGATCCTGATCTTAGGATCTTACGATTTTACGATACTACAAAGCAAAAATGATCCGGATCTTACAAAGGATCTTTAAAAGTTTAAGATCTTATAGCATCCCGATCTTTACCATAGGATCTTAAGATCTAATATGATCCGATCTTACTTTTCTCAAACCACAAACTAAAAAAAACTAAAAAATTATGGAATGTATTTTGTAGAATTTTAAAAAAAAACATGTTAATATTCTTAAAATTTTCATAATTATAATTTAAGACAACATTTCTATGAAATATTTACATAATTTGTGTTTATGATATATATTAATTTATAGATTTGTATAATATTACAAAAACTATTAACAAAATGACATTATAGTAGGATCTTAAGATCCCGATCCGATCTTACGATCTCGATCTTGCAAAGACGAAATCGATCCTAAGTAGGATCCTGATTTTGAAAACCTTGCTTTGAACAGAACCACAAGGATGTCTTGGTTGTATTTGATTCAGAAGACTATCCTGTACTTATAGAATTCCTTAAAGGAAACAAGAATGACAAACAATTTCAAAGAAAGCTGGCATGGAAAGCTTTCCAGCATTGTGTTGTGGAAGCAGACCAAAGGAGGTACTCTCTTCTGTTCAATTGATTAATATTTCTATATTTAAGCTTACTATACCGTCAGTTATTATTAAATACAGTTAAAACTTAATGTATTCTAATCTGTGTTGGCAGACAAATTATCACCAAGCTTTATTGTGCCACTCACTCTCAAGAGTTCACTTCGCTATGGTGAAAATCCTCATAAGAAGGATGCATTTTACACGACAGTAGCTTCTCTGAAGTTAACGGTGATGGTATTACGTCAACTTTAATATAATCTTTATTAACCTTTTTTTGATCAGGGGGAAATGATCATGAGATTTATGAATTTGCACGGACTGTTGGTCACACAGGTTAGCTTAATTTATTATAATGAAAGCACATACTCTCTCCATCCCATGATTTCCTCATCGAAGTGTCTGACTAGCTGTAAAAATATTGAAAATACCTTTTTATTACCATATGAGGGGTTCTTATGGGTTCAAACCGGGCCTGTAACAGCTCAAAGCGGGGTTGAAGGCAAGTCCGGTTGCCCTGGCTAACCAAATTTCCCCCTTTTTTAGTTGAAAAAGATGAATAAAGCAATTTGGGAAGTTTTTAGCACCTTTCATACACTTTGGGCGACTTTCAACCAGTTTGACCCAGGTACAAATGACATACGTAGCACACTTTGGGCGCTTACCTTCCTCCATTTTGCACACATTTAATGTTGATCAAGATTCCCATTTTCTTCATTTCTTTGATTAGCACATGAATAACTACCCGGTTTGAACCGTTACCTGTCGTACTTACTTTTCGGCCTCAGTGAACGGACTTGCTTATATATATATATATATATATCGAAATATATATATATAATATATATATATATATATATATATAATATATAATATATATATATATATATATATATATATATATATATATATCGAAAGGTAAATGAGGGGGGTTTGGGATCGGTTGATTTCTTTGCTTATCTGCTTAAAGAATATAAGCAGGTACTAATTTACTTATTTTCAAGTGTTTGTTTACTTTATTATAAGCATGTAACCAGCTTTATCCAAAAACTACAAATTTTTTAGCTGTTATAAAATATAAGCTAATAAGCACTTGAAAGAAGGAAAGTATCATTAAGTCCAGTTCGTGATCTTTTTTTAACTTCAAGAATCATAGCTTTGGCTATCGGTTTTTATCCATTTGTTTTAGAAACATTCAGCACTTTCTTGCACAGTGTTGGTAATAATATACGTAGATAAGGATTGAGGAATCATGCTACGATCTCTAAATAGTCATTTTAGTAGATAGTTTTGAGCCTAAAAAAATACTCTAAATAGTTTGCCATGTGAGGGACAATAATTATGGAGATGTTTGTC
The DNA here is from genome assembly GCA_021014915.2 of Artemisia tridentata subsp. tridentata. Lineage (NCBI taxonomy): Eukaryota > Viridiplantae > Streptophyta > Magnoliopsida > Asterales > Asteraceae > Artemisia > Artemisia tridentata. The sequence continues at coordinate 407,975,575 of CP139507.1, forward strand.
TAAGCCTCTCAAATGAGATTATTTCTTTAGTGTAAAGCTCTTTTTTTGTTGTTCAGTTAGCTTTAAAGCAAATATTGTGGATAAGTTCATTATTTCATCATTATAACGACCTTTTTAAAGCTCCCCCAACCGGCCAAACACACCCTAATCTCATTATTCTTTATTTATGTGTACAAATTTGTAACCAGTGGTGCAAAAAGTTGTCAGGGATAAGTCATTGTTGTTTGTTCAAAGGATTCCTGTGCTTAGTTAATAACCCCGTTAATAGTTTTTTCTTGCAAATTAGCTTTTTCTGAATGGAATTAGGAAACACTATACTAAGGTGCTACTAATTTTATGCACTATTGGTTTGCGGAAAGTACTTTAGATTATTTTACGTGTAGCTATAGCTACCAACTATTCAAAAGATTCGCATTTTATTAAAAACTTTCGTAGTCCATGCACGTCCAAAAGTTCTTTAGTAACTCCTCCTCTGCTAAGCTTTATATTTTGATAGGCATTCACCAGTGAGGTAAGGAAACAACAATTCAAAAGTTAGATGAAGATACATCTCAATTTAGTTATAATCTCAATAGTTTTGCTTAGTATGCACAAGTTATCTATGCTCCTTATAAGTGTATGAGTGTATCTCATTGATGTGTTACGTCGAAACTTTGAATTTATAAATAAGAATTACCGATAAACTAGGAACACATTCGGGCAAGTATACCCTAGTCATATGTAGTATTGGGGTTGGTAAGTCAAGGTCGTCCCAAGAGACTTGGTTGCACTCAAGTGTCGTTTGTTTGTTTAAGCAAGTAACAAGTTGATGGTTATGATTGTCACGGATCAAACCAACAAGAAAAGCAATATAAGAACAATCACACAAAGAACATACATGTTTGGACAAATGATCACATGGATATTAGGATGGTTAGTTTGGAAAACATATTATCAAAAGTAATCCTTACGACCTTTAGAACCAATAATAATTTAGTGTTTTATAAATCAAATATGTATAAGCCTCAATCAAATGGTCAAGTCATGAGCCTTATACCTATAACAAGAAAGAATCCTTTCGATCTATAGACTTTAAAGTTATTAATTCGTGAAGTTCCATTTACTTGAAAAATGATTAAAACACATATTCAAAAGATGCCTTTCGACCCTTAATCTAAATTAAACTTTCACTTGTTATGTTTATTAAGTTTCTCATACAATCGTCACAAAGTACAAGACCAAAACATTCGTCGACTAATGAATTGAAATCAACCACTATTGAGAATCCTTTCGACTATAGACTCAACAATGATTAATCAAAACAATAAACAAGACAAGTTCCAATTTAACCAAATATGATGTTATCATTATAATCCAAACAAACACTACAAATATCCAAACATCCTTTTATCACAAGTTATCATATGAGCCAAACAAGTAGTAAGACATCATTCATAAGACAAAGCACATAAGAATAATCACATCATCAACACAATCATAGAACCAAACATGCTTAATATTAAAAGAGAAGATACCAAAGTTCATAAGATGAAATACAAGTCCTAGGATTCACACATGAATCCTCCAATGTTCCACAGCCCATTACTAAGCCAAAGACTTCTATTACAACCCATAACTTCTGGAAATCTCAACTAACAAAATATAATAAGAGATGAGGGTGTTTGGTAGCAAGGATTGATGGAGATGTATGGATTGTTTGATTGGGTTCTTCTTTGTCCTAGCCTTGCAAACTGAGATGAGGGTTAAACCAATCCCCCAACACCTCTAGAAAGGGTGAGGGGTGGTGAGAGAGGTTTTTGAGAGTTGTATATGAGTTGTTTATGGGAGATATCTCACACAAATGGCCAAAGGGTTGTATTTAAGCTTTAGAAGTAACTTATCCTCAAAGTGTCATTAAAATGACAGGGAATTGAGTTATTAGGGAGACATGATCGGACTTGTGGCTTAATGATACTTAAATAAGCATTAAAAATGACTTGGAGAGGTCAGATCGGTCCAACCGATCGGATGCGGGGCCATGCCGATCGATTGGATGAAAAAGTTAGCTCCATCCGATCGGTTGCGGGCTCCATCCAATCGGTTGGAGCATTGTGGCTGCTTGAAAGTTGTATATCTTTCTCTTAGCTTTCCGTGGCCGCTTGAATCAACTAAATCCGAGTTTGTATGCTCAACTTATGGCCAAAATGGTGAAGGTGTGTCGGGAACAATGAGTCTTCCATTATTTCTTCGTTTTAGCTTCTTTTCTTCATTTCTTTTCTCGTTTTCCCTTTTGTGCTTTATTTTTGAGTCTTTGAAGTGACAACTTCATGACTTTATCTTCTCGAATATACTCCAAGAGACTCGCTTTTGTCGGGAATTCTTCGTGTATGCATAAATCTTCGTTTATTGATCGTTTCTTCGTCTTTTTCTTGGTTTTCTTTGTCGTGAGCATCCATGAACCTAAAATAGAAATTATACTTCATTAAGTACCATAAGTTCATAAAAGTGATCAATATATATGCATAAAATTCACGATAACGCTCCTAAAAACATGTACAATTTGAGCGTTATCAAATTCCCCCACACTTGAACTTTGCTTGCCCTCAAGCAAATCTAGAAAAAGAAAAATCGAAATTCATACCTAAATGACAAAACGTAAAGAAAATTTTAAAATTTTGAGTGCGATCTCAACTTTTTAGAAGGGACGTGCTATCGTCGACCGACCGCAGGAGGGAGACTATGGCGCCTGGAGGCGCCAAAGCAGCAAGCCGGAGGAGAGAGTGCAGCTCGAGTAGGCAACACGTAAGTGTCTTGGTTCAGCTAAGCAGGGCCCGGGCAAGCAGCAAGCAAGTGTCTTGCTTCAGCTAAGCAGGGCCCAGGCAAGCAGGAAGGGATTGTCCTTGTGTTACTGTCCTTGTGTTATATATTTTTTTAATCAAAGAGAAAATGAGCGCAAACTCCCCCACACTTAAGGGTTTGCTTGCCCTCAAGCAAATATTAAGAAAAATGGATCCCACATGGTGCATGAAAAATGATTATAAAAATTATGATGCAAATCTACCAAGTACAAGTACAAGTACAAGATATGATTCATCATTTTTAAGCGTTATGGTGAAAAACCGAGATGTATGACAATACCCATAAATTTTCTTGCTTGAGTCACATTTCTAAACACCTCACAAAAAAGAAACGAAGTATAATTCACTCAATCACTCATTTATTTAGGTAGTGGAGTATATATAAGAAAAATCACACTCATTGCTCAGTCATGATCCGTTTATTACCATAAGCTTGTACAAGAAACAAAACTCCACCGACGTGGCGTAAGCGCCAAGTGTAAACATCTAAAGAGGTCTTTTATTCGGGTTGTAATGTACAGGCTTCGAGGTTGTATTAGGCTTATGTTTAAATATGTCATACAAGAACATATTAGATCGCTAGCGCGAATTCTTGATTTACTCGAACAACGGATGGTCACTAGGGCATATCTTGGATTACTGGCGCGCTATTCACATAATGGATGGTCACCAAAATACACACTAGATCGCTGGCGCGTCATTCGATCACTCAAAAACTGGATGGTCACTAAAATATTAATGTACTACATATTTTCACAAAGCCATCACTATATCCGGATGCTCGAAAGCTAACAACAAATAAAGTAATTTGGTAAGGGTAGGGATAAGGCATGGGAGTATTTATGAAATTGTTTTTAAAATAAAAATAAAGTCAAGTCTAAGTCCCATTGTTGCTAGTTACTGAACAAACCGCAAACCCGTAAATGATTATAGTTAACAACTTCCTCTCCTTTTAACTTTCCCATATCGATACATCGATTCGCCATAATAATATCCCTCATATTTAACTCATTGGCTAACAACATATCACATAACTTTCTTTTTCATCTTCAAATATAGCACATTGGCTATAATTGTCACCTTATAGTTGCGATGACTTATCCTCATTTTTTTTTCTTTTTTCTTTTTTTTTATTATTATTTATTTTTTTACATTTTACATTTTTTTTTTCTTTTTTTTTCATTCATTCTCCTTTCATACATAACATCTCCCCCACACTTCGTATAAGCATACACCACAAAAAATACAAAACACGAAGTTGCGCACCTTCATCTTTGTCGGAATGACACACACGAATGGCAAAGTGTGGCTAACTATTAATCATCAAAAACAATCCAACATACCAAGCAACTAGCAACCCACCATTTAGACATTGACAAAGGGTTAGGCTAAGGTTTAAAGTGTAAAATATTTTTTTTCTTTTTTAATGGATGTTCCCAAAAATGAAAAGGATAGCTCGGAGGGTTAACTAAGGGTATCTGGCGCTAAATATAAACGTTAACAAATGGGTTCCAAATACGAGGTTAACTAACCGATATGGTTAGCAAAAATTATTTTGTAAACGGATGGCCATTTGGTGTTATTCCTAAGGATGCCTCTTTATCACACGAATACACTTATATCACACGAATGTGATCTTAATGCAGTCTGGTAATGATTTACAAGTACAAGTTCTAGAATGAATAAAATCACCAGCACACTCATAGCAAAAGATCCAAGGATAAAAGATGTATGCTATATACGAAACAGGCTCAAATCCTCACATATTAGTGGAAAGAGCTATAATATGTGCTAGCAAATGTTATCGATCCCAGAATGGATTGCAATATTAATCGGGACACATCTCAATTTTTTCAAAATTACAGATTTCACCAGTGGATTGATCCAGTTATTCTAATATATTATCCTAAAAGCGTGAAAACAATTAGGTCACAAGGGCAAACAAGTATACAAAATTTTAAATTGGCCCCAAAAATTATAAATTTGAAAAGTAGTTTTGTTTTTTCTATTTACTTCCCCCCACTCTTAAGTTAAGCATTGTCCAAAATGTAATGAAAATTAACTTCAAAGCATGTAAAATTGGGAAAATAAATAAATAAATAGTCCAAGAGAAACGAAACTTCCCGGGCCAAGAAATCGCGATCGAACTCCATATGATAAGGTGCTAAGCAAATGCTAGCATAAGCTTATGAGATCAATCAATTTCTCATTCAACAAAACATCTCCACACCAAGTATAATATCACCAATAATCCAATCTCCAAGAGCTTATTAAATCTGCAAAAATAAACTAAACTACAAAAAACGCGTAAAATTCTAAAACTCACTTTCGTAGGCATCACGGTTGCATTTAGCGTATGCAACAAGCCTTTTAAACCCCTCGGTGGCCCGAGCGGACGAGTGAAGTCTCATGAGGGTTTCCAGTGAACATACCTACAAAGTTCAAAACATTTTTATTTTTAAAACAAGTACTTATGTATTCACAACGTACTAAATTAACAAAATTTAAAATGAAAAAAAAAAAAAAAAAAAAAAAAAAAAAAAAAAAAAAAAAAACCCCAAATTTAAGTAGAATAAAAGAAATGATGCTCTTGCAAAAAAACAAAAGACATTTAAACTTATTCGATCTAAACACAAACACACAAGAACAAAATACGAAAAATGAAAATAACATTTTTTTTTTTTTACCGATTGGTCCATCCGATCAGTCAGAGGATCTAACCGATCAGTTGGGTTGGTTTTCCTTAGGCCAATTTTTACCGAGAGCTCCAACCGATCGGCATGGATTCCATCCGATTCGGTTGGCACTCTGGTGACCAAATTTCTTTTCTTTTTTTTTCAATAAGTTTCAGTTATAAACTTTTGTTGACAAAATAAAACAAAAAGACATAAGGTAATGAATACGAAAATAGACACAAGTAAATAAAACACATAAACACATATGTACTAGAAGAACATCAAGAACATAATACAACACTTGAAACAAAAATAAGCACATAAAAGCACGATCACAGAAAATGACAAGCACATAGATGCAATCAAACATAATTAATCACGTAACACTAATGAAAACTAAACAATCTAAAACAAGATAGTCTTATTCAAAATTGATATGAAACTAATCCGAACAAGAAGAACACGAAAAAATAACATACAGACATGCAAGAGATCACATAACATATAAAACATAAAACTCACAAAACAAGAAAAACACAAACTAGAAAAAAAAAATTGGTTCAAAAGCCTCCAACCGAATCGGTTACAGGTGGTGACCGATCGGTTGGAATGGTTTGGGTGGTTTTTTCGTAAACACTTTCGAGCACATTTAGCAAACTTTTAAATGCGTATTTTTAGAACACATGAAACGAAATCTCAACATCAAAAAAAAATTGATTTTTAAGCCAAGATCATTTAAGCAATTACGAGAAATGAGAAATTTTTTTTTAGACAAAGAGCAAGAGAGGCAATTAAGCAATCATCATGAGAAAACAAGCAAGCAAGCAATCAAACAAGAACAAAGAAACAATCATTTATGAGCAAGAGTAATATAGCATTCGAACAAATTAGCAAACAAGAAATCGATCAATATATCAAGGAAACGAACAAACAAGCAAACAAACAAACACCTAAGAACAAAAACCAAATCCTTGATGGTGACGATGCCGAAATTAACATGCAAGCAAACAAACAATATATCAATCTAGAAGATAATAAAACGAACAAACAAGTGCAAAATAAGTCCCCGGCATCGACGTCAAAAACTTGATGCGCTCCATCGAAGCTTTAAATTTATAAACAAGAATTACCGATTAACTAGGAACACATTCGGGCAAGTATACCCTAGTCATATGTAGTATTGGGGTTGGTAAGTCAAGGTCGTCCCAAGAGACTTGGTTGCACTCAAGTGTCGTTTGTTTGTTTAAGCAAGTAACAAGTTGATGGTTATGATTGTCACAGATCAAACCAACAAGAAAAGCAATATAAGAACAATCACACAAAGAACATACATGTTTGGACAAATGATCACATGGATATTAGGATGGTTAGTTTGGAAAACATATTATCAAAAGTAATCCTTACGACCTTTAGAACCAATAATAATTTAGTGTTTTATAAATCAAATATGTATAAGTCTCAATCAAATGGTCATGTCATGAGCCTTATACCTATAACAAGAAAGAATCCTTTCGAACTTTAGACTTTAATGTTATTAATTCGTGAAGTTCCATTTACTTGAAAAATGATTAGAACACATATTCAAAAGATGCCTTTCGACCCTTAATCTAAATTAAACTTTCACTTGTTATGTTTATTAAGTTTCTCATACAATCGTCACAAAGTACAAGACCAAAACATTCGTCGACTAATGAATTGAAATCAACCACTATTGAGAATCCTTTCGACTATAGACTCAACAATGATTAATCAAAACAATAAACAAGACAAGTTCCAATTTAACCAATTATGATGCTATCATTATAATCCAAACAAACACTACAAATATCCAAACATCCTTTTATCACAAGTTATCATATGAGCCAAACAAGTATTAAGACATCATTCACAAGACAAAGCACATAAGAATAATCACATCATCAACACAATCATAGAAACAAACATGCTTAATATTAAAAGAGAATATACCAAAGTTCATAAGATGAAATACAAGTCCTAGGATTCACACATGAATCCTCCAATGTTCCACAGCCCATTACTAAGCCAAAGACTTCTATTAAAACCCATAACTTCTGGAAATCTCAACTAACAAAATATAACAAGAGATGAGGGTGTTTGGTAGCAAGGATTGATGGAGATGTATGGATTGTTTGATTGGGTTCTTCTTTGTCCTAGCCTTGCAAACTGAGATGAGGGTTAAACCAACCCCCCAACACCTCTGGAAAAGGGTGAGGGGTGGTAAGAGAGGTTTTTGAGAGTTGCATATGAGTTGTTTATGGGATATATCTTACACAAATGGCCAAAGGGTTGTATTTAAGCTTGAGAAGTAACTTGTCCTCAAAGTGTCATTAAAATGACAGGGAATTGAGTTATTAGGGAGATATGATCGGACTTGTGACTTAATGATACTTAAATAAGCATTAAAAATGACTTGGAGAGGTCAGATCGGTCCAACCGATCAGATGCGGGGCATGCCAATCGGTTCGATCAAAAAGTTAGCTCCATCCAATCGGTTGTGGGCTCCATCTGATAGGTTGGAGCATTTTGGCCACTTGATAGTTTTATATCTTTCTCATAGCTTTCCGTGGCCGCTTGAATCAATTAAATCCGAGTTCGTATGCTCAACTTATGGCCAAAATGGTGAAGGTGTGTCGGGAACAACGAGTCTTCCATTATTTCTTCGTTTTAGCTTCTTTTCTTCATTTATTTTCTCATTTTCCCTTTTGTGCTTTATTTTTGAGTCTTTGGAATGACAACTTCATGACTTTATCTTCTCGAATATACTCCAAGAGACTCTCTTTTGTCGAAAATTCTTCGTATATGCATAAATCTTCGTTTATTGATTGTTTCTTCGTCTTTTTCTTGGTTTTCTTTGTCGTGAGCTTCCATGAACCTAAAATAGAAATTATACTTCATTAAGTACCATAATTTCATAAAAGTGATCAATATATATGCATAAAATTCATGATAACGCTCCTAAAAACATATACAATTTGAACGTTATCACTCATCAGTCATTATTCTTTTTCGGTGGTGCATGTGGGTATGTGATGACACAGAAGATGACATCAAGATAAACACATATCTACATAGTAACAAAAAGTGGTGTAGTCATTTGTTTGTTTATACAGTCATAAGTATATATTACCTATTTAATATCCTTTAATCATTGTCGCTTTTTTTTTACAAACTATATTACCTATTTAATATACTTTTATCATTGTCGCTTTAATGTTCGGGGGTAATATGCTCGATAAAAGACCCAAACCAACTTGCATAAAAAAAAGTGACAAATGACGATCCCATACCTTTATATCGAGATCACGACCCACAACCGGCTCCTAACTACAGGTAATTACAATGTGATGAGAAAATATCTATAGGTTATACGTATGGTACATTATAAATTTGACTGGAAATAATGTGAACCTTTGTTCATAAATATGGTTTCGACTCCAACGGGTCACTACATTGATCTTGCTCATGCATTCTCATCTTTGTATCCTGTTATTAAACCTTAAGCTTCATGTGTAAATTAAATATTTGGCATTTCAAAAGGATAAAAGGGCATCAGCTAAGCCATACAAGGAGGTGTCCCATTAGGCCCGTTACTATTAGCATGAATGTTTTAAATTTACCCGTTTGCGTCATTCAAATTTCTTACCCATAAAGGAATGATTTTATGTTGGTGTAGTTGTCCCATTAGACCCGTTACTATTAGCATGAATGTTTTTAATTTACCCGTTTGCGTAACTGAACTTACCCGTAAAGGAATGATTTTACGTTACCATTGCAAAATGATGACATGAAAAAACTGATACTATATGTTTATTTTTATGGATTAAATTAGTAAAGATAATGCTGACTATGCAAAATTTTCTTTCAAGACATTCGGAGACAACGTAAAGAACTAGATGGCCTTTAACGAACCTAGAGTGGTAGCAGCCCTTTGTTATGAGTGTTTGTGACATCTTGAAACCGTAATAATTCATTTTGAGAGTATGGCTGAATTTCTTTTGTTTATTAATTTGCAGATGTGTGTGATGGGTCAAGAGGTGGAATAACACATACTGTGCCAATTAGGTTTGAAAAATGGTGGTAAATGGTAATTAAAGCAGTGATTTTTATGTGTTTTTTGGGGTTAAATAGGGGTGCACTGATGTAGAGTCAAGAATGCTTAAAAGAGGCTTACACAGGCAGAAATTTCTTAGCTTTTATAGATTTTTTTTTTTTTTTTTTTGTGTTTTTAGGTAAATGGTTGCTTAAATTGGATCTTTTTGTGTTATTTATTAATGGAGTTTAGTCAATATTTGATATTTTTTGTGATTTTGATTCCGGGGTTCAAACTGTGTACTAATCAAAATGTTGTCATGGCTAACAGATACCTCTGCTTTGTGAGCTTTGGAAAGCTTCATTGTTTCTGGAAAACAAAGTGGGGGTTATCTATAAAGTTTTTTAGGGTAAAAAGAAAGATGGACATGTGTGCTACGTTGAAGGTCAGGTGTTTCACACCTTTACCAAAAGAAGCAGTCCTGGAAGTGTCAATAGTAGGGGCGGTTGATCATGTAGGAATGGAAGAAACGACAAGTGTCAGTGGGAGAAGAAAAACCTCAAGTGAGTGAAAGCAAAAAGGTTCCCGGGACAGAATATTACAACATTTCTTTGGTTCATCTTCACCTGAACTGTCTAGCATAGTCATGATCATGCGCGGCTAATAGCACTTATCAAACCTCAACTTGGCGGAGGTTGTTAAGCCTAGTAACTTCCTCATGTATCTCGATTCTTATGCTATAAAATTTCATTTATTTTTGAAGTATTGAAACATGTATGTAAACTTCAGTTCAAGAATTGATGGTGGTGCATTGATTATTTTAAGTATCACTTCAAGGAAAAAAATGATGAAGGAATTCCAATGTACGGAAAGGCCATTTATAAGGGTTAAGATGTAATCCAGTTCGCTATGGAATTCCCAATTTGTTGACACATGATTTATGCAAGGCTTTAGAGGAAGTGCTGCCAGCTAGACCTTAAATGCATGTGACAAATATGGAGTTGGATGAATATGAGTAGACAATTCTGCATGATGTCAAAACTGAAAGAAGAGATAAGTAGAAAGCAACAACAAGCTTAACAAGAAGCTAATGACGAAGACGAAGATATGCCCAAATGGTTCAATGTGCACAACAAAATTAAAACATGAAGTTAATGTTTGTGTGGCAATCTAATAAACAATAGTGCCATATGATGTTACCAGGCTTGGTTTATGTGGTCGTTGAACGAGTAGTGAGTAAGAAAGGATTGAGGGTTCTATATTGCCACAAAGATGGGAACTGTACAAATTCTACTCCTACATAAAATTTACCAAAAAGTTATTTATTAACTTTAAACTAAGAATTTTACTGTGTTTTTGTTAGATCTTTAATATATTAGTTTCACATTTTAGTTTTCATCGTTATGTAATCTTATGGTATTCTTTACGATTCTTTCATGGTCTTTTATTATTAAATGGTAAAGTCATGAAGTTAGCCCGCCCATCCGGGCGATTTGACATTAGGAGACATTATAGTCGCTTTTGAAGACAAATTAGCACAAAAGGAAAACATTACAGAACAGATTCACAAATTAAAGAAATGCTGCAAGGCCAACGGGTGATAAATACCAGTGACCTTATTAAGTTTCACATTTTAGTTTTCATCATTATGTAATCTTATGGTATTCTTTACGATTCTTTACATGGTCTTTTGTTATTAACTGGTAAACTCATGAAGCTAGCCCGCCCATCCGGGCGATTTGACGTCAAGAGACATTATAGTCGCTTTTAAAGACAAATTAGCACAAAAGGAAAACATTACAGAGCATTCACAAATTAAAGAAATGCCGCAAGGCCAACGGGTGATAAATACCAGTGACCTTATTAAGATTTAAAGAAACATGATTAGTACATAGTTTTGAATTTCAAATGAAAGGCAATAAGGTATGATTGTAACATTTTGTTTATGCTCATTCTTCCCTATAAGTTATAGTTTAATCCTTTTTTGCAGGGCGTACCTGATGCTAAGCTTGGACTGTATATGAATTCACAAAATTGATTGAAGATACGTGAACATTGTATTTTTCTTTAACATATTTTTCGTTATTCATTATTTATTTACGTTCAGTTAGATTTTGTCGAGCAACATTATGAAGCGAACCCGCCCATCGGGCGGGTTATGAAGCTAGTATATATATATACTTTTTTAAATTTATTTTGAAAACTTTTGTTTACTTTTAAAAACTTCGATTCGATATTATGTGACTTCAATTCTATAAAAAAGAACAAGTAAAAGATAAATATAAGTAAGTATGCCAAGTAAAGTAAAGTAAATCAAATGAAAAATAGAGATGGAAAGATCTAAACCGATGACACAAGAGATTTAAAAGGGTGGTTCGGCTACAAGGTCACCTTCCTTGCCCTACTCCACTCCCCGAGCACCTAACTCGAGAGTTTTCTTCACTATGTCAACAAGCTCCCTTATGGCGGAGAAAACCTTACACAACTTTAGCTTACACCGGCTTAACGACACAAAGCTAGATGTCGGGTTCTAATCGTAGCTAGAACCAATCTCACAACTTGTACACAACTTAATCACACCTTCTTCACAACTTCTTCTTCACGACTTCTTCTTCATGACTACTTCACGACTTCTTCTTCACGACTACTTTCTCACGACTACTTCTTCAAGACTACTTCACGACTTATTCACAACTTCTTCACAACTTATATACTACGGCTTCACACCTTCTTCACAACTTAGCACAACCTATGTACACTTCTACTTCTTCACACCTTAACTACTTACACACCTTAACTACACAACTTCACTACTTACACACTAACCTATCCCAAATAATTATACACACAACTATCTAACAAATATACAACTTATATACAAATGAATGATGACACATACAACTTAGATAGCTAAGTTGCAATACTTCTTCTCTAGATGTTGAAGGAGTATTCTTCTTTTGCACTTGAATGTAGGAAGCTTGGATCACTTAGAAACCAATGCTTAATAAGATATGATCAAAGGATTTTGAAATGTATATACAAGGATTTAAAACAGAAAGTTTTAGTGTGCAAAAGGTGAGTAAAAATCCAGGGGAAGGCAGGTATTTATAGGGAGAAAAACTGGACAGCTGGAGCCTACTGGAGCGGGGGCGGTCCCCTTAATTTTAAGGGGGCCGCCCCTACTGAACGTTGGCCAATTTTGTCCTTTTGTGGGGAAGGTTTTTCTGGAACATTTTAACTGATTTTGGTTAAAAATTTGAATTCATATTTTTATAAAAGATTAAACATTTTTATTTAATACCAAAAATGTTTTTCAAAAATATATAAAATGTTTTTGATGTTTTATAAAAAATCTAGTTTTTAAGGAAATGTTCCTTTGATCATATAATGCATTAAGCATTAGTTCATTCATACCTTAAGTGATTTTAGTTGTAGAAGTGAATATTTACAACTAAGTACTTGTTTAATTTATAAGTTTATGTTTTAATAAGTTTACATTTTGTGATCATCAAAACATAGAGATATGAATAAATATTGATAATGTTTTTAGGCATTTATTTATGTCAACAATCTCCCCCTTTTTGATGATTACAAAACCTAAACTCATTAAACCAAAAAGTTTATTTTTGGACAAGTATTTAGTGAGTTTACATTCACTTCTCCCCCTTTTTGTAGAATCAAAAAGGTTAAGCCGACAAAATTCAAACGTGAAATTTGTCGGGACGAAAACTCCCCCTTGATGTGTACTCCCCCTCGTTTGGGGGCACCAAGGAAACGAGCTATGGAACGCTTGCAAGAAAAATATTAGAAGCACAAGTATATGCAACATAAGGCATGCAAACATTCAAACAAAACAACTAATAATACTACAAGTATATGTAACATAAGGCATGCAAACATTCAAACAATAAGCAAGCATATAGAATGAGATCATGCATTTAATAAAGTGTTGTGTATAAATACACAACCAAGTGAATTACAACATAAGGCATGCAAACATTCAAACAAAATAACTAATGATACTACATAATCATCCCAAAAGCACATGATTCCCATAAAGCTTGCAACCAAAAAGAAGAGGTGGTGGTGGTGATGGGTTGGTTAATATGTGCTCAATGTATGAGTAGTGATATATGGTGGGGATGTTGTTGGTGGTGGTGTTGTTTGTGGTGAATTAGGTGCATTTGGAGATGAGCATTTAGGTGGTGGTAATGGAGTGGTGTTGTCTTCTTTAGTGAGGTCAATGAGAAGGTGTTTGTTGAAGTGGTCATTTATGGGTGATATGATGACTATTTTGTGTTTCTTGGAGGAATTGGAAATGGAGGATTTTGGTGATAGCATGGTGTCTTGGGTTTTAAATTTGGAGGGAATTTTTGTTATGAAAGTGTGGTTGTTTTGGGTAAGGTTTTGAGGTTTAGTGATAATATTCCAAACTCATATGGGTTTAATAAAGGTAAGTGTAGGGGTCAATTTTTGAGTTGTGTTTGCAGCAAGCTTTATTTGAATCATGTTCATTTGGAATGGTTTAATAGTAGCAATAACATGTTAAGAGGAACAATGTTTATATGTAGACTACTAAGATCATATTTTAAGCATGTCATAGGCATATATACATATATATATCACAATGAAACAAAAAGATGAAACAACACATCTATAGCAAACTATGGAATATAAAGACAACAATTATGGCAAACAACAATCATGGCAAACACATAGCAAGACATATATATGCATAGCAGAAATATTTAAAACAAGCAAATAATATATTCATGCATTCAAGATGATCATGTATAACACATGAATCATCATTATATCACACAAAATGCTTAAAACATAAGAATTACAACATAAGTAAAGATACTAATAGTCTTAATATTGCCAAAGAGGGTGATTGGGCTTGCTTGCGACAAAAAAAATTTGTTTTGGGGCGGAACGCATGTGGATAGGGCTTAGTTATTTGATGGTGAGGGAAAGTTTGATGGTTGACCAAAATGATGAGGATTTTCAAGGTTTCATGGGAGTTGGTTTGAGGTTGAGATGTGTTGATTGGAATGAAGGTGGAGGTTGAGGTTGTTATTTGGGATGGATGTTTGGTCATGCAACATAGGAGTAACATGTGAGTTGGTAGGAGGTGGTGGTGATACTCTTGGTGGTTTAGACATCTATGGTGTTGATGGGTGTGAAGGTATGGAGGATGAAGGTGTATTTTTGGGAGTAAAGGTGAATGGTTGGTTGTTATGATGAGGTTTGTGAAAGGGTTCATTGGAATGAGCTTGAGGATTAGGAGTATAGTTGGGAACAAATGTGGGTGGAGGTGTTGGTTGTTTAGCCACATCATTTGTTGTGATGGACTTGTTTTGGGGGTTTGGTTTTCTTCTCCAACTGAGTTTTATGGTCATCCTTGCTAGCTTTGAGGTTTTTGGTTTTGGTTTGATGGGAGAAGACATGATGGGGTGAGTTAAAAATGGTGATGAAAGGGATTATTTATAGTAGAGGTTTGAGGTTGTTTAAGGATGGATAAAGGTGTTTGGATGATAGGGACAAAGTGTGTTTGTGAATTTGGGGAAGTGCAGGATGAAATGGGCTAAAAAGCAGAAAAAAAATTTTGTGAACCTGTCCAGCAGATGGCCGGTCCCCTTAATAATTAAGGGGGCCGCCTTATCAATTAAGGGGGCCGCCCATCTGGTGTCTTTCTGAGTTCCAGAAATGAGTTTTTCTGCAGAGATGGGTAAGGAGGGCTATGTTTTGAGCTTTTGGTTTCAGGCAAGTCCCACTCTTTGAGGCAATAAAGTATGTATTATGCATGCAAGTCATATTAATTAAAGGGATTAAGCAAACAAGTAATTTCATATATCATGCAAACATACTCATCAAGCAAGTAATATCATCTATCATGTAATATCATCAAGCAAGTAATATCATCTAGCATGTAAACATACTCATCAAGCAAGTAATATATATGAACTAGGAAACAATAAACTACACCAAGTATTTTCTTAATTATATGTGCCTATGTGAGGGATCCTAATGAAACAATAAACTACACCAATTAATGAACTATTAGAGAGATCCTAAAGTGTGCCTATGTGCAATAAATGGGAACTTAAGATAGCATGGACTTCTAGATTTGTTACAAACAAAATCTTAATAGACAAACCATGGTCCGCTTGATTTGCCTTAGTTCACTTTTAAATGTCATGTATATAAATATAGATGACAAATATGAGATCACCATGCATGATTTAAAAAAAAAATGTTTTTAGCATTATTCAACAATGTTTGAAAGTGGGTTTTTATGTAGATGTTAAAGTTATTTGAATAAAATAGATTGGGTTTTATTTAAAAATGTGTTTATGAAGAATGAGTAAAAAGAAATTCCCAATCTTTGACTTTGATCAAAATAGGATTATGGAAAAAAAAATTGAGATATTAAAACATGTTAATAGAAAGATGACATAATCTTTTGAAAAATCATTTTTCCAAAATGTGAAGTTTTTTGCATATTTTGAAAACAAATAACATTAATGAAAAAATGGTTGTTAATGATCTCATGCTCAAGGGAATTGGTTAAGGCTATTGTCACATGCTACCCTTTTCTACATATCCTATGGTCATAAGGAAGTGACGACTAAATTCTATAGGTTTGATGTGAGAGTGTTGAATGGGGTATAACCTAACATCTATAGCTCCTTTGTTGTCGCACACTTATCTAACTTAATGCCATAATCTCCGAGAGCTTGTTTCATCCATAGTTTTCTAATCCTACTTCTATGTTAATGATTAATCCACTCAACTCATTTCACTTCATCACCATGAGTTTTCTAAAAGTGGACATAGAAGATTTCCATTTTAAAAGGTATTGCTAAAGAGGGCCAAAGGGAAAATAACTAGTGACTCTAGGTTATTCATATAAGCTATTATGTGTATATATACATATAACTAGGCATTACGAGCTAAATAGGCATGAAATAACTAGTCATTAATCTAAGCATATATTATAACACCAAACTTAAAAAGAAAGCGTACCTTTTAGTCTTCAATAGATTATTCTTCAAACGCTTCAAAGTGTTTAGGTTGACTTGTAGAAGTCAATCAAAGAGGAGATGCCGATTTCCCAATGAGTTAGCAATTTAGCCACTTGGTCCCCATTGTCTCATTGATCCAAAGTTGTTTGAACCAAACATGGGTTGCAATTGACTAGGATGCATATATGGTGGAAGTATTCCCCAAGGATTGAAGCTTGGTGGATTTGGATAATTCCACATTGGGTAATTATTATTATTATGAGGGTTTTGTCGATTTTTATTTCTTCTAGGTTGAGGAGATTTAGGTCGAGGGTGAGGATTATGTGGTCTTCTTAAGAGAGGTGTTTTTAATCTTAATTTCGGTTTAGAAAATCCGGTTTTGGCTTTTAATGATGGTTTATAAAAACTTTTTACTTCCTCATCACTCGAAATAGGTATTTTTCTATCTTTTATAAGTATATACTTAGGTTTTGACTCTAATGGTTTTTGTTCACTAGATTGACATTCAAACTTAACATTTTTATTTTCACTTGTTGAAACATTATTTGAATTAAATCCTAGTCCGGTTTTATCTCCCGATGCTCTTTGAATGCTTATTATTTCCCTAAGTGAATTACTACTATTTTCAAATTTTTTAAGTTTACAAATTTCATCCTTAAGTATTTCGTTTTTATTTTTAGTTTCTTGACATGTTTTACATTCAAAAACTTCTTTACCTTTTTCTAAGTTATGTAGTTTAATTTTTAATTCTAGTATTTCTTTTTCTAATTTGTTATTTATGAGTTTTAGTGATTTATTTTTACTCATTACTTTTTGACCTAATATGCATAACCTATTATATTCGTTATCTAGGTCTTTTTCATCTAATGATAAATTTTCATCACTAAAGTATTCGGTTTTGAAACGTACCTCATTCGATGTCTTAGCCATAAGACATTTCTCCTCCTTTGTAGTCTCTTTTTCATCTTCATCACTATCACTCCATGCTCCTCCAACGAACCCCTTTTGATTTTGCTCCTTTGACATCATTGGACATCTTCCAATGAGATGATTTGGATCACCGCACTTAAAACACTTCCTCTCACTCTTGCTACCTTTGTCGTCTTTGTTTCTTTGGAATGTCTTTCTTTCGTCATATGGTTGTCTAACGAATCTTCCTCGTCTTTTAAAGAACTTCTTGAAGTCTCTTACGGCCATGGCATATTCTTCATCATCACTTTCGGAGGTTGAGCTATCCTCGTCACTTGATGCTTTCCTAGCTTTCAACGCGATTGACTTGCTTTGTTATTTCTTTCCTTTGATCATCTCGGAGTCTTTCTTGATTATTGCTTCGTGGACCTTCAAGTTTCCAATCAACTCGTCAAGTTGAAGAGTTGACAAGTTCTTCGATTCTTCAATCGCCGTAACTTTAGCTCGCCATTTTGGATGAAGAGCCCTAAGAAATTTCCTGACAAAATTCTTACTAGAAAAACTCTCATCAAGTGCCTTTAAACTTGTGATGATTGTGTTAAACCTAGCAAACGCATTATCAATTGATTCCTCTTCCGGAATCGTGAATTGTTCATATTGTTGAACAAGAAGATCTATTTTATTATCTTTGACTTGACTATTACCTTGGTGAGTTATTAGTAAAGAGTTCCAAATTTCTTTTGCGGTTTCGCACATAAAAATTCTTTCGTATTCTTTACGTGGTAACGCATTATAAATAACCATTTTAGCCTCATTATTTTTAGAAAGTTTTCTTTTTAAATCATCATTTTGTTTTTCAAAAGATACTACTTCATCCTTTTTAGTTTCTAAATTATATTGAATAGGTAAAAAATCACCATTAGTAATAACATGCCAAAGATCTAGATCTTTTGACTTCACATAAGTTTCGAATCGATTTTTCCAATATAAAAATCCATCACTTTCAAATAGTGGTGGTCTTTGCATAGATTGCCCTTCTAAATATTTTTCAGATTTCATAGATCGTTTCAAGTTTTAAAATACAGTTTATTTTAAAAATCTTGTTTGACGTGGCTCTTGATACCAATTGTGGAAAACTAGAAGGGGGGTTGAATAGTTTTACGTCTTTTTAAATTTTATTTTGAAAACTTTTGTTTACTTTTAAAAACTTCGATTCGATATTATGTGACTTCAATTCTTAAACAATATGAACAAGTATAGATAAATATAAGTAAGTAATGCAAGTAAAGTAAAGTAAATCAAATGAAAGATAGAGATGGAAAGATCTAACCGAGACACAAGAGATTTATAGTGGTTCGGCTACAAGGTCACCTTCCTTGCCCTACTCCACTCCCCGAGCACCTAACTCGAGAGTTTTCTTCACTCTGTCAACAAGCTCCCTTATGGCGGAGAAAACCTTACACAACTTTAGCTTACACCGGCTTAACGATACAAAGCTAGATGTCGGGTTCTAATCGTAGCTAGAACCAATCTCACAACTTGTACACAACTTAATCACACCTTCTTCACAACTTCTTCTTCACGACTTCTTCTTCACGACTACTTCACGACTTCTTCTTCACGACTACTTTCTCACGACTACTTCTTCAAGACTACTTCATGACTTATTCAAAACTTATATACTACGGCTTCACACCTTCTTCACAACTTAGCACAACCTATGTACACTTCTACTTCTTCACACCTTCACTACTTACACACCTTAACTACACAACTTCACTACTTACACACTAACCTATCCCAAATAATTATACACACAACTATCTAACAAATATACAACTTATATACAAATGAATGATGACACACACAACTTAGATAGCTAAGTTGCAATACTTCTTCTCTAGATGTTGAAGGAGTATTCTTCTTTTGCACTTGAATGTAGGAAGCTTGGATCACTTAGAAACCAATGCTTAATAAGATATGATCAAAGGATTTTGAAATGTATATACAAGGATTTAAAACAGAAAGTTTTAGTGTGCAAAAAGTGAGTAAAAATCCAGGGGAAGGCAGGTATTTATAGGGAGAAAAATTGAACAGTTGGAGCCTACTGGAGCGGGGGCGGTCCCCTTAATTTTAAGGGGGCCGCCTAGCAAAATTAAGGGGGCCGCCCCTACTGAACGTTGGCCAATTTTGTCCTTTTGTGGGGAAGGTTTTTCTGGAACATTTTAACTGATTTTGGTTAAAATTTTGAATTCATATTTTTATAAAAGATTAAACATTTTTATTTAATACCAAAAATGTTTTTCAAAAATATATAAAATGTTTTTGATGTTTTATAAAAAATCTAGTTTTTAAGGAAATGTTTCTTTGATCATATAATGCATTAAGCATTAGTTCATTCATACCTTAAGTGATTTTAGTTGTAGAAGTGAATATTTACAACTAAGTACTTGTTTAATTTATAAGTTTATGTTTTAATGAGTTTACATTTTGTGATCATCAAAACATAGAGATATGAATAAATATTGATAATGTTTTTAGGCATTTATTTATGTCAACATCTTCAATCAATTTTGTGAATTCATATATATATATATATATATATATATATATATATATATATATATATATATATATATATATATATATATATATATATATATATATATTAGTATTACGGCGTCACTTGCAACTTGTGACGCCGTCACTTGCAAGTTGTGACGCCGTCAGCTTGCTGTCATTAGGGTTTCATTTATTGGCACCAACTTAATGTGACGGCGTCACCATATAGGTTGTAATGCCGTCGCTTTTCAGATTCTTGGTCATGACACCGTCACCTCAAGGCCGTCTCCATCACTTGAATCGTTACTTGGAAAATTTATAACTTGATCATCTTCATTAATTTTCAGGTGACGGCGTCACCTTGTGTTTGTGACGCCGTCACAAGCCCTTTTGTGACGTTTTTCTTAACTTCGTCGTTTTCTTGTCCAATTGAGCCATAAATGTTCCATTTTTCAGCATTTGCTTCCCGAGTACCTAAAACTCAAATAAAAACGATTTACGATAATAAATGATCGAATATGTACGGATTTAGATGTTAAATGACCCCTAAAAAATATATAAAACTACACCTCATCATGTGCGTTTGGATCAGTGGTATCTGCATAGGGTGGAATAAGAATAACAATGATTGTTTTCGTTTGGTTCGGAGGAATGAATTTGAGGATAGTCAAATCTAGAGGTATTCGGTATTCTCATAGTAGGCAAGATAGTGTGGTATTAAAAAACCCATTCCCTACTGGCCCACTCAACCAATGTTGTCCATAAATATTATGTACTTCATTTTTTATTTTTATTTTTTTCTAGTTTGAGTCATGAAGATGGAACCATTGTTGGATTAAAAACCAAAAAAGATACCAAAACTTTATTAATTGATCCAAACAATAGAATTAAAATTGATAATATCATTGTGATTCCACCTTATACCTATACCTTTACTCACTGTGATTGATGACAACAAACCAAACGCCTCCTTACATAGCTTCATTGATTCAGAAATGACGATCGTCGATTAACAAAAAATGGGACTTTTGGTTTGTTGTTCCTTAAATGGTAAGGTAAAGACGTTCAAATAAAACACTGTATTATTGTAAAAAAGGTAAGAGAAAATTATGACCCTAAGATGACAAAATCAAAGGTTGAGATTTGTAGCGGCAATTTATTTTTGTAATTTTCCTGAGTTTCAAATTTAAAAATATAAAACAAAAGGGCAAAAAGGTCTTTTTAGTAAACAAATGGCCAATACATTTTGATTGATAATTGAAAACGAGCTGGAAAACCCGTGCTTTGCAACGGGAATGCGGTGCTAAGTCTTGTTTTATATCATTAATACTAATTAAAGTCTCTTTGAGTTGATTAATTAAAGTTTCCCAAATTAAATTTTTTTTTTTTTTTTTTTTTTTTTTAACCGGGTTACCCATGTTAACGGTTTTTAAAATATGTTATTGAACTTTGTAAACGATGACATTTCTTTGTCGTTAGTCGGGTGTCACTGAATTAGTCCCTAGACAACAATTTTGGTTAGTTTGACTGTTTTTCTTATGTTTTTATTCGTTTTCTTATGTTTTAATACGTTTTCGCCTGTTTTATTATATTTTCATACTTTTTTTTTTATGTTTTTGTACATTTTTTTGCATATTATCCCTATTAGTGAACCGGCATAACCTAAAAAGCACAAAACGTATCGTAATTGTCAAAAATATTGATTTTTGAAAATATTGCATATTAATACTCGTTTTTATTGAAACAATTATTTCGTGAACAATGTTGCAAGTTTCGTTAATTTTCAAGTCCGTTAGATATGTTAAATAGGTCCCGCGATGTTTATTGTAAAAGTATAGCTAAGGTGGCAGAATTAGTGCCTCTGCCCATATTTACGCTACACATCATTCACTTTTCAATTTACACACATGGTCCTTTTCTCAAAAATATAAATACCTTAAAAAAATAATAATAATTCAATTACTATTTATTCAATCTCTCTCTTCCTTCTCTCTTTACCCGCCGGCGACACCCCAACTCCGGCTACCACCATCTTTTTCTCACGCGCCACCACAGCCGATTGCCGTCACGCCGCCACCACTACCACCTTCCCTCCATATTCTCCTTGGTAAAAACCTACCCCACGCGCCTCTATTTCATGTTTTTCTTAAATATTATCAAACCCTAGCTCAATAATTTTTATTTATTTATTTATTTAGTTATTTAATTCGAAAAATAGTTATGTTTTATCAATAAAAATGGTGGAGCTCTCGTGTGGAAAACCCTCTTGCTACGGAATGTTGTGTTTAATCTAAAGTAAAAAAATAAATATAAAAAAGGACTGAATTTGCACAGAAACAGCCCCTGAAGTTATTGTTTCGTTGCAAATTTAATCCACAACTGTTAGGTAACGACCGTTAAGGACTAATTTTGCAATGGATCAATAACCTCAGGGGGTAAAATGGAAATGAACCGGCAAAACCTAAAAAACACAAAACATATCGTATTTGTCAAAAATATTGATTTTTGAAAGTATTGCATGTTTATACTTGTTTTGATTGGAAAAATTATTTCGTTAATAATGGCGCAAGTTTCGTTAATTTTCGAGTCCGTTTGATATGTCGAATACGTCCCGCAGTGTTTATTATAAAAGTTTAACCACATTGACAACTATAGCCCCTCCGCCCCCCTTTTTCATTTCACACCCCTCACATTTCAATTTTTATTATAGCCCCTCCCTCAAAACTATAAAAACCCTAATAATAATATTTATTTCATTATTATCTCTTTCACTCTCTCTCTTCTTCTCTCTCCCCACCGCCGGCGTCCCACAACTCCGACCACCACCAAATTCCGGCCACCGGAATAATTTTCCGGCGAACCTTTTTCTTTGCCGATTCGATAGATCGGCCATATTTAACCCTTTCTGGAGATTTTGAGCCCTTGGTTCCCACCACAACTGCCACCACTGTCACTGCCAACATCATCGCCACCACCACAGCCTCACCACGTCTTTCCTCCTTCGGTAAACCCACCTCACGCGCAATTTATCTCTATTTTCTTTATTTTGTTTTCGAAACCCTAATTCTTATTTTTTTTTTATTAAATCCGGTAATAATAATGTTTTTATTTATTAAACAGTTGTAATAAATTATTAAAAACCTCTTGTGGACCCTCCCCTTCCCCCTTCTCGGCTGACTCGGTCAACTCACCGAGTCAACTCGGTTGACTCGGTGAGGGTTTGATATTTTCGATGCTTTAATTGTTCTTTTGTTATTTATTGTGTTGTGGTGATATTTTATTGAGTTTAATATTCACTTGAGTTCCGTTTTGGTTGTGACAGTCTCGGCAGCCACATAGCTAGCCAAGCCGTTGTTCTCTCGGCGAGACGGAGTGCAGTTGTTTAGGGTTAGGGTTCGGATTGTTGGATTTCGGAATATGGTGGTCTTGTGGATTTGCGTTGGGATTATTTGTGTTGAATAGAGTATTATTTGTAATATGGTTTTGGATTAGTATTGGCGTGGTTGTGTTTGAAATTCGAATTTGTGGTTGCGGATTGTTTGTGTCTATTTGGATATATTGATATAGAATTAGTGTATGGTTTTGGATTTTGATATTTTTTGTTGGGAAAATGCTGCTACATGCTTTAAAATGTACAGCAACAATATCAGCCCCTTAATTACAGTAGCGCTACAGTTTTGCTACAGTTGAGTGAAACAGTACCCGAGCTTATATGGACCACATGTTGGAGTAATTAGTGCATTTTTAAATACATTTCTTAACATTTAATCACTTTCCCAATCAGTTTTTAGCCTAATGAAAAAACTGACTTTTAAATAAGATAATTTATAATTTGCTAGATTCATGGGCTTTAAAAATCTAATCCACAAAAGTGAATATGATAATCGATGATGATTTCAATATTTGTGTTTCTTAACCATATATTGAATCTTCATATTTCAATAATTTGTTGATCGTTTTTTAGATACAAATATCGCGTTAAAACATTATTTATATTTTACCATCTTTTTAAGTTTTGTTAATGACAATTATAAACTTAGTTACGAAAAGTTTAAAATAGACAAGTTTTAAACTATAGTTTCAACTTTTCATTTACATCACTAAGGTATGAATAAATTGATATCTAACATTGTAATAATGATCAAATAAACACAACTTAAATTTACAAGTATTTTATACAAATGCATATTTCGTAAAATGTCTAATAACAAATAAATATTTTTATTTGTACAAGTAAACTAATCACTTTTCTCATACAAACATTATAGTTTATTTACACTTGACAAAATATATTTTTATTTTTACTAAATAATTAACTAGACATTTTATTTCACAAAGTATACTTACATTTTTAATATACAAGTTTACTTTCCTTTTTAAGAAAATCAAAATGATTATTTACCTAATGCATGACATCAAGTTAGAGTTGACTTTCTTGATTAGTCACATCAAAAGATATTTCCAGATATGGAAAAATCTAAAGTTGATTTTGTTTAAATTTTGAAAAGATTTTTACACAAGATCCAAGAGAGTTTTTCCTGTCAGTACCCAGCGGTACCCTTTGGTACAACGGGCGTACCCTTCGAAGGGTTCCGTCGACATGACAGACTAAATGATTATAAATAGTGGCCATTTAATCTCACTTGAACTCATCCTTTGCATAAACAAATCTGTATATTCTCTCATTCATTTCATACTCAGTCCATAGTCATTACCAAAAACTTAAATATTCATTTTATTGATTCTATACTAACCCTCTTACTAGCAAAGAGATCATCATCATCATTAAAGACTACAAAGCTTTAAGTTTTGTTTCTAGTCTTTATATTTCGTCATCATACACCATCATTGTATCAAACCACCATAAACCTTATACAGTAATTGGTTAGTATTTTAGTCCTCAAAATACGTAGTGTGACGGGAGTGGTTGTAACCGAGAAATAACTCGACATTTAGCTTAGTGTCGGAAATAGTGTTTAAGCGACGTGTAAGGTTTTCTCCGCTGGATAAGCGAGTTTGTTGACTAGTGAAAAGATATTCTCGAATTGGATACTCGGGAGTGGAGTAGGGCAAGGAAAGAAAGTCCTTGTAGGCCGAACCACTATAAATCCTCGTGTTGTGGTTCGATCGTTATATCTCTACTTTACTTTATATCTTGCATTTACATTATTACTTGTTTATATATAACTATACTTATTGATTTCATATCAAAGTTTCGAAAGAAAAACAAATTTAAATCGGTAAGACTATTCAACCCCTTCTAGTTTTCCACAATTGGCATCAAGAGCTACGTTACTCAAGTTTTTTAAAATATATTGTATTTTAAAACTTGGATCGATCTATGGATTTTAAAAACTACAAAGAAGGACAATATTTTCAAAGACCACCACTTTTGAATATAATATATTTATCTATTGGAAAAATCGTTTGATACTTATTTGAAATAGAAAGATATAAATGTTTGGTATATAATTGTTGATGGTGATCTTAAACCAACAATAAAGGATGCTACTAATGGTCGAGATGAGGTTATTCCATATAATCTTCAAAATGACTTGCAAAAAAAAATAATTGTCAAAAATAATGAGGCTAAAATGATGCTTTAAAATGCCTTAACTAAAAAGGAATTTGAAAGAGTCTTTATGTGCAAGATGGCTAAAGAAATTTGGCAATCATTAATCGTCACTCATCAAGGAAACTCACAATTCAAGGATAATAAAATTGACTTACTTGTTCAACAATATGAACAATTTGTTATCCTTGAAGATGAGACTATTGATAGAGGATTTGCTCGTTTTAATACTATTATTACTTCTCTTAAAGCATTTGATAAATCTTTTTGTAACAAGAACTTTGTTAGGAAATTCCTTAGGGCGCTTCATCTAAAGTGGGGAGCAAAAGTGACGGCCATTGATGTGACAAACGGTAATTTTTCCTCTAATATTTTAATAATAGATGTTAATTTATTATTAACTAACTGTTAGATTAAGCATTCATAAGCTTGCATAACTATTTTGGGAAGCAAACTCGCACACTGTAGCATACAATAACTCGCAACACTCTCAGAAAAAGTGAATTTTCCACTCCCTGACATTTACAGACTCCAACGTAATAAAAACGAGAGGTTATCTCATTTTTCATGAAAAACGATCCCACACGCATATCAACACCATATTAGTAACGGTTTAATTTGACAATTTATTTTCGGAATCAATAAATTTATCTTTTATATCAGTTTTATAAAAACGTCTCCAAAATTTTATTTTTCGCATTTATACGAAACCGGGGTATCGCAATTACATCTCAGCTCAACGAAACACGGGGTACACAAAATACACGTATAATAAAACTAAGATATACATATTTCCTTTTATTCTTATCCTTTGGTATCCCCGCCACACACACACCCACCTATATTTTTAACGCCTTCTTCTTTGGATTCTTCTGCAACGCACCCAGATCATCATCCATCACCATCTGGTCCATGGATCTATATGCTTTCCATTCTCCCAAATCTTGTGTCGCTCTCACATATCTCTTCCCCAGGGTCAACGCCGCCTAGAGATTGAAGGTAGATGGGGAGTGAAGCTGTTTATGGTTGGTTCTCATTCTCCATGACCAAAAGAGACTCGATGACCTTCCCTATCTTCTTCTTTTTGTACCAATCGATTTCCAGCAGGATCCACACAATCACATCTCACAACAATAGTTTTCACAAGAATTGGAGTGCTCAAGGAACGATCGGTGGTGTGTGTGGACTTGCTTGGAGATCAGATTTGGATCTTGTTGTTTATCACTATCAATCGACATCCTGTTGTTGTAAGGGTTTAATCTTTTTCCTTGTTAATTTATGAATCTTATTGTGTTAATTATTATTAAGTTTGTGATTTGAATTTTTTTTACAAGTTGTGATGAGATTTGGATATTTTTTTTACATCGATATGTCGATTCATAAATCTGTGAATGATTATATTTTTGGTTGTTGTTATTCATCTTGTGTGGTTATAGATAAATAGACTAAAATTAAAATTAGTTTTGGCTCTTGTTTGGAAGTGCTTATTTTCTTCATACCTATTTGTACGCTTTTTGACACATTGGATTTAATTTGTGTTTGAGTTTTATATTGGGACGAAACCCACTGTGGTGAATATTATTTCATGTCTTGATAACCTCAAGTTTTCAAAACTCAAAATGGAACTAGCTTTTCAACCTGAATTTTGGTTTCCCTGCTTTGTAGTCGAGGTACTCAAAACAAAATAAAAGAATGTTTGGTCTTGCTACTGTGGTGGAAGACAAGCATACAAAAGAAGATGTAATTGGTCAAAGGGTGTGAGTTTGATTCTCGTTCCTGTAGTCTAAGTACTCAAACAAAGTCATAGCACTTGGTCTCTTTTGCTCTCCATAAAAAACATGCAACTGATGAAAATGAATAACAAAGAAACGGGTTAAGGGTTGGGTTAGTTTTTTTTTTTTTTTTTGTGTTGGGCTGGTCATGATCTATTTGTGAAACAGTATGGGCCACAGCCCACTTCAAATGCGTAGGGTGCGTTTGTTTTAAAAGCAGAATGTGTATTTATTTATTTATTTATTTTTTTTTTTGTGTTTCCTCTAAAATAACAATGTATAACAAAACTTGTTTTGATAATCCGTGAGTGTGACAATGTACTTCGTACTCGACTTATTCCGCAACTCATTCCCGACTCATTTCATATCACTCGACCACGAGTTCGCGACATAATTTATAACGAGTTTCTAATACCTACATTATAATCAAAATTACATATATATATACACACACAACACATAAAACTATAAAGTATAAACCATAGTTGTTAAGATCCTGATCTTAGGATCTTACGATTTTACGATTCTACAAATAAAAAACGATTCGGATCCTATGTAGGATCTTAACAAGCTTAAGATCTTATAGGATCCCGATCTTGACAATAGGATCTTAAGATCTATTCCGAACCGATCTTATTTTTCTCGAACCTTAAACTAAAAAACTACAAATTTATGATTTATGTTTTTATATAATTTAAAAACAACATGTAATTCTTATTAAATATTTCATATTCATAATTTAGGACAATATTTTCAGGAAATATTCATATAATTTCATGTTTATAATATATAATAATTTGTAGATTTAAATAATATTACAAAGATTATTAAAAAATATCATTATAGCAGGATCTTAGGATCCCGATCCGATCTTACGATAACGATCTTGCAAAGACGAAAACGATCCTTGGTAGGATCCCGATCTTGAAAACCTTGGTATAAACCATTACATATACTTTAAACTTATAAAAAAGAATAGTCTAAATCAAATTCTTAAGTTTTAAACTTACCTTTAAAAATGAGAATATTAATTAAAGTATTTTACTTAACTTTTTTTTAGATATTTTTTTTAACATATATATATATTATATATATATATATATATATATATATATATATATATATATATATATATATATATATATATATATATACTCGGAGATCATTAAAGGGAAAAGAGACAAGATCAAGTCTATTGCTCTAAAAGCTAAAATGATGATGAAGAGTCTACCTCGTATAGTGAGGATGAAGAATATGCCATAGCCGTGAGGGACTTTAAAAGTTTTTCAAAAGACGTGAAAAGTTCGTTAGACAACCACGAGATTACAAGAAATCATTCCGAAAAGATCATGATGACAAGAAATGAAAGAATGATAGAAAATATTTTAGATGTGGCGATACAAGTCACTTAATTGGAGAATGTCCCAACTCCCAAGCCACCCAAATACAAGAACCAAAGGACGTTTGTTAGTGGTGCTTGAAGTGAAAGTGAAGATGACAACGAAGAGTCAAAGAAGGACAAGATTTGTCTCATGGCTCAAGACGCAAAAGAGGTACACTCCGATTCATCTTATTTTAATTCTTCTATTGATGATGACACATTACAAATTGAGTATAACAAGCTTTGTGAACTTAGTCTTAAAATTATCACCAAAAATAAACTTTTGAAAACTAAAAAGAATTTTTTAGATAATGAAGTTTTTAAATTAAAAGAGGAAATGAAATCATTACATTATCTCACTCAGGAGCGGGGCAATACCGGGTAGGGGTGTTCATGGATCGGGTAATATCCGCAGTAACCGAAAACCGAAACCGAACCGAACCGAATTCTTAACCGAACCGAATTGGTAAAAACCGAACCGAACCGAACATTTTAATCGGTTTATGGTTCGGTTATGGGTTTAGCATATTGACAACCGAACCAAACCGAAAACCGAATTATAATTAATATTTAATATTTTTTATATATTAATTAAAAAAAAATAACTTGACTAACCCTAGGTCCTATGATGTTAGGGTATTTTGTGTTCAATAGATGTTAAAACTTGTCTAGGTATGTCGTTTTGCATATATTTTGGCATACCGTCATGGGGTCATGTGCTATGATTAGTTATTTCTTAGGAAAGTTTATGTATCTGGATGATGTATGTTCTATTCTCTAGGTTTAATCATTTGACATACATATCAATATGTGTATGCAAGACTGTTATGGTTCAATATTAGAGCAAATATAAATGTTGTTCAATATTCAAGTACAAAATTTCGGTTTTCGGTTTTGACCCATAACCGAACCGAACTTCGGTTCGGTTCTCGGTTCGGTTCGGTCACAAATATTTTCGGTTCGGTTCGGTTTTCGGTTATGACTCAAAAATTTTTTTTAACCGAACAACCCGAACCGAATAAACCAATTAACCGAGAACCGAACCGATGAACACCCCTAATACCGGGACTAGAGGGCGCCGGGCCCCTCCCAATAAGCCCATAGGCCCAAGTTCTTATATATAATTTTGTGAAATTTCAGTAAAATGGTTCATTTGGGCCGCTCCTAACTAGTTATAATGTTATATAACTTATACAAGATTGGCGGCGGACGCCGCGTTGCCGGCGTGCCTGTTTATCTGGTTAAATGTTTTTTAAAAATTTTAAATTTGGTCGTTGGTGATATATATTTTTTTTTTGTATAGCCAAAGTAATGTTTAGTTTGTTTATTAGTTATTGCAATTTGTTGTAAGTTATTGTTTAATCTTGGTAGTAAAAGAGTTTTATAACTTTTGTAACTTTTTAAAAGTTTTATAACTTTTTAAAAGAGTTTTTGTTTTATTAGTAACTTTGTATTAATATATATATTTTTTTTTGCCGTTTCCTTTTCCTTTGCTTTTAGGTCCCCGTGTTCATTTCATCTTGAGCCCTAATATTTTTCTGAAACCCTAAGTTATTTTATCCCTAAACTGTTGCTGAAACGATGGCATCACAACCAAGGACTCGTACACCTAATTTTGAAAGGCTTAAGTTCGCTGCTGGTTCCAATGATTTTGAAGATTGTTTGCATCAGGTTTTCAGCCACGACTATACCGAGAATGATGGATTGCTGATGGTTCTTGGAGAGAAGCGTGATCAGGTAGCGGCCAAGGTCAAGTATTTAGAGGATCTGGTGGAGGAAGGGGAGGGTTTTTTGCCATTGCATGAGGACGGGGACATCGGTTTGGCACGTTTGAAGGTTACTTTAAAGAGGGAAAGGAAGGTGTTGGATGGCTTGATCAAGGTTTTGGATGTGGCACGCAAAGGAAGGGAGCAGAAGAAGACCAATCTTTACTGGTTTGGTTGATGGGTTGGCCACTTTGTTGTGGTATATTTTGTTGGTATTTTCTTGTTTTATGGGTGATGGGTCTCAGTTAACTGCTTATATGTTTGTGTGTCTTTTATGTATGGAAATGGTATCATGTGTTTGGCTCTCTTTTGAATGGTATCATGTAATTAAGTAGAAGGTAGTTTAGGTTTTAGGTTATGTTGGCAGTGATAAGCATGGTTGGTCTGTAATGAATGGTACTTATGAATAAAATTATAATTTTTTATGTGGCAATTGTTTGTTTGTTTATTACTTTGGCAAACCCTTGTGGGTTTTATTTAAGGTGCAAACATGGTGTGACAGGGCATTTGTCAATATCTGTGCAAAATTGTAAGAAAGAGCCAATTTGTGGCTAAGATAGGCACAATGTGGGGGCTATTCATAGATAGTTAAGCTTACAAAGGCCATGTTTTTTGACTGTTGTACAAAAGACAGGGATCTTACCTAAGTTATGCCATATGTTTGGCGATACCACCTAGACATATTTACATACTGCATAGGTTTTTAGACGCAGTTAAGAAGTTTACATCTAAGTAGCAAAAGGTGGAACTAACTGTTTTTAAGTGATGCATAGTACTGCCTAGTTACTTAGATTATTATACATAAGTAGCTGAGAGATTTATTTCTTTTGCACCTGTGCTCTCCAACCGTAATCTTAGTCTCCTTTTTTGGATTTTTTGACAGATGGTTTCGCTGCCTCATCTTTGCCTTCTGTGAAATGAATTTTCCTGGTGCTTCTTTTTTGGGGTTGAGTTTTAGCCTCTGATGTTTCAACTGTGGGGGTTTGTTTTGGCGGTGGTGTGGTGTCAGTTTCTTTTGGTTCAAAAGTATCAGGTGTCTCAGGATTTGTAGTAGAAGCCTTTGATGGTGTATTCACTGGTGTTACAGTTGTTGCTTGCATTTCAGTTTTTGGTTTTGAAGTTTCGGCCACAGGTGTTCCGGTTGGCACAGTGTTCATGGTACTTTCAGGAACTGAAGCGACATTTGATATTAGCAATGGTGCGTCGTCCCAGCAGGTATCAAGTATGAAACTTTGGTTGTCTTGTGTACTTTCTGGATCAAAGTGAATCTGAAAAATTTTCTTTGTTCCTTGCAGAGAAAGTAGTTCCGTTGGATACTCATAGGAATCTTGGTTAGGTATGCTTGCCAATAATTCTTTGCAATCTTTTACCAGTGAATTTGCTTCATTACTGAAACATTTCATTGTTCCAGTGCCAGTATCATCGGACAACATTACTTTGAAACAGTAGCTGTGTAAAAAATGTTTAAAAATTCATTAGAAATGATGGTGTTTCTTTATAAATAATGTATTATGCGTTGTGCTTTACCTGTAAAGCAAGTCATCTTTGGAGGCTGGCTGTTTACAGTGAGCATGCGGAAATCGTTGTGAGATTTTAGTACCGCAGTCAGAACATTTGTTGAAAAACCATGGCCTTTTTGTATCAATTGCAGTAATTGTAGCATTCACAGTAAACCGGACAGTCTGTGGCATAAAAATTGAAAATGTGCATCAGCTTTTGATTTTATCAGAGTTATGTTACAGTTGTTGCTTACTTGGTGGTTTTGCGGGCTTTCTGCAGCTAAATCTACTAGAGTGACGCGGTTTCTATACTTTTCTTGTTCTGGATTTGCACATCTTTGGTACTGGATGCTTAGTGTTGTTGGTGGGGCTATGAATTCTTCATATCTGCATCATTAAACGCTGTAAGTTAACCTTTTTTAAATAAAGAAAATGTAATATTAGTTTATTAGTTTATGTTTTTACACGCTGCGAATTTCATTGCACTCTGGTATGTTAGGATTGAAGTAATAAGACGTTGCAGGTGTACTTGAAAGCTGCAACCCTGTATTAATTTGGATAGATGTTAAGCGATAAAAGTAAATGGTTGAATAATAAGCATAAAAGCAAAGCGCATGATGATTACCTCCATAGTTTTTAACTGAGCATGAACTCACTGCTATGATAACTGGCTTTTCTGCTTTTTCATATTCTGTTTGCCTAAAAGTGTGAGCATCTTGATTCCATAAAGTAAATCGCACTGTGTGACCGCTGTTAGAGTTACAAAGAAGTTGTAAGAGTGAACATGAAATTAACTTGTTAAGCTTAAGCTGAAACACGTACTCTAAATTTTGAACACCAATGTCCCTCCAAACCGTTGAACCTTGCGTTGCTTTTAGTGAATGCTGTATACCGGTAACATATTGCACAGATCCAATATAATCTGCAATTAGTAGTACAAAATTACATATCTGTTATTATTAGGCATTTTATATGTGTGTGTGTTATGTACCTGTTAGGAGGCCTTCTTTCTGATTTACTTTCAAATACAGATCTCGATAGCAGGTAAAGTTGAAATAATGGTCGGGGAAACCTGTGGTTGGTATTTCTTTAATATCTGTGTATGTTCCGAAAACCAATGAAAGTGAATGTGGAGTAACTTGCATCCATGTTTTTGCAGGTTGAAAGCCAAAGCCGGTAATGATGTAGGTTTTGTTGATCTGAAGGAGTGCATCAAATTTTGCCTTTTCCCGTAAGGTAACAGTTCCTTGTATAGCTCCTCCCTGCAAATATAACAGGCATATGTGAATGTATATGCTCTATTCATGTTTTTTAGACAATAGTAAAAACTGGATTGTGTATTTGTTTGGTGCAAAAAGTTGGATTGTGTATGTGGCGTATAGAATAGTGGTTTATACCTGGCGGTCAATTAGCATGAAACAGAATATGACCGGTTTCCCTTGCTTATTTGTTGGTGTCCATTTTCGGTATACTTTGACACATATAGGTTTGCCAATATCCGATTCTTTTAGGTTGTTCAGGGCAATGTCATCTGCTTGCGTAACGATTGATTTGCTTTTAGACTCTGCTGATGCCATGGTTGTAGTACTATGCTCCATTTGTCTGCATGTTAAGGGAAAAGATATTTATGATTAATGCATATTAGTACATGTTTTGATGGTAACTAAAAGATTGCAATGTAATGATGAATATGCATACAAATTATGATGCTATATCTTTGGTAACTGCCTAAACGTATACGTAGAAGGTAAATATTAGCGTAAGGAACCTGTGCAAGGGTAACCATGTGTAAAAATTCTTTATAAACAACATTTTTTGTTGTGTTCTTATCATTTCCCGGCAGTTGTTTGATTAGCATTTTTAAACCTTGTGGAGATGTTGCCCTTGACAATGCAACATACAATTGACCATGGGCAAAGACAGGTTCGGGTAGGTATACGCCTATCTTATTTAACGATTGCCCTTGGCTTTTGTTGATTGTCATTGCGTAACAGACTTTGACTGGGAACTGCTTCCTTTTAAACACAAACGGTAGTTGTTCTTCTTTATTGATAAGCACAATACGCGGTAAGTAAACTCTTTCTCCCATTCTAGTACCGGTGACAATTTTTGCTTGAATAAGCCTTGTATACACCTGAGTTACAATCATCCGTGTACCATTACACAAACCGCCGCCTAGGTTAAGGTTTCTTAGGAGCATTATGGGTGCACCTATTTTAAGCGTAAGTTCATGGGGAGGCATTCCTGAAAAGGAAAGCGTGTTTAGGTATTCTTGAGGATAGAGTAGCTCTGTTGCACCTCCATCATTTGATTTTGGTATAGCCTCGTCAACACTTATGAAAGTATACGCATCTCCCTGTAACCTTTCCAGTATAGTAGAATTGATGCCGTCTGCGGTTTCGTTTCTTGGACACACTATTGCTTTCCCTTGCAATGATGCTGCGTCTGGTGTCTGTAACGTTTGATCGTCATATATAAAATTTATCAGTTCCTGAACCGCTGTGTCGCTGTCGTGAATGCAGTACATATCTGGTACCTGGACCCATGATGAATTCTCTGGATCAGCTTCATCTGGCCAGCCAACGGTACCGTTCCCAACTTGAAGCAACCATTCGGAGAATGTTGCAATTTCTTCAGACTGCTGAGGTGTAAGGCTTGGCTGTTGAAGGCGCATGTTTTGTTTAAGCCTAATTATCTTGAAATACTGCCATAAGTATGACTGTGTTATACATGAGGAAATAATTTGGTTGTTCGTGGCTTTCTTCTTGACAGGAAGTGTTTGCCTGAAATCGCCGCCTAAAATAACAGATTTACCTCCAAATAGACCTGTCGGCATATCCATTATATCTCTCAATGTGCGGTCAAGTGTTTCAAAGCACTTGCGATCGTTCATGGGAGCCTCGTCCCATATGATGAGATCAGTATGCCTAAGCAACTCCGCTACTTGAGTCTTTTTTTTTATACTGCACATTGACGCGTCAGTTAAATCTAACGGTATCTTGAATCTTGAATGAGCCGTCTGCCCTGATGGGAGTAATAAGGCAGCAATACCCGAAGAAGCCACTGCCAAGATAATCTTGCCTTCCGACCTAAGTGTAGAAATTATAGCTTTCCAAACGAAAGTCTTGCCTGTACCTCCATGGCCATAAACAAATATGAGCGTCTGCTGTCTATGATTGACTGCATGTGTGACTTGCTCAAAGATTATTTGTTGGTCAGCATTTAGATGGGCCACTAATCTTTCACTTTCACTCCTTAACAATTCACGATTATATGACCTTTCTTCCATCAGCGCCCTGTTGTTCAAGATTTGGAGCAAGTGAGGTGGTGGTAGATTAAATCCAAAATCTTTTACCGATTTTCCATACGAAGCAAGGATTGCTTGCAGCTCATACATAAGACCGTCTTCTAAGTCTTCGGTACTGACATGAAGATCTTGTATATGTAAGGTGTCCGAAAGTATCTGGGGAATGTCCTCTGACATGGAATTTGCGTGTGACTGGAGCAATGTGATTGGGCTTGAAACCTCACAAAATATAAGGATCTGACAAAACAGGTTCCGCATGTAAGCTGGGGTTGCTGAGAACGCTGCTTCTTGTAAAGCAATGTTCCATTCTTGATCACCACCTAACAGTCCCATGGCCTCACACGCGGCTCTATTTGTAGGGTAGACAACTTCGTTAACTGTACGGATATGGCGGAACGACATTGAACCTTTTTGATGGCAGAGTAATAATCTTAAGTAGAAGACGTCTCCAGAGTTAGGATGAACATATGCCAAA
Source organism: Artemisia tridentata subsp. tridentata (assembly GCA_021014915.2). Lineage (NCBI taxonomy): Eukaryota > Viridiplantae > Streptophyta > Magnoliopsida > Asterales > Asteraceae > Artemisia > Artemisia tridentata. Next base: position 408,011,409 of record CP139507.1, read on the forward strand.
CGACCAATGGCCATCAAGTTGGCACGGCGCCTACGCTGCCAAAACTTCCCATCTTTGTGCCATACATATTCGTTTGGAAAACTTAAGTATGTTAGATGGCGGCCGTCTGTATTGCAAAGGTTGTACCTAAACCATTCAGTGAGTGTCGTCCTTTTGTTATGGTCACTGTCCACAACCGCTTGCAACTGCTGTTGCCTTCTAAAATTTACCCGTTGCATATTTTCAAGGTGAACTGCTAATATCTGAACCGGTGGATCCCTGCTATGTATGGCGAATCCAAGAATTCTCCAGCACGCTTCATGCGGTCCAATGAATCTTGCATCTTGGAAATTCTTGATTTCATCAATGTGCAATGAACTGCGGCTTGTACTTGCTCCTGTAGTTCCAAGCGTCCTTGTAATATGAGTTACTATCCGGTCGGTGCCTTTTGAAATATACTTAAAGAGGTATTTTATAAGCATCGACCACTCACAGTACTCAACATTGATATGTGCGTAGAATCGCATGCATAGAGACCGGTTATGTGGCACAACATAACTGTTATCAAGGCTGACATTTTGCCTCATCGTGCTTATGCCTGAATCCCTTCTACGGTAGTGCACATATCCTTTCTTATCAATAAATGTTTCTGGACAAAAAACTTTAGGAAACTTCTTACTACACACATCACTATCACGCATACACGGTGCTGATCTATTGACCAAACCACACGGGCCATGCATCATAAACTCAGTGACAACCCTATACCCTTCAGGATCGAGTGCCGGGTCTGGGAGCTCTGCAGAGACATATCTATCCACATCTGTGTGCGCTTGTACACGGTGGCTTGCTTTGATCCATAGGAGTAAATGACAATGCGGCAACCCTCTCTTCTGAAACTCGACTGTATATAAAACTGGAACAAAATGCATAGTTATTTACGTATTTCTAAGCGTATGAATTTGATAGAAAGTATACAGATGCAGATGTTAGACAGTACCTGCTTCCACATAGCCAAACGGCTTCGAATCGCGTAAGAAAGTTACTAAATGATGTATCTTTCTTTCAAAAACCCGATCAACAACATCAGGCCTGTCTGCAACTGTCACGTGCGGGAACTGCTCCATATATTCTTGGATCTCAGGCCAGTTCACATTGCACGTGAAAGTGATAAAGAATGATGGGTTCCCGTGCACCCGGCATATAGCTAGAGCATCTAAATAATGACTATACATATAGCGTGGCCCCCCTGTAAAAGATGAAGGCAGGATTGTCCTTGCACCGACATCTGAACCGTCTCGATCACCACGTGAGATAGCATCGTGCAGACCTGCCATATAGTCATTCCGAATATCATCTTGATGGTCTCTTATAAAGTCAATCCTTGATTGCTCAACGCTGCAATAAGCTGTCACAACATATTGTTGAAAAAGGCGGCCACTTCTTGGGAGTAGTCGATATTCATTAAACCGGTCGTGGAGCTGGTATGCATAGTACATCTTCATTGTCATTTTTTTCGGAGGATTGGACGTTGCACCACTGGCCAATAACATGCGGCCTAAATGGTAGCCATCTTCACCGAAGAAAAAAATCAATGGAAATTGCATTGACATATAAGATGCATTTAGCTTGCTCACTTGCTGCAACGTACCATCATGCTGTTCTATGACGACATCAAACTCAGTTTCCACGTCTGGCCCACCTTCAAAAACAATTGCACCAATAGAATCGCTTGTAGGCAATTCATGTTGCCTTGAACCAACAATACCAAACAAACGGACCTTGAATTCTGGAATATCAGCCTCCGCCATTTTATCCCTTGCAGTTCTAAATAACTGGACCAGTTCATTGTGCTCGTCTAACTGCTCAATTAAATTTTCCACAATATCTGGACGAAGAACCTGGCCAGATGTTTGAAAGTGCTGCAAACGGTTTGCAACTTCATTTTGCGTGTCATAGATATATAGCTGTAGGAATTGTGGCCTCTTATTAGGTGCTGGACAGAGGCTACCTATGCGATGGTAAAGTTGTCCGGATATTTTAAACACATAAGGACTGCGGCCCATGTTTATAGAGTTGTCTGTTTGAGCACCCAATGATGTCATTGCGAACATCTGATTGTATGCGCGAATATTTTCCATAAAATGGCGATTAGTAAATAGGTCTTTTATATATTGCGGGTATTCATGGTGACTCTCTAGCCTAGCTTTCCCGCCACTGCAACATTTGTGATAATCAATACGGCTTCTAGTAGAAACAATTTTCTCATCATACCAGAACCTTGCACCACAATGACGACAAATCTGATCACATGCGCCCATATGCATATATGTATCTGGAGGACCTGCATTAGACACAGAAAATATACTTTTTTAACAACTGCTTGTTCAAAATAAATGTGGTTGATTTATTGTGCATATGAAACAGGACAACCGGAACAGGTAACACACCTTGTCTATTCCTTCTAGTTCTGTTGCGCATATGCGGGCCATTGTTTGATGAAGAACGCATTGTGACTGTAACAGATAAAAGAACAGGTGGTAAGTAAATGCAAAGGTATCTAAGTTCCCATGTTTTTGTGTTATTTTTATCAATTATTTTTTAAAGCAAAGAAACCTTGAGGCTGCCGGAACTGATTATCTGTGGCAACATTTACATTGCATGGTTCTGGCAATGCAGCAGTGTTTTGAGGAAGTTCATTAGACGAAGGGAGTGCAGTTTGGAGCGTCAAGGCACGCGTAACACATTCAGGTATAACACCACTGCAGGTGTCATCTAGCGCAAAACGGCCTTCGTTGCCTGTAACAAATATATATGGGTAAGCTTTTAATCCTGAAAACAACAGTTACAGTATTTGTTGAAACATAAAAAGAAAAGCAAATTACATAGCAATTGTGCATGGTTAAATTCTGCAGGCGATATAGGCCGGGTCCTTCCCGAAGCCAACTGGTCTTGATCAGAAAGGTCATATGCTTTCCGCTTTCCTTTATCTTTAAAAGCTGTAGGCTTATCTACCTTAGAACTGACTGTTGATTGTCTTTGCTGCATATCAGGGTCACCAACATGTAGAATACTTTGAAAGGACTGACCCAAAACCCCTGGAGCTGCATAACCGCGCTGACAAACTACATCAAAGGTATCACCTTCTTCCCTGCTTTGAGTGTTTTCCCTTTGTATAGAACCACTGCTAGTCGAAAAGTGCCTAGCAACACCCTTACCCCTACACAGCGTCTCACTAACCGGATCTAAAGATACATCAACACTACCTGCACTACTTAGCATATGCTCTGATTCTAAATCTACAACAGCAACCCCCTTTTCTCCAGCAAAACCACAAAGGTTTATAGATTCTAAAGAAGGTACATAGCTAACCCTACGTATTGCCTTTCTTTTAGTCTTCATATTATACAAATCTAATTGTATTAAAGTTCATACAGATATAAGCTGCTAAAGACAGCAGAGAATGTAGGCAGAGCATAGAAGAATAGATTTGTCAGCATCATACATAGAGTCAATATATATATAGCAAATGATCACGGATCCAGCCATCACCAAGAATGCATGCATGGAAGGCACAAAAGTTCAAGACAAATAAGAATAGAACCATGCATAAGGAACAAAAAAAAATAGACAAACCTCTTTCAAGTGATCCAGAGAAATCTCCAGTTTATATCTTCAGTTTTTTTTTCAGCTTTTTTTTTTTTTTTTTTTTTTTTTTTTTTTTTTTTCTGTTTTTGAAGATCTGGATTTTCCTGTGGCTGTAACTTTGAAAGTGTGAGTATTTGTGGAGGATAGAAGCTTCTTTTAGCACTTTTAACACTCAAAGACAGGTGCACAACTTATCATTAGGTAGAAAATTTTAATGGGTGTTGAAAAATATCCATATGACCGACACAAAAAAACATATTTGCAACATATACGTTTCTATTATTTAGGTTTTATAAACATTGCATCTATGTATACCGTACACTATACGGTATAACAAATACTGAACCAAAGTGGGCCAAAATCTGGGCCTAAAACACGCACGCATATAGGCTACCCAAACAGGCCAATTTTTGGCGGGAAAAATGCATGTTAAACGACGTCGTTTATAGTGGGGTTTAATATAAACTTTAATGATTATATCTATGCTAAGCATTTTATTTTTGTTCTCTAATCTCTACATTTCACATCCACATTCTATTTGTTTCATGTTTTAAATTCTTATCTTTTTAGTTTTATAGTTAAGTTTTAAGAACTAACTAGAACTTAAAGTTTATATGTAGCTTATAATGTGAAAAGATACGTAGTAACTAATGGTCAAATTAGTGTAACAATGAAACAATTCGTTACAGATATAGATCATAGTATACACTGATACAATCCATTTTACAGATATAGATCATAGTATACGACTGATACAAAATTACAATTTTTTTTACTAGTTCTTTCTAATAGCTTTAGAACAAAATAGTGAATCATGATTAAAATACTTAAAGTCAAAGATTTAGCTTTTGAAAGATAAGTTTGTATGTCTTAGATAGTGTACTCTTTCTATTACCAGTGCAACAATTAAAAAATAACTCTAAGTCCCAAAAAGAAAACTTAAAACTTAAACTTATAAGTGTACAATATGAAAAATTTATAAATGTTCCCTTACCTTTTAATGTATACTATATTCTTATTACGAGTAGCATGCTAGTTTATATCGCAACATATTTTGTTCGCATATATAGTGTTTTGCATTTGTGTTTCATAGTATACTTGGCCTCTCTTAACATAAAATCCTAACTCCGCCCCTGATCTCACTTCCCACTACTTTTATCCAGTAATGGTTAGAACTTTTCTTACCATTTAGTCATTTACATATATCACAGTTAAACATACACATAACACAATTAAACACATAAATTTCCGACAACACATTCACACACACATAATTTATTTTAATGGTTGTCCACGACCACACCACCGATTTACCTCTTTGTTTTGGTCCTTACCCTTGAATTTTAACCCTCCGTAGTCGATTTCGTGCATGGTGGAGACCCTTCACATGTGAAGAGAGACCAACCATTACATCTAGTCGTTTAATCTTCTCGGGTATGACATAGACATGCATGTATATACATATGCTATCCTGTTACTACACTTATATAGTATAGGAATAATAAAGGGGATTGATTTGCACACCAAATTTTTTGATAAAAACATCATTTTATACAAGTTGTATATCACACAGTACAACACTGTAATGCAATGGGTGTTATGAAAGGGTGTTATGAAAGTATAAAAAAATGTGATATAAGAAAATGAGGTCAACTGTGTGTACAGGGTTTAGCTTGTATCATTAAATGGAGTGTGGGGGGCAGTAGAGTCATAACAGCAGTATGAGAAGGTTGTACTTGTGCAGATTTCAGATTCAGCTATCTAGGTCATCTAGGCCTCTTGTATAGAAACCCCCCTAGAATGTCAAATCAGGGGGTGTGGTACTATTTGGTCAAAGATTCTTTTTTGGGGCAGTTGTTTCCAGTTTTTTGTCAGTTTTTGTTCCGTATTTCTGACAGTTTTATGGTTTTTGTCAGTTTCTGTTCCGTATTTCTATTCCGCACTTTCAGGTTTATAGCGTTTTGATGTAAACAAAATTATAAAAATAAAAAAAAAATAAAAAAAAAATAAAAAAAATGAAAAAAATGGGGGGGGGGGGGGGGGGGGGGGGGTGTGGATTTCGGATTTGGGGGGGGGGGGGTCGATAAGTCCGGCCATCTAATATGTATGTACATCTCACAGACACAAACAAACCATCATCAATATTCATTCTTGTTTGTTTTTCTTTCTGTCTGAAATGACTTGAGAGAACATATCCTACTTCCCCATATCTTCCCCATATCTCATTGGTCATTACTTCTTGGTCTTACTTCTTTAAACATTCTAAAGTTTGTTTTGTACATAATTACTAAATGGAATATACGACACTATGTTGATATTTTTACTTTATTTATAAAAAAAAAAAAAAAAAAAAACCAGAAGATAAGTAGCTTTTTTTTTTTTTTCAAATAACAAATAAATTTATTGACTTTTTAATCATTGAAAGTAGAAAAAGTATAATAGGATCTGATTTGTACAAAATTGTTTTTAATTGATACAGATGAGCCTATGCATTGTATAGTTATATTAGGCTAGTCACAGTCGATGACCAAAGTGACCTGGGTCACCGGGTGTCACGTCAGCTTTCTCTCTCCGGCGACCAGACATGACCAAAGTGCCACAGTCGATGACCGACTTTTTTTTTTTTTTTTTTTTTTTTTTTTTTTTTTTTTTGATCAAACATTTAAAAAAAAAACTTAAAATTCATTAAAAATAAAAACATTACAATACTAAATTAAAAATACGATAGCGATTACAAACGTAAACTAATCATCTAAGTTGTAGCGAGCTTTGATTGATGCCTTAAGCTACAAAAGCTCATTTTGGTGTCGTTCGGGCAAAGTTTGGTCGATTTTTGAGTAGTAGAAGATCAAATCTTGCTCCCGTTTTGTTATGTCCATGATTTCGACTTGTTTTCGTTGGAGTTCCATTTTCTCTCTTTTTATGGCTAGCTCTTCTTGCTTCATCTTCAGATACACATCTTCAATGTCCTTCTTTTTTCACTCTTTTGACGGCTTCAATTTGAAGAAGGTCTTGGTTAGCGAAGCTATCCACGATGATGATGGATCACGAGAGGAGGAGGATGATTTCTTCCTGGCTGCGTCACGACCTTCTGGTCGTGATTCTCTAGTATCGTCTTCATCTTCAGAATCATCCACGTCTTGAAAATTCAAGGGACCTTGTGTTGACCCCGAGGTTGTTGTAGAGCCCTTTGATTTCTTTCGACTATTCGTTCGGATAGCATGCCCCTCCGTCTTCCAAGCATCATGATGCCTCAAAATTTTCCAACATTCCTCCAAGTTGAAATCATGATCGTAAATTACACGGTATTCTATCAAAGTTTTCTCCCTATCATCAGCATCATTCTCACAACTACCATGGTTATGCTTGATATTATCCATGATAGCAGCAAAATTTCTAACCCTAATCCGAATCCTATTCTTCCATTTGATGGTGATAGAGTCGTACGTTCTTTGTGAACCGGTTTCATTTTGAAAATACGCTATCACCTCCTCCCAAAAGCGGTGCATGTTCATAGCGTTTCCTCGCTTGAAATTTTCTGACACATAAACCCAAGCTCTACAAAGCGCAATCTCTTCCGCCTTTGTCCATGGTGCCTGTTTTTTGGCCGGTTCGGCCTTCTTGCCTTTTTCGTTCGCCTTTGTAGCACGTCGCGAAGCGGTCCTTGGTTTGATGGGTGATGTCTCTTCGACACCATCATCGTCTTCAACAGGGAAAGAACCGTGGTACAAACCATGGTAAGAACCGTGACCCGAACCTTGCCCCATCGACGCATCTTGACTCGGATATTGTTGCGTCGAATGGTCTACCATAAAATCCTCCAAATCCATATCAAGATTAACACCCCGAAGCGGGGAATAATCTTCATACGGTTGGGAAGAATGCAAGAAATCCATGTTAGGCCGATACGACGACCCACTTGGTTCTTGGTGATAATCCGTATTAGGACGATACGGTGGAACATATGGACGATTAACGTAAAATAGGTTTTGATTTTGGTTCTGTTGTGGTAGTCGTGATGGATATTCAAAAGAGGGTGCACGAAATCGAATACCCCGATGTTGTGGTGGTGTTATGCCGGTTAGTTCAAAGTTGTTTTCCAGCGAGAAATTCAAATTCAGGCCATTTTGGGGTAGTCGGGATCATCGGTCTTTTGATGTGGGAGTGTTTTTCTTTGACATGAATACATGATGAGAAGTTGTTTATGGATGAGAAGTTGTTTGAATTGTGTTTGAAATTGTGTGTTTAGAAGTGTGTTTGAGGTTGGTATTTATAAGGTTGAAAAAGTTTTTGTTTTTTTTTTTTTTAATGCAACGGTTAAATGGTTTAAAAGTCGGTCGATTTTTAGACCGCTTTGGTTTTGGTTTGCAATCGACCGATATTCGACCTCATATCCACATTCGACTCGACCGATCTCCAAATCGGTCGCTTGGTTTGATCGACTGATTTTTTCAAGTCGATTGTGAGTAGCCTTTATATTCACATCATGTTTTGTCTGTTTGTACATTAATATGTAAAAATCAAAAAACATTGTATGCAAATTAGTTCTCATATTTGCTAACATTAATCCACAACTTTCTCACAATTCTTTTGCGCAAAACAGAAGAAATTAGCAAATAATTCTATTACTTTTATTGCTCTCGTAGTTTTTTGTTTTTGTTTGCTTAGTCAATCTTTTAATAGAAAATGTTTGCTTGTGGACAGTGAGCTTTTGCGCAAAAGATGTATGGAGCCAGGTGGTCTACCAAGACTAAAAAAACATATCAATAAGAGGTTGTATTACCTTAGAGTGAAGCATGCGTGCGAGCGGTAATAGTCAAAGCAGAAGCGAGAACGTGTGATTCTAAAATAACTCTTAATCATGACCAACATTTGAGCTAACCTAGAATCGATAAGAACAACACACAACGTGATGTTATCTTACGCCATCTCCAATACTAAATAAAAGTACTTCAAATTTGTAGGAATTGACATATTTTAGGGCCCGCTTGGTAAGTATAGGGGAAAGGGTAAGGGAATGCAAATGAATGGGTGAGGTGGATAATCATTACCTTACCCCCCAATTTACTCTATAATGGTTGATTACCCAGTACTGGGTAATCAATACCTTTGAACACAATAACCAAGCACCATTTAACAAGTGTGGTGGGCCCTTTTCAATCCCTTACCCATTCTCCACCCCCCCAATACCCCATACCAAGCAGCCCCTTACTTATATTCATCCTCTAAAGAATTATCATCTCCGACTATATCCTCTAAACTTAAAGTTCTTAACCTATATTTTAAATTGGTTTATTTTTGCCTAATAATTTAGGGCCGTTTGGTTTGAGGGGTTTCGTTTGGTTTTGGTTTAAAAACATAAAATAAATTGTTTGGTTGTATTTTTGGAACTTGGGTTTAGATTTTTAATCTAGAGTAAATTCCATAAATTGTCCCTAAAATTTGGCCAAATTGCATGTTTCGTCCCTAATGTTACGAAAGTGCAAGGATCGTCCCTGTGGAGAAACTTTTGGTGCAAGTATCGTCCTCACAGGGACGATACTTGCACAAAAAGTTTTCCCAAAAAGGACGATACTTGCACCAAAGTTTTCCCCACAGAGACGATCTTTGCACTTTTGTAACATTAGGGACGAAAAATGCAATTTGGCCAAACTTTAGGGACGATTTATGCAATTTACTCTTTAATCTAAATATAAAGGGTTGTATAAAAGATAGGGGTGTTGGGAGATTTTATGATAAAGTTGGGACAAAGTGTAATCTCATCCTCATCTTTTATTTTATATCCTCTCATTATTAATACTAGAAGGGTACACGCGCAATGCGGCGGGTGGGTACCCGGTGCATAATTTTATGGCGAGCAAAAGTTTTTCATTTATTCGTGCTCGGAAAAAGAAGAGAGAGTGTGTTTCGTATTGGTGTTTGAGCTTTTAGCTTGGCTTATATATCATTGAGGTTTGAGCTGTTACAAGTCTGACATTTAATTGACTGTATAAATATTTGACTGTATTAATATACTGTATAAATATTTGAAGGCTGTTACAAAGTTTATGAAAGGATGTTACTTTTTATTTATGAAAATTGTCATGGAAGCTATATGGTGAATAACATTAACTAATGGCTTATTAATTTCTATTAAAGAAATGTTTTTAGTGTTAAAAATTTTAAGACTTCTTTATTTAGAAAGTTCTAAACACTTTATAAATTAATATAGATACATAAATTTTAATTGAGTAAATATCATAAATCGTCCATGTGATTTACCGGGTCACTCAAAAATGGTCATGTACTTTATTTTACCCGGATCCAGTCCCTGTGGTTTTCAACCCATACGGGTTTGGTCCCTTGACGGGGTCATCAGTCAGATGACCATTAGTGGATGACTGAAATGACGAATATACCATCATCTTCATCCTTTCCATCTCCACCACCTCCCTCTCACCATCACCACCACCACCACCATCTCCACCACCTCCTCCTCCCTATATCAACAACTCTCCACCACCACCATCACCATCCCCTCCCCCCACCATATATATACAAATCTCCCCCACCATATATACCGAATAATATACTAAACATCGAACGTTGACAAAATGTATTTATACATATTCATACGATAAATACGGGGAAGTGTAAAACCAAAGACAAAACTACAAACATTAAAGAAAAATAAACAAAGAATGAGTTGTGTACAACAAGCCACATACGTCCCATTTTCCCCCACCACCATCACCACCTCTACCTTACATTAATAAATCACTATCAACCCAAATCATATATCCTTTTTTTTCCTTTGTATCTCCATCCGCTTTTCTATCTTTTTTCTGTAGTTTCCTTTTCTAAATTTACCCATGTCCATTAACAAAGAATCACCGGTCAAAATCATGGCAGATCTGGAGGTTAGTGGCGGCAATTGATAATGGCGTGAGTGGTTGGTGTTGTCAGCGTGGGTGGTGGCCACGAGAGTGGCAGATCTAGCGTCGTGGATTTATGATGGTCTTTGGATGTTCATTTCCAAAAGTGATCATTATAACAATCAAGAACAAGCAACAAAATCATTAAATTAATATTTATATATTTACAATAGTAAATCAGCTTTATTACAACAACTATGTTCTCAAAATCTATAAAAATATCAACCCTAAAATAATACAATACTCATTCTATTCCAACATTAAGATGAAAACAAAAACACCCATAAAAAAAACACTCACCAGTGACTAAATCAAGATGGGGCTGTTTCTTTTTTTTCCTGTTTCTAGTTAGGTCCTGTGTGGATATATGTGTACTGTTTCTAGTTAGGTCCTGTGTGGATATATGTTGTTTCTTTTTTATGCTTAATTGACCATCTTAATACGAGTTTTTTCCCGAACTAGTGTAGGTGGAAAAAATTTATAAAAATTCGAAAAATTTATGAAAATTCGAAAAAATTTATAAAAATTTTTAAAAAATTCGAAAATTTTTAAAAATTCATAAAAATTCAAAAAAATCGAAAATTTTATAAAAAATTATAAAAATTCGAAAAAACTTATTAAAATTTTTAAAAAATTCAAAAAATTTATAAAAATTTATAATTTTTTTAAAATTCAAAAAATTTGTAAAAATTTATAATTTTTTAAAAATTCAAAAAAATTATAAAAATTCAAAAAATTCTAAAATTTTATAAAAAATTATAAAAATTTTTAAAAAATTCAAAAAATTTATAAAAATTTATAATTTTTTAAAAATTCAAAAAATTTGTAAAAATTTATAATTTTTTAAAAATTCAAAAAAAATTATAAAAATTCGAAAAAAAATTTAATAAATTCAAATTTTTTATAAGTTTTTTTGAATTTTTATAAAATTTTCGAATTTTTTGAATTTTTATAAATTTTTTATAAAATTTTCAAATTTTTTGATTTTTTATCAATTTTTCGAATTTTTATAATTTTTTTATAAAATTTTCAAATTTTTTGATTTTTTATAAATTTTTTCAATTTTTATAAATTTTTTTGAATTTTTATAAATTTTTTATAAAATTTTCGAATTTTTTGATTTTTTATCAATTTTTCGAATTTTTATAAATTTTTTTGAATTTTTATAAATTTTTTGAATTTTTATAAATTTTTTCAATTTTTATAAATTTTTTGTATTTTTAAATTTTTTTGAATTTTTTTAAAATTTTTATAAATTTTTTCGAATTTTCATAAATTTTTCGAATTTTTAAATTTTTTTTGAATTTTTATAAATTTTTTCGAAGTTTTCTAAATTTTTCGAATTTATTTTTTCCACCTACACTAGTTCGGGAAAAAATCGTATTTAAGACGTCCTGAATAGAAACAGTATGCTTAATTGCCCCCTTCCACATTAAGGATTCTCTTTTGCAATAAGTTAAAAAGAAACACCAAAGTTTTCTGTTTCCAGCCAGTTTTGTTACCAAACAGGACATTAAGTTATTAGTAAACGGCCCAGTGACTAAATCAAGATGGATCTGATTATAAATTGAATTTATAGAATCAATATATTATATAAGAACAAAATTTAAGGAGGAACGGATAAGATGATGAAACAAAAAGATTCATTCAAGTCAAAAGAAGAGAAAAAACATTTTGGATAAAAGTGAAAGGAGATAAGGGGGGAGGGAGTGCCCTTCGGTGAAGGGTCGGTGATGATCGGCGTTCATCGGCAACACCGCCGCCGGTGTTCGGCAAAAATCGGCATATGGGAATTTCGGTATCTTTTGCCGATTGTTGAAGTGTGATTTCCAATGAGAGTCAAGTAAGAAATATGTACATAAGCACTTTATAACATGTTACATTTTGTTGCAAATAATGAATTAAAAAATATATATAATAAAAGATAGTAAGAATCAGAGTACTTGAGTAAGTGAAGAAACGATGTCATCTTTGGAAATAGATGCATTAGCAGCTTCAACTGGAGCAGTAAATAATGCTAGCAGTGAAAGACTAGTAGAAGTAGCTAGTGAGACAGACTTGGAATCATGTCTGCTATGGTTTTTGGTAGTGGGTTTGAAAGGTGTAACAGTTTTGGGTGTTGGAAGTTGGTTGTGGTGGTGGTTGAGTTTAGCTGTGGCTGTTGCTCTGAGTGCCATCACCAATTCACAACCACCACTGATGATAATGAAAAAGTTGGGTGTGAAAATGAAGAATTTAGAAAGAGGTATATGTATTAAAAAAATGTTATGTTTATTTTTGTTATAAAGTACTCCGTATTATGTAAGGTTTTTTTTGTTATTAATAAAATGTTATGTTTTAATTTTATAAATTTTTTGTTGGATTATATGTATTAAAGAAAATGTGATGTGGAAAATGTGGGATTTGGTAAACTTTGGTGACCGCCGCTATCATTTTGGTAAACTTTGACATGAAAGGTTGTAATTGGTAGATGATGATGTGGCAATTTGGCAAAACTTTGTGAAGTTTTGACCACTCCCTCCCCTCTAAGAGATATAGGTGATGTATGAAATATATAAACATATTAAACATATACACGCAGCGGATAAACATCACCATAACAGGATCCATAGTGCCATATGATCAATCAAATAAAATACACACATAAGTTATACCTTTGTAGCGTGATCCGGGAGTCACCAACAATACTTATGGATCGACTAGGAAAAGAACCACAAGTGACTAAAGGAGATCACCTCTATGATATGTCCACACTACACGTCCTTGATCACCACACGATGCTAGTCTTGGCCTTGTAACACTCAAAGAATGATACACACAATGAGTATAATTGATTGAGATGAAAAAACACACAAACCCTAAAGAGTGTGTGTGTGTGCCGTAGGTATTAGGGAGGAGGTGGGAGAGTTTCTCTCCTAGATTAAATGTGTTAGTTAATGTCAATTGATTACAATCAATTATAATTGATCTTATCATATTTACATTTACACTTAGCACCCTTAATCAACTTCAAAAGTCCTTCCAATCCTTTTACTTAGGCCGAACTATATGTGGGCCTACAATGGGCTTGCCCATTGTTGGTCCAATCCAAAAACGCTAAGTCTAACTTAGTGTTTTATGGCCCGTTATAGTTTCCTTGTTACATAGCCGTTTATATATTGTAAATACGATAATTACAATCTATAATATGATGTCTCTGTGTATAAGTGTGTGACCCCATAGGCTCACATACGTCTAGCCATATAATTATTAATTATGACATGAGCATACTCCAACAGCTCCCACTTGCGACGTCATAATAATCGAGTAATTATACAAGCAATGGTTAGCGTCTAGCAACACGCCAATGCCCCTAGAAATATGTGAGGTTAGTTTCTTAAACGTCTCATTTCAGATGGTTTATATGTCATCTATCCTTTTGTTTCAGATACCGTGTTGAACATTAGACATGGATCAAAAGTCATTCTAATAGTTCAACTATTATGTTTCTCGATATAGACATTGAACAAAATTACCAAGTGGATTTAAGATTCATCTTAATCCCAGTTGGGTACGGCCATACAAACATCTGTTCAAATCATCGAGGGGCCCAATAGTATCTAACTCCAAAGCAAGTGGAGGAACAAATCCCATTTTGACTACACGTGTCATTCACATGCTTCATATCACTCCTGAAAATGGCCTTTATAACTACCTTATTCAGGATAGCGTTTAACCATATCAAGGAATGAAATTCCACACATGCAAGACCTGCTTGCATCTCAAGTATGAGGATAAGAGACATAACCTCTTGCGAGATTCACTATTGACGACGATCCATGTAGTGAATTCTCGTAGGTTGGGTCAATCCAATGTTCATCCCAATGAACAACATGTGAGTGTGGCAAATAAATCACCAACACGCTCACATTTGTCTTAATTTGATGATACTCCCGTATCGTCAACCGACAATGGATAATTTTAGAATAAATAAATTATTCATGGATTAAACATGCAAATATAGAACACAGTAGTATAAATGAAGACGATCATACCAGGTATATCAATTCATTGTATAATACACTGCTTACAGTTCCATTATCCAAATACTAAAAAAAGATATGCATAAGACTACTCATAGGTCGGAATCCGATGTTCCCACCATGATCAAATCATGTTGTACAAGACAACAAGTAGTCATCTGAGTAAACTTTGAGAATACTTGTTTCAAAACTCATGAAAGGTTTGAATGATGATTGTCCTTTGTATTTGCACATTCAAGTACAAGACGAGTATCGCAACAATACATTCCATAGGGTGTTTGAAGCCAGCAAAACACCTACATTAGACAGTCATCTGTACAGTTTCTCAAACTATAAAGTATTCTTATTCTTTTAATGTATAACGCATTAATGCTCTCAGTCGAGCACATCTAGTCAGCAATGTCATCATTCATGATGACATCCTACCACGACTAGGGTTGAGTATTATCTCAAGTTAAATAAGCATCAGCGTATGCAAACAAAACAGAGCTCCTCAAATATCCGTAAACTTTTGAACATATCTTTGGTCCTATGTAGGTCCAATATAATGTTCATTTAACAATTATCTAACGACTTTCACTTAGATATTTGTTGTTATCAACTCATCTTGCATTCATGCAAATGATAAATATATAGTCCAATACTTAACATGACTTACATGATGAATCCTTTAGTCAAACTTAAGATTTTCAATCATGTGTTCAATCTCATCAAGTGAGATTAATCATTGAGACTCCCCTCAATAACGTATCATATTATGTTTAGACTTAATAACCGCTTATGTTTATTCTAATAAACATATATATAACAAGGTTGTATGTCTTATTTTATAAATCCCTCAAGAGAAACTTCATTCCAAGCTAAGGACTAAAGTCTAGCTTAGATGGAATATTGTTTCTAATATGTTAACAACATATGAGATTTAAGAAAATAAATACAGTGCTCCAACTTGCTCTTAATGTACTTAGGAATAATCTTATTAATCAAAATCAAATTAATGATTTTATAATTAACTCAAGATCTTTGCTCCTAGATGCATGATCTAATCCACACATGGATTATTTTATCTTGTATACATAATAAAGATTATATGGATTCATAAACCCTTTGATTACTCATCGTCCTCGCAAAGGTAATCAACAAGAAAAGTGTTTTGATATCCTATTGTCATATTTCATTTACATGAAAACAAGTATGACAATTAATCTTTATACATTTAATGTTTGTAGATAGGAAGATTTAATCATAGTCAAATTCTGAGTATGAGTAAACTCTTTTTACTACGCGTGCATTAAATGCGTGTACAAGTTTGTCCTTCTGAGTTTTCTTTTCAAGAAACTCATTCTTGACCTCACAGTCTAACTGATTGGTAAGAGACCAATCAAACTCCATGAGTGATTGTCTTTCTAGGACTGCATCTTAACATTCATAGTTTTGAGCTACTCATCAGATACAATATCTGATAATGCATCTCAGTAGTTAGCAGGCTCACTATGATCCTCTAACTTATGTCCCTTAGCATTGATATAAAAACTATATCATTCAGGTGCAAAAGGAATCCTTGCAGATTTATGAATGAGAGATATCTATCTATGGTTTAACATATGCATGTTCAACCTTAGTATGATATTAGCAAGTGTACTCAGAAGGTTGTGTATTTAGTTCTTGAATAACTTCAAGGTCTAACGGTGCTCCCATTTGCTTTTGTATGTAGAGACTAATCTCTAGATACTCAGCATCTTGAGTAACAATAAATTGTTTTCAAGTGGGACATCCAAAATACACCGTTAGTTCTTGACTCTAGTTTGTTAATTACTTACTCTTAAGTAGTTAACGAATTCAGAACTTCAATTAAGACATAATGAGATTCATCCCATGCCATAATACAATGGTGTCTTAAATTCCTTCTGGGTTGGAATCATATTGAATGTACACATGGCACATCCAATTTTCTAACCTTGATAGCTTTGGAGGTAAAACAGTTTAAGTCATCAAAGATCAAACAATATCAATAGTGTTTGATTTTCCATGATGGACATACCATAAAGTTGTGGTATTCCATGAGGACTGATGTTGTGAGACTATCACACAACTCATTAGATGAACTTATACTTTTTGCTTACATATCTGCCAACCAGGTCAAACCAGATGACATCAATAGTAATTTTAGCCTATTGCATACTTTACTTCATGTGTATGTTTTGACTAGAAAACATAAACATTTAATATTATACGTCGTAAGTGTACATGTCTTAACAAGAAGACATAACAAATCAACGTCTTACTTTACGTTATTTGTCTTTCAACAATTAACGGAATTGATGTTTGTGTCTTTACAAGAAACCTAAACATATTCAACTAAAGTAATTACGAGCTCCGACTCTTGGCCTCAATAGTAAATTCAAGTTAATTTCACACTTCATGATTATGGCTTTACAAGAAAACATAATCATATTTACTAAACAATTCAGTGAGTATGTTGAAGTAGCTTTTCATGTTATCTTAATATTTGTTCTAATTAGGGCAACCTACATTTTATGTGTAGAAGTCCTAGTAGAATTTTAGTTTCTTACCTTTCAGTCAAGAAAAACTATTAGTCATATTGTTATATGTTGTACCTTGCACACAATTAAGATTTCTCCCACTTGTGCATGGCACAACATCATGAGAGCAATATGACAATGTCTAAGATAACATATGATTTTTAGTCAAAATCAAAATAAGGATATGTAGAACTTTATCGTTTGAATAATGAATCATGCATAACAATTTTATAGATAACATTTCAGGAAGCAACATCAGGAACGCGACAAGTTATCTTATAAAATCTATGCAATGGCTCTTACATAAACTATGATGCTTAACATGTGGAAAGTAATGTATTATTTCAAGACAATCTGGAAATAAGATGGGCAAGTTGTAAGGTATTAAAGCTTACAGCTCCCACTGGATTAGACAACATTACATGTGTTTCGTCACCAGTAATATAATCACGTACCTCCCACTGGATTAGACAACATTACATGTGTTACGTCACTAGTGGAGAGTGAGTGGCGATTGGATACTTTCCATCTTTCTTTGAATATCTACACATTATTGCTAATGTAAGTCACTTTGACTAGTAAACATGTACTTAGGTATTCAAGGAAGTGCATCAAGTTCTAACATATAGATGATGGGCTAGCCATCATTGCTATTTTAACTTGAAAATAGGTATGCATTTCCTCCATAATTGGTCTACTTCACCACAAGGGTATGTAGGACCATAGTGGGTTTATTGGGTTATGACAAACTGCTAGGTAAGCATGCTAGTAATTGCCTTTACCACTTTGCGGTTTATTGATATTTCCGTCTTCTAATTAGTTGAACTCATTTTAGTTTGGTAGCTATAGAAAACGTGTTCTCTAGTTATCCAAATATCTTATATTTCTTCAAGGTTTCAAAACCGAAACTAGGGTTATGAAGCAATCTTGGAAGAATAAGATGTGTAACCATACTTAACCGTTTTGACTTTTACAAGACATCACGATTTCTAGAGTAGGTATTCTTTGAGTTTAATTAGAATTAGGGAAATACAAATATTCCTATTAAGGCTTTTCCTCATAAAGAAAAGGATAGGAATAAGTCTCTTTCTTACAAGGAAAGAGCGACTCAGTTCGTACTTTTAACAAGAAAAGAACAAACTTTCGTTTACGGTTGTGTTGCATTAATTCATTAATTGATTTTACAAAGTTCCTTTTTTAGTATTTTCGATAATTATCCTTTATAAATTAACTACCCCATGTTTATAATATAAAACAATTAATTTACGAAAAGGCTAAGATCCACATTGTGCTTCTACTATCACATCAGTTGATCTGCTAGCAATAGTAGATTCAATTGGTAGGCGACGATCACCAATTGTATTACATGTACAACTCTTAGATCCTTATGGGACTCATGGCATCTAGTGTCAAACAACTAGTGTCATGTAGGCATGTTTAGTCCCATCTTTGCCTCGGGTCAAGGTCTAACCGCTTAACTTGATTAAGTCATCCAATTTGAAAACGTGTGATAATATATCTAGGTCTCACGCATAGAGAATAGTCACCTTGGGTTACAATTCAACCTAGGTCCCACGCATAGGCAAAAAGTAATTGCAAGTGTCCTCAAAATTGGACGGCACGACTTAAATTTTGACGGGTAAAATATTTTGATGTGGATCAAAAATGTGTACGAAAGAAGCATGCATTCATTCTTCGTAGCACAAGTTAAAAACTTTTCTTAACTTAAGTCTAATCATTGTTTTAATTTATGTGTGTCAAGTTGTCCATTTCAAGACTAATATATATCCTAAGTGGATTATTATTTAGTTTGGACAATACAAATAAATAAATAAACAAACAATCTCAACCGGTTTAAGTGTTGTTTATTTAGAAAACAATGATTTTTAAGTTTCAAATCATATTTAAACTTAGTTAAACTAAATCATAAGACTTAGTTCAAAATGGTTTATGTTTTGTTTTTAAGTTTTATGAAAACAATTTTCGTTTTTTATGTAGTCACAACCATACAAAAAACAACCAAACAAACATACAACCACAATATGCAAAGCCTCAACCGATGAAAATCCTATGCTTGGTCTTGTGAGCCATCACAAGAACCAAGAGTCAACTAGGGACATATATCACAACCACATGGAGGGCTCCACTTGCTCTAAGACAATCATGAGCAAGTAAAAAGCCCATAATGCACATGAACTTCAGATTCTGTCAGCCCAGTTTTTCTGTTTTGCAAGGCCCAAATGCCCAGGAAGATCACCTCCTCATGTTTCGGCCCAGTTGACAAAGTTGTAGCCCTATGCCTTGTGGACCTGCACCAAAAATTTTAGAAAAAAATACCTTACCAATCAGCGGGAAATCACGTTTTCCCAACAGGTGTCCAGCAGCAACTTTCGGTCTACAACTCTTCAATCTTTCGCCATTTGCTTCCAAGCTCTTGTTTACAATACATATAAAGTAAAATACAACTAATCTACTTATATCTACTGTAAAATGCCCAAACATTGGCTACACCAAAAATGAATTACATTACAAAAGTGCCGAAACAATGGCAAACCCCAAAACAAGAAAAAACAACCAACAATCACAATCACAACGCACAAGTGGTCTAGGTTTTCATCGGCTTTGCATATGAACACATAATAATACATTCAAATAAAGATTATTACATGGTGTTGGCTAACTCCATGGACAAACATGCATGTAATTGCCATGGATAACAAAATAAATAACAAGAAATAAATTGTTAGCCAACGAATCGAAGAAATAATTAACAAGAATTAAAACCCCGAATGGTACGCGTGACAAATGGCCAAAGACTCAAACCCCACTGATGTTAGGACCTTCTTAACACCATTTTACCACAGAAAAATAAGCCTCATGGGCTGATTTGAAATCGGGTTAAAAATCTTCTAAAAAACGCGTTTTTAGGCCATTTTACGGGTACCGATCAAGTAAACAAACAACGTATGCATAAAAAATGGCCATAGGATCAAAAATTCCAGATCTTAAGACCTTATTAAAGACGACATATTCATAATATATAAGCCCTAGGGGCTGTTTTAAAATCCCACTTTTAAATCCATTAAAAAAACATGTTTTTAGCCATTTTTATGCATACAAGATGATCATATGACAACATATGATGGCTCGTGATACCACTATAGGTGATGTATGAAATATATAAACATATTAAACATATACACGCAGCGGATAAACATCACCATAACAGGATCCATAGTGCCATATGATCAATCAAATAAAATACACACATAAGTTATACCTTTGTAGCGTGATCCGGGAGTCACCAACAATACTTATGGATCGACTAGGAAAAGAACCACAAGTGACTAAAGGAGATCACCTCTATGATATGTCCACACTACACGTCCTTGATCACCACACGATGCTAGTCTTGGCCTTGTAACACTCAAAGAATGATACACACAATGAGTATAATTGATTGAGATGGAAAAACACACAAACCCTAAAGAGTGTGTGTGTGTGCCGTAGGTATTAGGGAGGAGGTGGGAGAGTTTCTCTCCTAGATTAAATGTGTTAGTTAATGTCAATTGATTACAATCAATTATAATTGATCTTATCATATTTACATTTACACTTAGCACCCTTAATCAACTTCAAAAGTCCTTCCAATCCTTTTACTTAGGCCGAACTATATGTGGGCCTACAATGGGCTTGCCCATTGTTGGTCCAATCCAAAAACGCTAAGTCTAACTTAGTGTTTTATGGCCCGTTATAGTTTCCTTGTTACATAGCCGTTTATATATTGTAAATACGATAATTACAATCTATAATATGATGTCTCTGTGTATAAGTGTGTGACCCCATAGGCTCACATACGTCTAGCCATATAATTATTAATTATGACATGAGCATACTCCAACAAGAGATTCCTTTTTAAAGGGACTTCCTGTTCAGAGAAATTGTTTTCCCTTTTATTTTAATTAAAATAGATAATTGAAATGACAAAACTAGCCCTTTACTTAATGGTCAACTGACTGATGACCCGGTCAAGAGACTAAACCCGTATGGGTTGAAAACCACAGGGACTGGATCCGGGTGAAATAAAGTACATGGACCATTTTCGAGTGACCCGGTAAACCACATGGACGATTTATGATATTTACTCATTTTAATTTATACTTTAATATATAATCTATTTTAAAATATTGTTTTCTCTCTCTTAACTTAAATCCAAATCTAAATCATAACTCAAATTTAAATCTAAATCATAATCTTAGGCTGCTTGCAGTAAAGCAAGTCGATCGATCCTTTGAGTCGATCGATTCAATCGTCCTTGTTGCAGTAAAAAATGGAGATCGATCGATTTGGAGCAAAATGAGAATATAGATCGTCTGGACGATCGATTCATTCTATCTTTTTTTTTTTTTTTTTTTTTTTTTTTTTTTTTTTTTTTCTTTCTTTTTGTCTAGTATAAAAATTGGATGAAAGTCGCCTTACTGGGGCACCCAATCGCCTAAAGGTCGCTGGAGAAAAAAAGCTGACGTGGCAGAGAAAATAGGAGAGATTGACCCTCCTTACTGCATCCAGCCTTAATCTTAAACTTATCTGCAAACCAAACTAGCCCTTAACATGTTCACATCACTTTATGCATATATCATATTATTATATGTTTAGATGACTACTTTTTTTTTTTTTTTTTTTTTTTTTTTTTTTTTTTTTTTTTACAACGGCAACTAAAACTATCTCATAATATATAAGCACAAACTATCTCACATGTTATAAGCGGGACTTGAACCTACAATTATTTAATTAAAGAGGTTCTCAGATGACAAAAGCATCATTAATACACAATCCCTTTGATGTTTAGAGGATGATTAGTAAATCTCTCTCTGTTCAAAATAATAATAATAATAATAATAATACTCATAATAAATCTCCAAATAGATAAGATATTAAATAATGCTTCAGAAAAAAATTCAAATACACACAGTTGAAGATTTTTTTTAGTGTTACCTTATTCAAACTAGAAGGGTACCCGCGCAATGCGGCGGCGGGTACCCGGTGACTATTTTTGTGGCGAGCAAATGTTTTTCATTTTAAACTTCCTTATTTAGCATATCCAAAATATTATAAAGTAGTAGAGATATGTTTTTTTTTTTTTTTTTTTTTTTTTTTTTTTTCAAAAGTAGAACGTCTAAATTATTAATAATGTAAATGGTTAACACTTTTATTTTTCAAATTTTAGCATTAAATTGGTGGTTATAAGTTTAGTAAGCTTTTCTTATAAGCAATTCCATTAAAATGTATCATTATTGGAGGGCGGTTACATATGGTTTAAATGAGACTTAAATTTTCAGATTTTACATTAATTTTCTACTTTTCCTTTTATAGTAATGTTTTTGGTCTTAAAATTTTAAGACTTCTTTTTATAGGAAGTCCCAAATGCTTTATAATGTAGTATAGATATGAATGAAAATGATATGTGCAAATCATAATTGGAGACTGGACTTATTTAGTGGTTAGACATGGGGCATAAATGCATAATCAAAGAACACTCTAGTTTTTACAAGCAACTAAAATTTTGTTTTAGAAGCTATAAACGGCGACAACAAATTAACATTGTTTCTGATTGTTCTTTTACTTTTTGACGGGCACCTAAACTTTTCAATCTTTCATAATTACATAGCTTAAGTGATATTAACACAGCTTAATAAATCATTTCCTAATCTAAACATCTTTAATAGAACATTTGTTGCCCTTTTATGGTGTCGACCCATTTAGACATACCCTTTCAAGTAAATCTTGAATGTGCAATTGAGTGCCATTGTTGGATGAAACAAAATTAAGGTAGGTAGTTGGCATCCAAAGTTGGCGAGGACGGAAGTGGCAGTGGTAATCGACGATGGTGGCATCAATTTTCTTTTGTAAACATTTTACTATGTTCATGAATTATTTTGTAATGCGTGTTATAAAGTTGACTTGAATGAGTGCAAAAGAAAGTTTTCTTTAGCATCTTGAATTTTCATCTCAGTGTTTATTGTTACGATAATTGTGAGTAGCAATGAAGATAGAATAGTATTTAGAGTGGGAGGTATCGAGAGCTGGTGGGTGACGCCATGGCCACCAGCCCAACTCAACCGACGGCGCACGGTATCGTGGGTGGCGTCATGGCTGCTCGCGACATGGTGGCCAACCCAAGCCGTGGATTTTTTTTTTTTTTTTTTTTTTTTTTTTTTATTTTATTTTTTTTTTATTTTTTTTTTTAATTCCGAACGTTATAGGAATAAGAAGATGAACGTTTGGCGACGGTTATATGACCGTTTGGAACAATTAAACACCCAAAAAAAAATTAAAATTTACTTCTTAAAAATCTTATAAATACCCCTTATTATTTCATACTTCACACACACTTCTAATATACTAATTCTCTACTTCTCTCAATTTTTTCGTACTTCAAAATGAATCCCAACTTACCATGGATTAACCATATGCTAAACGACCCGTCGAACCAAATGAAGGGCTCGTCTTCAAATCCGGCCAACAATCCAGGCTCGTCTTCGAATCCATACAATCAATCGTCTTACTTTCCTACCTTCCCAACAAACCTATACATGAATCCCGAAGAACAAATGCTATTTAATCAATGAAAAATGGAACAACAGCAACAATATACTCAATTTACTCAACCACAACAAACAAACCAAGCCACCCCTTCCCAACCAAATTCGGATCATGCATCCTTCCATCTAGTAGACGAAGACGAAGATGAAGATGAAGATGAAGAAGAGACGTGTGAAAACGTAGAGGGGGGGGGGGGTGAATACGTTTACCGTTTAAAACTTAAAACTTGTTGTATCAAATTTTCAATTTGGCTAGTTCTAATATGAAAACCGTCTGTTGTAGTTTATGTCTACCAAGTTGTCACATAAGTATTATCAACTAATCACAACACAAGCAATCACATAATGCAAACATAAAAGTAAAGAGATAAGTAAAAGAAAGCGCAAACCGAACACGATGATTTATAGTGGTTCGGCTACGGAGCTCCTCTCCACCCTACTCCACTCCCCGAGTACCCAACTCGAGAGTTACTTCACTAGATCAACAACCTCCCTTTCTTAGGCGGAGAAAACCTTTACACGTTGCTTACTTCATTTTTCGGTACTAAGCTAAACACCGAGTTCTACTTCAGGGCAGAACCAACCCAACGTCGCCTATACAATTACCGACACTAAGCTAGATGTCGAGTTCTTTACAAGGGTACAACCATTCCCTACATTGCTTAACCTTTTTCCGGTACTAAGCTAGATACCGAGTTCGTTACACGGGTACAACCACTCCCGACACTCTTTGTGTTTTGAGGACTAAAACACTAACCACACTCACTGATACAAATGATGTTTACAATGATCCATGACATAAATGTTCAATGGATATAAATGACTAATCTATATGAACTTCTTGAATAAGAAGTCTTCAATCATTGAGGATGTCAAGTACTCTTGAATCTTCATATGTTGGAATGCTATGGATGATGTCTCATGATCTTGAGCTTGCTTCACAGGATCATTAACAATGTATGCTTACAACATAATGAAAGTTAGTAACATTATGATCATTATGTAAAGGGTGATTGATGTATGAATCTACATGTTTTGCTACTGATCTAAGTGTGTGAAATGAGTGAGGGAATGTGTGTTCTAATGTCATAAAAGTGTAAAACCATGGACTACTATTTATAGGAAAACATGTGTAAAACCATGTGTGTAAAACTATTTATAGGAAAACAATTTCTACAAGCCACGGATCTGGCGGATCCCATAAATTGGATCCGTCAGTTATACCAATTGGATCCGCGGGTGTCAGACAAAAAATATTTTCACAAATCTTTCCATATCTTTCTATATCTACTATATCTTTCCAAATCTTTCCATATCTACCAAATCTAATATTTTGCTTAAGAATCTTTCCAAGATATTTCTTAAATCTACAAGATATTATAAAGATATCCTAATGATGTATGCAATGATGTCATGAACATATTTCCATTTTAAGTATTAAAATGTAAATAATGTAAATGTATATATGTATGTCCTAGCTTAACTAATATATGTTTACCAATATGTATCATGTTAGTTTTACACCTAAAGTGTAAAATGAGGTTCTAAGTAGAATGGTTAACCTTTTAAAATACTTAATGACCTAACCGTATTTTAAACATTCTAAATGGTTTGTTAAGGGTTTGATCATAATGCCACATAACAAACATGTACGAACCTGTGTTGTATCATACGAGGACTCGAGAAGTCGAGAGGTGTTAAATGTATGTTGAGAAAAGATAAGATTACAAGTAACTTGTACATTTTACGTTATGTATCAAGTTACATGTTTGTCATCAATCAAAACAAACGAGATTGCTTGCACTAGCAATCTCCTCAACGAGACTGCTTGCACTAACAATCTCCCCCTTTTTGATGATGACAAAATATGTAAACGTGATAGAAAGTAAAATGCAAAAAGTTACTTGTGTCCGTAATTACTTACATTCTCCTTGTGTCCGTTTACAACTTTCTCCCTTTTCTCCTTGTGTCCATAATTACTTACTTTCTCCGTTTACACCTTTCTCCCCCTTTTGTCGAAGCAAAAAGGGTGTGTCCTTGGAGTTAACTTCATTTCTCATCGAAATGGCGAGCTTGCATCATCCCTAGTGAAGTTAAATATACTACTCCAATCTCCTATGGTTGTTACGTCTCCTAGGTTGTTAGCGAATCCATGGATCAAATTAAGACTCTTAACCTACATCAAGGTTAGTAGTGTGCAATAAAAAGAATATATATGAAAAATGCATGATGAATGAAAAGCAAACACCCAATGATACACGAGGGTAAGCTATGTTGGACTGTGTTGACCTATCTCCTCCTTTTTGTCGAAACAAAAAGAAGATATGCGTAGCGGAATGCGATTTTGAGAACTTTAAAGCTCCCCCTTGATTTATACTCCCCCTAAATGGAGTGACAAGGATATGATGTATGATGATGCATGATCCTACAAAACAAATAGCTAGACTATTATATGCTCCTTCTTGATGTATACTCCTCATTGCTAGAGTACCAACGTATACGGTTCAAGGATGAGAAATGCTAAAAATGATGAGTTAGTATATGATATACCCCCCCTCGATCTATACTCCCAGTTGCTAGGGTACCAACGTATATGATCCAAGGATGAAGAATCCTACAAAATAAAGATTAGTATAAGACAATATTTGTCCTTGGACAAGTATGTGATATACACCAATGTGTGTATATGATGCATCCTAAAAATGCTTGACAAAAACTCCCCCTTGCTCTAAGGCGTCAAGATGAACCTACAAAACAAAAGATTAGTGCACTAGAAGCTATGTCTTAAGTCGTATACGACCAAAGTGTATAGACGATGCAATATGAGTGCTAGACTGATAATCCTCCTGGTTTGAGAGCGTCAAGAAGCACCTATAAAAGAAGAAAAATAATCGATGCAAACTACATCCTATGATGAGTATGCTATATACGATCGAGCGTATATGATGATGAACCTACAATGAAATGGTTAGTGCAATATATTTTATCTCAAGGAAAAATATATGCAACATATCTAATTACAAACAACTTACCAATTGTGATTGTCTAATAAAAAAAATATGATGCAGCATACTAATTGTGATATCAATCGTGATTATCTAGTAAACCATGTAATCTTCTAATAAGAATTACATTTACAAGAATATAATATGATAAAATCCTACAAAGCAGTGCCTATGAGGAGGATATGAGAGATCCTAGTGTTGGTGTTAGTTTACTAGTAATAACTGGATAACTAAAGATAGATGCAAGTAAGTTTTTAGCTAATCCATGTGGATGATGATTAGTGAAAGAGGTGATGGAAGGTTGTGGTTATAGTGAATGGAATGAATTTAGACACTCTAATGTATAGCAAATGCTATAAGAGTATTTGAAGACGGTTACGGTTATGATATTATCATTTACCAAAGATGATGAATCGTGCCATAGTAAATGCTCGAATGAAAATAAGAGGAAGTGAAGACAATGATCACTTATGAATAGAGATTCTATATGTAACAATTGGAAATACTAGATACCTATATGCGGATGAAAATGACATCATATGATGAGAGTGTTGAGAATGATGGTTCTGTTTGCACTGACAATGACGTGCTTGATATATATCAAGAATGAAAAGGATGAGATCCTATGATGGTATTCTTAG
The DNA here is from genome assembly GCA_021014915.2 of Artemisia tridentata subsp. tridentata. Classification (NCBI taxonomy): domain Eukaryota; kingdom Viridiplantae; phylum Streptophyta; class Magnoliopsida; order Asterales; family Asteraceae; genus Artemisia; species Artemisia tridentata. The sequence goes on from CP139507.1 coordinate 408,038,763, forward strand.
ACAATGAGGGTGTTCTAGACAATTAAGATGAAAATCCTAGATTCGTTGATTACGTGAAGTTGTTTGGTTTCTGAATGGTTAAAAGCTGACCAGGTAGCCGCGGATTAGGCGGAACCAAAATTTTGGTTCCGTCCTTCTTATCGAAGGGTTCCGTGAGACTAAAATCGATTTGGTCATGTTTTGTCATTTTTTATCAATCGAAGGTTCATGCTAAGGTCTATTCACTTATAACTACTAATTTGGTTTCACTAATCCTAGTCAAATTCTAAGGAAACTTAATGTATCTTATTTAAGAGGTTTGTCAAACACATGATGTGTTTTTCATTTAATGAGGTATTGGTGCAGAACAGTGATGTTGAGCTAATAAGGTTTGAAACACTTTGTGATTTTGTGAACTGATTTAACTAAGTGATTTGAACCTACATGTTGGTATAAGAAACATGAGTGCATGTTCTTTAATGCGAAAAGACAATTATGCGATTGAATTTCTCTCCTCCTTAATTGGTGGACATTCAACATAATCTATGAAGAATGAAGGTAAAGTGTTTAGGATGTTGCAGATTAATGAAAGCGATGAGCTTAGCAATGTTTTTGTGGATATTGGTTAGCATACAAAGAACTTCATCCTCGAAGTCACGTAGCTCTTCTCTATCAATGCGAGATGATCGCATAATGAGGCATGTGGTTTTCCTTATGGGAGATGTATTGTTTTAACGATGATGGAGATATTGTTAGGAAAGCGGAAGCAACAATACGATTTGGAGAGAGGTATATTGAAAGATATCCAAACACAAATTTCAAACCTCTAAAACTTAATCCTATTAGCTTTTAAAGCTATATGCAAGAAAATGGATCCCATAAACATATTACTAATCTAAGTAGCAATAATGAGATAACAATTATGCAAAATAAGCATAACAAGGAGAAATAGCAAATAATTTGTTATCAATCTACAAGACAAAAGTCCTAATGACAAAAGATGTGAATATCATAGAAATCATAACATCTTATGTAAACAAAAACAAATATTCATCTACCAGACAAAAAGCTACCACATGGCATCAAGACAAATAATCATATTGTAAGATGACATGACATTGTTTTTGATATTACATTGTGAAATTGTTTTGAAGTTAGGCTTAGTTACTTAAGCATACTTACCCATTAATTAACACAATGATCTATGTGATTAATAAAACAACTTCTAAGTGTTTATCATACCAAAAAGCACTTAGACATTTAGGTGCACACATGGCAAACAAATTGTAACATCCCAACCCGGCAAGGGTTAAGATATCACGATAATGGTTTCATATCAGATCAAACAAAACATACATCTATAGTAATACAAGAAATTTCAAAGGTTACAAATGAAATACTGGAGTTACAAGGTTACAAATGAAACTAAAACTAAATACTAAGTCTGCAAATGCAAATCCTTCTAATAGTCTCTACTTCAGAATACTATCAAAGTCTTCTAAGTCCAAAGGTCTCTTCACTCAAACCCAGCTTCCAACTAAGAACCTGCCGTAGGAAAAGAAATGCAGCTGAGCTTAAAAAGCTCAGTGAACAGATACATAAACAAAGTAATGATAACGAAACAGAAATAAGATATAGTGCAATGGGGAAATATCATAAGGTATAAATGATGTGAAGGTATAATGAACAGAATAGGATAGTAATCCACCACGAGCCCAGACAAATCAGATATAGTAACCACATCTTCATAATCATATAGAGGGGAGACCTCTCAGATAATCAGATAATATGAGGGGTGTCCTCATTCTTCAAATGGAGTCGCTAGCTCCCAGATATATGTGAAAGGCATGTATTGCACACAGTACCAGTCACCAGACAATAAAATCATATAACAGATAATCCACTAAACATAACAGATCTAGGATGCATCCATACGCCCCTACCCAATCACATGCAGACCAAAACAAAGGGACGGTGTGTAACATCACTCCAACACACTAGAGTCACGCCATCGGTGCATCAATGACATGGCCATGTTACCTTCATGGCTAGGGTCACATATTTTGGCTCGGGTATCAAACTAAGAGTCATGTGTCAAATCAAATCAGAAGGTCATATCCAAAAGTCCAATACAGATAGTTCATAACAGATGGTTCATATCAAATCATTTCAGAAATAGTATCAAAGGTCCAAATCAGAGTTTAACATATCAAAGTATACAAAACAAAGGTCATATCGAAGGTTCATGATCGGCTCTCAAACAGTCAACTAATATTGACCAAGGATTTGGTCAAACAAAGTCAAACTATCAAGGACACAATGCAATTATCCAAGGAGTACAGAATATTCCCGGGTCGTTAAGTCCCAGCGAGGTGTGAATTCTGAAATAAAACGAATCTGTGATCGGGTGTTATTGAACAGAAAAGGATAAAGGTGTTGATTATACTAAGGAAATGAAAAGAATAGCTCAAATGAGCTATGAAATCAAGCACGAGAAAGCAAATTACCTAGAAACGTTTAAAACTAAAAGACGTACGTTTAAATTTAAATAAACGTAAACGTACGAAATAAAATGTGAGTTTTAAGAAATAAAAAGCCTACGGATATGAAATTTATATTTTTACAACCCTAATAAGAAAAGAAAATTATTGGAAAAATAAAATTATTTATTTGACTTATTAATTAATTATTATTAATTAAAAACTATTTAATAATTATTTTAAACTAATTAAAATTCTAATAAATACTAAAAGATCAAATAAAAATCTGAAAATTTTTCTATAAATACTTTAAAGTAATAAAAAGTTAAGAAAATTATAAAAATGAAAATTACTTAATTAAAATTTAAAAAGATAAATTCTATTAAATAGAAGCTATCACTATATTTCTATTTCATTTGTTTTTAAGTCCTAAAAATATTTTATATTTTTCCTAGATTACAAATGACAAAAGAAAATTATGAAAATTAGATTTATATTTTTCTGATTAATATTCTATTTATTATGATTTAAATACTATTTTACAAATAAAAAATACATAATAAATACTAAAACTATTTCACAAATTATGAAAATTTTTCTGGAAATACTTTATACTATTAATAAACTGGGAAAAATATAAAAAGTGGAAAAATGCTTATAAATAAGCAAGAAAATAAGCAGTTAAGTTTAATAAGCAAAACTGGACTAGGAATACTATATAAATAAAAGAGAAAACAAGTAACACTAATAACACACTAGCCCAGATGGTGCGTGGCTTTGGTTTGATTTTGACCAGAGTTGACCAAGAGGTCACAGGTTCGAATCCTGGCAAGCACAAAACACAAAACTATTTTATTTTTTTAATTTTCTGTTACAAACACCTACTAACAACAAAAAGTAACAACTTTTGAAAAGACCAAACTTTTGAAACTTAATAATAAGCTCAGATTGAGCTTATTATTCCAACAGTTAAGGCTTTTAAGGCTTAACTTGGATTATTCAAATGCAAAAGCTTCTAACAAGCTATAAACTGGAAACAAAAAGTGAAATAAGATACAAACAGATTAAATGGACTTAAAATAAGCCAAAGAAGAGAGAAAACAAAAGAAAATAAGCAGATAAGCAAAAATAAGCAATTCCAAATCCAACTGAGAACCAAACAGCCTGCAAGTATTTTGGAGGGCAGTTTGAGCTTATCAAATAAGCTTGGATTGCCAAATAAAAACTGGAACAAGATAGATGGGTGGCTGGGCTTTCCAAAAAGCTCAAGCACACCAAGTGGGGTCCACTTACAAGTTTGTTGAGAGCCTGTGAAAGTGGGTGAGTACTGAGTACTTAGTGAACAAGCAGAAATGGGACAAAAGATAAGCTCAAAGAAAGCTTATCAAATAAGATACAAAGCTGAAATTAAACTCTGGGACCTTGAGATATCTTGCTTGGCTTCCCAAAAAGCCAAAGAACAAGGTGTGGGTCCCACCAATAAGCTCAGTAAGAACTCATGAAGTTGGGACAGTTGAGTAAGTCTGCTGATGTGCAGCAGTGCACAGGGCAGAAATGGCCAAATTCAAGGCCTGAACAAGCTACTATAAGCTATCCTATAAATCTTGAAAAAATTACTAACTAAAGATGAGCTGGTGAACATTTAGATTCCAGAAATACAACCTCTAACAGCTTTAATCCAAGTGTCTAGAAAATCCCAAAGATCTTCAAAAGTCTGAAAACTAAAAATGACTAAGTCTGCTATGTAATGAGGGAACTGATATGGGTGATCTAAGAGTAATACTTGTAGGAATGTTAATACAAATTGGAAATGAGAAAATAGAACCTAAGAGAAGCCAAAAATGGGGTCCAAGCTGGACCAAGCTTATCAGAAGCTTGTGGGGCTTATCAGACCTTGTGACTGCAGCTTCTATCTCCAAACCTGAAAAACACTCAAGACAAACAAATGGAACTGCAAAGAAGCTTAAACAAGCTAAATTAAGTTAATTTAAAACTGGCTAGAGTGCAATGCAACAGTAAAATGGACTTTTGATCCGTTTGACTACCACATCCAAACACCCCTTAAGTTAGACTGTTTTGAGAATTAACCTAGGACAAACTGATTAAAACTATTTTTCTGACTGATTAATGACCAAATGACTTGAAAAAAACTGAGAAAAACTAGTTGCAACTAAAATTAAGCCCTAATAAGCTATTAGCTAAAATTGACCCTAGTTGATTGTTTTTGGATTTTTTTTTTTAGTTAGAACTGAGAAGGCTAAATTAAACTCACAAAAAAAACTTTAACAAGCTTATATTAGCTTATATAACAGATGACAAGGACTTGTGATTAACTTCTTATAGCTAAATAACTTAATACGAATTAACAAAAAGCTTGAACTTATATTGAATTTAAATTGAGTACAACACTTGAAAAGTTTACAATGCTTGAACTGAAAAGACTTGAATTATACCATAGAACTGAAATTGAAACTGAAAATAACTTAAAACTACTACACGACTTAACTTAAAAACTTGACTAAAAAAATAAACTCTACACTACAAATTTTGGTCTAAAAGCGTGACACTTTATTCTTGGCTTCTTCCTTCCTTTTTATACATCCCAAAATCTTCATCTCTCTCCTCTGATCAAATCCCACCTATCCATGTGTCTTGAATTGATCCCAATCGTTCAATCTAATTTTGGCGGGAAAATGGGTGAGGTGGTATTTAGCTTCTTCTGAGCAAGTGGGAGTGTAAGGGAGAAGCATTTAATGCTTTGGCTTGTTAGGTAACGTGTATGAGAGGAGGGGATGAGGTGGTGGGATAAGGTTGCAGAGGTGAGTGGGAGGGAAGAGACGGGTCAAACTAATGTTTGACCCTGGATATTATTTAAGGTGATGGTGGATCGGGTTGTGTTTTGATTGGGCTTGGGCTTGGTTTATGGGTTGGCTGGGTTGGGTAGTGATAATAAGTGGGTTGGGTTTTTATTATAAAGGGTTAAGGGTTTAGTATGGATCCGGTTTGTTTGTAGTATACAATGAGCCCAAGGACCATTTTTGTATTTTCTGCATACTTGAAGGGTCAAACCTGCACTTTTCCAAAGTTAACACAAAGGACCATATATGCCATATTATAATAGTACAAGGGTTTTATTTGATAAATCTTTATTTTAAAACACCCGAGGACTAAATTTGACATTTTTCAAATTTAAGGGACCAAAGTTGTAATTTTACAATTTTAAACTTTAAAGGACTATATTTAACAACTTTTGAATCCCAAGGACCTTTAATGATATTTTTCATGTTTTGAATTACCAGGGACTATTTTTGCCAATTTGTGAAAGTTTAGGGACTGAAACTGTAAATTATGCAGTTTTGTACGTTTTTCATCAGTTTTCAACCCTTTTGCACTTGAAACACATAAAAACACAATTTAATGATATTTCCTGTATTTTGAAGCATATTTGAGTGTTTTCAGATGTTTTTCCAGTCTAAATGTGAACAAAATGATGAGTATTTAGACACTCATCAATCCCCCACACTAAACTATTGCTAGTCCCTAGCAATCTTTTATGAAGTTTTAATGGATTTTTCTCTTTACCAGATATCCATCATTTCTGGAGTAGCCAATTGTTTCAGTTCAAGTAAGAACTTTGGTACAATGATAACCAAGTGATTTTGAGCAAACCACAAGCTGTCAACGGTTTTGATTTGTCTTTACCAGAAGCCGTTTGCTTCTGGACTAGCCAACTCTTAGATAAATTATTAATATTATCTTTGGTGAGCTGATTACCAATTATGGTTTTTCCACTGCCTTTACCACAAGCCATAACCTTGTGGGCTAGCCAACTCTTCACTTATAAGGATATGGTGAGTTGAATACCATACAATTTTGGGCAAATTGCAAGCCATAAACGGATTTGATATATCTTTACCTGAAGCCGTTTGCTCAGGATTAGCCAGTCCTTATGTGGGTTAGACATGGCGGACTGATAACCATTTATTGAGTTCTAAGTGAGAAAAAATTTTAAAATTTTGGCCAAAATGGGGGTACTGGGGCACTAAAAGGTACATATGTGAACAAATTCGCCAGAATTCCCCCCCACACTTAGAACTGAATATTGCCCTCAATATTCAAAGTACCGGCTGTTAAACCAACACTTAGAACGTGAAAGGGAAATACTAATAGCCATTATTTTATATACACACACTTTTTTTTTTTTTTTTTTTTTTTTTTTTTTTTTTTTTTTTTTTTTTTTTTTTTAACTTTGTACATATATACAACATGTGGGGCATCTCCCCCACACTAGGGTGAGACATGGGTGAAAACCCATATTTTGCTACTGTTTTTATTAACCGAGTCGCTAGCTTGACTCGACCCCGAATTCATTTGTTCATGGGGAAGCAAGTGGACGAAACCATCTCCATCGGACTTTCATTCAAAATGTTTGGATAAACACTGAAGTACTTGAAAGTTCCACTTCGATGAGATATAAACAGAGAAATACCCGGCTTAAAAAATGATAAATGAAAATGCCGGGATCAAAGATAGTGTCTTCATTCCCAAAGGAGTGAAGAACAGGAGAAGTCACCGTGTAGGTGAAGAAAAGAAAGAAAGTCATGATAAAAATCATGACTAACTCATCATTATCAGAAGAAGGAGAATTCATGCTTTCAGTATCATGAATCTCATCATTTAAGCTCAGATGATCAAGACATATTCTGGGTGGGAGGGATGGGATTTTGATAACAATCAAATTCTCAGTTTTGAGAACATCTCCCTCCGGAACACAGAGATTTTCTTTGTCAAGATCAAAGTGGAAGTTATCATACTCCAGCGGAGATATGATATGAGTGAGTTCAGTGGAGAACTCCTCAAAGGTGAATGAATCATATTCGGATTTGATGTGAGTGAGTTCATCAGCGAACTCCTCAAATGGAAATGATTCATAATCGGGGAGAGAATTATGAGAATGAAAAGTGGTGTTGCCACTAATTTTCTCTCCCATCTGATCAAAACAGAAGGCTTCCATTTCCGGAATAGAATCATCGGAAAATATGTCACTATCCTTTATGGGGATAGGAGATGAAATGGGTTTTTCCTTGAAAGCCTCGATTTTAGAAACGAGAAGACTGACATTCAATAATGTTGCTCGAAGAGCTTCATCTTTGATTTCAGTGTCAATTTCTTCATTATTCTCTTCTTCTAAGCTGACTAGCTTAGAAGGTAATTCTTCCACATAAATGATGTCTCCACAAGATAACGAATCGTCATCATTAGAATCGGAGAACATCTCAACATGATCTTTTGAAAAATCAAAAGGAGGAGGGATATCACACAAATGCTCGAGAATTCCCTGTGACTCTCTTGGGATTGGGACAAGGTTCTCGACACTAGACTTTATGAATACGTCTGATTCCTTTGCAGGAATTGTGTCAAGATGCTCATCCCCCATACTTAGAGAGTGAGTGTGAACCTCGGGTGTGATAACAACAGAATGAGTTTCAACTGATGAACTTGATGAATCATCATCAAAGATATCTTCATCATCACTGTCATCAGGAATGAAACGGAATCGAGAGCTAGATCTGGCTGCTTTTTGTATTTTAATTAATTCCCTAATAGAATTTTCACTGGCAATCTGGGAATCTATTTTAGCAACCTGCTCTTCAGTCAATAATTCCGCCATGGATTTCTCATGTGAATTTAGAATTAATGAAAATTGCGGGGGTGGGGATCTGTCAAAACCAGAAGGTTGACATTGATTATCATCATGAGGACCCCCACAATATACACAAGAAAAACTGGGAGCATTCTGAAATGTTTTTTTATTAAACTCCTCAGCTCTTTTCACTAACTCTAGAAGCTCTAGATAAGTGTCTTGCTGGGTTTGCTGAGGAGTTTGAGTTATTTGGCACTGTGGAGGTTGGTCGTGATATGGATCGTCGTAATTGTTACAAGGAAATGGATTCCCTGTTTGACAATCAGAGCTAAAATGTGGACCTCCACAGTACTCACAAGAAAAGTTTGGTGTATTTTGATACGATGCATCATTGAGATTTGGACAATATGATACTTGCTCGTATGAATGTGATGGGTAGTTGGAGAAATTTGAAGAGTCGTTGAATGAGTTCGGATCAGGATCATAAGAAAATGAATTCCTCGAACCACAAAACAAACAACTTCCGTCTCGAATATCATTACCACATTGTTCACATGTACACCAACGACATGGTAAACCGAAAAGCGGCTCACCACAACCGACACAAGGAATAAAATCCGGAGGTGGGACAAGTGGAGTGCTCTGAGAGCTAGGAATTTCCACCACTTCCGTTATGGTCTCTGGTTTTTGATAAACGTGAAGATTAGGCAAGTCGTTCTTTTTAGTCACTGTTCCAAGTTCTGTACGTTTGCTTGACAAACTTTTAACCGTAAATCCTGAAAGGTTAGGATCGATTCTTGACGGTTTGTCATTAATAGCACGTATCTCGGGCTGTGGAGGGTGGTAGGAAGGACTTTGAGAATCCTTGAGAGACTCTTTAGTGGATAATTCACACCAATAACAAGATCCACGATCCTTTGGTGCATGCTTTCCACACCGCTCACACGCACACTTAGAACAACGATGGCTGTCAATCAACGGGCTTTTACAATCAAAACATTTGTACCCGAGAGACGCCATAGAAGAAAGGTATAAGAAGTTTAGAATCAAATGGATAGAGGGTAAAGGGATAAAGAATCAAAAAGGGTGAGAGGGTAAAGATGAATATTTTTGGGTTTTTTTTTTTTTTTTTTTTTTTTTTTTTTTTTTTTTTTTTTTTTTTTGTGTTCGTTGAAAACTTGAATAAAAATGTTTTTGGCAATCGTTTAGTCAAACGAATTAACTTCACGATTATTTTGGTTTTATATGAAAATAAGAAAATATGAACAAAGATGGTAAATATACAATGGGTGTATATTCAACAATCACTGATGCTTCAAATTCGTTGTACGCAGCACACCTCCCCGGCAGCGGCGCCAAAATTTGATCGGCTCTCAAACAGTCAACTAATATTGACCAAGGATTTGGTCAAACAAAAGTCAAACTATCAAGGACACAATGCAATTATCCAAGGAGTACAGAATATTCCCGGGTCGTTAAGTCCCAGCGAGGTGTGAATTCTGAAATAAAACGAATCTGTGATCGGGTGTTATTGAACAGAAAAGGATAAAGGTGTTGATTATACTAAGGAAATGAAAAGAATAGCTCAAATGAGCTATGAAATCAAGCACGAGAAAGCAAATTACCTAGAAACGTTTTAAAACTAAAAGACGTACGTTTAAATTTAAATAAACGTAAACGTACGAAATAAAATGTGAGTTTTAAGAAATAAAAAGCCTACGGATATGAAATTTATATTTTTACAACCCTAATAAGAAAAGAAAATTATTGGAAAAATAAAATTATTTATTTGACTTATTAATTAATTATTATTAATTAAAAACTATTTAATAATTATTTTAAACTAATTAAAATTCTAATAAATACTAAAAGATCAAATAAAAATCTGAAAATTTTTCTATAAATACTTTAAAGTAATAAAAAGTTAAGAAAATTATAAAAATGAAAATTACTTAATTAAAATTTAAAAAGATAAATTCTATTAAATAGAAGCTATCACTATATTTCTATTTCGTTTGTTTTTAAGTCCTAAAAATATTTTTATATTTTTCCTAGATTACAAATGACAAAAGAAAATTATGAAAATTGGATTTATATTTTTCTGATTAATATTCTATTTATTATGATTTAAATACTATTTTACAAATAAAAAATACATAATAAATACTAAAACTATTTCACAAATTATGAAAATTTTTCTGGAAATACTTTATACTATTAATAAACTGGGAAAAATATAAAAAGTGGAAAAATGCTTATAAATAAGCAAGAAAATAAGCAGTTAAGTTTAATAAGCAAAACTGGACTAGGAATACTATATAAATAAAAGAGAAAACAAGTAACACTAATAACACACTAGCCCAGATGGTGCGTGGCTTTGGTTTGATTTTGACCAGAGTTGACCAAGAGGTCACAGGTTCGAATCCTGGCAAGCACAAAACACAAAACTATTTTATTTTTTTAATTTTCTGTTACAAACACCTACTAACAACAAAAAGTAACAACTTTTGAAAAGACCAAACTTTTGAAACTTAATAATAAGCTCAGATTGAGCTTATTATTCCAACAGTTAAGGCTTTTAAGGCTTAACTTGGATTATTCAAATGCAAAAGCTTCTAACAAGCTATAAACTGGAAACAAAAAGTGAAATAAGATACAAACAGATTAAATGGACTTAAAATAAGCCAAAGAAGAGAGAAAACAAAAGAAAATAAGCAGATAAGCAAAAATAAGCAATTCCAAATCCAACTGAGAACCAAACAGCCTGCAAGTATTTTGGAGGGCAGTTTGAGCTTATCAAATAAGCTTGGATTGCCAAATAAAAACTGGAACAAGATAGATGGGTGGCTGGGCTTTCCAAAAAGCTCAAGCACACCAAGTGGGGTCCACTTACAAGTTTGTTGAGAGCCTGTGAAAGTGGGTGAGTACTGAGTACTTAGTGAACAAGCAGAAATGGGACAAAAGATAAGCTCAAAGAAAGCTTATCAAATAAGATACAAAGCTGAAATTAAACTCTGGGACCTTGAGATATCTTGCTTGGCTTCCCAAAAAGCCAAAGAACAAGGTGTGGGTCCCACCAATAAGCTCAGTAAGAACTCATGAAGTTGGGACAGTTGAGTAAGTCTGCTGATGTGCAGCAGTGCACAGGGCAGAAATGGCCAAATTCAAGGCCTGAACAAGCTACTATAAGCTATCCTATAAATCTTGAAAAAATTACTAACTAAAGATGAGCTGGTGAACATTTAGATTCCAGAAATACAACCTCTAACAGCTTTAATCCAAGTGTCTAGAAAATCCCAAAGATCTTCAAAAGTCTGAAAACTAAAAATGACTAAGTCTGCTATGTAATGAGGGAACTGATATGGGTGATCTAAGAGTAATACTTGTAGGAATGTTAATACAAATTGGAAATGAGAAAATAGAACCTAAGAGAAGCCAAAAATGGGGTCCAAGCTGGACCAAGCTTATCAGAAGCTTGTGGGGCTTATCAGACCTTGTGACTGCAGCTTCTATCTCCAAACCTGAAAAACACTCAAGACAAACAAATGGAACTGCAAAGAAGCTTAAACAAGCTAAATTAAGTTAATTTAAAACTGGCTAGAGTGCAATGCAACAGTAAAATGGACTTTTGATCCGTTTGACTACCACATCCAAACACCCCTTAAGTTAGACTGTTTTGAGAATTAACCTAGGACAAACTGATTAAAACTATTTTTCTGACTGATTAATGACCAAATGACTTGAAAAAAACTGAGAAAAACTAGTTGCAACTAAAATTAAGCCCTAATAAGCTATTAGCTAAAATTGACCCTAGTTGACTGTTTTTGGATTTTTTTTTTAGTTAGAACTGAGAAGGCTAAATTAAACTCACAAAAAAAACTTTAACAAGCTTATATTAGCTTATATAACAGATGACAAGGACTTGTGATTAACTTCTTATAGCTAAATAACTTAATACGAATTAACAAAAAGCTTGAACTTATATTGAATTTAAATTGAGTACAACACTTGAAAAGTTTACAATGCTTGAACTGAAAAGACTTGAATTATACCATAGAACTGAAATTGAAACTGAAAATAACTTAAAACTACTACACGACTTAACTTAAAAACTTGACTAAAAAAATAAACTCTACACTACAAATTTTGGTCTAAAAGCGTGACACTTTATTCTTGGCTTCTTCCTTCCTTTTTATACATCCCAAAATCTTCATCTCTCTCCTCTGATCAAATCCCACCTATCCATGTGTCTTGAATTGATCCCAATCGTTCAATCTAATTTTGGCGGGAAAATGGGTGAGGTGGTATTTAGCTTCTTCTGAGCAAGTGGGAGTGTAAGGGAGAAGCATTTAATGCTTTGGCTTGTTAGGTAACGTGTATGAGAGGAGGGGATGAGGTGGTGGGATAAGGTTGCAGAGGTGAGTGGGAGGGAAGAGACGGGTCAAACTAATGTTTGACCCTGGATATTATTTAAGGTGATGGTGGATCGGGTTGTGTTTTGATTGGGCTTGGGCTTGGTTTATGGGTTGGCTGGGTTGGGTAGTGATAATAAGTGGGTTGGGTTTTTATTATAAAGGGTTAAGGGTTTAGTATGGATCCGGTTTGTTTGTAGTATACAATGAGCCCAAGGACCATTTTTGTATTTTCTGCATACTTGAAGGGTCAAACCTGCACTTTTCCAAAGTTAACACAAAGGACCATATATGCCATATTATAATAGTACAAGGGTTTTATTTGATAAATCTTTATTTTAAAACACCCGAGGACTAAATTTGACATTTTTCAAATTTAAGGGACCAAAGTTGTAATTTTACAATTTTAAACTTTAAAGGACTATATTTAACAACTTTTGAATCCCAAGGACCTTTAATGATATTTTTCATGTTTTGAATTACCAGGGACTATTTTTGCCAATTTGTGAAAGTTTAGGGACTGAAACTGTAAATTATGCAGTTTTGTACGTTTTTAATCAGTTTTCAACCCTTTTGCACTTGAAACACATAAAAACACAATTTAATGATATTTCCTGTATTTTGAAGCATATTTGAGTGCTTTCAGATGTTTTTCCAGTCTAAATGTGAACAAAATGATGAGTATTTAGACACTCATCGAAAGTTCACAACAAAGGGAAACATAGCAATGGCTTTGGGAAAACTTAACGAATCAGAAATCAAATCATGTCAAGGGAATAAGACACCCTTACCGAAAAAGGGCAGAGTATCTGTACCTTATTCAAATGCAAGCACAAAAGAACAAAAGCAGAAAGCACTGAGACAGATCAGGACCTCTCCCTATCCACACCTAGAGAAAGTAGAAGACAGAATTACTAAGGGGTTCAAGTTCAGATTACCATCTTTAATTATCTTTTCATTTTAAGAACTTTCCAGATTTAGTAACTTCTATTTTAGCAGGTTTCCCGAATCAGTAAGCTTCCATATTTAGCAATATTCAAATGATTAAGTTAAGTCATTAATTATCTTATTAAGGAAATAATATTCATTTTGACAAGTTATGCAAATTTTAGGGTTAAGCATGACAAGTTTTCATAGTTTAGGGTTATAATTGTAACTTCATCAATTTCAAAGGTCTAAAGTGAAAATACTTCAAGTACTGATTTAAATACATATTTTATTCAGAATGACATCATAATCCCTTTAGTTCCATAATTTACAGATTATACCCCTCTAGTTACAATATTTACAAAACAAACCTTATATTTACATAATTCATGATTTAATCCCTCCAATATCCATATTTACCCAACAAGCATATTATTTTACCAAATTTCAGAATGTCACATCAGAGTTTACATATAGTACTATTCAGCCCCTCAGATTTCAGAATTTACACAATTAGTCCTTTAAGTTTACAAAACTTATAAATTAAATCATAATTCCATAATAATTACACATTAGGCCCATAAATACTCAAAATTACACAAAACACTCATAATATCATTATTAACTCAAAATGACTTCAAGTTTCCAGAATTTACATTTTTAGTCCCTCTAGTTTAATTATTTCTAATTCGACACATAATTATATATATTTACCTTTTTAAACCTTTTTAATTACAAATATAGCACACATGACCCATATTTTATATTTTTACATGATTAGTCCCTGATCAAAACATATTACAAACATACCCCACGATTTTTAGAATTTACAAAACAGCCCTTACACTTTTTATTTCCAATTCGTTAATTACCAAAAATACCACAAACCCTAAAATAAATTCCCAATCATTATACCATCATTATTTGCAACCTTAAACAATCATTAATGACCAGAATCATACACCAAAAAACCCTAACCCTAATTTCCTTCTCTTTTATTTTATTTCTTTTCTTTATTTTCTTAAAACCTGAAATACAAAATAATTTACCATGTTCGATCTAGGCCTCAACAATTCGAATTAGTATTTTTCTGAGATCATATGTACTGTATAGAGTCCACATAAAATAGATTTCATACCAAGAAAATTCGTATAGAATTATTTAGAGTTTTATTACGTTTTTAAGGTTTAATTCACAAATAATTTATAGATCATGCATGATTCGATTTTCACATTTTATACAGACCTTATATGATGTAGAGAACGTGAGAAAAATACCAAATTGATTTTTAGACGTGTAGAATAGGCGTGATGATTTTTGTCCCACAATATAGCAATTCGACACAAAAATTCCTCCACGAGCAAACGAATGATCCCATGACCTTGTAGCCATTTTTCACAAAGTATATATAACGTAAGGATCATGATAAAAATAACAAATGAATTTTACAAAGGTCGAATGAATCATGGGAGAATTTACCTTACTTTTGATCTAGCGACAAGGAAAATTTCACCAGGATCGAACCAGGCAATGCATAACCTCAAACGTATTTTTCTTAGCTTCTATGGATGACAAAAAACACAGGAAAAATGGTCTTGGAGTTCCCGAAATTTGGATGAGGAGGTGAGGATTTTATGAGTGATTTAGGGTTTCGAATGGGGAAAATGAATTAAGGAAAGAATAATAAATTGGTGAACCGAGATTGGGGGGGGGGGGGATTGGCAAAACTTTCGGTCTAAGCCTATTGACAAAATCAATATTTATCAAGAAAAATCTTTCCCAAATTATTTGTACATATCTTGTATTTATTTGCTTTTAATACCGAAATTTTAAATAATAATACATAATAATTAATCAAATCGGCACAAATATTATATTGTGTGCTCATGATATTTTTTTGTAGCTTCAAAATGTTAAAAGTCAGATTACAAATTAATTTGCTTCATATCCTGTTCATTCCCGAAGGTTTGGGATTTATTTGATACTTTAATTACTTAATAATCAAATTTTAAAGTAGCATGGGCAATTTGGTCTTTTGTACTTTTCAGATTTTTGGGTTTTACACAAATAGTGTGACAGGTTCATGCAAACAATTCTAACATTTTAGAAGCATGCATTATTTAGACTATCCTACGAAAAAAACTCAACGAATGTCAACAAAAGACATGAGCTTTCAAATATAGAAACATCATATAAGAATGACATATCATGAGTCAACAAGTAATACATTAATCTTGCGAAATATCATATAACGAAAGAATGAACATATTATTCAAATCATGTTAACATGAAGCATATAATCATGCAGACAAAAACCTTTTCAAGGTTTACACATTTGACAATCAATCAAATAATTATTATAACATCAAGATATCAAACAAATATCATGTAATCAATACATGTATATGTAATGCAAGTGATTTTATTAATTATTCCTAAGACAAGATAATTTACCAATACATGACTTAATGAGACTCAACTATTTCTATTAAAACTAGTGTGATGAAGATGTCATGTTATACACGTAAATTTGACAAATATGTGTCAACAGATTTTAATCATTGTGTTTGGAATCTAAGGTTGAATGATCTAAAGGGTGACATCCTTTGAGTTGAGTTTAAGTATGAGTTATGCAAGTGATCTAAGATCAAGACATGTGTTTGTGTGTGGTAATGGGATATGTCATGAACGTTTTGAAGAAAGTTCTTTGGAACAAGAATCTAAATAAAGTTACCAAATTTAATTGGCCTTGTGTATGCTCCAGAGATGTGGATATGCACAAGGTTTGACCAAGGTTTAATGTACGCTTGAAAGGAAATAGATACGTATGGTATCTTTCAACAAGTAAGATTTAACCGGTGCTCAATGAGGAAGATAGTTCATAGAACTAGTGGATGTTTGTTTTAAGATCATTTGCCCGATGAGGTGTAATGAAATCTCTTGTAACATAACCGTTCATGTTGCAAGAAAATAATGATGCATAGGATATATGTTATCCTTTTATGAAAACCAAATACATAATGTTTTTCCGAAACATCATAAATGAAGATATGAAGCTTAATTGTTTGGATAGACCTATCCTAAGTTTACTGGATGAATTTACTTTTAGTTTCTTATATATACTTCTCAAGTGTCATTGTTGCTTGGGGTGTATGAGGTTGTTATTGCATTTCAACATATGTTGTTAAAATACTGATTTAAGGGTTAACGAGACTTATTCAGAAGCTTGGTGACAAAGTATTACTAATACTTTGATTACTTGTGAAAGTGGTACTACTAGTGGAAATTGATAAACACTGAATGTGAATATCATGCTCATTTGATGATTGAAGTTCTAATTCTATAGGTGGCAAGGTATTGTTGAGTTGATTCAACGTGTATTTGATTTGGTATGAGTGTTGGACTAAGGGCTTTTTGAGCAATGCACTCAATGGCATGAATTATGGTGATGTAGGAGTTTGTTGTACTATGGATGAACTTTTGGGTTTCATAAATGTTGAAGATTACAAGAATGGATACTAATTCTTGTGGTTCACTAGCGGATGAAGTGTTTGGTTATGTTTGTGAAACCTAGGGGCTGAATGTGACGGGTTGATAAAAGAACACATGTTCTAGTTATGATGGGATGTGAGTTTTAACATATATTGTTAAAATACTTGGGAGTTGATTGTTTCGGATATGACTTTCAATGACTACAATCGTAAGTCAGATATACTTGAATATTTCGGACGAAATACTTAAGTTGTCAATCCTACTTGGAGAAAAGAGTAACAAGACATGATAATTAGATCTATAACCTAAGTGTGAGTTATGACTAGATGTAAATCTTAATTGTCTTGAAAGATGACATGTTAACCAAGCCAGGCAACATATGTGAGTATTAGACAATATCCACAGTCATGAGTTGGGTTTGTAATCTATGATATATTTGCAAACAGTAAGTTTGGATTAGTTTGGAAGTTGTCAATTTACAAATCAAGCTAGTGAATGAGTAAAGGACGGGAGGATGCAGTGAATGTGTGTAATGATCACAAATACTTAGTGGTTTACTGAAAAGGTACCTTGGAGTATTTTCATGAAATTTGAAACTGTGATTAGATATGATTATCCTATTTGGTGTTTGGTGAGATGTCCTAATCCTAATTTAAGTGAACATCAGTGATAAGAATCCTAAGAACTAGACTCAATAATCTAAGGATCGGGATTAGTCGGGAATTTTGAAAAAGTTACTGTTAAGACTGATGGATCCAATCGACAACAAAGGCGGAGCCAAAGTTTGGGAGCCGTGAAATTCGTGGGTTCTGGACTGGCGGATCCAACGATAACTCTTGGCGGATCCAAAATGAGGGATCCGTCGGATCCGTTGAACAAAAGTACTAAAAACAAACAGAGAGATATGCAAAATTCGTGTTTTTCGACCAAAACCCGAAAATTTTCTTGGAACATATCTATTAGCTAATGTGTAATTCAAAACTACTAAAAATGTATATTCTAACACACGTACACACATAGTTTAATCCGTTCATAATAACTTACCATAAATGAAGTTAAGCCAAACAGTGGCTTATTCTTAGAAAATTGATAACACTAAGTGTTATCGTCCTGCATGACATGGTTAGTTCATATGATCATTCAAAGATAAGTTTCTATCCTATGACAAGATAAATACATCAAACATCTTTGTTGAAAGCAACTATACCAAACACCTTTTCACAAATACTACATGTTTACATGTTTTAACACATGAAATTAAGTGAAGGTTTGTGCAAGGCAATAAATTTTAAGATACTAAACTTAGTTTCACTCAGTTCACATTTCTAAGTAAGTTATGCAAAGTTTTCTCATAACATATGCAATTAAAGTATCTGTGGAAAACTAGAAGGGGGGTTGAATAGTTTTTACCGTTTTTAAAGTTTTATTTACTTTGTTACTATATGTTAATTCAAAGGAAACAATCACAAATAAATAATCACACAATATAAACAAAAGATAAAGAGAGGAAAGATCAAACCACACGACACAGTTGTTTATAGTGGTTCGGCTACAAGAACTCTATTCCTTGCCCTACTCCACTCCCGAGTTTCCTACTCGAGAGTTTATCTTTCACTAAGAAACAAACTCCTTTCCTAGGCGGAGAAAACCTTTACACGTCGCTTACTTCCTTTTCCGGTACTAAGCTAAACACCGGGTTCTTTCACAAGGTAGAACCAACCTGACGTCGCCTAATTACTTTACCGACACTAAGCTAGATGTCGAGTTCTTTACAAGGGTACAACCACTCCCTACACTCTTTGTACTTTAAGGACTAAAGTACTAACCACACTCACTGATTACAAATGATAGATATGATGTGTGAAACAAACTACAAGATCACACAGTAATGCAACTAAAGGATTACGGTTCTGTAGATCCTTGAATGCTTGATCTCCTTTCTACAAAATGGAAGATCAAAGTGAAATGCAACTATGAATGATGTTAGTAAGATATGTACTGAATGAATATATGTGTTTAAGCTATATGAGTGATGAGAGAGCCAAATGATCAGCTTCCTATTTATAGGCAAGCTGATCTTCAGCTCACGGATCCGGCGGATCCCTCAAAAGGGATCCGTCCCTTATAACACTTGGATCCGTGGGATGTGACAGCTATGTAATAGTTGTCTCTTACCATATCTTAGTTGTATCTTACCATATCATCCAAGATCTTCAAATGTCAACTATGTTGCTTGCATATCTAACCAAGATATATCAAAGATATTATATGTGATGCATACAATGATGTCATGGCATAGTTTATGAATTAAAGTTTCCTTTTAAGGAAACAAGTTACTAAACTTGTAATTCTAAGTTAATATGTGAAGTGTAAAGTGTGTACTTAAGAGACTAAGCTAGTATTTATTATTTGCTAAAAGATATTCCTTATATTTGTCATTAACAAAACTAATGAAAGATCAAAGAATATAAATAACGTTTTTGGGACGCTATTTGTATTAACAATCTCCCCCTTTTTGTTGATGACAAAACATAAAGTATATTTTTGAGCAAGAGAATAAATATAGCATGAGTTCTTAAAAATATATATTAAGTTTGTTTATTAAAGAAAAGTTTTGTAAAAAATGTATGTACTGTGATAATTCACAGTTGATGCAAACTTAGTCCTTTCTCCCCCTTTTTGTCGAAACAAAAAGAGTAGCGAAGCGGAATGCGATTTTGAGAACTTTAAGAGCTCCCCCTTGTTTTATACTCCCCCTAAATGGAGTAATCAAGTAAATGATGCATGAATCTACAAAACAAACGGTTAGTATATGAGATGCTTATGAGATGCTCCCCCTCGATGTATACTCCTCACTTCTCGAGTACCAACGTATACTATTGAAGGGTATGATATGCTGCAAATGAAGTGTTAGTTATGAAAGTAGAATGCTTGTTAAGTGTTCTTCCAAACAAGCCTTTCAATATGTTTTGACTTTAAAAAGTCAAACTAAGTGTCTGATGTTAATTAGTACCTAAAGCAATCATATGCAAGATATAATGTATGCAATATAGGAATGTTAGTTCATAATGATAATGATAATATGCAATATGTTGATCACTCATAAGCATAAAACATCATATTCATATAAATTGAAAATTTTGTGACAAAAGTCACAATGGAGAAATGATGTTACAAATAAGAAGACATCCTAAAAAATAAAAAGTCCTAAACAAACAACTTAAAAAGAAAAATCCAAACAACTAATCTAAAGAGCTCCTATTGAGAAGGATGAGAGATTGCGTTCAAACGTTCAAGAAATCTGCTTCATTTGAGTCTGAAGGGCCAGCAGTAGAATCATTTGGCCTAGTAGCAGAAAAATTAAGCCTAGCAGTAGAATGCTCTGTCTCAGCAGCACTATCATTAGCAGAAACATTTTGTTGTTCCTGTGTTCCATCTTCCTTGTGTTCACTTTCAACATCTTCTTTAGCTTGACCAGAATAAGATTCATCATTTGTTGAAGTTGAAGCCACATTGGTACTTATTGGCATCCATACATGATCTTGATTTGTCTCCTTGTCTAACCCTGCCTCATTTGTTGTTTGTGAACCTGAAAAATTATTAGTTTCTGCAACAACAGGCACATAATTCATAGAATGGGTTAATGACTCTAGATCAAATAGCCAATTAGGACCTTCACCTACTACATTGGATTTATGCTCTAAAAATTCCACATGTAGGTTTTCCTCTACTTTCTTGGTTCTTAAGTTGTATACTCTAAATGTTTTACTACTGAGAGAATAGGCAACTAAGAATCCTTCATCTGCTTTGCCATCAAATTTTCCTAAATGGTCTAAGGTATTGAGAATTGTCACATGACATCCAAAAGGTCTAAGAAATCCTATTGCAGGAGTTCTACCTCTAAAAAGTTCATATGATGTCTTATTGTGAGACTTAACAACTAAACCTCTATTCTAGACATAGCAAACAGTGTTGACTGCTTCATCCCAAAAAGTTATAGGTAGCTTAGAGTCAGCTAACATAGTTCTAGCAGTTTCTATTAGTGTTCTATTTCTCCTTTCAACAACTCCATTTTGTTGTGGAGTTCTAGCTACACTAAACTCTCTCCTAATACCTTTCTCTTTGCAGAATTCATCCATAACTCTATTTTTGAACTCTGTCCCATTATCACATCTAATGACTTTTACTCTCTTGTCTACTAGGTTTTCTATCTCTGTAATGAAAGTCTTAAGGATGCTAGGTGTCTCATCCTTAGTAGCTAAAAAGAAAACCCATGTAAATCTACTATAGTCATCAGTAATAACTAGACAATATCTCTTATGTTGCATACTTCTAACATTTATAGGACCAAATAAGTCCATATGAAGCATAAACAATGATTGATTGATAGAGTTAAAAATCTTGGGCTTACAAATGGCTTTGTGTTGTTTGCCTTTAAGACAAGCAATGCATGTTTGATCATTTTCAAATCGTTTTTGAGGTAAACCTCTTACCAAACCATTCTTAACAATCTGATTTATGGTTTTAAAATTAATATGACCAAGCCTCCTATGCCATAACATTGATTAATCCAATGTGGCCTTTGCAACAAGACAAGTTAAATCCTTTTTAGGAACAAGGTTCTTCATGTCTACACTGTACATATTGCCCTTTCTAGGAATTTTAAGAAGTACTTGACTTTCATCAGGCATATTAAAATCAGGAGAAAGTACAAGACATTCAGTGTCACAGAAAAGAACTTTGTTCTTTTTGTCACACATTTGTGAGACACTAAAAAGATTATAATTTAGCTCTTGTACATAGTACACATCTTTAAAATCTAAATTTCCAGTTTTGATTGTACCTTTACTGGAAATTTTGCCACCAACACCTACTCCAAAGGTAACATAGCCTCCATCTATTGATTGAAAATCTGAGAGATAAGACTTGTTGCCTGTCATGTGCCTTGAACATCCACTATCTGTGTATCCTTGATCCTCTTGTTTATCAATTGAATGTTCCTGCATAGAAATGAGAAGTATTAGTTTCCTTTGGGGACCCAAGCCATTACTGACTTGGATCTGCCTCTTGCATCAATGAAATTTAATCTCTTGAGAACAGTTGACGCAACATTGGATTTAAGAATCCAACATGCTGAGGCCTTAACAGCATTTACCCTGTTTTCCCTAGCAGCAGAATGAATTACATGCTCAGCAGCAGAAACTGCTAGCTTTGTAATTGTTCCCTTAATTTTCCAAACTTGTTTTTGGACCACTGCTTTTGATTGAATGAGCCTTTTAACATGATGAAGCGAAAAGTGTACCGCTTTTAAGGGGTCATTTAAGCCCTAAATCGTATTTATTTGATCAAATATTGCCCTAAATCGTTCCTTTTGTCATTTTAGGTACTTTTGAGGAGAAATCTGGAAAAGGAAGCATTTTGGACGTTTTTGGAGCATTAAAGTGAAGAAAACGACAAAGTCTCAAAATTGTGCTAAAAGTTACCTTAGACGGCGTCAGAATTATCCCTGGACGGCGTCATGGCTTGGCAAGAAAAAGGTGGATGTGAAAATTACTCATGATAAGCCAGAGAAATTTGCATGGAATTCTGACGGCGTCACGCTTTAATGTGATCAAGGTCGTCACGGCTTAATTTAAAGAGGGACGGCGTCACCCCTAAGTCTGACGGCGTCAAGCCTTGATAAGCCAGAATGGATTTTGGAGAGCTAAAGAGGGACGGCGTCAAGAAGGCCATCCGGGAACCCTAAAAGCGGCGAGGTGACGGCGTCACACTCCATAACGTGACGCCGTCAGATCTGAAAGTCTATATATAGTTTTGCAATTTTTTGTCATTAGTGTGGAACTTATTGGGGAACTTTGTGTGTGAAAACCCTAAGACGATTATAGCAGCTTTCTCAAGGCTTTTTGCCTTGAGATCCTCCATGTTACATTGAAGATAAGTTATCAATTAATCATTCAATATGTCTATGTGTTGTTTGATTCTATCTTGTTCTTGTCTTTTGTTTAACATGCTAGGCTAGATTTATCTTGTGTTTGCTTAGATCTAATGAAACCTAGCTATTGATTATTGGTTATTAGTGTGTTATTAGTTGTATTGGATGATTGTTCATCTATGTTAGGCTTAAAAAAACTGGCTAACTTCATATTCGGTAACTTGCTTGAACGTCTTAAGAAGCATGAACCAATGCGTACTAAGGTTTTTATGGTTGTATTTAATGCACAAGCGAATTCTAGTGATCCCATGTTAGGAGCTTCCTAGCCGGCTCGACATAGGAGTGAAGTAGGAGCTTGTAGAGTTGGGGAAGTACGTACGCCACCCCACGATTGGTATTAAGGAATACACCCGTCATCCACGCAATTAATACACACTAATCAACCGGTAAAAGATAGTTAGGGAGTAAGGAAATCTAAGTAAACACATTTCTCTCCACATAAGTTTTACCACCTTTTCATTTTCTGTTATTTTATTTTATTTGCATTCGTAGTAACTTGGGTTAGTTGACTAGCAACTAATTCCGCCCACTCTTTCAAACCCAAGATTTTACTTGCTTTCATAAAATTATAAAAACATAAAAAGAATCTTCTCTCACCCTTAGACCTATTAGAGTAGCTTTTCATACCTAACGAACACTATTCCCTGTGGAGAACGATCAATCCCCCGTACTTACCACTACACTATACTACATCGGTCAGGTACACTGCCTGGTGGGGTTGTAAGCCTCTTGAGATCCCTCGAGAGGTAAAACCTGTTGTAAGGTTGCAAAACCACGCATCAAGTTTTTGGCGCCGCTGCCGGGGAATAGTTATTGTTTAGGTTGAATTTTTATTTTATAGGTCTACTCACTAGATTCCTTTCTAGTGAGATTTTTATTTTCTTTTTCTAGGTTTTCTTTTGTCTATCTATTTTCTTCGTTTCTTTGTTCGTAACCATTACCATTCGACATCATGGAAGATGGTAATATCCTTAATCCCAACAACCCACCACCACCTCCTAGAGCCCGTACTTTAGGAGAGTACTCCCGTCCTAGCCACCATGGCTATCGAAACACCATTGAGCTCACTCAAGGAGCCAATGTCACTCCCTTGCGATCTGACACCATCCGGTTGGTGCAAAGCGGATGCGCATTCCATGGACTTCGTTCTGAAGATCCTAACCAACATCTCAAGGACTTTCTCAAAATCGTTGATTCTATAGACCTTGATGTTGCCACTCGAGAGACGACCCGATTGCGTCTCTTTCAATTCTCTCTGCGGGACCAAGCTAGTCAATGGCTAGAGCGTCAACCCGCAGGATCCATCACCTCTTGGGATGATCTCACCACTCGTTTCCTTGCTCAGTTTTTCCCACCGGGAAGAACTACCAAGCTAAGGAATGATATCTTGATGTTCCAACAACGTCAAGACGAAACCCTCTACGAGGCATGGACTCGATTCAAGGACTTACTCCAAAAAGTCCCTCACCATGGCATAGAACTTTGGCTCCAAGTCCAAATCTTTTATGACCATATCAATCTCTCCACGAAGCAAACCATTGACCAATCGGCTGGTGGTAAGCTACGTGATCTAAGTGCGGAACAATCATGGGCTCTCCTAGAAGACCTTGCTCTTTATGACAACGAAAGTTGGAGTGATCCCCGTGATTTGAATAAAACGGTCAAGGCAATATCTTTGCCTTCGAACAATTCAAGCACTTCCGACCGTAGGATCATAGAACTTGAAGACCAAGTCAAGTTTCTCATGAAATCCTACGAGGCTCCTAAACCTTCAAGCCAAGTGAACAAAATCACTTCTTCATGTGAATTATGTAGTGGTCCCCACGACACTCGTGATTGCATGGAACTCCCCGAACAAGCTTTTGTGGACTACGCATCCTCGCGTACCGACGGAGCGGGAGACAAGTGGTACACTTTCAAACCCGAGCCAAACCCCTACGATGATACATACAACCCCTCATGGAAAAATCACCCGAACCTTAGGTGGAAACAAAACCAAAACACACAACAAACCAATTCTTCCAACCCACCTAATCGTTTCCAATCAAGCAGTTCCAACTCGAACCGTACTTTCAACAACAATCCTTCCGACAATGGTTGTACCAATAACTTTGAAGGGTTGATGTCCCAATTTATGGCATCTCAAGAAGCTCGTTTAGCCAAGTTTGAAGCCGATTTCAAACAAAAACAAAGCGAGATGACCAATAAGATTGACACTTTGTTGAAAGCCCTCAATGACCGAGAAATGGGAGCACTCCCTAGCAACACGGTCAAGAACCCGAAACTAAACGTCAACGCCATCTCGTCGGTTTCGTCTCCTAGTTCTTGTCCACAATATTATTCGGTCAATTCCATGAGCACGTGTTTCAAACAAACCCAAGTCGTTCTAAATGACCAAGAAGTTATGACATCCAAATTGGTCAACAACATAGTTGAAACACCTCCCACTCAAAACCTTGACGAAGAACTCAAGGAGCTCCACCTTGAAAGTCCGGTTGTTGATGTGTTGGATGAGAAGAAGCTCAAGTTAGGCGAAAAAGGGACCGCCTTCGTTCAAAACAAACTACCTAAGAAATTAGATGATCCGGGCTTGTTTGTTCTACCTTGCAAGATCGGTAATTCAGAGGCTTATGACACATTAGCCGATCTTGGATCAAGCCTTAACCTACTTCCGTTACCTCTCTACACCTCTTTAAAACTAGGAAAACTTGAAGAAACCGAGGTGATAATTGGTTTAGCGGATGGGAGTATTGCTTACCCGGTTGGAGTAGTCAAAGACGTGTTAGTACACATAGGAAAACTAACCATTTTAGCCGATTTCCACGTCCTTGATATGGTTAGCGACCCTACATGCCCCTTGTTAATAGGTAGAGCATTTTTGGCGACCACTAGTGCTATGATTGATTGTAAGGAATCTAAGATAGCGGTAGGAGAAGGTGATACTTGGTCAGTCTATGATGTTAAGAAACATGCCTATGATACTAGTGAGGAACCAACACCCCATTGGTTAGAATTAAATAGGAGACCATCTAGATATGGACCTTGGATCGATAGAGACTTCATAGGACCCCAACGCCCATTTTACCTAGAAGAGGACTTTGTGAACCGAACACATACGGTAGAGCAACTCTTAGCTAGGGACACCGAATTGGATCCATTCGAAGACCCTCTAGTTTTTAGGAAGATGATTGATTTCCAAGGAGTTTTGCCAATTAACCTAGGAATGAATAAGTGGACTCGTGAGGAAGATGATCATAAATAGAAATGGGACAAACCACCCAAAGATGGAGATGGGTCATGGCATATTAAGATGACATTGTATGACCCAGATGGAGAGAAGTTTGAAAAGATATATCGTACTAAGCGGACCAATAGGAAACTTCAATCCAAGCTTAACCCTAAAGACGTCCTCGATGACGAGCTTACTTACATAGGGTAGCGTGACTTTGAGTCTAGCTACAAGACTCGTTAATAAAGAAAAGCGCTTCTTGGGAGGCAACCCAAGTTTTATTTGCTTTGTGTGTTTATTTATTTGTTTGTTTGATTTTATTTGTTTCCGTATGTGTGTTTAAATTTTATTATTATTGATTCATGTTAAAAACTAATTTGTGAAAATGCTTTATCTTGTTTTTAACTTCGTCTTAACTACATATAAAGGTATTTTGCAAAAGTTAAGTGTAAGGGAAATCTAAATCGGTTTATTAGAACACAAATGAACATAAATCGTAATAGTAATAAATGAACATACATATTAGTATTTGTTTGAGTCAAATGCTTGTATCGAGTCATAATGATGTTTTGCAGGATTTCCAGGAAGTAAGGTATAGGTTTTTCCAAAAATTTTCCGGAAACATAACATGAGAATTCTGTCAGATTATTTCTGACGGCGTCAGGATCTACAACCTGACGGCGTCAGGATCTACAACCTGACGGCGTCAGGTTTAATTTTCTGAAAATTTTTGAAAGTTTTGTTTTCATAAAAAGTTTTTATTAAATCCCTAACTTATAATCTCCAGGAATCTGCAAAATTATCATTCCACAAGCATTATATCCTTATATATAGATTTATCCCGCCGATGTTATGCAGGTTTTCGTGTTTGTTTTCTCAGGTTTAACAGGTTATTTTGGACAAGGAAATGTATGTGGAATCAAGCTTTTGGCGATGCATTAGTCATGGAGCTTCAACATTACCTTGGAAGAAGATCTAACCGTGTTACTTCATTATCCACCGAGCGAATCAGGGGAGTATTTGATTTCATTCTTTTACTTTATGCTTTTACATCTTGTTATTTGAACATTGGGGACAATGTTCATCTTAAGTGTAAGGGGGGGGGGGGGTAAAAGTACGATTAGAGAATGCTATTACGCTTGATTTTTGTTTGTTTAATAATAGATGTGTAATAAAACTGAGATAAATACCCGTTAGGGCAATTTTAGTGCCAAATTTAAAATTTTTTACAACATTTAGGAGTGAAACTTTAGTTCTAATAAGCGTCTCATGGATAGGAATTATATGACTAGCACAAAAACCGTACCACTAAAAAAATTTTCCACCCCCAAATATGTGAGGTTCGCCCCTAGAATTGGTAGGAAAAGCATTTATGCTATGATGTGTGTACCGGTAGCACTTAGATTCTAGAACTTGCGTTAGGACCATTCCAAGACCACAAGTGAGACTACATTCGTGTAGTTAGATTTACTACATGATAAGAGGCATTAGGATAAACCCATTGTTTTACACCTGTGTTTTTGTTATAATTACTTTGGCTACATTGGTCAAGTAATTCTCCCACACCCTTTGCGTTGTACTCATTTTTAGTACACGATACCCCTAGTACACCCCTCAGAGCCTATCTTTTCGTTTTGACCTTTAAGCATTTTACTTAAAGGAAGAATTTGTTACACCCCACTAAAATGTACACCCAAATCGCCTTAGCCTACCTTGTATGCACTCATCTTTAGTGCATTATTGTGACAACATTTGTTTAAACCCAAGTTAATTATCTAATTGATTACATGGTTGCTAAGTCGAGTCATATCCTTGTACATATTGTTTTGGGACGATTGGGACTCATGGGTGAAGTACTAGTGTAATGGAGTAATGGGGAAGAACATCATTTATTACCCCCATATGTGCTAAATATTTTAAAAGTACTCCAAGTGTTTTGATTATCTTAATTCGAGTCATTAGAATAGTAATTTGTAAAGTTATGTAAAAGTTCAAGTGTAAGGGGAATGCAACGCCCCTATGATGTATTATTTTGGATGGTAGGGCAAAAGTGTATGGAAAAAAAAAAAAAAATCGAAAAAATCAAGAAAAATACAAAAAAAATGAGAAAAAACAACAAAAAAAAACATACGGACTACCATCCCGTTTCATTTTATGTTTATTTTATGTTTTTGTTATTTTGTTTTTAGCTTAAGATTGAGTCGAGTCTTGGCTTAGCAACATTGTATAGTACATGTAATTGATCAAGATCTTTAACTCGCCACCAGTAAAATATCCTTTATCCAACAAAACCGTGTTTTCCTTTTCCCTACACCTAACGTTATAACCTATTTAAAAGCCCTCTTTGATAGTTTATCTTAGGTGCTTACGCCTAGTGGAGGAGGTTTTCGATCCTTTCCCAAGCCTATGGTAATCTATTTGCTATGACAGGTAGTGAGAGATATTATCCGTTTTCATTTATGAGATTTATTTTGATGACACTTGAGAGATGTGAGTATCTAAACACTACTTGTGAGGTGCTAGTTTGTAATCTCCGTGCTTATTATGATTAAAGTGGAACGAATATTTGTTGTAATTACTTTTATGTTAGCATTAAATGACCCCTAACTTGTATTTTGATTAGAATAAAAGCGCATTTGCTTGAGGACAAGCAAATCTCAAGTGTAAGGGTATTTGATGAAGCGAAAAGTGTACCGCTTTTAAGGGGTCATTTAAGCCCTAAATCGTATTTATTTGATCAAATATTGCCCTAAATCGTTCCTTTTGTCATTTTAGGTACTTTTGAGGAGAAATCTGGAAAAGGAAGCATTTTGGACGTTTTTGGAGCATAAAAGTGAAGAAAACGACAAAGTCTCAAAATTGTGCTAAAAGTTACCTTTGACGGCGTCAGAATTATCCCTGGACGGCGTCATGGCTTGGCAAGAAAAAGGTGGATGTGAAAATTACTCATGATAAGCCAGAGAAATTTGCATGGAATTCTGACGGCGTCACGCTTTAATGTGATCAAGGTCGTCACGGCTTAATTTAAAGAGGGACGGCGTCAAGCCTTGATAAGCCAGAACGGATTTTGGAGAGCTAAAGAGGGACGGCGTCAAGAAGGCCATCCGGGAACCCTAAAAGCGGCGAGGTGACGGCGTCACACTCCATAACGTGACGCCGTCAGATCTGAAAGTCTATATATAGTTTTGCAATTTTTTGTCATTAGTGTGGAACTTATTGGGGAACTTTGTGTGTGAAAACCCTAAGACGATTTTAGCAGCTTTTTCAAGGCTTTTTGCCTTGAGATCTTCCATGTTACATTGAAGATAAGTTATCAATTAATCATTCAATATGTCTATGTGTTGTTTGATTCTATCTTGTTCTTGTCTTTTGTTTAACATGCTAGGCTAGATTTATCTTGTGTTTGCTTAGATCTAATGAAACCTAGCTATTGATTATTGGTTATTAGTGTGTTATTAGTTGTATTGGATGATTGTTCATCTATGTTAGGCTTAAGAAAACTGGCTAACTTCCTATTCGGTAACTTGCTTGAACGTCTTAAGAAGCATGAACCAATGCGTACTAAGGTTTTTATGGTTGTATTTAATGCACAAGCGAATTCTAGTGATCCCATGTTAGGAGCTTCCTAGCCGGCTCGACATAGGAGTGAAGTAGGAGCTTGTAGAGTTGGGGAAGTACGTACGCCACCCCACGATTGGTATTAAGGAATACACCCGTCATCCACGCAATTAATACACACTAATCAACCGGTAAAAGATAGTTAGGGAGTAAGGAAATCTAAGTAAACACATTTCTCTCCACATAAGTTTTACCACCTTTTCATTTTCTGTTATTTTATTTTATTTGCATTCGTAGTAACTTGGGTTAGTTGACTAGCAACTAATTCCGCCCACTCTTTCAAACCCGAGATTTTACTTGCTTTCATAAAATTATAAAAACATAAAAAGAATCTTCTCTCACCCTTAGACCTATTAGAGTAGCTTTTCATACCTAACGAACACTATTCCCTGTGGAGAACGATCAATCCCCCGTACTTACCACTACACTATACTACATCGGTCAGGTACACTGCCTGGTGGGGTTGTAAGCCTCTTGAGATCCCTCGAGAGGTAAAACCTGTTGTAAGGTTGCAAAACCACGCATCATAACAGTTTTTGATGCATTTTTTGAAGTTAATTTTGCATTTTTAACTGTTGGTCTTGGGTTAACAGTCATGAATGGTCTAGCAGCAGAAACTGCTTTTTTAACTGCTCTGGGTTTTGTTCTCTTAGACCTAAAGTGAGTTTGAGGAATTTGCCTTTTGAAGTTTACCCTATTGTTTTCATACCCAGATACCCATTTGTTACAGAAAGCTGCAAGATGATCAAAACTACCACATGTGAAACAAGCTTTATTATAAAAGAAAAAGTCATCACCTAATTGATTAGACTTGAGGCCATTCCAATTTCTTTGTTTACCTCTGGGCTTGCTAGTGGATCTATATTGTTCACAATATTTAACTGATTGCCTAACATGTTTAATGTTTGTTCTAGGCTTAACAGTATCCTTTTTGATCACTTTAGGAACCCTTGTTCCTGCTTTCTTAACTACTTCAGGTTTAGACATAACCTGTTCATTTTCATCATCAACAGATATCCAGTCTTCAATGACTATTCTATCTGATTTTCTATCAGAGGACTCCTTGTTCTCAGAAAGTGAAGTTTTACTTAAACTTTCACTAACTTTCTTAGGTTCAGCAACAACTAACTTTGTTTTTGGCTGTACACCATATTGTAGCTCAGGTTTTTGAAATTCAGGGACACCTGAATTTTCTAGGTCAATCCCTGGGGGTTTAGGGATACCTCTGTATGGAGGTGGGACACTCTTATATCCTACTCCTGACTTGGCTCTATTAATCACTTGACATTCTATCATATTGGTCACACCTCTAGAAGCATGTTCTAGTGTCTGTGTAGTCAAGTGAATGTTTCTATTTTATTTTTTGACCCTATCAAAAGCCTCTCTTAAAAGCTTAATTTCAGCATCTCTAAAGAATATGTCCCGTCTTAGGAGAGCTTTGTCATCAGAAAAAGCAAGTTCATTTTCTTTGTAGTATAAGATCTGCTTTTCTGTTGATTCTAAACCACACTTATAATTAATGTAGTTTTGATGAGTTTTGCTTAGCTCTTTCTTTTGTTCATCATAATGTTTGATTAAAGTTTGTAATTCTTTAAGAGCAGTACAAGCATTTGAACAAGCTTTATGAGATTGTACCTCAGAAGTAGAAAAAGCCATGAGTGTCATCTGTGAAGAATCTTCTTCTTCATCAGCCATGAAACTCTAATCAAAACCTAGCCCATCAATAGCTACCATAGCTTTTGAGTTTGGCTCAGAAACCTCCCTTGTTTTGGATGTGCTTCCAAAACCTTTGTTCTTGCTATCTTGCTGCCTTGGCCTTCTACAATCTCTTGAGAAGTTCCCCATCATGTGGCAGTTATAGCACTCTATCTTTGACTTGTCAAAACCAGCAGTATCAGTGTTGCTGATTAAGAGCTTCTTCCCCGTCCTTTGATAGAACTTCTTGGCTCTCATGCTAAGAAGAGAAATTTTCTATTTTAGGTCCATTTCCTCCAGATCATCATCATTGATCTCTTGGAGGTCTTCATAGGTGAGCATGGACCCATTATTTTGACTTGTAAGAAATGCACAACAAGTCTTTTCATCCAAAATACCCATGGTACTGCTTGATGAACTAGCAGCACCAACACTATCAACAACTTTTACCTCTTCACTTGATTTTGAGGTACTAGGAGTTGACATAAATGCCATGTTCCCAGTATTAGAACTAATACCTCCATTGTTATTCAAATCTTGCTCCATAATCTTAAAGTTGCTATACAAATCAATCAGTTCCATTGTATCAAGGTCTGGCTTATTCTTCCAGACAACAACATGCATAGCCCACTCTTCTGGTAAGCTTCTCAGAAATTTTGAGTTCAAATCTTCTTGAGGTATTTCAACCCCAAGAATAGCAAGTTGGCTCACAATATTCTGAAGCCTATTAAACATATGGTCAAGAGATTCATTGTATGTAGAGGAGAAGTTTTCAAACTGCTACTTGAGCAGTGTCTTGTGGGTTTTCTTGGTGGCTTCATTTCCACCATATCTTGCAATAATAGCTTCAAATAATGACTTGGCATCTTTGAACTTGCTGAAGTTTAGAAGTTGATCATTGGGAATGGTCATCATCAGCATGCTTCTTGCCTTTAAGTCATTTTTCTTCTTTATTCTATCTTTTGCAGATGTTGGCTTTGTCTGCAGAGATGTCACCACTTTGCCGTCCACTGTTGATGAAATGGTTGTAGGCTGGTAAGAGTTTCCATCTTCAATGATTTCCCAAAGTGCATAGTCTTGCACTTGGAAATATTGCTCTATCCTCAGCCTCCACATCTCAAACTCATTCTGTTTGAGCATGGGTATTTTTGCAGCAACATTGGTCTGAATAGATTCAACGTCCATTTCTTCTTCTTCTTTTTCTAAATCAACTATATCAGCCTGGCTGCTCTGATACCAATTAAGAGGAATCGATACACTGGAAGGTGGTTAAACCTTTGTTGCTTTGTGTATGTGATATGTTGAGTTAATATGATCAATTACGCGGAATTTACTTAATCACACTTAGAAGGTTATTTGTGTTATGGAAATGGAACAGTTATGCTTGTGTATATAGAACAAAGAACATGCAATGTTATCACCAAACGATTCAATATTATTCAAGATAATACGAGTGATCTTCACTATCACTAGGGTTACAAAGACCTTGAATCTTATGTTTCTATGACTTGTGATATTTGTGTTTGTTCTATCTTCTTAAGAGTTATGTTCTAAACACTTAATAATTCTCACACTATTAGACACATTTTATCACTAGTCTAAGATCTTTCTTTTATAACACAAGAAAGATCTTTACAATATTGTCAAGTCTAATCGAACACTTGCTTTGAGAGTGTCAGTCGTTAAGATACAACATGTATCTATGTTTACAACTTGTTCAATGAATATAACATAATGACTGATCACATGGGGTAAGATATTATCTACCGTGTATTGTTGACTTTAATACACATAATATCTTTGAATAATTATCTACTCAGCAGCAGAATCTTTCAGTAGTTATCCACTTAGCAGTAGAAAGTTCTTCACCAGCAGCAGAATCATTCAGCAGTAGAATGTTAACGCAAGCAGCAGAATCAAATGCTCTAGCAGTAGAATGATACTTAGAGTATTTCTTTGAGCAGAAACCGATATTAAACTTCTTGAATATTTAATTCCCAACAACCTATGTTCCCGTTACCAGTCTCGACCTACAGAACGTCATTTTTCTGCTGTTAAAAGGATCCTTCGATACATAAAGGGAACCATTCATTTGGGGCTCTGGTATCCGAAGGATTCTGGCTTCGAACTTGTTGCTTTTTCAGACGCTGACCATGCAGGTTGTTTAGACACAAGAAAAAGTACGTCAGGGGGAGTCCAATTTCTAGGTGACAAGCTCGTCTCTTGGCAGTCAAAGAAGCAAGATTGTACATCACTGTCGTCTACAGAATCAGAATACGTCGCCATGTCTGCTTCTCAGTTGATGGACTACGGATACGTGTTCAACAAGATTCCGATGTACTGTGACTCCAGGAGTGCCATCGCTATTTCATGCAACACGGTTCAACATTCCAAATCGAAGCATATTGCTCTCCGGTATCATTTTATCAAAGAGCACTTGGAAATGGGTACAGTTGAATTATACTTTGTGGGTATTGAACACCAATTGGCGGATTTGTTCACCAAAGCCTTGCCTCATGCAAGATTTGTGGAACTGGTTCATCAGATTGGTATGCGATGTTTGACTCCTGACGATTTGGAAAATTTTCTCAAAAACAATTAAACAGAGTCAAACATTAAAACTATCTTTGTAAATATTTTTTGATAAAAACACAAAAAGATTTTCCATTATTCTAAAAAAAAAAAAATGCAAGTACAAAACCTTTCTCCAACACTTTGTTCATTTTAAACCGTCAACTATTCTTTTTTAACAAAGTGTTGAGGGGGAGACAGAAATTAAATTTTTTTTTAAAAAATTCTTAACTTTGTACTTGCATAATTTCTTCAAAAAATGTTGCTTCAGAAGAAGAGGTGATGAAAATTATCTTTGTGGTAAAGTATAGTGCCAAATTGCTAAGTTTGAAACTTAGAGTTAGTAGGTTAGGGTGTTAAGGGCTAAATTACAAGGTTTAGGGACTAAAAGCAAAAAGTTTGAAAAAAGTTAAAACCAAATTTACAAAAAGGGAAAAGATAATAATTGCGGTACATTCAATTCACTGACATTTTTCATCCACCGTATTCAATACACACAACCACCATCATCTACGGCTAGAATCACTCGTGCTAATCCGTTCAAGAATCTTCGAATTTTTGAGTGAACTTATGCTTAACACATGATTTTAAACAATGGTTTTAAAGGATTTCACAATCCAACGGCTAAATATGTCATAATCGATTGTTTTAGATCTAGGGTTTAAACAAAAATCGTATAACTTGATTCTGAGCGTTTATGATGTAGTTCTTTAG
Organism: Artemisia tridentata subsp. tridentata; assembly: GCA_021014915.2. Lineage (NCBI taxonomy): Eukaryota > Viridiplantae > Streptophyta > Magnoliopsida > Asterales > Asteraceae > Artemisia > Artemisia tridentata. The sequence continues at coordinate 408,073,516 of CP139507.1, forward strand.
TATGTTAGTGTCGGAATGAGTCCCTTAACATAATGTGTATGCTTAATTAAACCCAGAAACATGTATCTTGAATGTTCTTAATTTAGGGTTTATGCGTTGAATTTGGGGAAAACTGATTGTGTGTGTTGTAGTCTAATTAAACCACTGAAATAATGTTCTTATACTTCAAATTGAACGATTTTGCCTTTGAATTGAACCTAGAAACACCATGAATGTGATTGTGATTAGTAGTGTTTAAGAACTCGTTCAGTTTGATTTTAGAGATTTAGTGGTTAAAAGGTGTTATAACTTGGACACAAGACTTAGAAACATCATAGGAAGCTATTGTAACAAAAGTGATAACATAATAACAAGTTTTGATTAATTGCGAAAATCTGATGAACAGTACTTCTACAGTGTTATCAAAATTTCTTGTATAAGAAATTATTGAAATTGTCATTTCCATCGAAATTGTCATTTTCCGTCAAAATTGTCATTTGTAATCGCAAATGTCAAATTTCATCGCAAATGTCAAATTTCATCGCAAATGTCAATTTTCATCGCAATTATCAGTTTTCATCGCAATTGTCAGATTCCATAGAAATTGTCACTTCAAGAAAATTGTCATGTGTCAACTTGTAAAATCATGTTATGCAATTTAAAGGATCACATGTGAAACAAGAAGTTTATCTAATGCTAACTTTCATGTATCCTGGAAATTAGTGTCTGAATGATGTTTCAGTTATCTCAAAATGGCTGCACCACAACAACAACCTCTTCCAATGCACACGAAGGAAGAAGTTTTCCCAAGAGGTTATAAGGCAAAATATGGCAACAACAACGCGAGGGTTGACTTTGAAGAGATAAAGTGTGCTGAGCCTAGTTGCCAAATTGCTATTGAAATACTCAAACGACACAAGTGCAAGAGCTTATTGGAAACATCTGACAGTATTTCAGAATTTTATATTCAACAGATGTGGAACACCATACAGCTAGATACTGATGAAAGATACTTCACTTGCACGATGGATCGTAAACAAGTAAAAGTCACCCCTACTCTCCTTCGCAAAGCCCTGGACTTACCCGACCCACCAGAACCTTCTAACAGATATTGGCCAACACCAACCGAAGATGAAGTTCTTAAATTCCTCATCGACATTGGATACAATGAACAACCAGATGTTCCACTGACCTCATTTTCAAAAGTTAACGCCAAATACATCCCACAACCCTGGAGGACAATTTACTACATACTTGTCCGTTCAGTCTCAGGGAGGGACAGTGGTCATGAGCACCCACGATTGCCACACCTTCAACTCTTCTGGGGCATAGTCAATCAGAAAAAGATTGATTATGCATAACTCATCTGGGAAGACCTCGTGTATCAAATACAATGTTTGTACCGAAAACCATTAACAAAAATCCCATTTTTCCGATACACCAAAGTACTTATCAGCCATCTGCTTGACGAGAATACCGATATTTACCCACGACCCGAAGACAAAGAAATGCACTTGTTTAAGATGGATAAGACTGTCAACTTAATCTATTTTCCCAAAGATAGCTTACACAAACAAGGGTCAAGACTACCAGAAGAGCTGTTAACAAACTCAGTTAAGAAGACCCAAGCTTTCAAAGATTATGACAGTGCTTACAACAAAGGTCAAGTCGGGTTTGCTAAGTTTAGAGAAGAAACAGGATCTTCTAAAACTCGCTCAAAAGGAAGCAGCAAGACTGGGAGTGCTTCAAGTGCATCTAAGAAAATCAAACCTTCTGCACCTAACATCATCAAACGGAGAGTCAAAGTTGATATTCCAAAACCAGAACAAGAAGAAGGTGGGATTCATGCTGAAAAGGAAACTGACTCAGAACAAACTGAATCCGAGGAAGAAGAAACCGTTTACAGGGACGAAGATTTAGCCACTTTTACAGCTATACAAGAAAGCAAAAATACATACAAGGATGATGAAGCAAGAAGAGCAGATTTAAGGGTTGAAGTACAAAGAAAATTGGAACAACAAAAGGGAGCTGGAGGATCCGGTACAATAAAAGAAGTGACTCCAACCCATCCTGATCCGGTTAATCAACCCGGAGGGTCTGGAGTTACTACAAAAGAAACATCTCAACCCGATTCGGTTAATCAACCCGACAGGTCTGAATCACATACTGAGGACATGCCTCCACTAGTAAGTCCGGTTAATCAACCTGGCAAGGAAAAAGAACCGTTGACAGATGAGGAGATAAAGGATGACATGTTCGAAGAAGATAATCTGGTGCAGTATGAAGAAGGAAACGCTAATAATTTCTGGGAAGAGTCAGAGGACGAGCAACCTATAGGGGAGGAAACCACAAAAGCGGCAAATCAACTTGAAGCTGAGTATAAGGCAGAAGAAGAAAAGAGGATGGAAGAAGAAAGAATAAAGAATGAGAACGATGAGGCTGCAAAGGAAGTAGATGAATATATTCAAACACCACCCCTCACTCCACCTCAGTTAACACTCACCCTTCATGAGCCTCAACCTGACTTACAGATTAAGGTTTCTACACCCCCTACCTCCCACCTAAGGATTCAACACCTCCTGCCTCCCTACCAAAGGCGCCAACACCTCCTGACTCACCACCAAAGGCTCCAACCCCTCCTGCATCATCGTCACAACCATCATCACCACCCCAACCATCAAAGGCAACAACTGAAGAAACAATAAAAACAATCATCAAATGCAAGAACACAAAGAAGATTGCTAGGGTAACACGGGTTGAAGTCATATCTCCAAATGTTAAAAAGTTGAAAAAGGCAGCAAAACTAGCACATGCAAAGAAAGACAACAAAATAAGTGACCAAGTAACCGAGTTGCAGAATACGGTCAAAGGTCTGTCTAAGAAAGTAGAACAGCTGCAGGAAACCAAGAAACAAATGGATGAATTCCTTGATGATGATGTTAAGAAACGACTGCTCGAGGAAGCTAAGGCCAACACAAAGAAATATGTCAAGCAATACATGCCAGAGCTTATGGAAAAGATTGAAGAGTATGTCGACACGAACATCACAGAAAATGTTAACAACATCACAGGATCGATTCCTCATGACTCAGCAACCCAACCAAGGCAACTTCAAGATTCACAACTGAAGAACTCTAACGAGTACTCCTCACCAGACTCACAGCACTTATCTCACCATCTGATACAGAAATAGCTCTTTATGAGGCCATTAACGCTAATCTGGAATCTTGTAAAGTTGTGGCAGATAAAGGAAAACGTTCTCAAGATGAAGAAGACTAGGACCCTGACACCCAATCCAAGAAGCACAAGGGTGAAGGAGGATCTGGTCCACAGCTCAAAGAACTAATTGGACCGTCAACTACTACAACATCTCAACCACAAAAGGCTTCAGAGTCTGAACCTAAGGAGACAGAGCATCAGTTTGAGCACGTTGCCACAGAGGAAATGGATTTTCAGCAAGAATCTGATCAACCTCATTCACCACCAAAGTCCAAGGCTACCACAAGCAATAAATCTTCTAAAAAGACAAATGTAGTCTCATGGCTAGATGATGATGACACACCTGGGAATGAATGGTTTGATCAAATAGCAAGTGCTCAGACACAGATAGACGAAGACTCAAGGATAGGTGACAGCACGTTTGAGTTTGCACGACAACTCAAACATACTCAACGTATCAAGAAACTTACCAAGAGGGAACTTCGTCGGATTAAAAACGATGCTTTCAATCTTCTAAAGGACAACTCTTCAAGTGCAGTTGAACTCGAGTATCATCTCGAAAACATTGCCCGAGCAATGTCAAGCGACTTCAGCTGGACTGATCCAGATGTGATTGGCAGCAGAGATAGTAAGAACAAGCCATACATCACAGACTGGATGAAGCCTCTACCGGTGATCAGAGTTCACAGTAAACCAGCCATTCCATATCATTTCTTCTTCAACGAAGATCTTGAGCCACTCATGCACGGGGCCAACTGTCAAACAAAATATGCTACTTCAATTACTTTGACTTCAGCAACATGCTACGAACACCCTGCCATCGAGGAAACATCTACTCATCTCTTCATTTCTGAGAAGGTGCATTATGACCAAGATGCAGAGCTGGGCATTTATCACTGGTTCGAGAAAAGGAAGACGTGGTACAAAAGTAAACTCACCAAGAAATCTCAAGAATCAGTGAGAAATGACCTCAGGATTGTGCTGTAGTTAGTCTGAAGGGGGACAAGAAGTATGATTACACGTTCCTGTTAGAAATCAAAGTAAGAAGACATGACCAGAAACTCTACACGTTCTCTGAGGCAGATTTTCCGGACTTAAGCCTACGATCTTGAAGATATGTATCTGGTTAAAGTTCAAGGGAGACTACAACATGTGACACCAGAACTTCAATATGCCTTCAGCAATTCTTCATTTCATCAGAAGAAAGATTATCAAAGAACGTGTTGAAGATCTTTAACTATGAGTCAAGAGTTATCAGACAAAGTTGAACTTGACTAAACCATTGCTACATTTTCTGGATATCAACAATGAAGCCCAATACACCTTCAAGAGTCAGCCAACTTTTGGATTCGTCTACAAAAGTGATCTGACAATCAACTGCTTCCTGGCATATCGGGATATTCATAAGTTCTACGACAACACGTTGAAGAAGGTCCGTGATGGGTTAGTTATTCGAGTTCGTGATCAACAATTGCTGAAGACAAAGAGATGGAATGGTGATCAGCTGAGACAGGTCTACCATTTTGTTAACAAGGTTGAGAGAAGGCTATTCAAAAGAGATCAGATGAGGAGGTTTGAATGCTATGTTGGAGGACGCCCATCCTTCCCGGTCAGAACATTCCAAAGACCGGATCCAGTCTACACATCATTCAGAAGAGGAGGATGAAGTAAGAGTTTGGTTCATTCTTATAATTCATTATTCTTGCTATATGATTGTTAAATAATGGCTTGTGTACACATCACAGTGCACAACCCGTTCCTGTAAAGAAAGGACCCTGAGGTACGCTTCAGTGCCTCAATCCTGATCAAAGGAGTGAAAGCTTCTTTCTTATGAGTAGAATTAAACCAGAATTTTTCTAAGTTTTTTTCAAAATTCTGCTCATAAGGACAAGTATTCCCTCGTCAAGGGGGAGTATTTGAAAAATAATCTTTGTTCCATAAACGAAAAGTTCTTGAAATTCTTCCCACAAAACTCAAAAGGCATATTTTTCTCAAACGTTTATCAAAAACATCATAAGTATGCTATTTTTGAGGGGGAGAATAAAGATATGATCAAAATATGGTAACACATAAAGCTGAAATCTCATGTGAGCTAGGCTCAGAATTGACCCTCGAATTGACGATAGCAAAAATTCAGTAGTCGAAAAGACATATCTTGGACGGGTAATAATTTCAAGCCAGTTTATCTCGTGATGTAAGCGTGTCTCACAAAGGATATGTCTGAGTAGAATGTACCGATTTTGAGCGATTTTCATTGAATGTGATCTGGACGGGTAATAATTTCAAGCTAGTTCTACTAGTGATGTAAGCGTGTCTCGCGACGATCATGTTCATTGAAAATCAATCAATTCAAAAAGTGCCAACTCTACCCGACATGTGCAAATTTACCTTAACCACTTATGAGCACATGTTAAGGGGGAGTATTTCTGAAAATCACAAAACTCTCAAAGTGTTAACAAAATATGTTTTTATAATCATAAACACTTTGAGAGATTTTCAAAAGGTTTGGTTTATGGCATCAATAGGATAGTCATGGAGTGACAAGGTAACTAAGGTTAGGAATAACCGTCCTATGATCCGCCAGAGCCGGAAGGATCTACCCAAGGACAATACCAATAGTTTAGAACTAGAAAGTCCTAGCTATGATTGAAAAAGGAGATATGAAATGAAAGGAGAAAGAAGGGGTTGAAGAATTAAAAAGAAAAGTAAAGAAAAGGGTGAAAAGAAATAGCCCTCCATTTGTTCAACCTTAGGGCAGACACCGGGTTCAATACATAATCTACTGGTTGATTGGGCATCACCGGTATTGAAAATCAAAGTCATCATGGACCCAGTGACGCACTGTACTAAACCTTCTAGCCACTCAGGTGTCTCTCAAAAGACACTTGTTTCATTTCACACGGAGAACCCTTCATTATCTATCGACCTCTCACTACGAGATGTGTTGATATTGAAAAGGAGGCACTCTGCTCCATGCCTCCGACGACCAAACAAATGTGCACTAATCGAGTCTAGAGCCATGAGATTCATCAAAGATCTCTTAGGTACACTTAGTATACACTGGCTGGTCAACAAAAGGAACACCAGTTGTAAATCATAAGAGTGTCCTTCGCAGATCTTAGCAATCTGCCGAGAACATTCATGAGAGATACCACAAATGTGATTCTCAGTGATTGAATGGAAATCCTGCCAGGGTCAACATCAAACAGCCCTGACAGCAAGTCACTTCGGTAATCCCTTGTGGGTTACGCTTAGTGTTTGCTCCAAAAGTGGTCTAGAGTCGTGGGGTGATCTCCAGCGACTCACTGAATCGTGGGTGCACTTCGGTGTGTCCGTGTAAGCCCGTTCGGGGGTATCTGATTCAGAATGGCCTGGGTTAAGATTAGAGAAAGTCTTCACACTATGTTGTTGATGATCTCGAAGTCCAAATCTGTAAGTACCGGATGATTTATTGCTAACTGTTTACATGCAGCGAATCTTGAATACCTGGAGTTCCACCACCTTTCCATCATGCTCATATCCTGAAGCAAAGTTCTCATAAAGACTAAGAAATAGCAAAAGTTCAAAGGAATTAAAGAAAAGTCAAAGATCAAGTACATTAATCTTTCACAAGTCAAAGTTCAAGCTTATGAAGAGAGAACTGCGTGATATATAAAGAATAAAAGTCAAAGAACATATGAGCATGGTGGAAAAGACGAAAAGACACTATTGGAGAGAGGCAGATCGAGAAGTTACCACATCATATCACATCAAGAACGAAGAACAAAGTTTATGAAGATGTCAAAAGCCAAAGAAGCAAAGATGACGTTGAGCAACCAAGATGACCAAGACTTAGGGGGAGATTGTTAGGAACACGTTTTGTATAATTTCCAAGTCTTAGTCATTTTAGTTAACTTGGTTGTTAACAAATATGGTTATATGTTTATTAGAAAGCCCACAGCTCATTAGTAACCCATGGGCCGTGGGAATCCAATGTAAAAGCTTCTAGAAACACTTAAGCATGTGACGCCCTAGCTATTCGCCTATAAATAGAAGGCTTAGGGTGTCATTTCTATTGTTGGTTTTTTCTCACTTGTGCGGAAGCTTTGCTAGTTTAACGTGTGAATAAAATCATCCTTCCATTCTCTTCATCTATCTTCTCTAATCTCTCGTTGTTACTTAAGTTGTTATTAGTCTTTCATACGTAGCTTAGTTAGTAGTTGTTTATGTGGTTATTAGTAGAACAGTTCTTGCGTTACGTTAAATATAGGGACCATCAAGAATAATGATCCGTTCTTTGGTATTCCTTTCCAAAAACCTGGTTCTGAAGAATCTCCTTCATCACGGATTGTTGTCCCTTCCAATGTGCACTCTGTAAATCAACCACAAGAACATAAAGGAAAATGTCGGCTAAAACTTCAAAACGGCTAAGAATTTGGACATGGAATGTCAAGTGATCACGAAGTTTATTTGGCGTCCCTTATTTAAGATTGAAGTGGATTTCACGAAGGCTTCTACTTATTTCATCATCGAGACTTCATCTATTGATTGATGACTTGCTTGAACTTATAAAGTTTATGATTGGGACTTGGATTATCTAGTTATACCCGATGTAAGGAGTTACATTGTAGTACTCACGGGTTATAGCTATCACTTCAAGGAGTTACATTATAGTGCTCAGTGTCACACGCAGATGCAGATGTGGATAGTCACAAGAGGTGTTGTATTTGTTTTGGCTCTTTGTTGAGTGTATAAGGGTATTTAGAGGTTTTTCTTCTGCATCGTTCTTCAATCAACAACAGTGCAAGCTTAAGTAACAAATTTGGGGAATTCTACTTCATTTTCAAGGTTGGTATATCGGGTTTACTTCACCAAGTGGTCACAGCAATAGCCGACAGAACATAAGGGTTGGTAAAGATAGTCAGAGAGAGTTTCTGTAGCAGTTGATTCTCACAGGATACATTTGAGCCAATTGTGTTCTTCTCACAAGATTTCAAGTATATGTGCGTAAAATGTGTTGCTGATTCTGAGGTATCAAAACCAGCAAGGGGGAAGGAGACATACATCTGAACGCACAACGAGTACATGTGATGAACTTTATACTTCTTCTTAGTTGAAGTTATTCCGGGAAGACAAATGTCATCACCGCAGAGAAAATCAGTGTTTTAACTCGTGGCTTTTGGTGTATTATTCCAACTATGTGGGGGAAGAGATGTAAGAAACATTTTTTGATGATTAAAGAGGTACACAATTGTATGATGATTCCTCTGGTTAGTCAGTATCCTACAGAAGGAAATTTGTTCATCCGGGACTTACTTGATTTTTTACGGTACTGTTTTGGTGTTATCATTTCGACTACATCCAGTACTCAGTTGCTTTTGTGGTACTATCTTGGTGTTATCATTTCGACTACATACGGGATAAATTGCTTACACTCGGGACTTAGTTGACTTTGGTGTAACAATTCTCATCTGCAATTTCCTGAGGGGAGAAAAGTGCATCTCCAAGTCTTAATTGATTTTGATGTTACGTTTTCGACTTCATTAATGGGATTGAGTGTTTACTTCGGGTTGTTGAGCTTCACACAATGAGACTGATTGCATCACTCCTACTACTTGGGGGAAGTGGCCTCTTGATACTTTTGGTATGCATTACTTCAGCTTTCAGCGGGAAGAAATATGAGAAGAATTACTCAAGCGTGAGATGATACGTTGCTGATCTATTTGATGATCTCCCGAACGGATAATCACGATGATTATTCTTAAAAGGAGCAGCAATATTTGATGTGGTTTGCTATGAATTCCGCTATGAACTTAACTAATGTAAGCTTGAAAGAGAGCCTTGAAACTGCTCAAAAAGAAGATTCTCGGTTTGGGGGGAAGCTATCAAAGCTTCACATGGAGAAGGCTCAAGTTCAGATGATTATTCAGGAGCCTCGAAAGCTTTGGTGGTGAAAGTTTAAGAGATGTTGACTACAGACTTCTACAATGTACAGAACGATATCCTTATTTTGGTATTCATGTCAACATCTTCTTAAATTGAATAATATATTTTGTACATATCTTAAACCAAAATGTAAATAGAAAAATATAAAACCAACAAAAAACCATAAAAATCAGAAAAATAGAAAATACCAAAAATAGTTTTTTCAAGGCATGTCTTCTGGTATCGATAACATTTACGGTCCTAGAAATGTCATTCAATAATGACACGGGTCTTTAAATGAAGTTCGAGCAGAAGTTCAAAACATGCCTATATGGCTTGCTATTATTTCAGATACGCAACCCGTTTTTCAAAATGAGGAAAGCACGTCGCCAAAAAGACGGCTGTTCCTAACAACGGGTGATTAAGTTCTCCCGGGTATGGATTACTTTACATCCGTGCACCCTCGATCTGATGTACGTTTCAGTGCATCATTTCTCGTATAAGAAGAGAAGTCTTCTTTGTTTAACAAATAATTTTCCTTCTATGATTCTTCTGAAAATTATTTATGAGACACATGGTGGTAACGTGTTGTTTAAAATTCTATCAGACTTGGATTGTTCATAAAATTGCCACTTCTCTCAATCAATGACTACAACTCTTTAACTAGAATACGGGTCATTGATTGAGGGGGAGACTGATTTAAAATTTTATATCATCAAACGGGTTTCTTGGTTATCTCAATATTGTTAGAAAAGGTTTTGTAGTTAATGGGGTATTAGTTGAAGGGGAACTTACTAAGCTTTATCTCAAATGGCCAAATGTGTTAGTTGTTAGAAAGATTAGGGCATTATGTGCAATTTGCTTATAGTTTCCTAGCTTTATGTAGCTATAAGGTTCATTTATGTCACTTTGGAATCCTTGTTTAATCCCCTAAATACTTTAAAACTCAAAATCTAAAAGAAGTTAGAAAACCCATTGTGTTTGATGTTCTTGAATACTCCACAGGCATTTGAATGATCTAATTGAATGAGTTTCGAATGTTGATTGACTTTTGTTAGTCGATAGCTGTGTAATTGTGGTTGACGTATTGCTTGTGCTCTCAGGATATGCTTAGGTATGTAGCTATCGTGTTAGAATCTTGTTTCTAAGATCCTGAGTTGAATGTTGAAATATGAGTGAATTGCCATGTTCATGATTGTTGCTTGCTCTTCATGATAGATAGCGGTTTGAAAAAAATTTCCTGATTGTGGTTTGATCATGACATGAATATGATTTTATAAGTAGGCAAACCATTGCGTGGTAGTGGTTAATGTAGAGTTAATCTGTATGTATGTCTAGCTTTGTGGATATTCCTATTCAGATTCCATGGCTGATGTGAATGTGCCTGCTCCCACTCTAACCACTTGATCAGATATTCAAACTCCATTGAATGGCTCTGAATTCACCACAACAACAACATCGGCAGCAACAACAACAACAACACCTTCACCACCACAACCACCTTCACTTCAACAAAGCATTACTAATTATGGTCTCGCCGAGTGGGGATCTACAATACTTGGGAAGTTTTGTTGGTGGATGGATAATTGATGTTGACTACTGACTCCCTCAGAGAAGCGAATGATCACATCATCTGTGAGTAAAGGTCAACATCATTTGTGTCGTAATAGTTATCTTGTACATCATAAGTAGTGAATATACAATTGTTGTTATGTGTCAGTGAATGATTGTTTTAATTCAAAATCTTTCAAACTTATCATACCTGACACTAACATTCTCCCTCATTGATTGAGGGGGAGCATAATAATGTTCCATTATCAGAATACATTGAATCTGACCACATTATCTCCCAAATTTTCTAACTTATTTAAATCAATTGAGATCCCAAATCTCAAAAGGTTTGAAATTTTTGATCGGGGGAAAGAATGTGATTTAAATATGAAAACTGATAAAATGTGATCTTTTGGACTCAAGTGTAGGCTCTCTCATATGTGCTAAACTCTTTCGTATATCGATGCACATATTGAGGGGGAGAGAATGATTTATGATGGTAATTGTGGAAGAATACCAAAGACCGACCAGTTTATTTAATGTACTGGAGGTATAAGGATGGTAAGGTTAGGTATTAGTTCCCATGATCTAGCCAGAACCGGAGGGATCTTCCCAGGGACAATCCTCTAGTTAGAATAGAAGTCCTTAGGAACGATGAAAAAAGGAGAAAAGTGAGAATAAGGGAAGAGTGCCGACTGAGATGGAGCTAGTACTGGAACAAACCCAACAAGGTACTAGTGATGAAGTCTCGGTAAGCGCTGAAGGGGTTGAAGAATGAAAAAGAAATGTAAAGATAAAGGGTGAAAAGAAAGAAGCCCTCCTTACACTTTAGGCAGAAACCGGGTCAATACATATGCTGTCAGAATCACTTAGTTGATTGCTGACATTGAAGACAAGTATCATGGACCCAGTGATACGCTGCACAACCCTCCCTAGCCACTCAAGGTCACTCCGAGTTAGACGATTTTGAAAAGGTGGCATTCCTCTCCAGCCTCCGATCACTAAATCAAAACGCACTATTGAGTCTAGAGCCAAGAGATCATCCATAAATCTCATTAGGACACACTTAAAATGTGCTTGTTATTTCATAAACCGTGAAAAACAAGAAATATATATACATTAAGAGTCCTACGCATTATCCTCGTGGTATTGCCAGAACATCTGAGTGATATGCAAGTATTCACAATGAAGATGGAAATCCTTCTAGAGCGAACATCAAACAAGCTCTTGGTAGGTGACATGTGAGATCCTTCATGGATCAAACTAGTGACAACTGGAAAGAAACGATAGGGCGATTCACATTTGAATCAAACTTGTTCCAGGAAATGGATTGACGGATGCTTTTGGAAAACCTTTCAATGTGCTCACCAACTGAGTTTCGAGCACATTGATTGTGCAAATTTTCAAACAAAAGTGTTTATGACTGAAATGTGATTCAATTTATAAAACCCTCGTCGTGTTGCACAAAATGTTTATCTAGTGACACGCGAGTGATTTTTATAATCAATTTCTCATCAATCAGTGGGTATTTAATTCACAGATTCACTCTACCGTGCTGTCTGCTTTGAGACGTTCCGATATGAGAATATGCTTAGTATGATGATTCTGATGTTAATTCGTTGGATGATTCTTTACAACAAGCTGGAAAGTCCTGTCAAGGAGAATTTTCTTTAAAGGGGATTCTACCTGATCACAGGTCGGTCCTCACCGAACCGAAGGTTAATCCAACCACACCGAGCGAATGAAAAAGCCATATTCGTTCTCCAACTTTATTGCTAACTGTTTTATTTCAGATTTATATAAAGATGGTGATGGTGGCACCTAATTCCAGCAGAGACATGTCAATCCACACCCCATGCTCACACGACCAATTCATTATCAAAGGATGATGAAAGTTGAGAGACTTACAACAATGCTTCCGCAACTCTGATACAAAGTCTCCTGATCCAGAAAAGTGTGAGTATGTCGGTCCAATGGTCACTACATCACATGAAGGCGATACTAAAAAGGATGAACTTGGAGATTTACGGTGGCTCATGATCTCAAAGATCACATATGCCAAAGGAACATTAATCACACGATCATTGCTTGAAGTACAAAGTGTGCTGAACTTGAAGAATCAAAAAACTACGAGCTAGGAATTTACAGTCATGTAATAGAATGCTAGAACTCAAAGTGTATTTTCCGGGGTGACCTCCCTTAGGGGGAGATTGTTAGGAATATAAATATTCATATGAAAGACTCGGTCACCCGAGTATCTTTTGGCATTAGACAGCTCGCAGGCTTTATAATTATAGCTAGATATCGTTTCACCATGGAGTCGGGTCGGGTCTTTACCCACTGTAGCCCGCTCCATAGCCCACGTGAGGCGTTAAGTAAGTTGTATAAATGCCCTCTCCCACCAAGGGAGAGGGTTGGAGCTTTTCACATTCTAATCTAATATACTTCTATTTCTCTCTCTAAAAAACTCCCATTTCTTTCTCTCTCTAAACACTCTCATATATTGGGCCGAATCTTTGATTATTAGTGTGTTATGATATCTTGATTACTTACAAGGAAACAAGATGGAAGTTCTTCGGCATGCCTTTTGGACATGGGGGATGGGGATTAACCGTTTGTAGCAAAGTTTGTTCTCCATCATCGTCACCTCGACTCTTCTATATCCGTTGACTCTAGGGAAAAGTTCTATGAGAACGACAAGATGTGTTGGGAGGATGGAAAGTATGGCTCGATGGTGACGGATGAAGGCCTGTGTGGTGTTGGAGAAAGAACCAGGAGGAAGAAGTCTAAAGAAATATGGACGGATATAGGGCGGTGGTACCAAGGGATAAGGGATGAGAGAAACGTGTATATGTTAGTTTTATTATATTAAAGTGTATTTTGTGTACCCCGTGTTCCGTTGAGCTGAGATGTAATTGCGGTACCCCGGTTTCATATAAATGTGAAAAATAGAATTCCGGAGACGTTTTTATAAAACTAGTAACAAAGTAAGATTTATTGACTTCGAAAATAGGTTATAAAATTAAACCGTTGCTAATGTGGTGTCGGTACACGTATGGTGTCTTTTTTCAAGAAAAACGAGATAACATCTCATTTTTGTTACGTTGAGGTCTGTAAATGTCAGAAAGTGGAAAATTCACCTTTTCTGATAAAGTCAAATAGTTTTGGTAAGTTACTGTATGCTACAGCGTGCGGGTTTGCTTCCCGAAATAGTTATGCAAGTTCATGAATGCTTAATTTATCAGTCAGGTAATAATAAATTAACATTTATTATTAAAATATTAGTGAAAAAATTACCGTTTGTCACATCCTTCCCACCTTAGAAGGAAAACCGTCCTCAGTTTTCACTTAAAGTTACCCGATGAATTTGAAAAAAGGTGTGGGTATTTACGCTTGATCTCGTCCTCACGCTCCCACGTGTATTCGGGACCTCTTCGAGAGTTCCAGCGAACTTTAACAATAGGAATGCGGCTTTACTTAAGCCGTTTGATTTCTCAATCCATTATCTCGACAGGTTCTTCACTGAAATTTAGTCTCTCGTCAACTTGGATTTTCTCCAGAGGAATGGCAAGTGTTTCGTTTGAGAGACATTTCTTCAGGTTGCTCACGTGAAACACATTTTGCACAGAGCTGAGTTCTTGTGGTAATTCGAGTCAGTAGGCTACCGGCCTGATTCTGGTGAGAATTTTGAAAGGTCAAATGTATCGGGGATTTAGTTTCCCACGCTTTCCAAAGCAAATTACGCCTTTCCATGGCGAGACTTTTAACATAACCCGATCTCCAACTTGGAACTCAAGTGGTTTTCGTCTCTTTTCTGCGTGGCTTTTCTGATGGTCTCGAGCCGCTTGCATCCGGCTCTTGATTTGCACAATCTTTTCAGTAGTCTCTTGTACTAGTTCGGGACCAGTGAGCTGACTTTCTCCGACTTCAGCCCAGCATATAGGTGATCTGCACTTTCGACCTTAAAGTGCCTCATAGGATGCAGTTTTGATGCTTGTGTGATAACTATTATTGTAAGAGAACTCGGCTAATGGAAGGTGCATATCCCAACCATTTCCAAAGTCTATCACACACGCTCACAGCATGTCTTCTAAGGTTTAAATGGTCCTCTCACTGTGACCGTCTGTTTGAGGATGGTATGCGGTGCTCATATCAAGATCGGTACCCAAAGCATCTTGCAGTGATTTTCAAAAGTTCGACGTGAAACGACTATCTCTGTCGGAGATGATAGAAATTGGGACTCCATGTCGTGTGACTATCTCCTTTACGTATAACCGTGCATGTTTATCCATGCTGTCGTTCTCTTTGATTGGCAAGAAGTGGGCGGACTTGGTGAGACGATCAACGATTACCCAAATGATGTCATAACCGCTTGATGTCCTTGGCAGTTTGGTAATGAAGTTCATCATTATGCGTTCCCACATCCATTCGGGAATCTCGGGTTGTACAAGTAAACCGGATGGCCGCTGATGTTCAGCTTTGACTTTCGAACACGTTAAGCAATGACCGACATACATTGCAATGTCAGCCTTCATATTGGGCTACCAGTATAGTTTCTTCAGATCGAGGTATATTTTGTCGGCTCCTGGGTGGATAGAGTATTTAGACTTATGGGATTTGGGCATGATGAGGTCGCGTATCCCTCCATAGAGTGGGACCCAACTTCTGTCTTTGAAACACAACATCCCATCGGCTCTTTTCACTAATCCATTTTCACTCTCGGGCATCCCATAGATCTTCTCGTTGGGTTTGTTTTCTTCCTTGAGTGCCTCGGCCTGAGCCTCAAGGATTTTCGATAGGAGAGGTGAAACGATTGTCATACCCAACGATCGTACCCTCAGGGGTTTTGGTCGTTCTTTTCAGCTAAGAGCATATGCTACCACGTTTGCTTTGCCTGGGTGGTATCGAATCTCATATTCATAGTCGCTGACTAATTCTAACCAACGGCGTTGTCTCATGTTGAGCTCCTTTTGGTCGAGGATATGTTGCAAGCTTTTGTGATCGGTGTAAACTACATACTTGGTGCCATAGAGGTAATGTCTCCAGATTCTAAGGGCAAACACTAATGACCCCAATTACAAGTCGTGTGTAGTATAATTCTTTTTGTGGTTTTCAGTTATCGAGAGGCATAAGCTATCACCTTCTCTCGTTGCATCAAGACGGATCCTAACCCTTTGTGTCAGGCGTCGCAGTAAACTACAAAGTCTTCACTGCCTTCAGGTAGGGCTAAGATAGGTGCGCTACACAACTTATCCTTAAGGAGTTGGAAGGCTTCCCCCGCTTTATCTCCCCATTCAAACCTTACATTTTTATGAGTTGGTTTAGTCAAAGACTTTGCTATCTTTGAGAACCCCTCAATAAATCTCCTATAGTGACCAGCAAGTCCTAAGAATTGGCATATTTCGGTGGGTGTTGTGGGTTTCGCCCAATCCTTTATTGACTCGATCTTTGCAGGATCTACATGAATGCCTTGACTATCAATCACGTGACCCAGAAATTGAACAGTTGGTATCCAAAACTCACACTTTGAAAACTTAGCATACAACTCCTCTTTCTTTAGCAGCTCTAGGATTAGTCTAAGGTATTCCTCATGCTCCTTCTCGCTCTTAGAGTAAATCAAGATGTCGTCGATAAAGACGACCACAAATTTGTCCAAATACGGCTTGCACACCTGATGAGGCGAAAAGTGTACCGCTTTTAAGGGGTCATTTAAGCCCGAAATCGTATTTATTTGATCAAATATTGCCCTAAATCGTTCCTTTTGTCATTTTAGGTACTTTTGAGGAGAAATCTGGAAAAGGAGGCATTTTGGACGTTTTTGGAGCATTAAAGTGAAGAATACGACAAAGTCTCAAAATCGGCTGAAATTTACCTTTGACGGCGTCAGAATCATCTCTTGACGGCGTCATGCCTTGGCAAGAAAAGTGGGATGTGAAATTTACTCATGACGGGCCAGTGAGTTAGCATGAGAATTCTGACGGCGTCACGCTTTAACTAAATCAAGGGCGTCACGGCTTAAATCATAAGGGGACGGCGTCACGTTCATGATCCGACGGCGTCAAGCCTTGATAAGCCAGAATGGATTTTTGAAGAGCTAAAGAGGGACGGCGTCAAGAAGGTCACCCGGGAACCCTAAAAGCGGCGAGGTGACGGCGTCACAATGCATAAGGTGACGCCGTCAGATCCAAAAATCTATATATAGTTTTCTAATTTTTTGTCATTAGGGAGAGCTTAGTGTGTGGAATTTTGGGATAAAACCCTAAGACGATTTTAGCTACTTTTTCAGGGCTTTTTGCCTTGAGATCTTCCATGTTTCATTGAAAGATAAGTTATCAATTAATCATTCAATATGTCTATGTGTTGTTTGATTCTATCTTATGCTTGTCTTTTGTTTAACATGTTAGGCTAATTTTATCTTGTGTTTGCTTAGATCTAATGAAACTTAGCTATTGATTATTGGTTGTTAGTGTGTTGTTAGTTGTATTGGATGATTGTTTATCTATGTTAGGCTTAAGAAAACTGGCTAACTTCCTATTCGGTAACTTGCTTGAACGTCTTAAGAAACATGAACCAAACGCGTACTAAAGGTTTTTATGGTTGTATTTAATGCACAAGCGAATTCTAGTGATCCCATGTTAGGAGCTTCCTAGCCGGCTCGACATAGGAGTGAAGTAGGAGCTTGTAGAGTTTGGGGAAGTAAGTACGCCACCCCACGAATGGTATTAAGGAATACACCCGTCATCCACGCGACTAATACACACTAATTAACCGGTAAAAGATAGTTAGGGAGTAAGGAAATCTAAGTAAACACATTTCTCTACACATAAGTTTCTCACCACATTTTCATTTTTGTTATTTACTTTATTGCATTTGTAGTAATTTGGGTTAGTTGACTAGCAACTAATTCCGCCCACTCCTTCAAACCCGAGATTTTACTTGCTTTCATAAAAATATAAAAACATAAAAAGAATCTTCCTCAACCCTTAGACCTAATTAGAGTAGCCTTTCACACCTAACGAACACTATTCCCTGTGGAGAACGATCAATCCCCCGTACTTACCACTACACTATACTACATCGGTCAGGTACACTGCCTGGTGGGGTTGTAAGCCTCTTGAGATCCCTCGAGAGGTAAAACCTGTTGTAAGGTTACAAAACCACGCACATCAAGTTTTTGGTGCCGCTGCCGGGGAATAGTTATTGTTTAGGTTGAATTTTTATTTCTATTAGGTCTACTCACTAGATTCCTTTCTAGTGAGATTTTTATTTTATTTTTCTAGGTTTTCTTTAGTCTATCTATTTTTCTTTGTGTGTTTGTTCGTAATTTCCATTGATTCTTCCGTTCACCATTATGGAGTACGCGAATCCACCATACCACCAACCACAAAGGCCATTCTACCCTATTGACATCTCGAATTTCAAACAATATCGAGATGAACCCATATATGATGCATGGACTCGTTTTAGAAATTTACTCCGAAAATTCCCTCATCATAGTTTCGCTTTAGCATCCCTAACCCGAACCTTTTACTATCGTGTTGGCCAATATGACCGAATGCGCATTGAGGATTTTGCCAATGGGGACTTTAGGGAATTAAGTGCTGAAGAAGCATGGGATGCCATAGAAGATTGTGCCCAATATTATTATAGGGTAGACAACCTAACAAACGTTAGTACAAGTCAATTGAATATAAATTTCCTGGATCATGAAACAAGTTTGTTTGGGGATGAATACATTAGTGTTGAGATACCTAAGTGGTTGTCATGTAATGCCATAGTACAAAACGAACACATAGGTGACCTTGATGTGATGGAGGATTTAGCCGAACATGATCACATTAATCAAAAGGACCTAGGTTTTATGATTGATGACGTTGAATCTCAAGAAACACATGATGAATCTTTTAGGCAATTTGAATATAGCAGTCAGAATATTGAGGATGATCCTTATGATTCGGACATAGAAGTTGAGATGCCTAGAGAAGCACTTGAGATACTTGGGAAAATGTTAGGGTTAGATCCTACTAAAACACATGATGAGGATATAGGTGATCTTGACATAAGGAATGATGAGGTAAGTAACATAAGCCCACCAAGTACCCCACAAGTCCTACCATCATTTGAGGCACACACACCACCCATGACTTACCCGAAAGAAGTAGAAGAGACTATAGGAACCCCAATAGAGGTAGAGCCCTTGGATCAAACAAAACTAGAAGAAATAGGTTTGAATACTTGTAGTCATAACCTTTCTCTTAGTTCTATGGAAGTTCCTAGTTTTGATGAACCGGAGCCTAAACCAAAACCATTACCTAATCTTCCATCCTTAGATGTGAACTTAGGAATTGAATTAGGTCCCGATCCACCCATCAAACCATGTAGTCCGGGTAATGTTAAGATTAAGGTAGTAGACTCTAGGCCTTGTAGAGAGGAAGCTAACATAGGAGTGAACCATGACCTTACATACTTACATCACCCATTTATGATTGATCACAAGAAACATTATGGGTTTAAACCGGGTTTAGTAGGTCAAAGTGGATTCTCAACTAGGAATCTCTCGAAGTTGATAGAAGATGATCCCTTTCTAGGAGAAAAATTCAATTCACCCATTGACCCAATTGAATTAGGTAAGGTTATGATGTTAGGATCCCGCATCCTTGAGCATATAATTCATCCACCACTCTTTCCTCATGTGGCATACTCCGACCGAGTTGGTGTGTATCGCTACTTTCACCCGCACTTAATCCTAAGTGTAGGGAAAACCTCCCCTATTTTTGTTAAATAAGGGTAGAGTCAGGCTCGTGACTCGAACAAAAACAAGCGCTTATTGGGAGGCAACCCAAGCTTTATTTGCTTTGTGTGTTTGTTTATTTGTTTATTTGATTTTATTTGTTTCCGTATGTATGTTTAATTTTTATTCCTATTGATTCATGTTAAAAACTAATTTGTGAAAATGCTTTATTTTGTTTTTAACTTCGTCTTAACTACATATAAAGGTATTTTGCAAAAGATAAGTGTAAGGGAAATCTAAATCGGTTTATTAGAACACAAATGAACATGAATCGTAATAATAATAAATTAGCATACATATTCGTATTTGTTTGAGTCAAATGCTTGTATCGAGTCATAATGATGTTTTGCAGGAATTCCAGGAAGTAAGGTAAAGGTTTTTCCAGAAATTTTCCGGAAACTTAAAATGAAAATTTTTGTCAGGTCATTCCTGACGGCGTCAGGGTTTATAACCTGACGGCGTCAGATTTAATTTCCAGAAATTTTTGAAAGTTTTGTTTTCATAAAAAGTTTTTATTAAAATCTCCAACTTATAATCTCCAGGAATCTGCAAAATTATCATTCCACAAGCATTATATCCTTATATATAGATTTTTCCCGCCGATGTTATGCAGGTTTTCGTGTTTGTTTTCTCAGGTTTAACAGGTTATTTTGGACAAGGAAATGTTTTGAATCAAGCTTGTGGCGATGCATTAGTCATGGAGCTTCTACATTACTTTGGAGGAAGATCTAACCGTGTAACTTCATTATCCACCGAGCGAATCAGGGGAGTATTTGATTTCATTCTTTTACTTTATGCTTTTACATCTTGTTATTTGAACATTGGGGACAATGTTCATCTTAAGTGTAAGGGGGGTAAAAGTACGATTTTAGAGAATACAATTGCGCTTGATTTTTGTTTGTTTAATGGTAGATGTGTAATAAAACTGAGAGAAATACCTGTTAGGGTAAGTTTAGTGCCAAATTTAAAATTTTTTACAACATATAGGAGTGAAACTTTGATCTTAATGAGCGTCTCATGGATAGGAGTTATATGACTAGCACAAAAACCGTACCACTAAAAAATTTTCCACCCCAAATATGTGAGGTTCGCCCCTAGAATTGGTAGGAAAAGCATTTATGCTATGATGTGTGTACCGGTAGCACTTAGATTCTAGAACTTGCGTTAGGACCATTCCAAGGCCACAAGTGAGACTACATTCGTGTAGTTAGATTTACTACATGATAAGAGGCATTAGGATTAACCCATTGTTTTACACCTGTGTTTTTGTTATAATTACGTTGGCTACATTGGTCAAGTAATTCTCCCACACCCTTTGCGTTGTACTCATTTTTAGTACACGATACCCCTAGTACACCCCTCAGAGCCTATCTTTTCGTTTCGACCTTTAAGCATTTTACTTAAAGGAAGAATTTGTTTACACCCCACTAAAATGTACACCCAAATCGCCTTAGCCTACCTTGTATGCACTCATCTTTAGTGCATTATTGTTACAACATTTGTTTAAACCCAAGTTAATTATCTAGTTGATTACATGGTTGCTAAGTCGAGTCATATCCTTGTACATATTGTTTTGGGACGATTGGGACTCATGGGTAAAGTACTAGTATAATGGAGTAATGGGAAGAACATCATTTATTACCCCCATATGTGCTAAATGTTTTAAAAGTACTCCAAGTTTTTCAATTATCTTAATTCGAGTCATTAGATTAGTATTTGTAAAGTTATGTAAAAATTCAAGTGTAAGGGGAATGCAACGCCCCTATGATGTATTATTTTGGATGGTAGGGTAAAAGTGTATGCAAAAAAAAAAAAAAAAAAAAAAAAAATCAAGAAAAATACAAAAAAAATGAGAAAATGAAAAATAGAAAAAACATACGGACTACCATCCCGTTTCATTTTATGTTTGTTTTATATTTTTGTTATTTTGTTATTTCGTTTCTAGCATAAGATCGAGTCTAGTCTTGGCTTAGCAACATTGTATAGTACATGTAATTGATCAAGATCTTTAACTAGCCACCAGTAAAATATCCCGTATCCAACAAAACCGTGTTTTCCTTTTCCCTACACCTAACGTTATAACCCATTTAAAAGCCCTCTTTGATAGTTTATCTTAGGTGCTTACGCCTAGTGGAGGAGGTTTTCGATCCTTTCCCAAGCCTATGGTAATCTATTTGCTATGACAGGTAGTGAGAGATATTTTCCGTTTTCATTTATGAGATTTATTTTGATGACACTTGAGAGATGTGAGTATCTAAACACTACTTGTGAGGTGCTAGTTTATAATCTCCGTGCTTATTATGATTGAAGTGGAACGAATATTTGTTGTAATTACTTTTATGTTTGCATTAAATGACCCCTAACTTGTATTTTGATTAGAATAAAAGCGCATTTGCTTGAGGACAAGCAAATCTCAAGTGTAAGGGTATTTGATGAGGCGAAAAGTGTACCGCTTTTAAGGGGTCATTTAAGCCCGAAATCGTATTTATTTGATCAAATATTGCCCTAAATCGTTCCTTTTGTCATTTTAGGTACTTTTGAGGAGAAATCTGGAAAAGGAGGCATTTTGGACGTTTTTGGAGCATTAAAGTGAAGAATACGACAAAGTCTCAAAATCGGCTGAAATTTACCTTTGACGGCGTCAGAATCATCTCTTGACGGCGTCATGCCTTGGCAAGAAAAGTGGGATGTGAAATTTACTCATGACGGGCCAGTGAGTTAGCATGAGAATTCTGACGGCGTCACGCTTTAACTAAATCAAGGGCGTCACGGCTTAAATCATAAGGGGACGGCGTCACGTTCATGATCCGACGGCGTCAAGCCTTGATAAGCCAGAATGGATTTTTGAAGAGCTAAAGAGGGACGGCGTCAAGAAGGTCACCCGGGAACCCTAAAAGCGGCGAGGTGACGGCGTCACAATGCATAAGGTGACGCCGTCAGATCCAAAAATCTATATATAGTTTTCTAATTTTTTGTCATTAGGGAGAGCTTAGTGTGTGGAATTTTGGGATAAAACCCTAAGACGATTTTAGCTACTTTTTCAGGGCTTTTTGCCTTGAGATCTTCCATGTTTCATTGAAAGATAAGTTATCAATTAATCATTCAATATGTCTATGTGTTGTTTGATTCTATCTTATGCTTGTCTTTTGTTTAACATGTTAGGCTAATTTTATCTTGTGTTTGCTTAGATCTAATGAAACTTAGCTATTGATTATTGGTTGTTAGTGTGTTGTTAGTTGTATTGGATGATTGTTTATCTATGTTAGGCTTAAGAAAACTGGCTAACTTCCTATTCGGTAACTTGCTTGAACGTCTTAAGAAACATGAACCAAACGCGTACTAAAGGTTTTTATGGTTGTATTTAATGCACAAGCGAATTCTAGTGATCCCATGTTAGGAGCTTCCTAGCCGGCTCGACATAGGAGTGAAGTAGGAGCTTGTAGAGTTTGGGGAAGTAAGTACGCCACCCCACGAATGGTATTAAGGAATACACCCGTCATCCACGCGACTAATACACACTAATTAACCGGTAAAAGATAGTTAGGGAGTAAGGAAATCTAAGTAAACACATTTCTCTACACATAAGTTTCTCACCACATTTTCATTTTTGTTATTTACTTTATTGCATTTGTAGTAATTTAGGTTAGTTGACTAGCAACTAATTCCGCCCACTCCTTCAAACCCGAGATTTTACTTGCTTTCATAAAAATATAAAAACATAAAAAGAATCTTCCTCAACCCTTAGACCTAATTAGAGTAGCCTTTCACACCTAACGAACACTATTCCCTGTGGAGAACGATCAATCCCCCGTACTTACCACTACACTATACTACATCGGTCAGGTACACTGCCTGGTGGGGTTGTAAGCCTCTTGAGATCCCTCGAGAGGTAAAACCTGTTGTAAGGTTACAAAACCACGCACATCAACACCCGATTCATAAGATCCATGAATACTGCCGGTGTGTTGGTTAAGCCAAATGGCATAACCTGGAACTCGTAGTGACAGTAACGAGTTCTGAATGCCGTTTTTGGGATATCCTCTTCCCGAACTCTAAGTTGGTGGTATCTGGATCTCAAGTCGATTTTTGAGTAA
Source organism: Artemisia tridentata subsp. tridentata (assembly GCA_021014915.2). Lineage (NCBI taxonomy): Eukaryota > Viridiplantae > Streptophyta > Magnoliopsida > Asterales > Asteraceae > Artemisia > Artemisia tridentata. Next base: position 408,097,054 of record CP139507.1, read on the forward strand.
ACACGCGAACCCTGGAGTTGGTCGAATAGATCATCGATTCTCGGGAGTGGGTAACGGTTTTTGATGGTCATTTTGTTTAGCTCTCGGTAGTCGATGCACATTCTGAAAGACCCATCTTTCTTTTTGACAAATAGAACTGGGGCTCCCCAAGGCGAAGAACTTGGCCTGATGAACCATTTCTCTGAGAGTTCCGACAATTGGTTTGATAGTTCCTGTAGTTCCGTCGGAGCTAACTGATAAGGTGCTCGTGCCACAGGTGCGGCACCAAGCACTAGGTCGATTCGAAATTTGACTTGTCGTATTGGCGGGAGTCCAGGTAAGTCTTCAGGGAAGACTTCCGGAAAGTCTCTCACGATTGGTACATCTTCCAATCGTTTTCCCTCTGGCTCCTTTTTTTTTCTTTTCGGTGATTTGTGCTAGAAAGAGATGGCATCCTTTCTCGAAGTATTTTTGGGCCTTTGTGCAAGAGATGGCGTTTAGTCTTGACGTGTTTCTTTTGTCTCTTCTGTCGCTCTCTACAATTAGAACTTCGTTCCCATAAGGCAGCCGAACGATTTTCTCGTCGCAAATAATGGTGGCATGATACTTCGACAACCAATACATTCCTATAATAACCTCAAAACTACCCAATTCTACCGGCATGAGGTCGATGTTGAATGGGTGATTTAACAGATTTAAAGTACAGCCTCTTATGATAGTGTCTACCCTTTCTACGTTCCCATTAGCTAACTCCACATTGTATATGTTGTCTAGAGTGGTCGGGGCAATAACAAGTAGTATACTAAATGCAGTTGAAACAAAACTCCTATCTGCTCCCGTATCAAACAATATGGATGCGTAGCGGTTATTTAAAAGGAACGTACCCGTCACGACGTTCGGGTCCTCTTGGGCTTCCACCTTGCCCACTACATAGACCCTCCTGCGAGCTCCTCCTTCGTTGCCTCGGTTTCCCTGATATCCAATAGCTCCTTGATTTCCCCTAGCAACTTGGTTTCTTGGTTCACGGCACTCATTTTTGTAGTGCCCCTTTTTCCCGCACCCAAAACAAGTCACGTTAGCTTTCGAGTTTTGCCCCGGTGCTGTCTGTGCCGTTGCAAGAGTTCTTGACCTATAATCCTTGGTCATATGTCCAACCTTCTGACAGTTACGGCACTTTACTGTGCATAGTCCACTGTGGTGGAGCTTACAGCGATTGCACAGCGGGTGTTTCCCGGCATAACCCTTCTTTTTTGCTGGTCTAGCTACATACACCTTTTTCTCTATCGGCCCCGCAGCATAGACCTTAGCAACTTCTTGTTTTTTGTTTGGGTGGTGGTTGTTGTTATTGTTTCGGGAGTGGTCATCCCATTTCCTCTTATTGGTCACAACCGTTTCAGCCGAATTCTCGATCACTTGGTCCATTAACTTGTTGGCCACTTCCATAGTCTCTTGGAGATCAACAACCTTGTAGGTTGTAACATTACCCTTGATGGATGGGGGTAATCCTCCAATGCACCTTTCCAGTAATCGAGTTTCAGTCTGGACCATCTCAGGGCATAGCAAAGCAAGCCCCTTGAAACGCTGGTTGTATGCAGCCATGTTGGTACCCTGCACTTTGAGGTTCCAAAACTCGACCTCCAACTTCTTAACCTCGTTGTGAGGGCAATACTTCTTGAGTACCATTTCCTTGAAGTTTTCCCATGGCATTGCGTAAGCAGTGTCATAGCCAGCCGATTTCAGATAATTATTCCACCAAGTTAAGGCAGCATCCAAGAAAGTAAATAATGCGAACTTAACCCTATCTTCATCCGAACAACTACATATGCGGAATACAGTTTCCAACCTTTCAATCCATCTGACTAGAACAACTGCCCCCTCGGTTCCTCCAAAACCTCCAGTCATGGTCTTCCGGAATTCTTGGTAGGTGCAACCGCGAGTGTTGTTGTTTGTTGGTCTTGAATTTCCAACATCACTAGTTGAGTTGTTTACTGCAGCCAGTGCTGCTGCCACCCGTTCCTCTACTAACTGATCGAGTATTGTTCGGTTCACAGGTGGAGCTGCTGCATTAGCCCTGGCTGGGCCTGGGTTAGCTGGTTGCGCACGAGTAGATCTGTTTATCTTTATCTTAGGAGCCATTTTGCTGCACCACAACAAAAGATAGAGACAATTGAGATTCGGAGAGTTTGTTATCACACAAGAGGATAATCACCGCAAGTAGAGTATATGAATAAGATCAATCATAGAGAGAATGACACAATAGAGTAATCAACCAAGCTTGTTATAGATTAGAGGTCAATATATGTTCACAAAATTACAAGCTTAGAATACATAAGAGAAAAGTACAAGTTTTGAATACATAACGGAAGAATACAACTGCCACTAACTGATGACTACTCAGTTTAGTGGAAAATACATCACAAACTACTAAAAACTAAAATCAATCACGCCCAAGGCGTAGCTGCTCCAACTCTGCTGCCAACCATCCTACCGTAGCCTCCAATCGTCCTACTGTAGACTCCAACTGTGCAATGCGTCTCCTCGATGCTAAGACCTCACTACGATCCTCCTGCTCTGACCTCATCACCCTGGCAATCACTGACTCCATATCATGCATCCTGTGCCAAGTGGTCCACTCTGCATCCCAAGCTCTCGCCTGATCCCTCCCGATGTCATCCATCCTGCGATGCACACCTGCAAGCTCTCTACCAACTCGCTCATCATGTCTCCCAAGTCTCTCCAGGTGGTCTGAGTAAACATTTAGCAGGCTCGCAGGTGCCCCCATCTGAATCAAGAACCTCGTAACATCATCCTCTTCCTCCTCGGCCATTGGTGAGACAGCGGGTGGAGGAGAAGCTAGTATCAATGGAGTTGGTGGCACAAAAGATGGTGAGGATGAATCATACACTGGACTATCAGCACGAGGTTGGGCGCTATGAACACACTCAATGTCTCTCCATATTTTGCCAATAATCTCACAAGTAGCAGGATAATCCAAACCCTCCTCTCTAGTACGTAACATAGCAGCTCTATGTCCTAACCCAAGAGGTGTATCCATGTCTCCACCTAACATCTGAGCAGCCCTCGAACTCTGCCCAATCTCGAAGGTACTCGGTACCTCCTCTAGAATGATCTTCCCATGTCGCTGCTCAGCTGGTAAAGTCTCCTCAGATGCAGGATCTGCTACTGGCTCCTCCTCTGGATCATCCTCCGACTCCTCCTCTGGATCCTCCTCCGACTCTTCCTCATCCCCAGCTGAATATGAGTCATCGGCCCTCCTGAGCCTCTAACGAAGTGGTGACTGGTCAGGAGATGAAACGGGTGAGAGAGATAGTGGAGTGGTAGAGGTACCCATGTAAATGGCTCGGGTCCTCTTATGAGGTGGGGATAGTAGGTCTGATTACCGTAGTCGACGTCCTGGAACGCGCATGTGGGTTGTGCGACAGTTAGGGAGAGTCTGAACATGTGGGGTAGGCTGTATAGCAGGATTGGTAATAGAGGTAGGCTGAACAGGAATATGATCAGTAATAAGAGTGGATATAGGTAGTGCTGGAGTAGGTGTGGGCTCAATGAGGTCAGTGCATGATAAGCCTGAAGCACCTGAATGTAGGGATCATCTGAGCCCGACGAGATCTGAGGGATGTCCTGGGAAGACATAGTCTGTGACAAAACGATATATGTGTGTAAGTATATAAAAAATACTCATAGTAAATAGTGTAAGTTAAGTATGTATAAGTATATATAAAATACTTATAGTACATGTAGTCGAGTAAAATCAACAAACGGTAACATATAGTTAAGACAAGTAAATAGCAAGTAAAGTGGCAAGCAAGGTAGGCAGGCAAGTGGAGGTCATAGGGACATGTTTTTGTAAAAACTGGTTATAGTTTAGGGTTTATATGTACCTAATTCTCTATAACCTGGCTCTGATACCAATCTGTAACACCCCCAAAATCTGGTATTGCGGAAGCATTCGGGTCAATGGGGTGCTACTAAATTGAAAATCACAACACAAGGTAATAAAGAACGGAATACATACTCTATTTTAATACATTCAACCAATTTAAATAAGTTTACAATAGAGTTTGAGTTCAGAAAATAAGGCCCATGAGTTTAGTCGTCCCATACAACAAGTCATAGTTAAATGTAAAATCACTTCAGAAAATAGTCTATGACCCTTGCCATGCCAATACCTTGTAACAATCAATCAGCTTAAGCACCTGAGAAAAACATGCTAAAAGTCAGCAAAAATCTGGTGAGTTCATAGGTTTATCAATAAGCAGTAAAATCAATAGTTTGGACCATGAGTTTGGTATATGAACATTACAACCCATATAATGTCATATAAGAAGAAAGTCTATTACGCTAGCACTAAGTTCATGCAACCGAAGCTATAACAGTGTGCATGCTCTAGAAGCATGTTAAATATAAAGGCCTAACAAGTGTTTATCCCAGACATTTGTGCTTCGACATGGTATACGTTCGTTTGCCTATCCGAACGGGGACATTACTCCAAATAGATCTATTTATAACATTCGCGCTTCCCAGCAGGAATTGACGGTTCATGAGTTGGGCATAATGGGACATAATAGGGCTTAGGCTAAACCACGTAATAGCATAGATAACAGTTTTGGTCCATAAAAGAGTTTTGCATATTTCTCACCCCAATTGTAAAATAAGTTTAAATATAGTGGGGCTATAAACTCACCTCGGAAAATAACAGTCATATAATACAATAGTTCAGATAGTGTTCAGCACCAACACGCGACCTAGATTAGTAAGGTTTGTTTTAGTTCACAGACTAAGTTTAAGAATTAACGAAATTTAATTAAATTCAAAGGTTTTAAAGAGTTTATGTTATTGTTGCTGGTGTGGCAGCATTTAAGTTTAAAACAATTTTCTAAGCATTTGAAGGTATTGGCTCTTGGAAGTGCATGAGTGTATAATAATAAAAGTATCAAAGACGAATAAGTCTCCGGTTTGACAGTAACTAAAAGACTATGTATGGAAAATAATTGCTATCAAATATTAGACGTTGACCGCATATGGAAACGTTATCGTTAAATGAGTATATATTACTGAGTGCGTGTATATATATATATATATATATATATATATTATATATATATATATATTACATGTATAAGTGTGTGTATGAGAAGGATGGTGTGTGTATGTGTGTGTGTATATATATATATATATATATATATATAGTTTTTATAAAAGTAATGTTATGTTATGTTTAAAACTCCTCATTATTGATTATTACGTTTAATGAAATATAGTAAGCTAAGTATATTCTTTTTGACAATAGGCGGGCATGACGCGAGTACAAGTTTTGATTTTCTCGTGCTAACAAAAGTTATAAGGTTTGTGTTTAAGTAAATAATCATTTTATAATCTAATAAATCCATATGAGTTTTTATAAAGTACGTCAAGTTTATATGTAATCAAATAAGTGGTATGTATTAAGGAATGAGTTTAAATTCACAAGTTTAGTTTTCGCTTCGTTCTTATAGTTTTTAAATGTATAAAAGAGTTTCTAGTTGTATGTGTAATGTACAACTAACTTGGTTTATAAAGTAAGTCGATTTGTTATAAAAATCATGTTGAGTTACTAAATACGGTGTATGATCTAATTATATATATATATATATATATATATATATATATATATATATATATATATATATATATATATATATATATATATATATATATATCGAGATTTTGTGATCGAGTGAAGTGAAACGAGTCGGTAATGAGTCGAGTTATTTTAAGTCGTGAAGTACAAAGTTGAAATAATCAGGAAAATCACTTGGACAATCGCGGCAATAACTCGTGTTCAAAACAGGATATACAAACACCCTTATGTTGAGGTTATGTGAAGTGGGATGTGGCCCAACATGGAACAAATGAACACCAATTCCGGATGGGCTTTGGCCTGGTAGCGATACAACAAAAAGTCCACTGAAGTTTAATGGGCTTCGACCCAACATCAGTTAAACAAAAGAATCAGTAACAATTCACAGGTTTTTGTGTCATATTTGTTTGTCTAAAACAAAAGGTAGACAATTTAAGGATGACTCAAACGCTCATTTTCTATCTATTTTGACACCTAAATTCGAGTATCACTCGACCACACCGAGGCTCGAGTGACCAAGTAAAACAGGTTAGAATGCTTCAACCTTGTGGATGTGACACAAACCAAACCGTGTCCTTAGTGCAAGGGCTTGAGCCCCTTTTTGACCGAGCAAAAATAAACACACTCCATGTGTGTTATACAACCACAACACACCCTTATTTTTGTTATGTTCTAAGCAGACCTTGACACCCTTCGTGGGTGGTGGTCGAACCAAAAAGAAAAGAAAATGAGCCAAACTCATTATGTTGGGCTCGAGTGGCTTCAACCTATAGCCTCTCGGCTCACAATACAACCGGGACACAAGACTCAAGTCTACTCAAGTCGCATGTAGTTTACAACAAAAGACCAAGAAAGAATCACCACTGAATGTTATACTTAAAATCTGAGACAAACAAACACAACACACCCTTCGTGGGTGTGTTTTCTGAAACCAAAACAATAACTAATCGACTCACGTATACCACCGTGAATCCACCACAGTGGGTTTCGACCTCTAAACACAATCTGAGCAAAATCACAATTTTGACTTCTCAACTCTATGCTAGCATAACCTATCGTGTCGATTCTAAGAAATCAAACATGACCCAATACTTCAACAGGTTACATGTTACAGCAAAATAGTCTAAAACCCGCAAAACTTAAGCCACAATTAGGATTTTAGCATCTTCACTCTAGACTAAATTTAACTCACACCAAGTTTTCATCATTTTTTTTAAATTTATAACCAATTGATTAAACCACTTATTCAATCAACCCACAAGCAAATAAGCAATAATCGAATTCAATAAGCTAGACATACACTTCCAATTCCCAGCCAACATAGTTTCGATTTTTGTTTTAGTTTTTCATTTTTTTATTTTACCACACCATGACAACAACACAAAAGACATTACAACAATGACCTTATAATCGACTGTATATAAACTAAAATCAAACAATTACATCAACAAAATCTTAATAACCAATTTTCCAACAAATCACAAGAACATATAGATATCCGAATAACAACATCAAAACAAGAGTTTCGAGATTCTTACAACACAGGATTGAGTGACACCGATTGACAACAAGAACTGGACCCGATTCCAAGCAAACCCACACACCTTCGATTTCAGATCCAAACCCTTGAATACTAGATCTTGTGAATGATTTGTTGTAGGTAAGGAGCGTGTGGATCTACTGGGAATCGATTAGTCCATAAAAAGGAAACAAGATGGAAGTTCTTCGGCATGCCTTTTGGACATGGGGGATGGGGATTAACCGTTTGTAGCAAAGTTCATTCTCCATCCTCGTCACCTCTACTCTTCTATATCCGTTGACTCTAGGGAAAAGGTCTGTGAGAACGACAAGATGTGTTGGGAGGATGGAAAGTATGGCTCGATGGTGATGGATGAAGGCCTGTGTGCTGTTGGAGAAAGAACCAAGAGGAAGAAGTCAAAAGAAATATGGACGGATATAGGGCGGTGGTACCAAGGGATGAGAAAAACGTGTATATGTTAGTTTTATTATATTAAAGTGTATTTTATGTACCCCGTGTTCCGTTGAGCTGAGATGTAATTGCGGTACCCCGGTTTCGTATAAATGTGAAAAATATAGTTCCGAAGACGTTTCTATAAAACTGGTATAAAAGTAAGATTTATTGACTCCGAAAATAGGTTATAAAATTAAACCGTTGCTAATGTGGTGTCGGTACGCGTGTGGTGTCGTGTTTCAGAAAAAATGAGATAACCTCTCATTTTTGTTACGTTGAGGTCTGTAAATGTCAGATAGTGGAAAATTTACCTTTTCTGATAAAGTCAAATAGTTTTGGTGAGTTGCTGTATGCTACAGCGTGCGGGTTTGCTTCCTAAAATAGTTATGCAAGCTCATAAATGCTTAATTTATCAGTCAGGTAATAATAAATTAACATTTATTATTAAAATATTAGTGGAAAATTACCGTTTGTCACAGGTCTCCCGTGTTAAACGGTAAGGACCCGATGAGATTGATGTAGATCAAGAAGCTTGGGTAACACTTAAACAAGAACCATACTTCACTGCTGTGAGGCAGTATTTGCCCAAATGTGTGAAAACTTGTGTGATTTTGTGTGTTGCTCTCCTTTTATAAAGAGGCTTTGTAAGGTTTAAAGATAATGTTGGGAATAAAATGCTCAAGTCAAAGAGCCTGCCAGATGAAGTATTAGGTCTGCTAGTTCATTTTGAAGAAGTTGAAGATAAACTAACAGTACCTTCTGGGTGAGAAGGTACTGCTAGTAAAAGAAGGTCCTGCCAGTTTGAACGTCAAGTTGTTAGATATTTTATTTGTAGATATTTTAGTTGTATTATTAGTCTTTGTACATTGTAACACGTTAAGTAAAAGTAGTACAGTCTTCCATGTCGTGCAGTAGATAATACTGAGTGTTTTACATTGGAAGTTGTAATAGTAGGTTAGAAAAGTCTTATTATCTTATTATAATGCAACTTGACAACATGTAAAAAGGGTTCCTTATCTATAAAAGGAACCCTTAGTCACCACCTTAGAGATATCTCTTTAACAAAAACTTTGTAATATCCTTAAAACACCACAACCTCTCTAGTAACTTAGTTACAAATTCACAAATCCCTTTTACAAATCAAAGATTCAAGGTTACCTTTGTAATCTCGGTGATAGTTTAGATCACCCGTATTATCTCATAAATAATATTGAATCGTTTTGTGTTATTCATGTTGTGTTCATTGTTCTAAATAATTCACGTTTGCATATTTACCACCTTTGTTCCTTTAAGTGTGTTATAGTAAATTCCGCGTACTAAATCACATTCATTCCTAAATATCCTAAACACATTATTAAGATCAACATCCCAAGTGTTTGTATAATCCTTCACAAGTGGTATCAGAGCTAGGCTGATATTTACGATTTAAAAGAACAATGGACGTTGAACACATTCAAACCAATGTGGCTGCAAAACTTCCATTACTCAAACAGAATGAGTTTGAGATGTGGAGACTGAGGGTAGAGCAATACTTCCAAGTGCAAGATTATGCACTTTGGGAGATTATTGAAGAAGGAAACTCATTCAAACCTACAATCACCACCTCCACAGTAAATGATGCAATAGTAACAAATGTGCAAGTGAACCCAACAACCGCAGAAGAAAGAATCCAAAAGAGAAATGATCTTAAGGCCAGGAGTATGCTTCTCATGTCTATTCCAAATGACCAGCTTTTGGTCTTCAACAAGTACAAATGTGCTAAAACCCTCTTTCAAGCTATTGTGGCTAGATTTGGTGGAAATGATGCCACCAAGAAAACTCAGAAAACTCTCCTCAAACAACAGTTTGAAAACTTTTCAGCCACAACAAATGAGTCTTTGGACAGCATGTTCAATAGACTACAAAAGCTTTCAAGTCAGTTATCCATTCATGAAGTGCTGATATCTCAAGAAGACTTAAACTCCAAATTCCTTAGGAGTTTACCCTCTGAATGGGTCATGCATGTCATTGTCTGGAAAAACAAACCAGATATTGATTACATGAGTCTTAATGATCTTTACAGCAACTTCGAGATAGTAGAGCATGAACTGAAGAAGTCTACTAGTTCAAGCTCAGGGAATATGGCCTTTGTGTCATCTCCCAGCACCTCAAGGATAGTAGATGAAGAAAAAGATGGTAGAGAAGAAGGTACTGCCAACACAAATTTTGGTACTGCCAATACTTCTAGCAGTACCAAAACAATTCTAGATGAAACAACTGGTTGTGCCTTCCTGACATCACAACACAATGGTTCCATATTGACTTTTGAAGATATTCAAGAGATCAATGATGATGATCTTGAGGAAATGGACATAAAGTGGCAAATTTCACTTCTTAGCATGAGGGCTAAGAAATTTTTGATGAGGACTAGAAAGAAGATTACCATCAATGGTAATGAGCCTGCTGGGTATGACAAGTCTAAAGTGGAGTGCTACAACTGCCACATGTTTAGTATTAGAACTCGTTTTACGAGTTCATGTTAAGAAAATGCATATTTATGTCGAAATGTATGTTATGTGTTAATCGTTTCGCAAATTATAAGTTATGTGTAAGCTATCCTAAATGGGTCAACTTTAACCCGTAATGACCCATGTGGACCTAGTAGTACGTTTAAGCTTATATGATGAGTTATTACATGTTTAGACGTCCTAAGTGGATGACATGTCCATAAGTGGCATTTATGTTCCAAATATTGAACTAGACGTCCTACGTAGACGATTTGCATGTTTATATAGTTTTATGATCCGAAAATGGAATTAGACATACTAAGTGGATGAATTGTTTAATAATCTGAACATATATTCCAAAATGGAACTTAGACATCGTAGGTGGATGACTAACGCCTTATATGGCCTTATTTCCTGAAAATGGGACTTAGACGTCCTATGTGGATGACTAATGTGGTATATGGCATGTTAAGTTTTGAATACGGAACTAGACGTCCTATGTAGATGATTAGCACATATTGAATTTACTATATCCCGAAAATGGGATTACACGTTGTAAGTGGACGATTAGATCATTCATAGCATGTATGTTCTGAATATGGAACCTCGACGTCCTTAGTGTACGACTAGGGTGACATGGCACTTCTTCTATCCGTATGCAAATGATGTGCTACAACGTGTGTATGTTTTAAAATTTATAAAAACTCGATTTTACCTATTATCTATTCACACATGCGAGCAAGTATACTCATCCGTTTATAATAAAGGTGGGTAAGTCGAGATCGTCACAAGGGATTTGTTCTTTTTATTAGTTTAGTAACAAGGTGTATAAAATGGGTGTCAAGCCAATTTATCAAGTAATTCAATTTCAATCAGTTAACAAACATTGTATAGAATTCATAATCATGTGTATAGAGCATTTGAATTAGTTTTGGTAAAACTTATAATGAAGCACAAATCCTATATAAATGATTTTACAATCAATGGTGTTTATCATGAAAAATCATTTTAAGAATTCACTCTATTGGTTAACCCTTTCGGCCTATAAAAACCAACATGTCAAATTCCCTTTTAAATCTATTTGTTTGAAAAATTTTACTTATCTAATTTATTCTTACGAGTCCTTGGGGCATTTTCTCGTGATGAAATCATTTAAGTCTATTTTAATAAGCAAACATGATGGTTGTCAAACATCATGTTCCATACTAATTCGTGCACTAACGTTTTGTAATAAAAACATAAAGAAGATCCTTTTGGCCCTTAAATTCTTTAATGTGATTATAACACCCTAAAATCTGGTTAACATTTTGTTCATTTATTATGATTATAGCCTAAGTATAAGTAAACAAACACATGTATTATATATGGGCGGATTGGATTTTTAAAAAAATGGGCTAATTCTTTTTACTTACAAACAATAAAACCCAATCCAACCCAAATTAGCCCAACACCCTAAATATTATACCCTAGAAACCGACCCCCCTACCCCTGGAAGATCAGTCGAACAAAAAAAAAGAGGAGCAGGAAAAAAAATGTGTCGACTTAGGGTTTCAAGATTTTCAAGAGTTTGGTTAGTTTCTTTATTATTACTAATTATTTACTTATTAAGTTTAAATTTTTATATTTTTAAGGATGGATTAGGATTATTAAAAAACTCAGTAATTAAGTATGTTTAGTATTAGAGACATAATTATGGCGCGTTAGAGGGATAATCATGCGTTTGTTAGGGTTACATGTTTCTGAAATCGGATTTATTGACTGTCCAGAATTTTGGGTCGTAAAGAAGGATGTGTAAATCGATGATAACAACGAGTTCTGACATGATTCAAAAGCCTAAAATTAAGTTCAAGATGTATATTTTCTGAATATGTAAGCCTCTTGGTCGTTGGAGGTCGGGAAAGTGGTCGTTTGATTTTTACAAGATTGGTTGTCAAATCTGGAAATTTTGAGTCTGATTTCAGTCCGTTTCTACGATTTTTAATTCGCAAACTATAACAATTGAGAACACCAAATTTTACCAGGAGAATATTTAACTTTTTTTTAGCTATTGTAATTTTTGTAGATTTTTATGAAAGGTATAAGTGTGTAAATAAAATACAAACTTTTCGGGTATACAACCAGGTCACTTTCTGGACAGATGTGAAAGGAATGATTTTTATTAAATACCTACACTAGGAGATAAAATCTGTAAAAATTATGGGAAGTACTAGACATATATAGGTGTCACTGGTAAAATTTATAGAACCACAGGAGCTTGTTTGATGTGTCATAAAAATCATAAGGATATGAATCAGATTCACATGAGAAACCCTAAACACATTAATAGCTATAAGTATTTAATGTAAAATCAGATATGACATAAAATGGACTCCTAAATGATAAACAATTATTAATTCATGTAGATTCATTGAAGAAGGAGTGACTCGTGTTTTTCCCATTTTGCTTTCATTGCTTTTAAGGTACAGATATTCTATCATTTATCAGTAAAGATTTCCTCATGACTCTTGATCCTTGATTTTGCCATTTTGATTTATGATCCATATTTGATTGATATTCGTTTGACTATTCCATTGATGCTATATTCATTTCATTAGACATTATCTTTGTTGGACAATCTATGATTGTTCTCTATGCATATTGTATCATTTGCCTTATTTTGTTTCCCGAACTATTAACTAGTCATGGAGGTACCATGACCATGTCATTGAGGCACAAATGGCATGACACTGTTCTGTGAAGGTGTGATTAGTACACGGTGTTCCCACTTTGTATGCTATATAGCACCATGGCCGCCATCATTATTATTATATTATATTATATTATATGCACAGTCTAATACTTGTATATATATTATTTGTTTTGCAGGGAGCATATGGATGCATCTTAGGTACTTGGTTCAGATTTGATTTATGTGATTGGACTTGTGTGTGTCATACACCTCATTTCACTTTTTTTAGGTGCATTGAAGTCTGCAGGCTCCATAGACACATTGCTATTACAGGAGATATTTATATGTTTGATTATTGGGTCTATTCATGTATCATGTTTAGGCATATATTTCGAGCTCGTGGGCATTTCCTTATCATTCTTTGATTCAATATCTCCTGTGTCTCTTATGACATATGGTTCACATGTTTTCTTATTTCATATGATTTTCATGACTTATGACATTCTTGTTCGGCAGGTTCTAATGATTTCTTTTCACTTATTTATTCATGTTAGCTAATCGTTTGTTTATATCTATTCACTGCGCTTTTTAAGCTCAACCGCATTTCTTTTCTCTGCGGCAGGTTATAAGAGGGAAGCTAGGATATGAGTGAAAAGTGCATAGGAGGTCTTAGTGGACCACCCTGAAGATAGTTTTCTCATTTGCTTTGGATATAGATTATACTTTGGATTTATCCTTCATTTAGACTTAGTTTGGATTTGTATTTAGTTGGAAGTCATTATGTTTTAGACTTAGTATTTTATTATTTCCTTATAACACCTTTGTAACTATTATATTAATAAATTATTCCGCTTGCGTATGTTCTGTTGACGCCATAAATGTGACATTCGACCCATTCTCGGATGGGGGTGTTACAATTATGGTATCAGAGCTTTAGGCTTCGACTTGTAGTACTTAAGTTATGACCTGTGAAGATTTGGCCCTTAGGTTTGCACTATAGGAGCTTAAGAAATAACCTTCGAAGATTTACTTTAGGCTTCCTTCTGTAGAAACTTAAGTTATGACGCTGAGGATTGGGTAGACTATATGATAAGGCATGTAAAACCCAAAATTTTGAACACGTAAAATACCCAAATTACCCTTGATCTCAAATTCATAAATGACGTTAAAAACATTAAGACATTTAAATCCCGTGTATACACTAAATGTCTAACGATAATGAATTGAGCGAATAAAACAAAATGCACACTTTTAATTAAATTGATCCCACGCCTATAATGCTATATCCTAACCAAATTTTGGTACCATTGAAAAAAAATAAATAAATAAATAAATAAAATACTATCACCTAAAGGCCCACCAATCATGCCGCTAATCAGGCAATTTACCAAAAATATGCAGTCATTTTCACGACCGACACATGCACATAAAACCTTTGATATAGTTGCCATATTCTCCCTTCACACAAAACCCTAATAACACAAAAGACGGCAGCCTCAACCTTGTTCTCTTTTTGCTCAAGAAATCCAGGAGGCACGTAGGTGGTAGCAAGTGGAAATCGTCTTGGAGTATAACATCGGTGTGATCGAAGGATAGGTGATTGTGTCGCTGTATTCGAGCGTTGTGTTTACCTGCTGTCGATCATTCTTGGTTCGAATGGTACGTGTGATGGCTGTGCGCATAGGTATTGGAGTTGGTCTCATCTCTTTGATCTCATGTTCGTGGTGGATATGGTCTTGCATTCTATCCTTGGTATTCTGTTCCGAACTATCATTCGACAAGGAGGTAATTCTTGAACTACATATCGCGAGTACTCATGACATCCTATATGAAAAACTTGTTATTCATACGTACATATAGACTGATTTCATAGGCTTAAAACCAAATATGTCATCGGTTCTTTTCCTTTCCATTTGATCGATCATATACATGTTTGTGTTGTTAAAGCTAGCATTGTCATAGGAAAACCATGTACGAAATAAGTCCTTACTTAATATCGGTATATATCGATCATAATAAACATACATACGAAATAGTTATCGAATCTATATTAAAGAGGGTCGAATAGTCTGTGGGTTAAAACATGTTAATGACAAGTAGAAATTAGTGGGTCGATACATAGTAGCCGTGGTGGGCTGTTTGGCATACGCATGGTGTGGTGTGTGCGTCGACTCGTGTGCGTTGTGTACAATTCAAATCGGAATATGGCCTAGCATTAAGGTTCGTTATGTCTCGTTTAAGCATATTTTTACTTCGTTAATTAAAACCTAGTCTTTAAGTACTATACGCACTTTGAAAACATGAACTGGAACTTGAAAGTTATATATGCATAATTGAAAGAAGGATTACATGCATAAACTGGTATTGAAACGTGTAAGTGTGGGTTTATATTTGTCAATATAGGCTTAATATAGATATTAAAATTAGATTGAGTGCATGTTAATGTGCCTTGTTAAACTTTGAAGCGTAGACGGGAATGTGAATGTGTCGCGATATATAGATGGAACGTATGGCGTGTGTAATACTTTTCTTGAGTCGTGTTTCAGTTTTGTCGACCTAAACCAAATATAAACGCAGCATGAAATCACGAATCCATGAAGCTTTTACGTGTTGACTCGTTTTCATTTTGGAGCATTCGAATATGTTTTGTTATACGTTTTGAACATGGCCTGTAGAACGTGTTTAAAAGATTCAAGAAAGAAGCATAGGTCACGTAAAATCTAAACCATTCGCATGCAGGTAATATGTTTAAGTAATGAAAATTATGGAAACTATACGTGACATGGGGCTGTGTATTCAGTGAGTGGGTGAAGTTTGAATATGTGTGATTGTATCTATTATGTTGGGTTGTTGTGTGCGTGATTTTGTGTCGAGTTTAGAGGTGTAAGAATGGACGAGTCAAGATGGGTCGTATGCATATGAAAGCCGGGTCGTGTGTGTTGTATATTGTGAACGACGGGTCTAAAATTTACCATCTTAATATTAGTTATAGCATAAACTTTAAAGTAATTTATTTGACATTCTTAATATTTAGTTTTGATAATTTACACTGTTAACCTTAAACTTATTTAAAATGATATATTGAACCCTAATCTTTTGGAGATTGTCAAAAGTGACCCTAAACTATAATATTTATAACATCACGTCTTAAAGTGATTTAATTGTCATTAATAACCCTATAAGTCACTAAAAAAATGAAAAGCCGACGAAAAACGAGTAAATCTGATTTGAAATGAGCTATTAATAATTAGCCGATCATTAATTCGTGTAGATTCGCTGAAGAGGGAGTGACTTCCTATTCTTATGTTATGGTTTCGTTGGCGGTTTAAGGTACAGATATTCTACCCTTTCTCAATAAGGGTGTCCTCATGACTTTTGATCTTGATTCACTATAGGGTTCCCTAAGCCATTGCTATGTTCCCTTATACTTTGATTCGTTCTTCATGTTTCACTTACATCTGTCTATATTGGTTTGATTATGATCTGAGCCTATTTATTTGGGGCTTTCTTATTTAATCTATGTCTTTGCTATGTTTCCCTTGATTTGTGAACCTTGCCATGTTCCCTTGATACTTGATATGACTCGTTCGTCACCCTGTAACATGAATATTTGAATCACTTGATACTTTGAAGGGTCATTTGATTTTGGTAACTGGATGTGAAAACCTTTTTTAATTATATATGAAAATGTTTGAGAAAAGCTATTTTAAAAAGATGCGATACTACTTTTAAATGAAAGTTACTTAGAGTTTTTAAGAAAACTATTTTTAAGACTATCTTTATGAAAACCGTTTTGAAAGACCATTTTTATGAAAGCTATTTTGCAAGATCATTTTTATGAAAACCATTATTGAAAGACTACTTTAAATGGACTTTTAATAGAAACCTTTTAAAATGAACTGTTGCTATGAAACTTTGCTTTATAAACCTTTGATATAAACCCTTTGCTATGATTCCTTTTGTTTTGACCATTTGATATGAACCATTTGATATGAACCATTTGATATGAGACATTTGATATGAACCATTTGATATGAACCATTTGATATGAACCTTATGATATAATTGAAATGGAAATTTGACTTGAAGCACTTGATATGAAATTTGAACTTGGATACTTGGACATTTGATACTTGACCCTTGACCCACAGTTTGAGACTACGAGCCATTCACTAGGCATGAGGGTTTCATGTCCATGTCATTGATGCACCGATGGCATGACTCTAGGGCAGGAGAGTGATGACCTGTCCCGTCCCTGATTTGATTTGATTTGTTACGTAGAGGCAGACTTTGGCCACCTGGGGTGTATGGATGCATCCTAGATTTGTTATTTGGGCTTTGCCATTATATTATTTGTTATATTTGGTAACTGATGGTGTGTGCGATACACGTCTTTCACATATTTCAGAGCTAGCTACTCCACCCTTTGGAGGTATCCCCTCATATTGCGTTTGGTACCAAGGTCTCCCCTCTGTACACCTATTTGATTTGATTTGGGCTCGTAGTGGATTTCTGTTTACTTTACCTTATAACCTTGTACTTAGTATTCCGAGGTCACCCCTCCGAATACATACTTGACTTGATACTTGACTTGATACATAACTTGACTTGATATGACTTGGGCTCGGGTTGGGATTACTGTTTCCCTTTACTCTTATCTATTGTAACTGTTTCTTAATTCCTGATATATCTGCCTAACCTTTATTTTTCTTTCTTTCCTAACTCTGGTTATACCTCGCATTGTTTCACTTACTTCGCTATCCCATTATTACTGCTTTGTTATCGTTATATCTGTTCACTGGGCCTTTTAAGCTCAGCCGCATTTCCTTTCCTGCGGCAGGTTTTAGTTTGGAAGTTGGGTATGAGTGGAGAGTACCTTGGACTTAGAAGACCTTACTAGCTACTTTGGATTAGAGATGACTAGAAGAGCTTATATTCAGACATAGTAATTATTGTATCTTCATTGTAACCTTGTACCTTTAGATTTTCCATTGTAACCTTTGAAATTCAATTGTATTATTTATGTCACATGCTTATGTTTGTTCTGATATGAAACCATTATTGTGACATCTCTACCCTTGTCGGGTTGGGGTGTTACAATTTATGGTATCAGAGACAGGTTGCGACTCGTAATACATTTACCCTTGGCCTGTGTAAGTTTGGACCACTAAGTTTCCCCTGTAGGCGCTCATAAGACAACCTTTGGAAAATTGCTTTAGGATTTCCCTATAGGAACTTTAAGTTTTGACCAGTGAGGAATGGGTAGACTATAAGGCATTTGTTTAAGTATCATTGCTTTCGCATCACTCTGATTCGTGCCTTGTTTTTGGTTAAAGCCTGTTGAGATCACTTTTGGAGATTGAAATCTTATGCTTTGCACCACCTAAGATTTGAAACCTAAATATATTTTGAAGGCATTAAAAATTGCATAGTAATTGCCTGACACTATTTGATCCTTATCGTCAGATTCCGAATCTGACCTCTGATCCTTTTGTTAATCATTTTGATGCCTCTTAGGGCATTCTGAGAATCTCCATGGCGATGACGTACTTGACACATCCTGTGATTTGTCTCTTGCTTTTGATAAGCATCTATGAATCTTCCGACGCTATTTGATTTCGTCTTACCCATCTCCGTCCCTCTGAGAAGTCTTGTGGTGTTTAACCACGAGTATGATAATGTTTCCCTCTCACTTTCGACCGATAAGATTTGCTTTGTTGATCTATCTTTTCCTTGGATAGTTAACTCCGATTTTATTCTAATAAGGGATTGGTTGATTGAACATTCAAAATATTGACAACCATCCTCCTATGTCTCACCTTTGGCGTCTGAAACAATTTTGAACTCCCTACCATGATTACCGATTGTTAAACTTTTGGCTATCACTATTACTATGGAGACTCGTGTGTTACTTTCGCGGTTATGAAGTTTTCCTAAAACCCATTTCGTACACCAATGAATGAACCTTATCTTGAGAGTTATTTGGCACCCTGAGTTTTCTGAATATGATTCCTGGTTGAACCACCAAGTTTTCCCACCGGAGTGTGAAGTAGGATTTGACATGATACCAAGAGATTGTCTAGTTCACCAAGCGATGATGTCTTTCAGATGTGTCCGGGATCATACCAGTTTATTTGAGCAACCGGGAAGAGCAGCAACCGAAGACCAGGAAGTGAGTTGGTTTAAGTGCATCTTCTGGGCGTGTTGATTATTGAAAGTTGAACCGTATTGCTGTTAGGAACCCTTATTTCTCCTCCATGGAACGACTATGTACCTGTTCAACTTCAGAGCGCGAAGTTTCCTTCTGATGGAAGTATGAATTGAGAGTATTCTTGGAATCGCCTTCCGTATTCGTAACGACTGCTATGACGGTTAGTGACGCTAATAGTATTAGCTAAAGCTCTGACTGTTTGGTGAATTTGATGAATAATGTTTTCTCGTGAAGTACTTGGGCAAAATGGTCATTGTATGACCTAATAGTACATTCGGAGACGAGGAAGAGCATGAAAATCATTTTTGAACCTTCTTAGAAATTTGACGATCATTTGTGCATTCTGGGATGTTGATATTTGTTGGCAACAGCGGTGGCTACCCTGAAGAGTGAAGACATTCCTTACAAGGCAGAAATGTTGGCAATGCAGAAGAAGAAAATCTAGTCAAGATGGCGAACCTGGAGCTGATGAAGACGTGCAGTCTTACTTCCCTATTCATCTTGGTTGTACTAAGATGAATTGAGAGCGGGAGCAGACTGGATGATGAAGGGATTTGAAGATCGTGCCAGAAACTCACATTACTCCATCACATTCCAAGCAGAACTGTAGGAGGCTTGATGAACCAGACACAAGTTCGCGATTTTGTTTCACTTCCAGATTGACGGACAACGAAGATAGATTAACCGGACTTGAAGAGATTGAATGTGTTGAATGAACGGATTTTTGAAACTGACCTGTTATGTTTGGAAGAATTGATTTTGTGAAGGCCGAAGTTATCGTCGACTAACTTTCACTTCCATTGACTCACTTAAGCTTCGTTATATAGTAATAAGATCCTCTAATGATTTAAGTCCCCTAGAAGCATTTCAGTTTCGTGTTTATTCTTCGTGTGTTCGATGATGGCTTTGTTTTGGGGAATTTTGGCGAATTGTGGAAGATCTGATGCTTATGGACGGCGTACCTTATTCTGCTAGGCAATCTGGAATTCCGATACTCTTGCGAGTAGTTTTGTTTTCCCTCTTGACTATGACATTTGATTTTGTTGACCTCTGAGACTGTAGAAGTACTAGGTGGACTAAGATAGGTTATTTTGTTCACGACTTGAGATAAGTATATGACCATCATGAGGGCATATTTATATGATGCCAGTATTATGACGTCTGGCCAACGTGATAATACTTACATCATATAACGTGCACTTGTTGTGGGTATAGGATATTTCGAGAAGTGCCTTAGAAGCCTTAGAAATTCTGATATCTGATTGAGATTATCCGCGATTAGTGAGACTTTAGGTTCATACTACCTATACGCTTAATCTGCCTTCACCGTTATACGATTTGCTACGTTTGGAGTCTCGACACGCGTTTGCTGACCTCTATATTTTCCGATAACGATCTTAGGTTCTGTTGTAGAGCCTTCTGCCGTTTGATGACATCAAACAATCTGTTTTCTTTACGTTCTCACCTAATTTGTCTAATCAAATTCTATGGACGGCATATCCGTCAAATCCTACGTATTTCCTGTATCTCTTCCGAGAGAATGCGATTATCATCTGTTACGTTTGGTATATTATTCTTTTGATCTGGATTCGGTATGGTATGTTTTTTTTTAGGAAGCCGAAGCTATTTGGATCAACAAGATAGAGTCATGAGAAACAAGTCATTCACATTTTCGTTCACGGTCCGTTGTGCTTTCCGTTTCATTTCACTTCAATTTTCGAGGACGAAAATTTTATTTTCAGAGGGGAAGAGTTGTAAAACCCAAAATTTTAAACACGTAAAATACCCAAATTACCCTTGATCTCAAATTCATAAATGACGTTAAAAACATTAAGACATTTAAATCCCGTGTATACACTAAATGTCTAACGATAATGAATTGAGCGAATAAAACAAAATGCACACTTTTAATTAAATTGATCCCACGCCTATAATGCTATATCCTAACCAAATTTTGGTACCATTGAATAAATAAATAAATAAATAAATAAATAATACTATCACCTAAAGGCCCACCAATCATGCCGCTAATCAGGCAATTTACCAAAAATATGCAGTCATTTTCACAACCGACACATGCACATAAAACCTTTGATATAGTTGCCATATTCTCCCTTCACACAAAACCCTAATAACACAAAAGACGGCAGCCTCAACCTTGTTCTCTTTTCGCTCAAGAAATCCAGGAGGCACGTAGGTGGTAGCAAGTGGAAATCGTCTTGGAGTATAACATCGGTGTGATCGAAGGATAGGTGATTGTGTCGCTGTATTCGAGCGTTGTGTTTACCTGCTGTCGATCATTCTTGGTTCGAATGGTACGTGTGATGGCTGTGCGCATAGGTATTGGAGTTGGTCTCATCGCTTTGATCTTATGTTCGTGGCGGATATGGTCTTGCATTCTATCCTTGGTATTCTGTTCCGAACTATCATTCGACAAGGAGGTAATTCTTGAACTACATATCGCGAGTACTCATGACATCCTATACGAAAAACTTGTTATTCATACGTACATATAGACTGATTTCATAGGATTAAAACCAAATATGTCATCGGTTCTTTTCCTTTCCATTTGATCGATCATATACATGTTTGTGTTGTTAAAGCTAGCATTGTCATAGGAAAACCATGTACGAAATAAGTCCTTACTTAATATCGGTATATATCGATCATAATAAACATACATACGAAACAGTTATCGAATCTATATTAAAGAGGGTCGAATAGTCTGTGGGTTAAAACATGTTAATGACAAGTAGAAATTAGTGGGTCAATACATAGTAGCCGTGGTGGGCTGTTTGGCATACGCATGGTGTGGTGTGTGCGTCGACTCGTGTGCGTTGTGTACAAGTTGGATCGGAATATGGCCTAGCATTAAGGTTCGTTATGTCTCGTTTAAGCATATTTTCACTTCGTTAATTAAAACCTAGTCTTTAAGTACTATACGCACTTTGAAAACATGAACTGGAACTTGAAAGTTATATATGCATAATTGAAAGAAGGATTACATGCATAAACTGGTATTGAAACGTGTAAGTGTGGGTTTATATTTGTCAATATAGGCTTAATATAGATATTAAAATTAGATTGAGTGCATGTTAATGTGCCTTGTTAAACTTTGAAGCGTAGACGGGAATGTGAATGTGTCGCGATATATAGATGGAACGTATGGCGTGTGTTATACTTTTCTTGAGTCGTGTTTCAGTTTTGTCGACCTAAACCAAATATAAACGCAGCATGAAATCACGAATCCATGAAGCTTTTACGTGTTGACTCGTTTTCATTTCGGAGCATTCGAATATGTTTTGTTATACGTTTTGAACATGGCCTGTAGAACGTGTTTAAAAGATTCAAGAAAGAAGCATAGGTCACGTAAAATCTAAACCATTCGCATGCAGGTAATATGTTTAAGTAATGAAAATTATGGAAACTATACGTGACATGGGGCTGTATATTCAGTGAGTGGGTGAAGTTTGAATATGTGTGATTGTATCTATTATGTTGGGCTGTTGTGTGCGTGATTTTGTGTCGAGTTTAGAGGTGTGAGAATGGACGAGTCAAGATGGGTCGTATGCATATGAAAGCCGGGTCGTGTGTGTTGTATATTGTGAACGACGGGTCTAAAATTTACCATCTTAATATAAGTTATAGCATAAACTTTAAAGTAATTTATTTGACATTCTTAATATTTAGTTTTGATAATTTACACTGTTAACCTTAAACTTATTTAAAATGATATATTGAACCCTAATCTTTGGGAGATTGTCAAAAGCGACCCTAAACTATAATATTTATAACATCACGTCTTAAAGTTATTTAATTGTCATTAATAACCCTATAAGTCACTAAAAAAATGAAAAGCCGACGAAAAACGAGTAAATCTGATTTGAAATGAGCTATTAATAATTAGCCGATCATTAATTCGTGTAGATTCGCTGAAGAGGGAGTGACTTCCTATTCTTATGTTATGGTTTCGTTGGCAGTTTAAGGTACAGATATTCTACCCTTTCTCAGTAAGGGTGTCCTCATGACTTTTGATCTTGATTCACTATAGGGTTCCCTAAGCCATTGCTATGTTCCCTTATACTTTGATTCGTTCTTCATGTTTCACTTACATCTGTCTATATTGATTTGATTATGATCGGAGCCTTTTTATTTGGGGCTTTCTTATTTAATCTATGCCTTTGCTATGTTTCCCTTGATTTGTGAACCTTGAAAATGGAACCTTGCCATATTCCCTTGATACTTGATATGACTCGTTCGTCACCCTGTAACATGAATATTTGAATCACTTGATACTTTGAAGGTTCATTTGATTTTGGTAACTGGATGTGAAAACCTTTCTTAATTATATATGAAAATGTTTGAGAAAAGCTATTTTAAAAAGATGTGATACTACTTTTAAATGAAAGTTACTTAGAGTTTTTAAGAAAACTATTTTTAAGACTATCTTTATGAAAACCGTTTTGAAAGACCATTTTTATGTAAACTATTTTGTAAGATCATTTTTATGAAGACCATTATTGAAATACTGCTTTAAATGGACTTTTAATAGAAACCTTTTTAAATGAACTGTTGCTATGAAACTTTGCTTTACAAACCTTTGATATAAACCCTTTGCTACGATTCCTTTTGTTTTGACCATTTGATATGAACCATTTGATATGAACCATTTGATATGAGACATTTGATATGAACCATTTGATATGAGACATTTGATATGAACCATTTGATATGAACCTTATGATATAATTGAAATGGAAATTTGACTTGAACCACTTGATATGAAATTTGAACTTGGATACTTGGACATTTGATACTTGACCCTTGACCCACAGTTTGAGACTACGAGCCATTCACTAGGCATGAGGGTTTCATGTCCATGTCATTGATGCACCGATGGCATGACTCTAGGGCAGGAGAGTGATGACCTGTCCCGTCCCTGATTTGATTTGATTTGTTACGTAGAGGCAGACTTTGGCCACCTGGGGCGTATGGATGCATCCTAGATTTGTTATTTGGGCTTTGCCATTATATTATTTGTTATATTTGGTAACTGATGGTGTGTGCGATACACGTCTTTCACATATTTGGGAGCTAGCTACTCCACCCTTTGGAGGTATCCCCTCATATTGCGTTTGGTACCGAGGTCTCCCCTCTGTACACCTATTTGATTTGATTTGGGCTCGTAGTGGATTTCTGTTTACTTTACCTTATAACCTTGTGCTTAGTATTCCGAGGTCACCCCTCCGAATACATACTTGACTTGATACTTGACTTGATACATGACTTGACTTGATATGACTTGGGCTCGGGTTGGGATTACTGTTTCTATGTACTCTTATCTATTGTAACTGTTTCTTAATTCCTGATATATCTGCCTAACCTTTATTTTTCTTTCTTTCCTAACTCTGGTTATACCTCGCATTGTTTCACTTACTTCGCTATCCCATTATTACTACTTTGTTATCGTTATATCTGTTCACTGGGCTTTTTAAGCTCAGCCGCATTTCCTTTCCTGCGGCAGGTTTTAGTTTGGAAGTTGGGTATGAGTGGAGAGTACCTTGGACTTAGAAGACCTTACTAGCTACTTTGGATTAGAGATGACTAGAAGAGCTTATATTCAGACATAGTAATTATTGTATCTTCATTGTAACCTTGTACCTTTAGATTTTCTATTGTAACCTTTGAAATTCAATTGTATTATTTATGTCACATGCTTATGTTTGTTCTGATATGAAACTATTATTGTGACATCTCTACCCTTGTCGGGTTGGGGTGTTACAAGGCATTTGTTAGATATCTTTCTTCCACATCATTTTGATTCGTGCCCTTACTTTTAGTTAAGCCCCTTTTAAGATCATTTTTTCGAAAATTTAGAAAACTTATCATAGAGCACAACATAAGCTTAGTGATCTAATAAGTTTAGAATGCTTTGAGATTTTATGATTATGCCTTCATTGTATAGGTTTCACTTTTTGATATAATCACATTCTTTCGAATTCCGATCTAAATCTCTGATTCATTTGTTAGTCGTTTAGATGCCTCTTCGTCCGTTCTGAGAATTCTTATAGGTATGATCATGATGTGTTTGACACATTCTGTGGTTTCTCTTGCTTTTGCTAAACACATATTAAGGTCCCCTCTACACTATTAGATTATGCCTTACCCATTTCTATTCCTATGAGAAATCTTGTAATTATTAATCACGAGTATAGGATATGTCCATTACATTTTGATGATAAGATTCATTCTGCTGATTTGCTTCCTTTAGAAATGTTTGATTTCGATATTATTTTGGGAATGAATTAATTAACTGAGCATCGAGCTGATATTGACTGTCATACCTTTGGTATTATCTTTGGCGATTTGAACAATCCTGAATTCAGTTACCATGGTCTCCAACCTGGTAAGCCAACCATTTCTGCTCAGGAAACTCGTACGTTAATTTCTTGCGGTTGTGAAGGTTTCTTAGCATCTGTTAAGGATACTTTGTTGGATGGTCCTCGCATCGAGAGTCATTCAGCAGTTCAAAATTTCCAGATGTACTTCCTAAAGAACTTCCGAGAATGCCACCAGAGCACGAAGTCGAATTCGGTATTGATTTGATTCCTGGTTCTGAACCTAGTTCTAAAACTCCGTATAGAATGGCACTTGTTGAATTGAAAGAACTGAAAGAGTAGCAACAAGAAGTGGTTTTATTTGCCCAAGTGTATCTCCGTGGGGTGCTTCAGTTTTATTCGTGAAGAAGAAGGATGAGGGCACGAGGTTATGTATTGATTTCCGGGAGCTGAATCGTATTACAGTTAGAAATCCGTTATTCGCCACCTCGAATCGACGATTTATTTTATCAACTTCAGGGTGCATAGTTTTCTCAAAGATGATTTAAGGTCTGGTTATCATCAGTTGCGTGTAAAGGAGCAAGATGTTCCTAAAACTGCCTTTTATAATTGTTATGGTCTCTATAAGTTTCTGGTAATGCCAATTGTATTGGCTAATGCTTCGGCTGTTTTATGGACTTGATAAATCGTGTCGTTCATGAGTGCTTAGACAAATTTGTCATAGTATGACATCTTGGTGTATTCAGAGACGAAGGAGAAACATGAGGATCAATTTCGTATTGTGTTGGAAATTTTACAAGAAAAGAAGCTTTATGCAAAATTTCGAAGTGTAAATTCTGGTTGGGACAAGTGGCGTTCTTAGCGAATGGTATTACTACGGATCCTACAAAGGTTGAGACTATCATCAAATGTCCAAGGCCGACGACAGTTACCAAAGTTTGAAGCTTTTGGGTCTTGCGAGGTATTATGGAAGATTTGTGGAAGAGTTTTCACATATGGCTTTACCTTTGACGAAGCTTATGTTATAAAAGGAGAAGAAGTTTGTTTGGGATGAGGAACGAGAGGAGAATTTTGAAAAGCTAAAAAAGAGATTAGCTTCTGCTTAAGAAAGAGACTTGGCTATGTCCCTATGCAACACGGAAAGGTTATTGTTTATGCATCAAGACAACTAAAACCGTATGAGGCGAATTATCCGACACATGACTTGGGAGTTGAGTTGTGGCAAACATAAAGGTTGAATCTAATATCATATTACATATTAAAGAAGCTCAGGAGTGAGATGGCGAATTATGATCTATGTTAGAAGACTTGAAAGAAGCTGTTTTGATAGGGGCACACAGTTCTACTTTCTCTATTCATCCTGGTTGTACTAAGATGTATAGAGACATGAAGCAGAATTTTTGGTGGAATGGTATGAAGCTAGTTGTGACTACATTGGTGGCGAAGTGTTTAATGATGAAATCGTTTAAGTCTATTTTAATAAGCAAACATGATGGTTGTTACACATCATGTTCAATACTAATTCGTGCACTAACGTTTTGGAATAAAAACATAAAGAATATCCTTTCGGCCCTTAAATTCATTTATGTGATTATCAACAAATTAATAAAAACTTGGTTTTATTCCAACAAACTCATAAGACAAGAAAGGTTTTATGCAATCATTTAGATAAAAATGCTCATACAAATGTTTACATCTTTCCACACAAGTATACCAAAATCTACTCAATAACACAAATCATAGCAAAACAGAAGTAACAAACATAACTTTCATCATACTCATAAAAATGGTATTTCATTGTAATAATGTGGAAAACTAGAAGGGGGGTTGAATAGTTTTACCGTTTTTAGACTTGATTTAAATCTTTTCCTTATGAAAATTTTTTATTTGAACTTTTGTGAGATCAATCAATCACAATATGAACACTATACTAAAGAAACTACAACTACCAAAATATATATTGCAAGATAAAAGGTAAACGATGGAAAGATCAAACCTAGACAAGAGATTTATAGTGGTTCGGTAACGAAGCTCCTCTTCGCCCTACTCCACTCACTACAAAAAAACAGGCTTTCAGAGACTGAAAAATCAGTCTCCGATACACCATGATCAGTTACGGATGGTCTATCAAGGACTGATTTTGCTAGTCACTAATCAGTGATAGAAGCTTAGTTACGGAAAGTGACGTTATCAACTGAAATTCAGTCCTTGTTGTATCGAACCAACGAGGACCAGAGATCAGTCACCAAAATAAAAAAGTCAGTCCTTATTTCTATGGGTTGGTATCATGTTATTTCAGTCCCCAATGCATGTTATCGATGACCGAAAAGTCAGTCGCCAATACTATGTTAGATCAGTTACTAACACATGGATTTAGGGACTGAAAATTAGTCCATAAACAATTTTTATAGTCCCTAATACGTTTCGTTGTTTTGTTGATTACCGTATCAAATCAGTCTCTAATAATAGGATTTAAAAACTGATTAGTCTCCGATGAAAGGCTTTAAAGACTGATTGTTGGTCACAAAAAACATATGAAATAGTCCTTAATTTGTTTTTCTAGTGACTGAAAATTAGTTTCAAAATATATGTTAATCGATACAAAATAACATTCAAATCAGTCTCCAATATGATGGCGTTGTTCCATTATATTTCTATTATAAACTAAAAGTTACTGGCAAATACAATTTAATTCAGTCCCCATTCACAATGCGTACATGACCCCTTACAATAGTATATAAAACTCCAAACCATAAACAATAATAATAACAATATTTCTTTAAAGCATAATAATCACCAATCCAAATAACAAGAGTTTACAATTCAATATGTTTAAAAATAAAACCAAATTCAATAGAAATAAATTTGAACGTCCTATATATCACTATCGGTGAATGGATCATCGTTACCATCACCTTCAGTAGTATTTGGTGAGTCTATTGTGCTCTCGAAGTCTTGAAATTTTTGGCTCAAGAATTTTGCCAATTTCTCATAATTACGTTTATACGGTTCAAGTTCACTAACCTTTGCTCTCAATTCATTAATCTCAGTCGAGTTCTGTTTAGGTGTTGAGTCAGCTTGTTGAGATGAATACATAAAACTCATTCGAGTTTTGTTTAAGCTTGATGCTGTGGCATATCTGGAGCCGTCCGTTTGACTAATTGTGTAGCATTTTTAATTCACAAGCTTTCTTTCACGTATTCGCTGCAAACTATCATGAACCTAAAGAAAGCACCGAAAAGTATCATAATGAAAGTTAGATGCATAAAATACTTTTGAATGTTCAAAATTATAAGCATGGCTCCATGACAATCCTAAAATTAAACCACATAAGCAAGTGGGAGTGTTTCAGAATACAAAACTGTAGATACAAAATGTTCAATCACCTGAGTGGGATCAACTTCTCCCTGAATAATATTCAGAATCGATATATATATTTAGCCTGACTAGCTTCTTTTGTCCTAGCATGTGAGAAAACCATGATATTCTTTGTCTGCAAGACAAAGAATTGTTAGTAAATATGACACAGCATGCCTCATGAAACAACCTTTTTAGTTTGCTTGCCTGGAGAAGTCTTCTCATCACATCCAGCACAGTGGTTTTGCGAATCATATTAGCCTGCGAAGATGATAGCAAGACATCAGATTGTATATGTTGAATCGTTGATCATCTAGAGACACGAATACTTATGTCACCTAAAGTGACACAAGGTCATGAAATCTCTTCCTCTAAGAAAAAAGCTGATTGTACTTTTAAAAAGGCAATTAGGTAACAGGTTCGTTTATTTATCATTTCCTATATCATTAACCTTCTACTACCCACATAATCATTCACACTTACACTTCTCTCATTCAATTTCAAACATGCCCCACCATGAAAATTTCTCCCATCATGATTGAAATTTCAAACATTTAACTATTTTTCTATGGTGCAAATAGCTAGTTAAGATCTCACTAGTTTCAAATCAGCTGACCTTTAATATCGACCCAAATAGCTAAGTTGAAAGGAACCAATGTTCAATAGAGGAAGGTTATTGTTGAAGAAGACTTTAGAAATATGATACATGCATACAGTTATATGACGCTAAAAACAAACAGAGATAAGGATATATCACTTGGCGCTCTACTGTCAGTGGTGTATATCCTGTCATAAGAAAGTGGCACCTCGGTGTTGGGATCAAAGAAGCAAGAAGGCCAACCATATCATTATTCATATATCCAGGGTACCGGAGGGTGGTTGTACTGGCCGACATTACAGTAGAAACTAAAGAATTTGTCTGAGAAACTAAAGGATTTTGTATATGCAGGCGTTCTACCGCAATTCTATTAAGTGCAGTGTTATCAAGAACAACAACACAATCAGCATTTAGTGTAAGTCGCTTAAGAGTCAAAAGAGAGTTGTATGGCTGGACCACCACATCACTGATCTCATTCTGGTTAGGGAAGACACTGTATGTCTGAACAAGTTTCTTGCTGTAACGATCATTTAAAGTCTCCAGAAGGTATGAACCCATACCTACAGAAGATGAAAGCAGTCCAAAGACAGCACAAATCACATCATAATGATTTTATACTATATAAGCCACTAAATGCTAGTTAGAGTGTAACACCCCAACCCGGCAAGGGTAGAAGCATCACATTATGGTGACAAATCAAAGCATACATACATAATCACAGCGGAAGCCAATAAACATAATCATTAAATAATCCAAGTCAACAAGACTGGAATTCAATACATAAGTCTCAAATGAAAGAAAGAAATAATCCCAAGGAAATACATAACGAAATAGATCCAATATCCAAATGCTGAAATAAAATGGTAAGACTAGGGTAGGACATCATCTAAGGCAAAGGCTCCTCTAACTCTCAACCCAAGCATAAATCCATCTCCCAGCTAGATACCTGCCGCACACGGAAAAGAAAACGTGCGGCTGAGCTTACAAAGCCCAGTGAACAGATACATAATACAGCAAAGATAATGAAGCAGAAACATAATGAAGCACTGGGAAATATCATAAGGTATAAATCAGAACAAAATGGTTAAAAGAGAAGAATAGGATAGTCATCTACCACGAGCCCATACTCAAAGTCATATCTCAACATCATAATACTCAAAGTCAAGATCTCACAATCAGAGGGGATACCTCTCAGGCAACCAGATAATATGAGGGGTGTCCTCATGTATCAAAAGGGGTGGAGTGATCAGCTCCCATAAATGTGAAAGGCGTGTATAGCACACATGCACCAGTCACCTCAAAGTCATACTCAAAGTCATAGTTAAATCCACTAAACATACATGCCTAGGATTGCAATCCATACGCCCCCACTCAAAGTCAATCTCAAAGTCATACTCAAAATCATAGTAGCCATGGCAGATAATATAAAAGGGGACGGCGTGAGAAATCACTCCCCCACACAGGAGTCATGCCAGTGGTGCATCACAGACATGGCCAGGTTACCTTCCTGGCTAGGAAACAAAAAGGTGGCTCTGGTATCAAACTAAGAGTCAGGTCTCAAAGTCATGCAAACGGGTTCATCTCAAAGTCATGTCAAAGCATATCTCAAGGTCATGTCAAAAGTGAATCTCAAAGTCATATGAAAAGGTTCATATCAAAAAGGTTCATATCAAAAAGGTTCATAGAAAAAGGGTCATAGCAAAGGTTCATAGCAAAAGTTCATAACTCAACATCGAAGCATAGGTGATAAGACACCCTTTCTTAAAAAGGGTAGAGTATCCGTACCTTATGTCGAAAGCAAAATAGAAACAAGCACAGAAATGGGGGAAAGCTCAAAGTCTCTCCTTCTTCACACCTAAAGAAGTAGAGGGGAATTACAAATCATTCTTAATTAATCATCTTTCCATTTTAAGTAACTTTCCCTTTTTAGTAAGTTTCCACTTTTAGAAAGTTTCCATAATTAGAAAGTTTCCACTTTTAGAAATATTTAGTACATAGCTTAATTAGATTAACATTTGCTGGAAATAAAGTATCTTTATCATATTTACACTTTTGGTCCTCAGGTTTTCACAATTTACATTTTATACCCCTGAACTTCCAAAACTTACATTTTAAACCTTCAAACATGCATAATTACACATTAAACCCTTGGTTTATCAAATTTACATCATGAGTACTTATTTTAGTGAGTTATACAATCAGACCTTTAATTATTCCATATTTACACATTAGGTCCCTCCATTTAATAAAGTTACATATTAAGTCCTTAGAATTTACATTTAAATCATTAATTAATAATAATTACATATTAGTCCAATAAATATCCAAATTTTCACATTAGCCCCTGAATATCATTTATAACACAAATCGACCTCAACTTTTCAGAAATTACATGTTTAGTCCTTGTATTTATTAAATTTACAATTCGATATAACACTTACAACTTAATTCATTTTCTCACAAATTTTACATATAGGCCCTCCATTTAATAATTTTAACAGATCACTCATGATTTATAGAACATGACAAAAATAGCCCATGAGTTTTAATATTGACAAAACACCCCCTTTCATATTTAATTTCAAATCGGTAAATACAATTTTTTAACCAATTAAAACCCTAATCGACCCCAATCATTATGCAATCATTTCAACCTCATTTATACTCACTTTTAATCAGATCTAAATGATTTTGAACCCTAGTTTCCACGCTAGGTATTTTTGTTCTTATTTTTCCTTTCTAGCCGATTATAACATAATTCACCAAAAATAGTTTTAAGCCTCAATAAATCAAATAAGCATTTTTATGGTGTTGTACTATGATCATAGAGCCCACGAAAATTATTCACTAGGCCTGGAAAATTCGCATGCATGATATCTTGACTTATTTCGATTCTAGGGTTTAATAACACATGAATTACCATACGAATTATATACAATGCATGGATCATTTTTATTATTTTTCTCATGATATATACGATCAATAGAAGCTAGGAAAAATACCAGAAGATTTTTAGAACGAGTGAATAAGACCACACGATTTAATGCTTCTCGGATGGATACTCGACAAGGGAAAAATTCACCACGACTCCAAATGGGATCAAATCACCTTGTACATAATTTTCGCAGATTACACATGATATAAGAACTCCAGGAAAAATGAGAATCGAATTTGACAAAGCTTGGTTGAATTTTAAACGAAATTACCTTAATAGCGAGTTAGCGATAGAAATAAATCCACCACAAATGAATCGAGCAACAAATGAACTCAAAACTATTTTTCTAGGACTCCTTGAATTGTGTTTGAACTCAGAAAAATGCCTTGGTAATTTTTGTGGATCGAATGGAGGCTATGGAATTTTCTTTGGGTTTTTCTCTCTACTCGGAAATTAGGGTTTGTGATAAACAAATGTGGATTGATGTTTAAAGTGGAATGCCGAGTCATAGGAGGGGGAGGGTTGACCAGAAATTTCGGCTAATTTGGTTAGCAAAATATTTGATTGCTTAACTTCCTTAATTACACATTTTAATATATTTTAAATTCCAATAAAACTAGATATTATCCATTCGGTACCAATAGGGGTATTTTAGTCTTTTTTCCACTTGTATAAATGTTAAATGAGATTGTCAAAATTATTTGGGATCATAACTTGTGCATTGCCAGAAGTTTGGAATTTATTTGATACATTATAAACTTTTAATTAAATTTTAAACCAGCAGGGGCATTTTGGTCTTTTTGCTCATTTTAGATTTTAGGGTTTTACAACTTCTTCCCCTCTAAAAAGAAAAATTTTGTCCCCGAAATTTGCAAAGAATCAGAATGAAACGAATCGGAAACAAAATAGAGACATACCAGAATCAGAAAACAAAGTGAGGATAACTAGCTCGAATAGACTCCTCGGTCTCCCAGGTAGCTTCCCGCTCTGGGTGGTTCCGCCAAAGAATCTTAACAAAAGGAATAACTTTACGTCTCATAACTCGCTCTTGGCGATCAAGGACAGCTTCCGGCTCCTCCGGAAGAGACATATCGGGCTGGATCTGATCAAAAGGGTAAGACACCACATGCAGAGGATGATAATTGTATCCCCTCAGGAGAGATACATGAAAGACGTCGTGAACATGTGATAACTGCGGAGGAAGAGCCAAACGATACGAAACTTCTCCGATACGATCCAAAATCTCAAACGGTCCGATGAATCGAGGACTGAGCTTGCCCTTAATTCCAAAACGTTTAACTCCTCGAAACGGCGAAACCTTAAGAAATACCCGATCACCAACGCGAAATTCCAAATCACGCCGATGCTTGTCAGCGTAACTCTTTTGACGAGCCCTAGCTTCCTTTAACTTCTCCCTAGCAACGTCCACTTTCTCAGTTGCGATCTGAACTAACTCCGGTCCCTCAATAACGCGCTCACCAACCTCATTCCAACAAACCGGAGCCCTACATTTCCGACCATATAACATCTCGAAGGGAGCCATGCGAATACTTGCGTGCCAACTATTATTATAAGCAAACTCTACCAAACACAAATAATCGTCCCAGCTACCAGTCCACTCTAAGGCACATGCCCTCAACATGTCTTCTAAAGTCTGAATGGTCCTCTCCGACTGACCATCCGTCTGAGGGTGAAAAGCTGTACTGAACTTAAGGCGCGTATCCCATGCCTTATGCAATCCCTTCCAGAAGCGTGACGTAAACCGAGGATCCCTATCTGATATAATAGCCGTAGGCATACCATGAAGCCTAACGATTTCCTGCTGAAATATGTCCGCCAATTTACTAACACTGTAGTCCACACGAATAAGGAGGAAGTGAGCAGACTTGGTTAGTCGATCGACGACCACCCAAATCGCATCATGCTTCCTACGAGTAAGAGATAAACCAGTCACAAAATCCATGGAAATTTCCTCCCATTTCCACTTCGGAATCTCCAACGGCTGAAGCAACCCACTAGCTCTCTGGTGTTCAATCTTGACCTGCT
Source organism: Artemisia tridentata subsp. tridentata (assembly GCA_021014915.2). Taxonomy (NCBI): domain Eukaryota; kingdom Viridiplantae; phylum Streptophyta; class Magnoliopsida; order Asterales; family Asteraceae; genus Artemisia; species Artemisia tridentata. The sequence goes on from CP139507.1 coordinate 408,131,285, forward strand.
GGCAAGTCAAACACTTAGACACAAACGAAGCCACATCCTGTTTCATGCCACTCCACCAGAAATGTTGCTTAAGGTCCCGGTACATCTTGGTAGAACCAGGATGTATAGTGAAAGGGGAACTATGAGCCTCTGATAGAACAGCCTCTCGAAGCTCAGGATCGTTGGGGACACAGAGACGATCCTCAAACCACACTACACCAGAATCATCAACTCTAAACTCTGATTGTTTGCCGTCCTCAACATTTTGAACTATAGCCCACAACTCACCATCCTCTTTCTGAGCTTCCTTAATTCGCAAGATAAGATTGGACTCCACCGTAAGGCTAGCCCAATAACCGCCATGACCACGAATACAAAACTCCACATCAAGAAGCTCTAAATCATGCAAAACACGAGGCTCAAACTCCAAACTCGCGATCATACCCGACTTCCTACTCAGAGCATCAGCGACCACATTCGCCTTACCGGGATGATACTGAATATTAGCATCATAATCTTTCAGAAGTTCCAACCAACGCCTCTGTCTCATATTCAACTCTTTCTGAGTGAAGATGTATTTAAGACTCTTATGATCAGTGAAAATGTCACAAGTCTCCCCATACAAATAATGGCGCCAAATCTTTAGCGCGAAAACCACAGCTGCTAACTCAAGATCATGCGTCGGATAGTTCACCTCATAAGGCTTCAGCTGCCTCGAAGCATAAGCGATAACCTTACCATGCTGCATCAAAACACATCCTAAACCTTTCTTCGATGCATCGCTATAAATCTGAAAACCGCCGGAACCCGATGGAAGAGTTAAAATAGGTGCCGACACTAACCGCTTCTTCAACTCCTCAAAACTACTCTCTCGCTCATCAGTCCAAATAAACTTCTCCCCTTTCCTCATCAACTGTGTTAAGGGCAATGCAAGACGCGAAAAGCCCTCAACAAATCTCCGATAATACCCAGCGAGACCCAGAAAACTCCTCACTTCCGTCACATTTGTAGGTCTTGGCCATTTTGTGATAGCCTCAACCTTTGCCGGATCCATCGTGATGCCGTCTGCAGAAACAATGTGACCCAAGAAAGCCACTCGATCCAACCAAAACTCGCACTTCGAAAACTTCGCATACAATTTCTGCTGTCGAAGAATCTCCAGAACTATACTAAGATGTTGCTCGTGCTCCGCCTCGGTTTTAGAGTACACAAGGATATCATCTATGAAGACAATGACGAACTTATCGAGAAATTCATGGAATACCCGGTTCATTAGGTCCATAAACACAGCAGGAGCATTGGTCAGACCAAAAGGCATAACCAAGAATTCATAGTGACCATACCGAGTGCGAAAGGCCGTTTTGGGAACATCCTGCTCCCTCACCCTAAGCTGGTGATATCCCGACCTCAGATCAATTTTAGAGAAATGCCTCGCTCCTTGCAACTGGTCGAACAGATCATCAATGCGAGGAAGGGGATAGCGGTTACGAATTGTAATGCGGTTAAGCTCTCGATAATCGATACAAAGACGCATGCTCCCATCTTTCTTCTTAACAAACAACACGGGAGCACCCCAAGGAGATACGCTCGGACGAATAAAACCGTTTTCCAACAGTTCTTGCAATTGCTCCTTTAATTCCTTTAATTCAATCGGTGCCATGCGGTAAGGAGCTTTAGATATGGGTTCAGCACCCGGAACCAGATCAATGCTAAATTCGACTTCCCTGACAGGAGGAATGCCAGGAAGTTCATCCGGAAATACATCGGCGAAATCGCGCACCGTACGAATACTATCAATGCTAGGAACATCAACAGAGGTATCTTTAATAGAAGCAAGAAAACCAAGACAGCCATGCGAAATCAAAGTCCGGGCTTTCATAGCCGAAATAATCTTTACAGATTTCAGAGGTTGGGAACCAGAATAAACATAATCAGGATGATGAAGATCACCAAAGATCACCTTTCGAGCATAACAATCAATGGTTGCCTTATGAGCAGCTAACCAGTCCATGCCCAGAATAATATCAAAATCAACCATGTCAATGGGAAGTAGGTTCGCAGGACGAATACGATCATCGAAACGGAGAGGGCACTTAACATACTCAACATCAATAATCACATGAGTTTTCATCGGGGTAGCAATAGATATACGATTCTTTAATTTTGTGGGTTTAATGTTTATTTTATTTGCAAGTGAAGTGGATATGATAGAATGAGTAGCACCGGTGTCAAATAAAACAAACACAGCACGATCTCCAATATATAGAAAACCCGTAATAGTACCTGAGGTGCTAGCCGCCTGATCACGAGTCAAAGAATAAACCCGTCCCGAAGTAAGAGCTGTCCTAGAATCAACTTTAGGTTCACCAGCATTCTTCCTAGGGCAGTCCTTGACTTTGTGCTGATTAGATCCACACCAGAAACAAGCACCAGAAGCTTTGTAACGCGGACCTGGATGAGACTTCCCACATGAAGCACATGTAGGAGGAGGAGGTAGAATCTCATCAGCCTTCTTCTGACCTGACGATCCCGACTACTGATACTGCTGAGAATCCCTGCGCCTGTTATTACCACCCTGACCCTGACGGTCACCACCATACCGACCATAATCCTGACGACCCTGGTTCCTAGAATCCTGTCGCCTATAATCGCCACCTCGGTCCTGGCGACCCTGCTGATCACGTCCATGGTCCTGACGGCCCCGAAAATCCTGTCTCTGGTCCTGACGACCATGACCCCGAGAATCCTGCCTTTGGTCCTGCCGACCCCGAGAATCTACCCGGTTACCATCCCTATCACGCTTATTAGACACCCTGTCCGCATGTAACAACTCGATGTTACGCGCGGCATCCTGAACACTAGCCACATCATCAAATGGAGTGTTAACGATCCGGTCTAACACCCATTTCTTAAGAGCCCACTTGAAGTGACGAGCCTGCCGAACAGAATCCCCAGTAACCTCTGGCCCCACGAAACTAGCCAGACGTAAGAAACGCTGCATGAAATCTCCTGAAGATTCATGATCACCCTGACGAATAGATCCGTATTCCCTCTCATACCTCAGCTGCTCTGCCATAGGAATGTACTGCTTATAAAACGCCTCAATAAAATCTGCCCACGAACAAGTCTCAGCAAAATCATCCCCTTTTGCCTGAACAAGAGCAGTCCACCAATTCTGAGCATCACCCTCTAGTTTGAACGTGGCCAAACGAGTTTTAAACTCGTCATCACATCCCAGAACACGAAACAACTTCTCGACGTGCGTAATCCAATCCTCCGCCTCATGGGGAGTAACAGCGGACCTGAATGTGAGAGGCTTTAGCTTATTAAACCTCTCGATCCACACGTGGATACCAGCTGGAGGGGCAGCGGGTGGAGCAGTGGGTTGAGCATCACCACCACCACCACCTCCCGAAGGACCAGCCCCATTCCTGATATTATTGGTGACCTCAGTCACCACTCGCGGAAGAGCAGCAGCCACAGCAGCGGCTATCATCTCTTCAAAATTGGGGCCATCATCCCCATTAGAGTACTGAGTAAAGCGAGTGTTCACCATCTGAACGATTACAAAAAGGATTAGCAACAACAATAAGGGAAATAAGCACGAAATGGAAGACGAAGCAGAAACTTATGCCTACCCAAAGCCTCACCAGTCAAAACTTAAAACTTAAGGGTCAAATCCTATGGTCCACATGTTTCACAGGCCAAAGCTTATGTACGACAGGTCGCAACCTGGGCTCTGATACCATAATTGTAACACCCCAACCCGGCAAGGGTAGAAGCATCACATTATGGTGACAAATCAAAGCATACATACATAATCACAGCGGAAGCCAATAAACATAATCATTAAATAATCCAAGTCAACAAGACTGGAATTCAATACATAAGTCTCAAATGAAAGAAAGAAATAATCCCAAGGAAATACATAACGAAATAGATCCAATATCCAAATGCTGAAATAAAATGGTAAGACTAGGGTAGGACATCATCTAAGGCAAAGGCTCCTCTAACTCTCAACCCAAGCATAAATCCATCTCCCAGCTAGATACCTGCCGCACACGGAAAAGAAAACGTGCGGCTGAGCTTACAAAGCCCAGTGAACAGATACATAATACAGCAAAGATAATGAAGCAGAAACATAATGAAGCACTGGGAAATATCATAAGGTATAAATCAGAACAAAATGGTTAAAAGAGAAGAATAGGATAGTCATCTACCACGAGCCCATACTCAAAGTCATATCTCAACATCATAATACTCAAAGTCAAGATCTCACAATCAGAGGGGATACCTCTCAGGCAACCAGATAATATGAGGGGTGTCCTCATGTATCAAAAGGGGTGGAGTGATCAGCTCCCATAAATGTGAAAGGCGTGTATAGCACACATGCACCAGTCACCTCAAAGTCATACTCAAAGTCATAGTTAAATCCACTAAACATACATGCCTAGGATTGCAATCCATACGCCCCCACTCAAAGTCAATCTCAAAGTCATACTCAAAATCATAGTAGCCATGGCAGATAATATAAAAGGGGACGGCGTGAGAAATCACTCCCCCACACAGGAGTCATGCCAGTGGTGCATCACAGACATGGCCAGGTTACCTTCCTGGCTAGGAAACAAAAAGGTGGCTCGGGTATCAAACTAAGAGTCAGGTCTCAAAGTCATGCAAACGGGTTCATCTCAAAGTCATGTCAAAGCATATCTCAAGGTCATGTCAAAAGTGAATCTCAAAGTCATATGAAAAGGTTCATATCAAAAAGGTTCATAGAAAAAGGGTCATAGCAAAGGTTCATAGCAAAAGTTCATAACTCAACATCGAAGCATAGGTGATAAGACACCCTTTCTTAAAAAGGGTAGAGTATCCGTACCTTATGTCGAAAGCAAAATAGAAACAAGCACAGAAATGGGGAAAGCTCAAAGTCTCTCCTTCTTCACACCTAAAGAAGTAGAGGGGAATTACAAATCATTCTTAATTAATCATCTTTCCATTTTAAGTAACTTTCCCTTTTTAGTAAGTTTCCACTTTTAGAAAGTTTCCATAATTAGAAAGTTTCCACTTTTAGAAATATTTAGTACATAGCTTAATTAGATTAACATTTGCTGGAAATAAAGTATCTTTATCATATTTACACTTTTGGTCCTCAGGTTTTCACAATTTACATTTTATACCCCTGAACTTCCAAAACTTACATTTTAAACCTTCAAACATGCATAATTACACATTAAACCCTTGGTTTATCAAATTTACATCATGAGTACTTATTTTAGTGAGTTATACAATCAGACCTTTAATTATTCCATATTTACACATTAGGTCCCTCCATTTAATAAAGTTACATATTAAGTCCTTAGAATTTACATTTAAATCATTAATTAATAATAATTACATATTAGTCCAATAAATATCCAAATTTTCACATTAGCCCTGAATATCATTTATAACACAAATCGACCTCAACTTTTCAGAAATTACATGTTTAGTCCTTGTATTTATTAAATTTACAATTCGATATAACACTTACAACTTAATTCATTTTCTCACAAATTTTACATATAGGCCCTCCATTTAATAATTTTAACAGATCACTCATGATTTATAGAACATGACAAAAATAGCCCATGAGTTTTAATATTGACAAAACACCCCCTTTCATATTTAATTTCAAATCGGTAAATACAATTTTTTAACCAATTAAAACCCTAATCGACCCCAATCATTATGCAATCATTTCAACCTCATTTATACTCACTTTTAATCAGATCTAAATGATTTTGAACCCTAGTTTCCACGCTAGGTATTTTTGTTCTTATTTTTCCTTTCTAGCCGATTATAACATAATTCACCAAAAATAGTTTTAAGCCTCAATAAATCAAATAAGCATTTTTATGGTGTTGTACTATGATCATAGAGCCCACGAAAATTATTCACTAGGCCTGGAAAATTCGCATGCATGATATCTTGACTTATTTCGATTCTAGGGTTTAATAACACATGAATTACCATACGAATTATATACAATGCATGGATCATTTTTATTATTTTTCTCATGATATATATGATCAATAGAAGCTAGGAAAAATACCAGAAGATTTTTAGAACGAGTGAATAAGACCACACGATTTAATGCTTCTCGGATGGATACTCGACAAGGGAAAAATTCACCACGACTCCAAATGGGATCAAATCACCTTGTACATAATTTTTGCAGATTACACATGATATAAGAACTCCAGGAAAAATGAGAATCGAATTTTACAAAGCTTGGTTGAATTTTAAACGAAATTACCTTAATAGCGAGTTAGCGATAGAAATAAATCCACCACAAATGAATCGAGCAACAAATGAACTCAACACTATTTTTCTAGGACTCCTTGAATTGTGTTTGAACTCAGAAAAATGCCTTGGTAATTTTTGTGGATCGAATGGAGGCTATGGAATTTTCTTTGGGTTTTTCTCTCTACTCGGAAATTAGGGTTTGTGATAAACAAATGTGGATTGATGTTTAAAGGGGAATGCCGAGTCATAGGAGGGGGAGGGTTGACCAGAAATTTCGGCTAATTTGGTTAGCAAAATATTTGATTGCTTAACTTCCTTAATTACACATTTTAATATATTTTAAATTCCAATAAAACTAGATATTATCCATTCGGTACCAATAGGGGTATTTTTAGTCTTTTTGCCACTTGTATAAATGTTAAATGAGATTGTCAAAATTATTTGGGATCATAACTTGTGCATTGCCAGAAGTTTGGAATTTATTTGATACATTATAAACTTTTAATTAAATTTTAAACCAGCAGGGGCATTTTGGTCTTTTTGCTCATTTTAGATTTTAGGGTTTTACATAGAGAGTGAGAATTTAAGCAAAGAATCGAACATGACATGGATTTCAGTTTTAGAAACTGGTCAAAGATAAAGACTAGTCTTTGTACAATTAAAAAAGCTGGAGTATCAGCAAACAGTCCATAAAGCCAAAAGTTTGCATACATATCGGAGCTCAAAGGTGAAATTATAAGTTCTCAACTTCTCATGTCTCAATCATAGCCAAACGAGATATAAAAATATATATATTAGTAATAATGGAGATATAGATCAGATAAAACAAAACCTGAGCCAGTTCCTCCAGCAATAGAATGACATAGAACAAATCCTTCAAGACTATCACTCCCATCTGCTTCTCTGTCAATCATGTCCATCAAATCCTCCTCAAAACTCTTACCCTGCCAATACATGATTATTATGTTTTAAGATTACGAATCGTGCAGATACATTAGGCTTTTGGAAGATAAAAGAAACTTAGCAAAACAAAAGGCAGAAATTTTACTGACATAACTCCAACAATTGAATGACAGTGGATATACACCACAATGCTCAGTAAATATAGATTTATGCATAAATGTGCCGTCAAAAAAAAAGTGTATATATATATATATATATATATATTATATATATATATATATATTATATATATATATATATATATATATATATATATATATATATATATATATATATATATATATATATATATATTATATATACACAATATGTGACCTTTTACAGACATTTTCTAATTGAGCTTGTTCTCATTCCGAGAGACAATGCGACAGCGTAACTATGATGATTATCAGTGCATCTCACAATCATGAGACACAGCCGACCTCCATTCAGTGAGGAAGCCACTTTGGGATCATGAATCATGATAGCAAAACAGAAAAGTGCAATGAAATAAAGTGTGGTCACAAGAACGTGGTTCCTGACCTGATGATATTCACCGGCCCAATTGTTTCCTGCACCCCGTCCTTCCCTTGAAGTGAATATATTCTCGTGATTATAAAGATTTCTGTATTCACCAGTTTGGATTCCATTTATCACTCTGGGCTCCAAATCCATAAGCAGCGCTCGTGGTATGTAGTGTTGGTCATCTGCTTGATAGAAAAACACATCTTTCCTGTCACCTCCCTGCAGCAAGTTTGTATACAGAATATTTATTTAAGAAACATGGGATTCGGCATGTAAGAATATGTAACTTGAAGTGAGGTGGATATAGAAACGGAGAAAATCATTCAACTAGCAAGGCCAAACACTCAAACATAGTATATCCTACACATACTTTGAGATGCACAGAGTTACCAGATAAAATCCCGTTGTAATCCACGTAACAAGGTTCCTAATATATCTCTACCATGAGGTGACATAATGGCGACATGCTTATGTCTTAGAACATACGCAGTTTGCTTCTACCACTATATATGTAATCTACGTCTAGGTGTTTCATTCTACTTCCCCAAGCATCTGTGAGTACAGTGACTCTCACACAGCACTGGCTTAATGCATCATATAGTCTACCAATCAACTTTAAATAATAGGTAAGCTAATTGTCCAATTTTTAGCATTAGTAGGTTGTATTGATTACACACCACCAGAAGTATCATCAAGAATGAAAGTGCTACACTATCCTTGTCTTGGCATCGTAATTCCAATCGAAAAACAAATTAGTTGCGGTATCAACTATCAAGTGGGAAATACGTAGCAGAGAGAACCATGTATAACGAGCAAAGAAGTAACGTGTGTTCAATAGTTGCAGTATCAACTATCAAGTTTAATAATTGTGAATTCTATCAAAGCTGTTTACCATAGATCCAAAAGCAAATAATCAAAATACACATAACAACTAATTAAAAAGTATAAAGATAAAACCCTAGATTTGAAAGCCAATACGATTTCAAAAACTAAGATCCAAACCTTAGATGCAAAATGGTGCGCCTGAGATGATGGATGATGAAAGATGGCAGCAGGGTATTGCGGCGTGCGTTCGAGATGGGACAGGATCAGATGGTATAGGTGTCGAATGGAAAATGGAAAAGAAAATTGATAGGATAAGGAGAGATGAACGGGTAGTTAGCCAAAAAATGGAGAAATAAGGGGGAAAGTTTGGGGTTTTGATTTTGTGGAAAAATTTCTAAGAGGGAAGAATGAGAGGGAGAAGGAAGAGCCAAATGTTTTTGGTATAAAAAATATCTAAATTTTATTTTAGCCTCACATTTTTTATATAATTTTGTTTATAAAATTTTGTTTATAAGAACCGGTTAAAATTAATATTTATATAGATATAGGTTATGTCAAATAAATTTGTACCAAAGTGTATTCCTACATTTATAAAAAAGTGTTCGGAAAACTAGATTTATTTGGAATGACTTGTCTTTTAAACTATTATGATTCAATTATAAGATAATATTTGAATTCAGCTCGAAAAACTGATACATTCATAAATAAATACATTTAGTGTAAAAACATCCATGAACCCGTAAAGGCAATTTGATGGTCTACGTGGTGTGTAAAGTAGAGTGCGTTGATTGGCTATATGCCTATATGCAACTTTCTTGTTATTATCTTGAATGGAAGTGGTGTGTATAGTATAGGGATTGACGATTGCTATAGGCACCACGACTTATTATATATGGTAAGAACGTAATAGTCGTTTCTTTAAAAGGGATGTCGCGCTCGATGAAGCAACTGATTGATGTCATTGTCCCGATTACATGTCTTAAATTGTCAACACTCAAAATGAAAGCCATCGGTGAATACTAAAGATGTTATGAACGTCTGAAACTTGAATTCTGCTCGAGTTCCCACGTCACGGGGGTATAAACCGAGGTTTCGTGCGTGAACCCCTAAGTGTTACACATACTAACAACGATACAAATATATGTAGGTCTTACAATTACTAACAATGATACAAATATATGTAGGTCTTAAAAACAAGTGTAGTACATTACAATATACAGAACCGTATATTCTGTCGGTAATCCATTTTCGTCCGTTTTTGTCAGTTTTTATCTGTTTTTGTCCGTTTTTATACGTTTTCGTCCGTTTTTACGTTTTTGTCCGTTTTTATACATTTTCGTCCCTTTTTTACGTTTTTATACGTTTTCATCCATTTTAGTCCCTTTTTTTTACGTTTTTATATGTTTTCATCCGTTTTCGTCTTTTATCCGTATTTTTATGTTTTCATCAGTTTTTGTCTGTTATATTTTAACGTTTTTATACGTTTTCGTTTGTTTTTAACGTTTTTGTCCGTTTTGATACGTTTTCATCTGATTTTAAACGTTCTCTTCCGTTTTTATATAAGTTTTCGTCCATTTTTAAACGTTTTAGTCCGTTTTAATCTATTTTCATACATTTTAGTCTTGGCTATGATGTCCATGTATTAGGGACTGAGTTGTGATTCAAATTCAGTCACTAACAAATTTCCCTCCAAACTTTTTTTATTGCGCAAACATATTTGTAACTGAATTTTAGTCTTAGGTATGATGTCCATGTAATAGGGACGCAGCTGTGACTGAAATTCAGTCACTAAAAAATTTCCCTCCAAATATTTTTATTGTGTAAACATATTTGTAACTGAAACTTAGTCTTAGCTATGATCTCCACGTATTAGTGACCGAACTGTGACTATAATTCAGTCACTAACAAATTTTCCGTTAAATTTTTTTATTGCGCAAATATATTTGTAACTGAAATTTAGTCTTAGATATGATGTACATGTACTAAGGACTGAATTGGCACCCTTATTCAGTCACTAACAAATTTGCCTCCAAAGTTTTTTCCCGTACAAGCATATTAGTAACTGAAATTTAGTCTCAGATATGGGGTCACTGAATCGAGGACTGATTTTTAGTCGCTGCAATCAGTCAATAATAGGTCATTCCTTAAAAGTATCAGTAACTGATGTTTCAGTTGCCGATGCTATGTATCAGCGACTGATATATCAGTCCCTAGAAATTCAGTCTCTGAAAGCCTGTTTTTTTGTAGTGACTCCTCGAGTACCCAACTCAAGAGTTCTAAGCACTATGTCAACAAACTCCGTTCAGGCGGAGAAAACCGTACAACATCGCTTATCACTATTTCCGACACTAAGCTAGATGTCGAGCACTAATCTAGCTAGTACCAATCTCACTCACGATCTACTTGATCCTCACAATTCACACAATCTACAAGATCCTCACGATCTTCTCTCGATCCACTCGATCTACAAATTCTCTTCACAATCTACACATTATCAACATGAGATCTCCACGACCTCTACACGATCACAATGATCCACACAAGCTAAGTAAACAATACTCTAGACAACTTGATGTACATCTAGATACAACAAGTATGTAACAAATGTTACAAGTGCACTATAATACTACAACACTTAGTATCTTCTTGATACAATGTGTTCTTCTCTTGCACTAGTAGAGAAATGAAGGTGATCACTTGGTTGGATGATTGGATCACTCTTAAACAAATACAAACTAACTAAATGATCAAATAAATAAGACTAGAGAGTATGGATTAAACTCAGAAAGTTTTCTGTGAAAATTGGTGAGTAAAAACTGTGAAATGCTCTGGTATTTATATGCAAGAAAAATTATTCGTTATACAATGGACGGCACAGAAAAGCCCACTACTATTTTTTTTATTTTTTTTTAGAGAGTTGACGATATAGACTTTAGTTACTATTCGGGTATCACACTTCATATATAATAAAAACTAGACTCTAGAAATGTTTTTAAATTAAGGTAGACTCGAAAGGCTTTCTGTCGATAGGTAGCATGACCCCCAACGAGCCACGGATAAACTTATACAAGATAAACGATGAAACAAAAACTCAAAAACGGCCACAGGGGCATTTAGCCCCGCAGCTGGCCTAATTAGCCTGCGGCTGGATGCCATAACCTGAGGCTGGATACCATAGCCTGTGGCTGGATGCCATAGCCTAAGCTGTTTTGACTTGGAGATAAGCAGTGTGTTCGTGTTACTAAGCAACCCCAAACAACCCTTAATATTCTATATTTGCTTATTAGTTTTTGAGATAAACATTTTGTAGTAAAGAGATTCAAATATTCAAAACAACTTATTTCACTAAAAAAATAATCCGATAAGAGTCTAATTTTGATGATAATATCTGAAGTTGTTTATTGAAATTAAGGTTCATATAACACAAGGAGATCATGAGGGGGAGGCAGTGATTGTATCTTGGGTGACAATGGAGGAACCATGTTGTTTATTTTTACAGGGGCATGAAAAAGAAGTTAAAAGCGTGTCTTGGAATGCATCAGGGTCACTACTTGCAACTTGTAGTCGAGACAAATGTGTTTGGATATGGGAAGTTTTACCGGGCAATGAGTTTGACTGTGTTTCTGTGCTGCAAGGACATACACAAGATGTTAAAATGGTCCAATGGCATCCAAAAGTGGATGTTCTATTCTCTTGCGGCTATAATAACACTATAAAGGTAATCACCTGGTTTTTATTATTCACTTCTTTTTAAAAAATCAACTGAGTGTTCAATTATTTGATATTATACGTTTAATTTGACTGTTCAAAACAAACTTGCATTGTATTTTCAGGTTTGGGCTGAGGATGGTGATAGTGATGATTGGTCATGTGTGCAGACTTTAGAAGAATCAAGCAGGTGAGAGTTAAAACAAATGTTTGGAGTTCTGGTTTAACGAAATCATCTATTGCTCATATGTGAGAGTTTTATAATGACTAAACGACGTTTCTGTTACTAATCGATATGTTGGAATCTGATTATTAATCGTAATGAATTTCAGTGGACACTCATCTACAGTATGGGCTTTATCTTTTAATGAAACTGGAGATAAAATGGTTACATGCAGGTATGGTATCCATTGATATGTATACTGCATAAACTACCTACACATTTTGTGATTATTCTTCTGGATTCATCCATCATTGCAATATTACCGATTTGGAGGTACTTATTTTGATCAGTAGTTTGCACATTTCTTTCGAGGACTAAACGCATAATTAAGTAATTACGGAGTTTAATACTTTTCAAATTGCTATTTAAAGAATCATTCAAAATGCAACTTCTGAAAATTCAGATTTAAGTTATTCTGACCCATTTTCAAAATGATGGTGTGTCAGTACATTTTGACAAGTTTTTTGTTCCTGACATAATGTTGACATGCTACATGGAAACAGACCAAACAAAAATTTGACTAAACGTGGATTACTTTTTCTATATAATTTGCGGCTTTGCGCTTCTTTTAATCAGTCATACATTGAGTCCTTTTGATATTATTTTGTTTGGGATTAGCATCTTTACCGCTAATTAGATGAAAGATTAGGTTCATATAATATTGATTGGTTCTATTTAAATTCTCAGTATGATACAAAATACTACTATGAGCTTGGGTTGGGACTGGCATGACGAACTTTCTGGGTTGGGACTTGGAAGCTCTAAGAGAAAGTAGATTTTATACATATTGATGCAGCAAATTAATAACATTGTGATGCAGTTTATTTATATATTGTAATGCAGTGAATTTACATAAGTTTGATTCAGTATATTTATACATTGTGATGTAGTGAATTTACATAATTTTGATTCAGTAGATTTTGACACTGTGATGTAGAAAATTTACATCATTGTGATGCAGTAGATTTTTAAAATGTGATGCAGTAAATTTATATCATTGTGATGCAGTAGAATTATAAATTGTGGTGCACCAGTTATATACATTTGGATGAAATAGATTTATACATATTGATGCAACAATTTTATAAACATTATGATGCCGATATTTATACATATTGATGCAACAATGTTAGTTTTTATAAAAGTGATGGTCATTTACGTTTTATATTTTTGTAATGTGTCGTTTTGTAATTAAGTTAGAATAGTCAACGGGCTGTTAGTTAATCTAATAGGCTATATGTTAGTCCATGAAAAGCCCAAGCCCATCTTATTGTAAGAAAGTATAAATAGCCTCATCCTCCTCATTTGGGAGGTTGGCCATTAGAGATGTGTGTGAAGGAGTGTGTGTTTATTGAATGAAAAGTTTATCTCTCTACTTTCTCTCTCTAGATCTCTTTCATCTCTCTTCTCTCTTGTGCATTAGTGATTGTTAGTTAGTGTGATAAGATTGATCTAAGGTCCTACAAACAAATTTATAATTTCATGAACTAAAATCTTCATGAACGATTGTTAGTGCATTAAATTGTTCTGTTTTGAATCAACATTCAACAATCCTACTACATCAACGATTTGAAGACAAACCTTCCGAATTTTACACCGCATCGTAAGTATATTTTTTATCTTAGTATGTTATTGCATCGGTTTATGTGTTTTTATGATCTAAGTATGTTATATTGACAATTTGATTCAAATTTACATCATGTTTTCTTCTAGATCTGGAACAAAATTTAGAAAAATATAGATACAAAACGTGTTGATGAAAGTTGCATACAAGGTGTTTGATAAAATGTCTCAACAAAACATTACAACTATGATGCACTAAGATGCAGTACTTTTAAAGTTGTTGTTTATGTGATGCACTATGCAATTAAACTGAGATGCAGTAAGTTTTAAGTTGCCGCGTATGAGTATAAGTTAGGTTAAATGCAATTTACATCATGTGCGAAAGTGATTTTGTGTGACTGATTGTTTCTTTGCTGCACTAATAGTTGAACTGAGATGCGGTACATTTTAAGTTACCGTGTATGAGTAAGAGTTAGGTTAAATGTAGTTTGTGTTATGTGCAAAAGTGATTTTGTGTGACTGATTGTTTCTCTGATGCACTAGTAGTTGAAATGAGATGCAGTAAGTTTTAAATTGCCGCATATGAGCACGAGTTAGGTTAAATGTAGTTTGCGTCATGTGCGAAAGTGATTTTGTTTGACTGATTGTTTTCCTAATGCACTAGTAGTTGAACTGAGATGCAGTAAGTTTTAAGTTTCCGAGTATGAGCACGAGTTAGTTTAAATGTAGTTTGCATCATGTGCAAAAGTGATTTTGTGTGACTGATTGTTTCTCTGATGCACTAATAGTTGAACTGAGATGCAGTACGTTTTAAGTTTTCACGTATGAGCAGGAGTTAGGTTAAATGTAGTTTGCATCATGTGTGAAAGTGATTTTGTGTTACTGATTGTTTCTCTAATGCACTAGTAGTTGAACTGAGATGCAGTAAGTTTTAAGTTGCCGCGTATGAGCACGAGTTAGGTTAAATGAGTTTGCGTCATGTACAAAGTGATTTTGTGTGATTGATTGTTTCTCTGATGCACTAGTAGTTGAACTGTGATGCAGTAAGTTTTAAGTTGCCACGTTTGAGCACAAGTTAGTTTAAATGTAGTTTGGGTCATGTACGAAAGTGATTTTGTGTGACTGATTGTTTCTTTGATCCACTAGTAGTTGGACTGAGATTCAATAAGTTTTAAGTTTCCGCGTATGAGCACGAATTAGTTCAAATGTAGTCTGCGTCATTCCAAATATGAGTGTTACTGCATCACTCCTTGTTTCTAACTGCATCATTGTTTAAATTATATTCCATCACAGTTAATTTTCTACTGCATCACAGTAGGTTAAGTGCATAGTGTTTTGAGAGTCGAAAAGTGTTTGTGTATGTAATTGAATGTTTGATGCAGATGATGTGATTCACTGATGCATTAGAGTATTGTATGTGGCATATAAGTCTAGATTATGTTAGGCGCGTAGTGTGTTGAACAGTTTTTGTGTATGTTTTAAATATTTGACGCACTTGGTGTGATAATTCGTTACTGCATCTGGTATTTTGATAATTTGATGTAGTAGTTGTAAAATTTTGAAAATTTGTTACTACATAACTGTTTTTCTTCTACTACAACAGTCATTAATTGTTACTGCACCAAACTTTATTTGTTACTGCATCACTCCTTATTTCTAACTGCATCAATTTTTATATTATACTGCATCACATTAAAATTTTTATTGTATCACGGTTTATGTTTATATCAAACTTTTAGTAAATCATCATTACTTCTTGTAGGATCGTGCCTTCCTGATAGATCTTTGAGCTTGGTAGACTGTCTAAGTAATCACAAACAGCCTAAGAGAATCTCTATGAATGAAACTTATGCTTAGGCAGAATCTAAACACAAGAGTTAAGAAGAAAACCAACTATAAAACGTTGATCCTTTATGGATCTTTTATTCACAAAATGTAACACCCCGAAAATCGTAATGAAGCAGCGGAAGTCTAATTTGGGGTATTACATCTTAGATCGTAGTCATAATTATAGAAAATGACTCGAAAGAGACATTTTGTGAAAATTTGTTATCATTCATAAATTTAAAATCAGAGTTGTCAACAACAGAATCATAATGTTTAAAAGTACAAAATGAAAAATGTTTAAGATGAATGAAAACATTTGTTTTTGGACATCGTCCAAAAGGGGCCCTGTTCCACTCCGTGCCATTAGCTTCGTTAGATACCTGAGATAAAACATGCTTAAAACGTCAACACAAAGGTTGAGTGAATCCATAGTGTTTAATTTGTAATAGTTTGAACACAAGTTAAATAGTAGTGGAAAACAATGATATTGCGGGGTAACATATAGTCAAATATTGCCCTAAGCCTCATGAAACGCAAACCTTAACTTGTAGGGGTAATAATAATAAATGCCCTTGTCGTAGGAGTTTTGCCATACTCATAATTCGAATAAAGTGCATTTGTCTATCAATCCGGCTAACACAATGGCTATCTATCCGGATAGTACAAATGGGTTGTCAATTCCCAATAGATCTATTCATAAAATTCGCGTTCACTCGCAAGTGATTAATGTTTCATGATATAAAGGACTTTTTATTGGCAGGTGGTAACTTAGGCAATATTAACTTAGCAATATCAATCAGGGAAGCAAACAGAAAAATACTTGTGTTCAGATTTATAGCATGTATCTTCCCACGGGATTTGAAGACATAGTAAAATGTGGGACTATGAACTCACCTTGGTAGTAGTAGAATATGTGATGCAATAGAATCAAAAGGTGTGTAGTTGCTCCAACGCGTGACCTAGATTAGTATGGCATAATTTAGTTTGCATTTTTTATATAAGATTCGATGAACGTAAAATAGTACATATATATTTTCAAAACGATCAAGTTATTGTTGCACGTGTTAACTATTTACTTTACGGCGTAATTATTATTGACGTATAATAGTTTTTAGTGTCTCAGTTATTCGTTTTCGTCACAATTCTAATAACTAATATTCGACGTGTTGTCATTTCGAGTTTTATCATGTGTTAACATATTTTAAAATACATGTGACATTTCCCTTTTTATATTTATAACCAAATGCACCCTACGTTTTTATTTCTAAACTCAAATGGGCTATGGCCCTATTACATGATCCAATCCCAATCCCTTGGGGCTTCGGCCTGTTTTTATGATCAAACAACTCACTCTTTATTTGACTACTGGGCTTCAGCCCAGTATTGAGTTTAAACCCAATTTTTACCTCAAAATCAATTGTGCAGGTTTGTGTTTTATGACTATGGTTTGCCTGGTACTTCTAGTTTGGAACAAAAACAACCATTCGCAGTTTTAAGAAAAATAGACTGTCTCAAATGAGACTTCGGTGAGGGGTCGAGTACTACTAAGGTCGAAGCTATGGTCTCGCTTGCCAAAAGACTCTCGAGTACCACAAATGAGTAGTTCGGTTTCTAAACAGTTTCGACCACTCTTTCGCTACTTCTTAGCAGTTTTAACAATCCACATAAACTAAGACTCAATGACTTTTTAAAGTCAATTCTCTACTTTCGACCCATTTAGATTCTAAACTACATTCGACTATTTCTAACCGCAATTCTTTCACTACATCGACTTATCTTTTTATCCACATTAAACCCACTTGAATCTAATTCGACCTATTCTTAAGTTTCAAAACTGTATTCGCAACTTACTCTCCATTTTATCAATAATCACATTCATGTAAAACTAATTCGACCTAACTTCTACTTATATAGATCGAATGAAAAACAATTATAAAACAATATCAAGAAATTAATGATAAACCTGAGATTTGTGGAATGTTTCGAACACTAATCTAGTTCTCCAATCCGAATCCAAGAGCTCCAATATCGACCCACCACAGCTTCTTATTCGAATCACAGCTTGACCCAACTCTTGAGAACTTCTCAATTTCTTGGTGTGTTGTGTATTTGTGTGATTCGAATAGCTCATGAGAGGTGCGAATTTATGGAGGATTGTGGAGTTAAGCTCCATACCTCTTTCGGATTGTTGGAGAATCAACCACCCTAATTGGTGTGATATCATTATACTTATGCCTCTATCTCCTAGGCACTCCCGTGACCAAGGATGGGACAAAGGATTCATGGTCAACCCTAATTAATTACGGATGGTGATGGTTCGGATTTTGGGTTTTTGGGGAAGTAGTTATGGCGACAAGACAAAGGGGGTGGTGTTTTTGAAGATAGTGGGTTTTGCCGAAAAAGTGATAGGAATGGAAGGTGGGGTTTGAAAGATGATGGTGTTATGGTTGGTTTGGGAAGTCGACAAGAACAAGGAAGAAAGAAGAAAAGTAGCAGCAGATATAAAGTTTGGATAGGGAAATATTGATGGAGTCAAAGGAGTAGCAGTATTGGAATTGGTGGGGATACCGACAAAACTAGAAGAAAAGAAATATATATGGATGTAGTAGTATTGTTAAAAGTTTAATAGAGCGTATATTGTGCTTTTAAATACCCGGGTCTCGCTAGACTGTGTCGGATCTGGCTTCGCTTAAATATCTCTAGCTCGAGAGTTTTAGAGTCGTCATAAATTATTTGTTTTTATTTCCGAGTTCGTATTTATTTTTATGATCTGTTTTGTACATTTTTCGTTTTGACCTATTAAACTTATGCCATACTATCACGGTGTCGGTACACGTGCGGTTCCAGTGAAAATGGAACGTGAGTTTTGTCACAGGGTTCGTTTTGAAATCTCACTAGTTATTCCTCAGTAAAAATACATATATAGCAATATTTCGAATGCAAAGGTGAATAAAATAACTTGATTAAAATTCATAATCAATTGCTTCGGGTTTACAGAAAGTTAATAACTCGAAAATTTTGGGTTATTACAGTACCTACTCCTAATTCTGAATTCCGTCCCGGAATTCTTAGTCCGTGGTAGTGGTTGGTGTTGGCTCGGGAAAAAGGTGTGGATATTTGGCACGAATTCGGTCTTCACGTTCCCACGTGAACTCTGGTCCTCTATTTGAGTTCCATCGAACCTTGACGATGGGAATGCGGCTTTGTTTTAGTTGTTTCACATCTCGGTCCATAATTTCTACTGGTTACCTCTATAAAATTGAGCTTCTCGTCAAGCCGAAGTTCTTTGAACGGAATGATAAGGGTTTCATCTGATAAACACTTTTTCAGGTTTGATACGTGAAAGGTATTGTGTACTCTACTGAGTTCCATCAGAAGTTCAAGTTTATATGCCACTGGACCAACCCTTTCTAGGATCTTGAATGGTCCGACGTATCTGGGATTCAACTTACCACGCTTCCCAAATCTAATCATTCCTTTCCAAGGAGATACCTTCAACATGACTCTGTCCCCAACTTGAAACTCCATGGGTTTTCTTCTCACTTCGGCATAACTTTTCTGTCTGTCCCGGGCGGCTTGTAAGCGTTGTTTGATTTCGACAATCTTTTCGGTGGTCTCGTGAATGAGTTCGGGCCCGGTGATTTGTGCATCCCCAACTTCGGTCCAACAGATGGGTGAACGACATTTCCTACCATAAAGTGCTTCGAATGGAGCAGCTTTAATGCTAGCGTGATAACTATTGTTGTATGAAAACTCTACTAACGGTAAGTGTTTATCCCATCCTTTTCCAAAGTCGATCACACATGCTCGCAGCATGTCTTCCAAGGTTTGGATAGTTCTCTCACTCTGACCATCAGTCTGCGGGTGGTAGGCGGTACTCATATCTAACTGTGTATTCAAAGCCTTCTGCAACGACCGCCAGAAGTTTGACGTAAAATGACTATCTCGGTCGGAGATGATGGAAACCGGCACTCCATGTCGTGAGACTATTTCCTTCAAATATAATCGCGCAAGGGTATCCATACTATCTGTTTCTTTGATTGCAAGGAAGTGCGCAGATTTAGTGAGACGATCAACAATGACCCAAATGGTGTCAAGTCCACCCGAGGTTTTAGGTAGCTTTGTGATGAAGTCCATTGTAATCCTTTCCCATTTCCATGTTGGAATCTCTGGCTGTGTTAACATTCCGGACGGCCGTTGGTGTTCTGCTTTTACTCTAGCACATGTCAAACATTTTCCGACATACACAGCGATGTCGGCCTTCATGTTTGGCCACCAATACAACTTCTTGAGATCCTGATACATCTTATCAGCCCCCGGATGAATGGAATATTTCGACTTATGGGATTCATGCATGATGAGATCGCGCAGTCCTCCGTATAGTGGAATCCATGCTCTGTCACCGAAACACAACGTCCCATCTTGTTTTCTCACAAAACCGTTCTCAATTTCTGGCATCCTATGAATCTTCTCATTCGGTCGGTTTTCTTCCTTCAGGGCTCCGGCCTGAGCTTCTAAAATTTTGGCTGGGAGTGGTGACCTAACTGTAATTCCCAAAGATCGAACTCTAAGGGGTTTGATTCGTTCCTTTCGACTTAAGGCATCAGCCACTACGTTTGCCTTTCCGGGATGATAACGAATCTCACAATCATAATCACTGAGTAACTCCAACCATCGGCGTTGTCGCATGTTCAGCTCCTTCTGATCTAGTATGTGTTGAAGGCTCTTGTGATCTGTAAACACCTTGCGCTTGGTGCCATACAAATAGTGTCTCCACATCTTAAGAGCGAACACTACTGCACCTAACTCAAGATCGTGGGTCGTGTAGTTCTTTTCGTGGGTTTTGAGCTATCGGGAAGCATATGCGATAACCTTACTCCTTTGCATTAATACAGCTCCCAAGCCTTGGCACGATGCATCGCAATACGCCTCGAAGTCTTCACTTCCTTCGGGTAGTGCTAAGATCAGAGCTTCGCAAAGCTTTTGTTTTAACAGTTGGAATGACGTCTCTTGCTCTTCACCCCAGTCAAAATTCTTCTTCTTTTGGGTCAATTCCGTCAAAGGTTTGGCGATTTTAGAGAAACTCTCGATGAATCTCCGGTAGTATCCAGCAAGACCTAAAAATTGACGTATCTCCGTGGGGTTTGCAGGAGATGCCCAATTCTTAACAGCTTCGATTTTTGTGGGGTCCACGTGAATACCTTTGCTGTCGATGACATGCCCCATAAATTGCACTTTCTCAATCCAAAAATCACACTTGGAAAATTTGGCATACAGTTTCTTTCCTTCGAGCAGTCCTAGGATAGTTCTCAAATGCTCCGCATGTTCTTCCTTGCTACGGGATTAGATGAGGATGTCATCTATGAACACAATTACGAACTTGTCCAAATATGGCTTGCACACTCGGTTCATTAGGTCCATGAACACGGCTGGTGTGTTTGTCAGTCCAAATGGCATCACTTGGAACTCGTAGTGCCCGTATCGTGTACGAAACGCGGTCTTCGGTATGTCTTCCTCCTTAACTCTCAGCTGATGGTACCCTGACCTTAAATCAATTTTTGAGTATACACTCGATCCTTGCAGTTGGTCAAACAGGTCATCGATTCTAGGCAGTGGGTATCGGTTCTTCACGGTGAGCTTGTTCAACTCGCGATAATCGATGCACATTCGGAAGGATCCATCCTTCTTTTTGACAAACAGCACCAGAGCTCCCCATGGCGAAGAACTCGGGCGTATGAATCCTTTATCTGACAATTCTTGCAATTTCTCTGACAGTTCTTTCATCTCGGATGGTGCCAACCTATAAGGTGCTCGTGCCACCGGTGCTGCTCCTGGCACTAGCTCGATCTGAAATTCTACTTGTCGGGTTGGCGGGAGGCCAGGCAAGTCTTCAGGAAATACTTCAGGAAAATCTCTAACTATCGGTACATTTTCTAGTCGCTTCTCCTCCGACTTCGTCTCGATTACTTGTGCCAGAAATGCAAGACATCCTCGTTCGATATACTTCATTGTTTTGAAGCATGATATGATACTCAGTCGAGTCTTACTCCGTTTGCCGCGGACGACTAAAGTTTCTCCTTCACATGGGATGTGAACAACTTTCTCGTCGCATATTATTCTGGCGTGGTTCTTGGATAACCAATCCATGCCGATGACTACGTCGAAACTACCAAGCTGGATGGGCATGAGGTCTATGTCAAACGGTTGGTTTAGTAGAAGCAGGGTGCAGTTTCAGATTACGGTGTTAGTTTTTACTAGTTTGCCGTCAGCTAGTTCTATTTCGTAGGTGGTGTTCAATTTAGTCGGGGTAATATCAAGTAGAGATGCAAATGAAGAAGATACAAAACTTTTGTCGGCTCCAGAATCAAATAAAACTTTAGCAGGGTGGTTATTAAGAGGAAACGTACCCGTCACGACATCGGGATCTTGTTCGACATTTCCATCTCCTAGCACATATGCTCTCCCGTGAGCATTGTTGACGGGGTTGGCAACCTGATTCGGACACTGGTTCTTGTAGTGCCCCCTTCTTACCACATCCATGGCACACTACGGCCACTGGTTGCAGGTTGGCTCCTGTGGCCTTGCAGTCTTGGTTCTTGTGGCCGGTTTTCTGACACTTTCCACATTTAGCGAAACAGGGTCCATGATGGTGCAACTTACATCGGTTGCACATGGGAGCGGGTCCAGCATAGCCCCCAGTTCCAGTAGGTGTGGCAATGTAAGCCCTGGCAGTTTCCTGCCGGCGATTCTGTTGGTTGTGATGGTGGTTCCGGTTTTGCTGATAGCCTTGTGTGTTGTTGCGGTTGTGGCTTTGGTTATGGTGAGAGTTGTTGTTGTTGTGATTGTTTCTACGATCATCAAATTTTCTTTTGTGGTCGTTGCTTCCCTGAGCCTGATTTCCCTTTCCAGTAACTTCTGAGCAGTCTCCATGGCTTCCTCCAGTGTTTGTGGTTTGGACACCGTGACATCTCCTTCTATGCTTCTGGGTAATCCTTCAACATACCTTTCCAGTGTCTTCTCGAAATCCGGCACCTTGGTTGGGCATAGTATGGAGAGCTCTTGGAATCTCCTATCATAAGCCCTAAGATCATATCCTTTTACCACCAAGCGGTCAAACTCATCTTCCATCTTTCGAATTTCGGTGCGAGGACAATACTTCTTCAACATCTTCTGTTTAAACTCAGCCCAAGGAAGTTGGTAAGTGATGAAGCGAAAAGTGTACCGCTTTTAGGGGGTCATTTAAGCCCTAAATCGTATTTATTTGATCAAATATTGCCCTAAATCGTTCCTTTTGTCATTTTAGGTACTTTGGAGAAGAAATCTGGAAAAGGAAGCATTTTGGACGTTTTTGGAGCATAAAAGTGAAGAAAACGACAAAGTCTCCAAAGCTGCTGGAAAAGTACACTTGACGGCGTCAAGGATTGCTCCTGACGGCGTCATGGCTTGGCAAAAGAGGTGGATATGACAAAATACACGTGACGCGCCAGAGAGTTTTACAATGGAAAGTCTGACGGCGTCACCCTTTAAGGTGATCAAGGCCATCACGGTTTAAGTTAAAGAGAGACGGCGTCAAGCACTATTCTGACGGCGTCAACCCTTGATAGGCCAGAGCGGATTTTGGAGGATTAAAGAGGGACGGCGTCAGGAAGACCATCCGGGAACCCTAGCCGCGGCGAGGTGACGGCGTCACCTCCAACAACGTGACGCCGTCAGCCCCTAAACTCTATATATAGTTTTGCAATTTTTAGTCATTGGTGTGCAACTTTGTGAGGAGAAACCCTAAGACGAATTTTCTGCCAATTTTAAGGGTTTTATACCCTTGGATCTCCCATGTTTAATTGAAGATAAGTAATCATTTAATCATTCAATATGTCTATGTGTTGTTTGATTATATCTTGTTCTTGTCTTTTAATTAACATGCTAGGCTAGATTTATCTTGTGTTTGCTTAGATCTAATGAAACCTAACTATTGATTATTGGTTATTAGTGTGTTATTAATTGTATTGGATAATTGTTTATCGATGTTAGGCTTAAGAAAACTGGCTAACCTCCTATACGGTAATTTGTTTGAACGTCTTAAGAAACATGAACCAATGCGTACTAAGGTTTTTATGGTTGTATTTAATGCATGAGCGAATTCTAGTGATCCCATGTTAGGAGCTTCTTAGCCGGCTCGACATAGGAGTGAAGTAGGAGCTTGTAGAGTTGGGGAAGTACGTACGGCACCCCACGATTTGTATTAAGGAATACACCCGTCATCCACGCAATTAATACACACTAATCAACCGGTAAAAGATAGTTAGGGAGTAAGGAAATCTAAGTAAACACATTTCTCTCCACATAAGTTTCACAACCTTTTCATTTTCAGTTATTTTATTTTATTTGCATTTGTAGTATTTGGGTTAGTTGACTAGCAACTAATTCCGCCCACTCCTTAAAACCCGAGATTTTACTTGCTTTCCATAAATTATAAAAAAATACAAAAAGAATCTTCCCTCACCCTTAGACCTATTAGAGTAGTTTTTCAATCCTAACGACACTATTCCCCTAGAGAACGATCAATCCCCCGGTACTTGCCACTTCACTATACTACATCGGTCAGGTACACTGCCTGGTGGGGATTGCAAGCTTCTCGAGATCCCTCGAGAGGTAAAACCTGTTGTAAGGTCGCAAAACCACGCATCAAGTCTTTGGCGCCGTTGCCGGGGAATAGTTATTGTTTAGGTTGAATTTTTATTTTATTAGGTCTACTCACTAGATTCCTTTCTAGTGAGATTTTTTATTTTATTTTTCTAGGATTTCTTGTAGTCTATCTTTTTCTTTGTGCCCTTTGTTTGTAAAACCATTTTCATTTGTCACTACGATGGATGAAATTCCATTTAGATCATTGACAATAGAGGAACAATTATATTTCACCAATAGATTTGTTTCCTATCATTCCTATGAATTTTTGTGTGATCTTTGTGATTTCCAAAAGGAGTTAGGGGTAAGGTTAGATGGGTTTAATGAATTCTATGCATGTGAGATTTCTATTAGACGAGCATTATCTGGATCAATTCCTTTTAGTCAGGCCCTTTGGATGAATTTTGAGGAAAGCTTCCTAACCATGACCCATAAGTGGAACGAATTGGTGGATTCGTATGAGCAAAGAGACCTAGTTTCTAAGATCATGGACTTAGAATCAAACCAAGATTCTGAGATGGTTAGTTGCATGAGTGGGATAGATTTCACCAAAACATACGACACACATGAGGGTAGAGTTGAGCCACCTAGGTGCATGTTGGGGATAGACTTCAACAAATCACATAATAAGCACATAGGTAATCAAGATAAGATGGAGGATAAAGTAGAAAATCCAAGTCCACCAAGTACTCCACAAAACCCACCATCATTCGAGGCACCCACACCGCCCGTGACTTACCCGGAAGAAGTAGAAGAGACTATAGGAACCCCAATAGAGGTAGAACCTTTGAACCAAACACAACTAGAGGATATAGGTTTGAATGCTTTTAGTGATCACAACCTTACTCTTAGTTCTATGGAAGTTCCTAGTTTTGATGAAGTGGAGCCTCAACCAAAACCGTTACCTAATCTTCCATCCTTGGATGAAAATTTAGGAATTGAAAAAGGCCCCGATCCACCCATCGAACCATATGATCCGGGTAGTTTTAGGTTGGAGGTTGTTGACTTTGAGCCTTGTAGAGAGGAAGCTAACATAGGAGTGAACCATAACCTCACATACTTACATCACCCATTCATGATTGATCGTAAGAAACATTATGGGTTTAAACCGGGTTTATTAGGTCAAGATGGATTCCTAACTAGGAATCTCTCGAAGTTGTTAGAAAATGATCCCTTTTTAGGAGAAAACTTTAATTCACCCATTGACCAAAGTGAACTAGGTAAGGTTATGATGAAAGGAGCACACCCCTTTGAGTATATAATTCATCCACCACTCTTTCCTCACGTGGCATACTTCCACCAAGATGGTGTGTATAGCTACTATCACCCGCACTTAATCCTAAGTGTAGGAAAAACCTCTCCTTTATCCGTTAAATAAGGGTAGAGTCAGGCTCGTGACTCGAACAAAAACAAGCGCTTCTTGGGAGGCAACCCAAGCTTTATTTGCTTTGTGTGTTTATTTATTTGTTTGTTTGATTTTATTTGCTTCCGTATGTATGTTTAATTTTTATTATTATTGATTCATGTTCGAAACTAAATTGTGAAAATGATTTATTTTGTTTTTAACCTCGTCTTAATTACATATAAAGGTATTTTGCAAAAGTTAAGTGTAAGGGAAATCCAAATCGGTTTATTAGAACAAATGAACATGAATCATAACAATAATAAATTAACATACATATTAGTAATTGTTTGAGTCAAATGCTTGTATCGAGTCATAATGATATTTTACAGGAATTCCAGGAAGTAAGGTATAGGTTTTTCCAGAAATTTTCCGGAAACTTAACATGAGAATTCTGTCAGATCATTTCTGACGGCGTCAGGTTTTAATTTTCTGAAATTTTTGAAAGTTTTGTTTTCATAAAAAGTTTTTATTAAATCTCTAACTTATAAACTCCAGGAATCTGCAAAATAATCATTCCACAAGCATTATATCCTTATATAGATTTATCCCGCCGATGTTATGCAGGTTTTCGTGTTTGTTTTCTCAGGTTTAACAGGTTATTTTGGACAAGGAGATGTATGTGGAATCAAGCTTTCGGCGATGCTTTAGTCTTGGAGCTTCTACATTCTCTTGGAAGAAGATCTAACCATGTTACCTCTTTATCCACCGAACGAATCAGGGGAGTATTTGATTTCATTCTTTTACCTTATTTACTTTTACATCTTGTTATTTGAACATTGGGGACAATGTTCATCTTAAGTGTAAGGGGGGGGGGGGGTAAAAGTACGATACTTTAGAAAATGCAATTACGCTTGATTTTTGTTTGTTTAATGGTAGATGTGTAATAAAACTGAGATAAATACCTGTTAAGGCAATTTTAGTGCCAAATTTAAATTTTTTTTACAACATATAGGAGTGAAACTTTGATCTTAATGAGCGTCTCATGGATAGGAGTTATATGACTAGCACAAAACCGTACCACTAAAAAATTTTCCACCCCCAAATATGTGAGGTTCGCCCCTAGAATTGGTAGGAAAAGCATTTATGCTATGATGTGTGTACCGGTAGCACTTAGATTCTAGAACTTGCGTTAGGACCATTCCGAGGCCACAAGTGAGACTACATTCGTGTAGTTAGATTTACTACATGATAAGAGGCATTAGGATTAACCCATTGTTTTACACCTGTGTTTTTGTTATAATTACATTGGCTACATTGGTCAAGTAATTCTCCCACACCCTTTGCGTTGTACTCATTTTTAGTACACGATACCTCTAGTACACCCCTCAGAGCCTATCTTTTCGTTTCTAACTTTAAGCATTTTACTTAAAGGAAGAATTTGTTACACCCCACTTAAATGTATTCCCAAATTGCCTTAGCCTACCTTGTATGCACTCGTCTTTAGTGCATTATTGTGACAACATTTGTTTAAACCCTTAGTTAATTATCTAATTGATTACTGATTGCGTGGTTTTGTAACCTTACAACAGGTTTTACCTCTCGAGGGATCTCAAGAGGCTTACAACCCCACCAGGCAGTGTACCTGACCGATGTAGTATAGTGTAGTGGTAAGTACGGGGGGATTGATCGTTCTCCACAGGGAATAGTGTTCGTTAGGTATGAAAGGCTACTCTAATTAGGCCTAAGGGTTGAGGAAGATTCTTTTTTATATTTTTATAATTTTATGAAAGCAAGTAAAATCTCGGGTTTTGAAGGAGTGGGCGGAATTAGTTGCTAGTCAACTAACCCAAATTACTACGAATGCAAATAAATTAAATAACTGAAAATAAAATGTGGTGAGAAACTTATGTGTAGAGAAATGTGTTTACTTAGATTTCCTTACTCCCTAACTATCTTTTACCGGTTAATTAGTGTGTATTAGTCGCGTGGATGACGGGTGTATTCCTTAATACCATTCGTGGGGTGGCGTACTTACTTCCCCAACTCTACAAGCTCCTACTTCACTCCTATGTCGAGCCGGCTAGGAAGCTCCTAACATGGGATCACTAGAATTCGCTTGTGCATTAAATACAACCATAAAAACCTTTAGTACGCATTTGGTTCATGTTTCTTAAGACGTTCAAGCAAGTTACCGAATAGGAAGTTAGCCAGTTTTCTTAAGCCTAACATAGATAAACAATCATCCAATACAACTAATAACACATTAACAACCAATAATCAATAGCTAGGTTTCATTAGATCTAAGCAAACACAAGATAAATTTAGCCTAACATGTTAAACAAAAGACAAGAATAAGATAGAATCAAACAACACATAGACATATTGAATGATTAATTGATAACTTATCTTTCAATGAAACATGGAAGATCTCAAGGCAAAAAGCCCTGAAAAAGTAGCTAAAATCGTCTTAGGGTTTTCTCCCAAAACTCCACACACTAAGCCCTCCTCTTTAATGACAAAAAATTAGAAAACTATATATAGATTTTTGGATCTGACGGCGTCACCTTATGGAGTGTGACGCCGTCACCTCGCCGCTTTTAGGGTTCCCGGATGACCTTCTTGACGCCGTCCCTCTTTAGCTCTTCAAAAATCCATTCTGGCTTATCAAGGCTTGACGCCGTCGAACCATGAACGTGACGCCGTCCCCTTATGATTTAAGCCGTGACGCCCTCGATCAAGTTAAAGCGTGACGCCGTCAGAATTCACATGCTATTTTCACTGGCCCGTCATGAGTAAATTTCACGTCCAACTTTTCTTGCCAAGGCATGACGCCGTCTAGAGTAAATCTTGACGCCGTCAAGAGTAACTTTTAGCCGATTTTTGAGACTTTGCCGTTTTCTTCACTTTAATGCTCCAAAAACGTCCAAAATGCCTCCTTTTCCAGATTTCTCCTCAAAAGTACCTAAAATGACAAAAGAAACGATTTAGGGCAATATTTGATCAAATATATACGATTTAAGGCTTAAATGACCCCTTAAAAGCGGTACACTTTTCGCCTCATCAAATACCCTTACACTTGAGATTTGCTTGTCCTCAAGCAAATGCGCTTTTATTCTAATCAAAATACAAGTTAGGGGTCATTTAATGCTAACATAAAAGTAATTACAACAAATAATCGTTCCACTTCAATCATAATAAGCACGGAGATTACATACTAGCACCTCACAAGTAGTGTTTAGATACTCACATCTCTCAAGTGTCATCAAAATAAATCTCATAAATGAAAACGGAAAATATCTCTCACTACCTGTCATAGCAAATAGATTACCATAGGCTTGGGAAAGGATCGAAAACCTCCTCCACTAGGCGTAAGCACCTAAGATAAACTATCAAAGAGGGCTTTTAAATGGGTTATAACGTTAGGTGTAGGGAAAAGGAAAACACGGTTTGGTTGGATAAAGGATATTTTACTGGTGGCGAGTTAAAGATCTTGATCGATTACATGTACTATACAATGTTGCTAAGCCAAGACTAGACTCGATCTTAAGCTAAAAACAAAATAACAAAAATATAAAATAAACATAAAATGAAACGGGATGGTAGTCCGTATGTTTTTTCTATTTTTCTTTTTCTCATTTTTTTTTGTATTTTTCTTGATTTTTTTTTTTTTTTTTTTTTTTTTTTTTTTTTTGCATACACTTTTGCCCTACCATCCAAAATAATACATCATAGGGGCATTGCATCCCCCTTACACTTGAACTTTTACATAACTTTACAAATAACTATTCTAATGACTCGAATTAAGATAATTAAAAAACTTGGAGTACTTTTAAAACATTTAGCACATATGGGGGTAATAAATGATGTTCATCCCCATTACTCCATTACACTAGTACTTTACCCATGAGTCCCAATCGTCCCAAAACAATATGTACAAGGATATGACTCGACTTAGCAACCATGTAATCAACTAGATAATTAACTTGGGTTTAAAACAAATGTTGACACAATAATGCACTAAAAATGAGTGCATACAAGGTAGGCTAAGGCGATTTGGGTGTACATTTAAGTGGGGTGTAACAAATTCTTCCTTTAAGTAAAATGCTTAAAGGTCAAAACGAAAAGATAGGCTCTGAGGGGTGTACTAGGGGTATCGTGTACTAAAAATGAGTACAACGCAAAGGGTGTGGGAGAATTACTTGACCAATGTAGCCAATGTAATTATAACAAAAACACAGGTGTAAAACAATGGGTTAATCCTAATGCCTCTTATCATGTAGTAAATCTAACTACACGAATGTAGTCTCACTTGTGGCCTCGGAATGGTCCTAACGCAAGTTCAAGAATCTAAGTGCTATCGGTACACACATCATAGCATAAATGCTTTTCCTACCAATTCTAGGGGCGAACCTCACATATTTGGGGGTGGAAAATTTTTTAGTGGTACGGTTTTTGTGCTAGTCATATAACTCCTATCCGTGAGACGCTCATTAAGATCAAAGTTTCACTCCTATATGTTGTAAAAAATTTTAAATTTGGCACTAAAATTGCCCTATCAGGTATTTATCTCAGTTTTATTACACATCTACTATTAAACAAACAAAAATCAAGCGTAATAGCATTCTCTAATCGTACTTTTACCCCCCTTACACTTAAGATGAACATTGTCCCCAATGTTCAAATAACAAATGTAAAAGCATAAAGTAAAAGAATGAAATCAAATACTCCCCTGATTCGCTCGGTGGATAATGAAGTAACACGGTTAGATCTTCTTCCAAAGAGAATGTAAAAGCTTCATGACTAATGCATCGCCAAAAGCTTGATCCAAAACATTTCCTTGTCCAAAATAACCTGTTAAACCTGAGAAAACAAACACGAAAAACCAAAGCATCAAACCGAACAAAGACAACTCACAACTAGGTGTAATTCCAGACTTAGAAATAAAACAATAAAAGATATAATGCTTGCGGAATGAATGTTTTGCAGGTTCCTGGAGTTTATAAGTTAGAGATTTAATAAAAACTTTTTATGAAAACAAAACTTTCAAAAATTTCAGAAAATTAAAACCTGACGCCGTCAGGTTGTAATTCCTGACGCCGTCAGAAATGATCTGACAGAATTCTCATGTTAAGTTTCCGGAAAATTTCTGGAAAAACCTATACCTCATTTCCTGGAAATCCTGCAAAATATCATTATGACTCGATACAAGCATTTGACTCAAACAAATACTAATATGTACGTTAATTTAATATTATTATGATTCATGTTCATTTGTTCTAATAAACCGATTTGACTTTCCCTTACACTTAACTATTGCAAAATACCTTTATATGTAGTTAAGACGAAGTTAAAAACAAAATAAAGCATTTTCACAATTTTAGTTTTGAACATGAATCAATAATAATAAAAATTAAACATACATACGGAAGCAAATAGAATCAAACAAACAAATAAATAAACACACAAAGCAAATAAATAAATAACGCTTGGGTTGCCTCCCAAGAAGCGCTTGTTTTTGTTCGAGTCATGAGCCTGACTCTACCCTTATTTAATGGATAAAGGAGAGGTTTTCCCTACACTTAGGATTAAGTGCGGGTGATAGTAGCGATACACACCAGCTCGGTAGGAGTATGCCACGTGAGGAAAGAGTGGTGGATGAATTATATGCTCAAAGGGGTGTGCTCCTTTCATCATAACCTTGCCTAGTTCACTTTGGTCAATGGGTGATTTTGAGTTTCCTCCTAAAAAGGGATCATCTTCTATCAACTTCGAGAGACTCCTAGTTGGGAATCCATCTTGACCTAATAAACCCGGTTTTAAACCCATAATGTTTCTTGTGATCAATCATGAATGGGTGATGTAAGTATGTAAGGTCATGTTTCACTCCTATATTGGCTTCCTCTCTACAAGGCTTAGAGTCTACTACCTCCAACGTAAAACTACCCGGACTATATGGTTTGATGGGTGGATCGGGACCTTTTTCATTTCCTAAATTCACATCTAAAGATGGAAGATTAGGTAACGATTTTGGTTGAGGCTCTGGTTCATCAAAACTAGGAACTTCCATAGAACTAAGAGTAAGGTTGTGATCACTAAAAGCATTCAAACCTATATCCTCTAGTTGTGTTTGGTTCAAAGGTTCTACCTCTATTGGGGTTCCTATAGTCTCTTCTACTTCTTTCGGGTAAGTCACGGGCGGTGTATGTGTCTCAAATGATGGTAGGACTTGTGGGGTACTTGGTGGGCTTATGTTACTTACCTCATCATTCCTTATGTCAAGATCACCTATATCCTCATCATGTGTTTTAGTAGGATCTAACCCTAACATTTTCCCAAGTATCTCAAGTGCTTCTCTAGGCATCTTAACTTCTATATCCGAATCATAAGGATCATCCTCAATATTATGACTGCTATATTCAAATTGCCCAAAAGATTCATCATGTGTTTCTTGAGATTCATCGTCATCGATCATAAAACCTAGGTCTTTTTGATCAATGTGATCATGCTCGGCTAGATCCTCCATCACATCAAGGTCACCTATGTGTTTGTTTTGTACTATGGCATTACATGACATCCACTTAGGTATCTCAACACTAACATATTCATCCCCAAACAAACTTGTTTCATGATCCTTGAAATTTATATTCAATTGACTTGTACTAACGTTTGTTGGGTTGTCTACCCTATAATAATATTGGGCACAATCTTCTATGGCATCCCATGCTTCTTCAGCACTTAATTCCCTAAAGTCCCCATTGGCAAAATCCTCAATGCGCATTTGGTCATATTGGCCAACACGATAGTAAAAGGTTCGGGTTAGGGATGCTAAAGCGAAACTATGATGAGGGAATTTTCGGAGTAAATTTCTAAAACGAGTCCATGCATCATATATGGGTTCATCTCGATATTGTTTGAAATTCGAGATGTCAATAGGGTAGAATGGCCTTTGTGGTTGGTGGTATGGTGGATTCGCGTACTCCATAATGGTGAACGGAAGAGTCAATGGAAATTACGAACAAACACACAAAGAAAAAGATAGACTAAAGAAAACCTAAAAATAGAAAATAAAAATCTCACTAGAAAGGAATCTAGTGAGTAGACCTATAAAATAAAAATTCAACCTAAACAATAACTATTCCCCGGCAATGGCGCCAAAAACTTGATTGCGTGGTTTTGTAACCTTACAACAGGTTTTACCTCTCGAGGGATCTCAAGAGGCTTACAACCCCACCAGGCAGTGTACCTGACCGATGTAGTATAGTGTAGTGGTAAGTACGGGGGGATTGATCGTTCTCCACAGGGAATAGTGTTCGTTAGGTATGAAAGGCTACTCTAATTAGGCCTAAGGGTTGAGGAAGATTCTTTTTTATATTTTTATAATTTTATGAAAGCAAGTAAAATCTCGGGTTTTGAAGGAGTGGGCGGAATTAGTTGCTAGTCAACTAACCCAAATTACTACGAATGCAAATAAATTAAATAACTGAAAATAAAATGTGGTGAGAAACTTATGTGTAGAGAAATGTGTTTACTTAGATTTCCTTACTCCCTAACTATCTTTTACCGGTTAATTAGTGTGTATTAGTCGCGTGGATGACGGGTGTATTCCTTAATACCATTCGTGGGGTGGCGTACTTACTTCCCCAACTCTACAAGCTCCTACTTCACTCCTATGTCGAGCCGGCTAGGAAGCTCCTAACATGGGATCACTAGAATTCGCTTGTGCATTAAATACAACCATAAAAACCTTTAGTACGCATTTGGTTCATGTTTCTTAAGACGTTCAAGCAAGTTACCGAATAGGAAGTTAGCCAGTTTTCTTAAGCCTAACATAGATAAACAATCATCCAATACAACTAATAACACATTAACAACCAATAATCAATAGCTAGGTTTCATTAGATCTAAGCAAACACAAGATAAATTTAGCCTAACATGTTAAACAAAAGACAAGAATAAGATAGAATCAAACAACACATAGACATATTGAATGATTAATTGATAACTTATCTTTCAATGAAACATGGAAGATCTCAAGGCAAAAAGCCCTGAAAAAGTAGCTAAAATCGTCTTAGGGTTTTCTCCCAAAACTCCACACACTAAGCCCTCCTCTTTAATGACAAAAAATTAGAAAACTATATATAGATTTTTGGATCTGACGGCGTCACCTTATGGAGTGTGACGCCGTCACCTCGCCGCTTTTAGGGTTCCCGGATGACCTTCTTGACGCCGTCCCTCTTTAGCTCTTCAAAAATCCATTCTGGCTTATCAAGGCTTGACGCCGTCGAACCATGAACGTGACGCCGTCCCCTTATGATTTAAGCCGTGACGCCCTCGATCAAGTTAAAGCGTGACGCCGTCAGAATTCACATGCTATTTTCACTGGCCCGTCATGAGTAAATTTCACGTCCAACTTTTCTTGCCAAGGCATGACGCCGTCTAGAGTAAATCTTGACGCCGTCAAGAGTAACTTTTAGCCGATTTTTGAGACTTTGCCGTTTTCTTCACTTTAATGCTCCAAAAACGTCCAAAATGCCTCCTTTTCCAGATTTCTCCTCAAAAGTACCTAAAATGACAAAAGAAACGATTTAGGGCAATATTTGATCAAATAAATACGATTTAAGGCTTAAATGACCCCTTAAAAGCGGTACACTTTTCGCTTCATCAATTACATGGTTGCTAAGTCGAGTCATATCCTTGTACATATTGTTTTGGGACGATTGGGACTCATGGGTAAAGTACTAGTGTAATGGAGTAATGGGAAAGAACAACATTATTACCCCCATATGTGCTAAATATTTTAAAAAGTACTCCAAGTGTTTCGATTATCTTAATTCGAGTCATTAGAATAGTTATTTGTAAAGTTATGTAAAAGTTCAAGTGTAAGGGGAATGCAACGCCCCTATGATGTATTATTTTGGATGGTAGGGCAAGAGTGTATGGAAAAAAATAATAAAATAAAAAATCAAGAAAAATACAAAAAAAATGAGAAAAAGAAAAGTAGAAAAAACATACGGACTACCATCCCGTTTCATTTTATGTTTATTTTATGTTTTTGTTATTTTGTTTTTAGCTTAAGTCGAGTCTAGTCTTGGCTTAGCAACGCCATATTGTACATGTAATTAATCAAGATCTTTAACTCGCCACCAGTAAAATATCCTTTATCCAACAAAACCGTGTTTATCATATCCCTACATCTAACGTTATAACCCGTTTAAAAGCCCTCTTTGATAGTTTATCTTAGGTGCTTACGCCTAGTGGAGGAGGTTTTTGATCCTTTCCCAAGCCTATGGTAATCTATTTGCTATGACAGGTAGTGAGAGATATTATCCGTTTTCATTTATGAGATATACTTTTATGACACCTGAGAGATGTGAGTATCTAAACACTACTTGTGAGGTGCTAGTTTGTAATCTCCGTGCTTATTATGATTTAAGTGGAACGACTATTTATTGTAATTACTTTTATATTAGCATTAAATGACCCCTAACTTGTATTTTGATTAGAATAAAAGCGCATTTGCTTGAGGACAAGCAAATCTCAAGTGTAAGGGTATTTGATGAAGCGAAAAGTGTACCGCTTTTAGGGGGTCATTTAAGCCCTAAATCGTATTTATTTGATCAAATATTGCCCTAAATCGTTCCTTTTGTCATTTTAGGTACTTTGGAGAAGAAATCTGGAAAAGAAAGCATTTTGGACGTTTTTGGAGCATAAAAGTGAAGAAAACGACAAAGTCTCCAAAGCTGCTGGAAAAGTACACTTGACGGCGTCAAGGATTGCTCCTGACGGCGTCATGGTTTGGCAAAAGAGGTGGATATGACAAAATACAAGTGACGCGCCAGAGAGTTTTACAATGGAAAGTCTGACGGCGTCACCCTTTAAGGTGATCAAGGCCATCACGGTTTAAGTTAAAGAGAGACGACGTCAAGCACTATTCTGACGGCGTCAACCCTTGATAGGCCAGAGCGGATTTTGGAGGATTAAAGAGGGACGGCGTCAGGAAGACCATCCGGGAACCCTAGCCGCGGCGAGGTGACGGCGTCACCTCCTACAACGTGACGCCGTCAGCCCCTAAACTCTATATATAGTTTTGCAATTTTTAGTCATTGGTGCGCAACTTTGTGAGGAGAAACCCTAAGACGAATTTTCTGCCATTTTTAAGGGTTTTATACCCTTGGATCTCCCATGTTTAATTGAAGATAAGTAATCATTTAATCATTCAATATGTCTATGTGTTGTTTGATTATATCTTGTTCTTGTCTTTTAATTAACATGCTAGGCTAGATTTATCTTGTGTTTGCTTAGATCTAATGAAACCTAACTATTGATTATTGGTTATTAGTGTGTTATTAATTGTATTGGATAATTGTTTATCGATGTTAGGCTTAAGAAAACTGGCTAACCTCCTATACGGTAATTTGTTTGAACGTCTTAAGAAACATGAACCAATGCGTACTAAGGTTTTTATAGTTGTATTTAATGCATGAGCGAATTCTAGTGATCCCATGTTAGGAGCTTCTTAGCCGGCTCGACATAGGAGTGAAGTAGGAGCTTGTAGAGTTGGGGAAGTACGTACGCCACCCCACGATTGGTATTAAGGAATACACCCGTCATCCACGCAATTAATACACACTAATCAACCGGTAAAAGATAGTTAGGGAGTAAGGAAATCTAAGTAAATACATTTCTCTCCACATAAGTTTCACAACCTTTTCATTTTCAGTTATTTTATTTTATTTGCATTTGTAGTATTTGGGTTAGTTGACTAGCAACTAATTCCGCCCACTCCTTAAAACCCGAGATTTTACTTGCTTTCCATAAATTATAAAAAAATACAAAAAGAATCTTCCCTCACCCTTAGACCTATTAGAGTAGTTTTTCAATCCTAACGACACTATTCCCCTAGAGAACAATCAATCCCCCGGTACTTGCCACTTCACTATACTACATCGGTCAGGTACACTGCCTGGTGGGGATTGCAAGCTTCTCGAGATCCCTCAAGAAGGTAAAACCTGTTGTAAGGTCGCAAAACCACGCATCAGTAAGCTCTATCATTACCCATTTTATGAGCAGTGGCGTTCTACCACGACAGTGCATCATCTGCTAGAGTGCCAGTAGCAAAGGCGACTTTGTCATTTTCGGCACAACCACTTCTTGTAAAGCCAGTCTCTGAACGCTCAAACCATCGAGCTAACTCTGTCACTCCTTCAGTACCTTTAAAGGTTGGCGGTTTGCAACTCATGAATTCCTTGTATGTGCACTTGCGGGTTGCAACTGGCTCGCTCTCGGCAGTGGGCCTTGTTGCACTGCCGGTAGGAGTCGTGGCTGCAGCTTGAGCTATTAATGCAGCGGTCACGCTTTCCGTGATCAATCGGCGGATCTCTTCCGGAGTTATGATCGATCCGGCAACTGCTTCTGTAGTTCTGTTGCGGGTAGCCATGTTCTAACAATGACACAAGAACATATATTTAGGTTTTACGGTTAATATAATCAAGTGAGGTGTCATAATTGTCCTCATAATAGTAGCATACAACATCCTTATAAACAAAATCATCATAATTAATCATCACGACATGTCTGAATACAATCACAACACACATGGAATAATATGGTGACGTATAAAAGAAAATTACAACACATAAATGAAGAAAGCAACCATAACATAGATCAATATTGGTACATAGTAATCATAACTAACCATGAGTTTTAATAATTTGATACATTGTTTCCAAAAGAACAATACAATACAGATTATTAATACCACGCAGGGCAAGTTAAGATGTCACTACTACAACAATACGTGGCAAATCTACGAAGTGCCGGGTGCATCTCCAGGTCCGTGCTGTAAACCTCTAACTATCTCATTCAACTCATCCATCCTCTGGTCTCTGACTCTCTCTCTAGTCTGTATCTCTCCAATCGTATCTCCGAGAGTGTGAATGGTACTGCGGGCTACGGCCAGTGCCTCAGTCTGATGCTCCATCATCTGCTGCTGTATCGCTACCACATCTCTCAGCTG
Source organism: Artemisia tridentata subsp. tridentata (assembly GCA_021014915.2). Lineage (NCBI taxonomy): Eukaryota > Viridiplantae > Streptophyta > Magnoliopsida > Asterales > Asteraceae > Artemisia > Artemisia tridentata. The sequence continues at coordinate 408,169,205 of CP139507.1, forward strand.
CTGTATCTCCTGACTCTGTGTATCCATCCGATATCCAAACTCAGCAACGGTCTCTCTAACCTCCTCTAACTGGGTACCAAACAGATCAAATACCTCCTCCATAGCTATCCTACCAAACAGATCAAATCACTCCCCGGCAACGGCGCCAAAAACTTGATGTGTTTTTTTTACGTCTATAATAAACTACCAAGTTTTAAATTTATATTTTGCCGAACTAACCTATAGACTCTAAACACTAACGAGCAGTGTACCCGGTCAATGTAGATAGTTTCTAGGTAAGCAAGGGTCGTTCACTAGGAGTGAGATTTCTAATATACTAATTCTAGAGGTATTCGACTCTCCTAAACTAACGTAAAGGGGGGTTCAGCCTGAGAGACTGGCACGGGTTTGGTTTTATTCTAACTAAACTAAGATAAACAAACAATACAAGTATGAAGACACCAAAGATAGGAAGAACGGGTTAGCCAAGTCTAATCCATTTTATAGTTATACATGATTATGTCTACTTGTTTTAATTCATTCAATTGTTAATCGGCATATCAATTACGAAATTCTGTCACAATTAAGTAACTAGCCCTCGGGGCGGATATGACGAAAGATCATAGTGACTCGTCTAGCATCAATACTAACTTATTGCTTTAAACCATCTAACCTAGTTTGGTATTACACGCTACTAGTCCTATTAGGTTGTAGACACGTTCCGTTTATGCCAAACAATGATTCCTAATAGAGATTCGGGTTAACACGCATATAACTCAACCAAAGCAACCACAATTACAGGTAGTTAAGTCACATCAATTAAAGTTATAAGGATCATAACCTAGTTACATAGACTTCTACTAGTTATAAGCAATAAACGAGTTTTTATCAACAAGCACCCAATCCAATAACAAAGCAAACACATCGACAAAATCATAAAAACTAATAAAACTTCATAAACAAGGCTAACACCTAAGGGTGTTAGCCCATAATCTTTGTAACAAAGTACATAAACATAATCATAACGAATAAAGTATGAAACATAATGAATACGATACGCTAACCGAATGATTAAGTAATATAACAATGATTAGAGATGTTCTTCAAGGATGATTAGGTCTTCAATATTGATCTTCTACTGTTTGGAGAGGCTTTGATCGTCTGGGAATGCCCCTAAGGGTTCCCAAAGATCCCCTAATTCGTTAATGAGTTCAGTATTTATAGATTCTGAAATCTGGGTCGATACGGCGCATCTATAGAGTTAGATGCGCCGCATCTATAAGTAAACGTAGCCTCCAAGTCTGAAACTGACCCAATACGGCGCATCTAAATAACAGATGCGCCTCATCTCCCAATACGAGCGCATCTAAGGACCAGATGCGCCGCATCTCCTTCAAATACAGGTAGATCTCCTTTTTCTCTTTCCGTGGCCGCTTGAATCACCTAAAACGGAGTCCGGATGAAGATTTTATGGCCAAAATACGAAAGCATCTTCAAGTGTCGACTTGTAATCTTGACTTCTTCATTAAGCTTCTAATCTTCACTTGATCTCTTGAATTCTTGATAAGGATTGTATACGGCCGATACGGCGCATCGGATTGGTCTGATGCGGCGTATCAAGGTAACTTCGCGTGGGGTCCAAGATTATAATATTCTGGAATATTCGTACACCGTATTCAGATGCGGCGTATCTTGAATCTTCTATGCGGCGCATGTCCTTCAATATCTTGGATAATCTTTGGTGAAGTCTTGAGAGTGATATGCCGTATGTCAGAAATGTAATGCGGCGTATCTGGAGTGGAACAAGTTGGTTCTTCGTTGACCAAAGTTTCATATGCGGCGCATGGTATAATTACATGCGGCGCATTCTTCAAAGTCAGGCAATGGTCTTCGAATTCATCTAAGTATGATGATACGGCGTATCTGTCTAGAATGATACGGCGTATCTCCTTGAGTTTAGTAGACTTTTTCCATCTTGATCATTTATCTCCATATTTCGTCCAAAATCACTAACTTTCATCAAACGCTTGTTTATAACTGAGAATTACAAAAGTAAACGATTAAGTATCAATTCTCATATAAAGTGATATAAAACAAGTCAATAATATAGGATAAATGATGCTAATAATATGTCGTTATTTGATGTCATCAGTTGGTTTGGGAAGTCGACAAGAACAAGGAAGAAAGAAGAAAAGTAGCAGCAGATATAAAGTTTGGATAGGGAAATATTGATGGAGTCAAAGGAGTAGCAGTATTGGAATTGGTGGGGATACCGACAAAAATAGAAGAAAAGAAATATATATGGATGTAGTAGTATTGTTAAAAGTTTAATAGAGCGTATATTGTGCTTTTAAATACCCGGGTCTCGCTAGACTGTGTCGGATCTGGCTTCGCTTAAATATCTCTAGCTCGAGAGTTTTAGAGTCGTCATAAATTATTTGTTTTTATTTCCGAGTTTGTATTTATTTTTATGATCTGTTTTTTTACATATTTCGTTTTGACCTATTAAACTTATGCCATACTATCACGATGTCGGTACGCGTGCGGTTCCAGTGAAAATGGAACGTGAGTTTTGTCACAGGGTTCGTTTTGAAATCTCACTAGTTATTCCTCAGTAAAAATACATATATAGCAATATTTCGAATGCAAAGGTGAATAAAATAACTTGATTAAAATTCATAATCAATTGCTTCGGGTTTACAGAAAGTTAATAACTCGAAAATTTTGGGTTATTACACTAAAGATATTAAGAATTCGTTTAAAGGCTTACAAAACTCAATGCCGCATGTTTCTTTTATACTACAAGAAACCCTAATGCTGCATCACTAAGAAAACGTGTAAAGAGATACACACTATCTCTTCCTAAAATAACTCTAACAAACTTTCTAAACATACGGATTACCCGCAGCAATGACAACTAACAGCAGGAACAACCTGCACTACCAGCAGAAACTACATACCTGCCAGCAGGAACCGCTATAACTAATAGCAGGAATGAAAATAAAATATTATTCTAATAATTCCTATCAATCCTCCCCTAAACTTGAATTTGACTTCGTTAACTTCAAGTTTCCAGATAGATCTTTGACGTCCAGGGATAGAGGATTGAACCAGCAGCATCAGAAAGTAACCAGCAGCAACACCATCTTTAAGCACAAACTTCCAGCAGCAACATATGTGGATCAGCAGCAACAGGAACATCTTCAATTCATAATCTGGTTACCCCTGATATGCAATGCACTTGAACTTCACAGCAACAATGACATATTGTACATCAAAACATTGAAGTTTCATACTATTCTCATCACATCTAGGTGTGTAAACTCCTGTGAGAGGTGAATCATTGAAAATTAATGGATTTGATGTCTCTTTACCAATAGCCATCACTACTGGAGTAGCCAATGTTTAGGTATGTAAAACCATGGTACATTGATAACTATATGATTTTTAGTAAATCATCAACTATAAACGGATTTGAGTTGTCTTTACCTGTAGCCGTTTGCTCAGAACTAGCCAATTCTGAGGTTGAAGATAACCTTTGGTGAATTGATTACCAAATATGGTTTTCCACTGCCTTTACCACAAGCCATATACTTGTGGGCTAGCCAATTCTTTGGAAACCCCAAAAGGAGTAAAATCCATGGTGAATTGAAAACCATTTCAACTCTCAGTAATGAAACATGGGTGAGTTGAGAACCCTATAGTTTTGAGCAAACTATTACAGCTATCAACGGATTTGATGATCACACCAGAGCCGTACCCTCATGGTGAGTCAACTCTTTCTTGTCTGTTAGACATGGTGAGATGATTACCATTTGAGGTGTGGCAAGAAACCAACACTGTACCTGCACAAAAGTTAGCATACAAGATACAAGGAATTTTTTTTTTTTTTTTTTTTAATCTAGAAAGAAAATAAAATAAACATAAAAGAAAATAAAGCAGAAACAAGAAAACAAAGAAAATGAAAAATATACAACAATAAGCCTCCCCTTAGGCTTATACCTCCCCTCAATCTCAGCACTTAAGGATTAAGCATCCCAATATGGACCACCAAATGGTTAAATCTTGGTCCATCAAAAGCCTTGGTTAACAAATCAGCCACATTGTCATCAGTGTGAATTTTAAGCACTTGGATAAGATGCTTCTCATTAGCATCCCTGATAAAATGGTGCCTAATTTCTATGTGCTTAGTTCTTTGATGAAACACTGGGTTCTTAACAATGCAAATGGTGCTTTGGTTGTCAATAAAGATTTTGGTGTTCATGAAATTAAACCCATAGTCTAATAACTGATTTTGAATCCAAAGTACCTGACCACAGCAACTAGCAGCAGCAACATACTTTGCCTCAGTAGAAGATGTAGCCACTATAGTCTGCTTCTTGCACTGCCAAGATATCAACCTTCTTCCCAGAAACTGACATCCCCCAGTAGTAGATTTCCTATCAAAGTTAGCACCAGCATAGTCACTGTCACTGTAAGCTTCCAACACAAAAGGAGAATCTCTTGGGTACCAAAGACCCAACTTAGGTTGTCCTTTTAGGTATTTGAAGATCTTCTTGACTGCATTCAAGTGTGAAGTTAATGGTGTAACTTGATGTCTAGAACAAGCACTGACTGCAAACATAATAATTGGCCTAGAAGCGGTCAAATACATCAATGAACCTATCATGGATCTGTATAAGTGAACATTAACAGCAGAATCAGGTTCATTGTTAGACTTAGGCTTTGGAGCTTCATATGGTGTTGTTGCAGTCCTCACACTTTCCAAATCAAACTTTTTAAGTATGTCTTGCACATACTTTTCCTGGTTGATAAAAATTCCATCTGGCTTTTGTTTAACCTGTAGTCCCACGAAAAAGGTAAGTTCTCCCATAGCACTCATTTCAAATTCTCCTTTCATAAGCACCTCAAACTCCCTACACCAAACTTCCTTAGTGGATCCAAAAATGATGTCATCCACATAAACCTGAACAAGAATGATATCTTTTGAATTCTTCTTGATGAAGAGTGTCTTGTCAATAGCTCCTCTTCTGTAACCATGCTTCAGCAGAAAAGCAGATAACCTAGCATACCATGCCCTGGGTGCTTGATGAAGACCATAGAGTGCCTTTACCACCTTATAAACCAAATCAGGATTCTGAGGGTCTACAAAACCTTTAGGCTGAGTTACATAAACTTCCTCTTCAATTTCACCATACAGAAATGCACTCTTCACATCCATCTGATAGACAATGAATCCCATGTATGAGGCAAAAGCTAAGAACAATCTAATAGCTTCAACCCTTGCCACAGGAGCAAACACCTCATCATAGTCAATACCTTCTTCCTGCCTATGACCTTGAGCTACCAATCTAGCTTATTTCTGACCACAATACCCCTAGCATCCCTTTTGTTCTTGAGAATCCATTTTGTTCCAATAGCATACTTTCCTTCAGGCAAAGGTACTAACTTCCAGACATTCTGATTGTAAAATTGTTGCATTTCCTCTTGCATAGCTTCAACCCAATCAGAATCTTTAAGGGCTTGAGCTACACTGCTTGGTTCAATTTGAGACAGAAAAAAAGCATAGAGGCAATGTAGATAGTCTGTGTGATTATTCCTTAGCTGATCTTGAATATAACTCACAAATGCAGATTCTCCAAAACCAGGTTGTTTCAACTTGCTTCATGTCTGAACAGTTGAATTGGGATCTCCAAGAATCAAAGACTGGGGATGAACAGTGTTTATCCTCTTGGTAGCAGTAGGATTGACATCAAAGGTTGAGACTTGATTAGTGATCGAGGGATTGAAGTCACCATCATATGAGGAGTAAGTGAAGATGCAAGTTCTTGATTGATGATGAGAATCCTCCAACTTAGATCCTGAAGAGAGTAAATTCCCAAGGTCAGATAGACTTGGGTACCTTGTAGGAGGTTCATTGAAACCCAATGTATCAGCAGAAGAAGTGGACAGAGGACCAGCAGGATTGGTGACCCCAACAGAAACAGAAGAGCCATCAGCAGAATTGGTAGTAGCAGCAGGAACAGGAAAACCACTAGCAGAATCCATATTCCTGTGGGCTTCATCTTCAGCTTGTCTTAAGATCTCCAATGTTTCTTGTGAGAACTCCAAACCAAATTTTTTAGCAGCTTCTTTGGCATTATGTTCTTGTCTTTGAAGCCTAGCAAGATCTTCTGCAAAACTTGAATCACCTTCAGCCATATCAGAAGTATCTTTGTGCTCAGTACCTGAAAAGTGGTTAGAGGGAAAAGAAGGAACAACAATAGGTCGTTCATTACACTCTGAATCTGAATCATCATCTGAGGTACCTGCATTGTTAGTTTCAAAATCATTTGCACCTACAGATTGATTAGCTTTGTATCTAGAGTAACCTAAAGTATCAGTCAGATAATCAAGGTCAAAATACCACTCATGACCTACACCCTGTACATTAGGTTTATCCTCAAGATATCTTAAATTGAGTGTTTCTTCTATCCTCTTGGCAGACAAATTATATACCCTACAGGCCTTACTATGAGCAGAATACCCAACAATAAACCCCTCATCTGCCTTCCCTTCAAATTTACCTAGATGATCACTAGTGTTCAAAATAGTTACATGACAGCCAAAAGGTTTAAGGTAACTAATGTTAGGAATCTTCCCAGAAAAAAGCTCATAAGGTGTTTTGTTGTAAGGACTAGTAATTGATATCCTATTCAGAACATAACAAGCAGTGCAAACTACTTCAGTCCAAAACATGGTTTGCAACTTAGAGTCAGCCATCATTGATCTAGCTGCTTCTATAAGGGTTCTATTTTTCCTTTCTGCAACCCCATTTTGTTGTGGGGTTCTGGCATTACTATAGTCCCTTTTAATCCCCTTATTTCCACAGAGTTCTATTAGATTAGCATTTTTAAACTCTGTTCCATTATCACACCTAATAGTCTTAACCTTTTTATTTAGTTGGTTTTCAATTAAGGCAATAAAGTCCCTAATCACAGGATAGGTTTCATCTTTAGTACCTAAGAAGAAAGTCCAAGAAAACCTGCTAAAGTCATCAGTAATCACCAGGCAGTAGTACTTATGGTCAATACTTCTGATGGAAGTAGGACCAAAAAGATTCATATGAAGCAGCTGCAGAGGCTCAGTGATAGTGCTCACAGCAGAAATGGCCTTGTATGAAGCTTTGTGTTGCTTCCCTTTGTTGCAGGCAACACAATAGTGTTCATTAGTGAAAGTCTTGAAAGGGAGCCCTTGTACCAAACCATTCTTAGCCAGCTTGTTGATGGTCTTAAAGTTCACATGTGCCATCCTCCTATGCCATTTGTTGGATTCATCCACAGATGCTTTTGCCACCAAGCAAGCTAAATCACCCCCAGGCTGGACATCATTCAGGTTGAAACTGTAAAGGTTGTGAGTTCTTGGAACTTTGAGTACAACCTGACTATCATCAGGCAACTTGAAGTCTTTGGACAGCACAAGACAGTCAGTCTCAGTGAAGAGAACACAATTCTTCTTGTCACACATTTGTGAGACAGAGAACAAATTGAAGTTCTTGAGTTCCTTCACATAGAGGACATTATCAAAGTCCAGTTTAGGTGTCTTAATGGTTCCCTTCCCTGTTATCTTGCCATCTCCTCCTCCAAATGTCACAGTCCCTCCATTTAAGGGTACAAAGTCATGCAATCTCTCTAAGTTTCCTGTCATACTCCTTGAACATCCACTGTCAACAATACATACATCTTTACTTCTAAGATGAATATCCTACAATAAAAGAATACATACAACAACATTAGTTACATGGGAGACCCAAGCCATTACTGACTTGGCCCTGCCTAGTGGATCAATAATAATTAAACCATGGAGATTGATGAGATTCACCATTGTTCTTGGACCCCATTCTCATATAGTGGTCATTGTTTCTCCAAGAACAACCTGCTGAGGACTTAACAGCAGTTTCCCATCTTCCCCCCCCCATGTGCATGGTGTCAAAATAAACAGGCCGAAGATCATTATGAAAATAAGTGCTTGTAGGTCTGTAGAAAAGTCTAGCATCATTCCTCCTCCAACCAGCAGAATTGGTATTACCAGTTGGAACTGGCTTACCAGCAGGAACAGACTTACCTGCAAGAACTGGCTTACCAGCAGCAACAGGCTTACCAGCAGAAACTGGCTTACCAGCAGCAACAGGCTTACCTGCAAGAACTGGCTTACCAACAGCAACAGGCTTACCAGCAGCGACTGGCTTACCAGCAGCAACTGGTTTACCAGCAGGAACTGGTCTACCAGCAGGAAAAGAAGCTCTACAAAAGTTCATTCTAGCTGCTTGAGGAACATATGGGGGTATATCATTAACATTGTTCCACATAGACCTGGTTTGCTGTTGACCAGCACACATACCCATCTGATTCTCATAAAAATCACAGTCTTTGATAAGATGAGTATAACTACCACACACAAAACAAGATTTCTTCCTAAAAGACTTATTCTTAGCATAACTTTTCTTATTGCAACCAGACTTTTCACAACCACAAGATGAAACAAAATTATTCTTTACAGAATTAAAACCAGAAACATCATTGTTTAAAACAGAACCAAAACTAGAAACATCATTGTTTTTAACATAATCAAAAGAAATATCTTCAAATGCAGCTTTCTTTGAAGGAGATTCATCATCAGCTACTTCTGAGGAGAAATCTTCTGACTTGGTTGAGGTAGACTTGTCACTTGAATCACATGTGGCATAGTCATTGGCCTTGATTTCTGAAGATTTGTCACTGTTAGAACAAGAGACAAAATCATTAGAGTCACAATCAAGATTAGGCAAGTCATTGGACTTTTTGCCATAGGACCTATGTGATTCATCTAAGTCTATGTCAAGGTCTGAGTGGATAGGGACAGGTTTAAACACTCCTCTTATAGGAGGAGGAACAACATGCATTTCTCCTTCTTTTACATACTTTACAGGAATTTGATAATTAACCTCCTTAGGGGTTGGGTCAAAGCTTCTTGACTCAAAAGAGTCATCTGTTTTAGGATACCCCATACCTCTCTTAGACTTTACATACTGAGAACTAGCATTCAATTTTTCTACAAGTCTAGTTGATTCTTTGTATGAAGTACACTTGATCTCTTCACTTTCTAGCTTAGCCTGTAATTCCTGTTTCTCTAAAATTACCTTATCATATTCTCTCTCAGAATGTTTTAAACAATTAGTGGTGTTTTCTAAGTCTCTCTTTAAAACCCTAATTTTCTCTTCATATGCTATCTGATTATTTTGGTACCAAACCTTTTGTTTTTCTAATGTTTTCAGTGCATTTTCATAAGCTTGAACCTTAACAAACAATTCATTATATTGAGGCTCAATATCATCAAACTCTCTCTTAAGTGCAGCATATTTAATTTCACAACCAAAGGGACAATTTTGTACCTGTGATGGGGAGCCCATCAAACCAAATTCTCCAGCCACTTGTGTCTGAGCACCATATCCAGCAATCATCCCATAGACCTTTGCAGCTCCTCTTACTGCATCAGCTACCTCATGTTGTTCCCAATCCAGCATAGCATCCACAGACAGCAAGACTTTAGGTTCTTCTGACTCCAATTCTTGAATCTTGAATGCAGAATACCTTGTTTTGTCATCCACCTTCTTATCTGGGCATTCTCTAGCAAAGTGACCTGGTTGATTACATCTGTAGCACCTCACCTTCCTCCTGTCAAACCTTGCTCCCTCCTCTCCATCTAATTTGATTCTCCTCCCTGCCTTCTTCTCAAACCTGTTAACTTTCAATGACAGCATAGCCATCTGCCACTTAATGTCCATCTCTTCCAGATCCAGTTGATCAATTTGGTTAAAGTCATCATAGACAAATTGCTGTTGTGGAGCACTTTCAGCAACAAATGAAAGAAGAACTTCCTCAACAACATTGTCAGATCTTGACTGTGATCTCGCTGTTGCAGGGGAATAGGAAACAAATGAAGATGAGGGGGTTGGGCTGTCACCATATGAGACCTTGTTAGTGCTGGTAGCACTAACAAATGCAGTATGAGTTGGAGTGTGAGATGAATAAGTAGAAAACCCTTTGATGTCGATCTCAAGGGTCTTGAGCTTATTATACAGGTCATCAAAGCTCATGAAATCGAGCCCACCTCTGGCCTTTAAGGTGATGGAAACTTGAGACCAGGATGGAGGTAAAGCCCTCAAAAACTTGGTGTTGCAGTCTTCATTGTCTGGTTGGGCCTGCAACTGGTTGAGTTGGCTCAGGATCTTGTGAAATCGATCATATCCCTTGTGAATCCCTTCAGCCTTAGAGATCTTGAACTCTTGGAATTCCTGCTTAAGCATGGACTTCCTCATCTTCTTGGACTCATCATTCCCTCCAAATCTAGCTTTTACAGCAAGCCAGATTTCCCTAGCATCATCCAGGTGATGAAAATCACCCATGTGGTCTTCCGGGAGAGCATGAAGCAAAAGAGTTCTTGCCTTGGTCTCCCTTTGTACAGCAATCTGCTCCTCTGCTGTTACAGGTGGAAGTATGATGATGTTCCCATTCTGACCTCTCCGAATCTTCTTCTTGCTGTTACCATTAAGGATAACATTCCACAGGTTATGATCACTGTTTGAGATCCAGTACTCCATCTTCATAGCCCAGACTTCATACTCATCCTTCTTGAGGTATGGGAATTTAGCATTACTGTTCGACACAGTGGTTGTGACAATTTGTTGTTGGACTTGAGTAGTTTCAGGTTTCTCATTGTTAATGATAGAATTTTCAGGATTGTCGGCTTCCATTGTGAAAGGGTTTAAGAGATTGTTTAGAGAACTTTTTCTTCTTTGTCAGAGATCCTCACCAGGCTCTGATACCACTTGTAGGATCGTGCCTTCCCGATAGATCTTTGAGCTTGGTAGACTGTCTATGTAATCACAAATAGCCTAAAAGAATCTCTATGAATGAAACTTATGCTTAGGCGGAATCTAAACACAAGAGTTAAGAAGAAAACCAACTATAAAACGTTGATCCTCTATGGATCTTTTATTCACTAAAGATATTAAGAATTCGTTTAAAGGCTTACAAAACTCAATGCCGCATGTTTCTTTTATACTACAAGAAACCCTAATGCTGCATCACTAAGAAAACGTGTAAAGAGATACACATTATCTCCTCCTAAAATAACTCTAACAAACTTTCTAAACATACGGATTACCTGCAGCAATGACAACTAACAGCAGGAACAACCTGCACTACCAGCAGGAACCAACACCAGCAGGAACTACATACCTGCCAGCAGGAACCGCTATAACTAACAACAGGAATGAAAATAAAATATTATTCTAATAATTCCTAACACTTCTTTACTGCATCAAAACTTTATTTTTTGCTAATTTATTTTTTAAAGCTTATATACATCAATTCAACAGTTTCTGAAACTACCATCATGGAAAGAACAGTGCCAACATTTAAAGCATTGGGTACGAAATTGTTGAAACAAAGGAGAATAAGAACTTACATGAAGACTATGGAAATAGACATCATCAACAACATAGATAACGATCTTGAAGATTTAACTGAAAGATATGGTGGTTTTGCAAATGTTGTGGTAAGTATAACTGAATTAAATAAAATCGTTTTCTTTACTGCATCATAGTGTTATAATTAGTGCATCAATGAGTTTTTACTGCATCACTGTGTCAAATCTAGTGCATCACAGTATTAATGAAAAGAATATTTTATAATTTTGACAGATCAACTCATTTGTTGACTACCTGGGAAGAGTAAACCACCCAAAAGACGTTGAGTTTTTAATGGCCATACCTAAAATCATAAATATGCATTGGATGACAACCTACAATGGTACCGACATGGCGTATTTTTGATGAGGCATATGGAAACATATGTGGGTCATGGCATTTTTTGGAAGAGTTGAAGAAAGAAAGCAATGGTTAACAAGTACAACTAAAGTTGCTATGTGCCAAGTACTTAGCAAAGATTATTCTTATCTTTATTAATGAAAAAAAGGAAAAAAAAATATTGAAAGCGGCAGAAGCGTACATGAAGAATCAACCAGAGTTCTAGAATTGTAACAGATGATAATGTCAAAGTGCCTCAAGATTTGTTAAAAAATATTAAGCACTTTTGGTTAGTGAACAACTTTAGTTTAAATACTATTTGATATTTTAAATTTCTAGTTGTAATATCTTGTATTAATAAATTTTAATACCAAGTATTATACTTTTTAATGAAGAAAATGTTTGTTTTATATTTATTACTTTTTATATATTGCATCACAATATATAAATCTACTGCATCACTGTATTAAATTTGCTGCATCAAAGTCTTATAATCTACTGCATGACAATTATATAAATTCACTGCATCACAATGTATAGATATGCTCATCACTGTGTTATAAGTTTGCTACATCAAAGTGTTAAAATCTACTGCATAACAATGATGTAAGTTCACTGAATGTAAAATGGAATGCTGCCAAGTAAATTCAATCTTTATTTGTTATTGAATACATATGGAAACATATGGTGAATAAATTAACTTTTTATTTACTGCATCACAGTGTTATAAGTTTACTGCATTAAAGCGTTAAAAGCTACTGCATCAAAGTTTTAAAAGCTACTGCATCACAATGATATAAATTCACTGCATCAAATAAATCTACTGCATCACAATGATGTAAATTCACTGCATCACAATGTATAAATATACTGCATCAAAGTGTATAAATCTACTGCATCACTAACTGGTGCACCACAATATATAAATCTACTGCATAATGATGAACTCAAAAAAGATACTAAAAAAAGTCTTTCTTTACAATCAAATCATTTTTTTATTTGTACAAAAATGACAAAAAAATTGAAAAGACTATTCATTTTCGGCGTGTAGATTATCTTAAACCAACTCTCTTTGCCATATCTTGTTTCTTTGATTTCTTTGATGTAGGCAATAATTGTGTACAAATACTGGAATTGTGGCCTCCTTTCTCTCTACATACCCAAAAAACCCTTCTCTTCGATAGTTCTTCAGCAGTTACTTCAGCTCTTGTCTTAAACCTTGAAAAGCATCCAGATCCTTTAGTAGTAGTCTCACCTGGATTGTTGATTGTAACCTTATCATGATCTTTGACACTGAGCATCAAACTAATGACAACTTTCCCATTCATCTTTGGAACTGTTGGAATTTAAATTTCAGCTTGTTTCAATAAATCTTTCATCTTCTCTTTGTTTCAAAATTATCTCTACTTTATGCTAGTTAATCATTGTGTTATCTTTATTTTAGCTTGTTTCATATCCTATCCCTTTCATTCACTTTTTGTTGCAAAGGCTTATCTATTCTACTCTTATATCTATTGAATCATACTCTTACAACTACTGCATCATACTATTATAACTAGTCATCAAAATTCAAAAAGTACACTACAAGAAATCTGATACAAAAAGTAATAATAGTTTAACAAACTGATAATTTTACTGCATCATAATGAAAAAAAATACTAAACTTAATAAAACATTAATAAACAGATAAACAAAATAATAAAATAATAAATAACTAACATACAAAAACAAAATCATCAAAATACAAAATAAAACAGGTGCATCTTTCATACAACAAATCATACAAAAAAAATTATGTGTACAATATAACCTGCACGTATCTTATTCAACCTCATACGCGAAAAGTGAATAATTGCTACATCATATTTCAAAATCAGGTGCATCGTTCATATAACAAAGCATACAAAGACATTTATGCATATATTACAGCTACATGTATCCTATTCAACCTCATACGCGACAAGTGAGCAAGTACAACATAAACTGAGCAAGTACTGCATAAACCAGGTGCATCTTTCATACAACAAAGCATACAAACATAGTTACGCACATAATAAAACTTACATGTATCCTAATTCAACCTCATACGTGGCAAGTGAATAGCTACTGCATCATAGTTCAAAACCAGATACATATTTTATACAACAAATTATACAAACACGTTTTTGCACATAATACAACCTACATATATCATATTCAACTTCATACGTGATAAGTGAGCAACTACTGCATCACAATTCAAAATTAGGTGCATCGTTCACACAACAATTCATACAAACAGATTTTCACAATAAATACAACTTATGCGTAGCCTATTTTAGCCTTGCACACAAAAAGTAAGCAACTACTGCATCACAGTTTAAAAAAAGGTGCATCATTTATACAAACCACAGAGACAAACACATTTCAACACATAATACAACCTGCATGTAGCTTAATTCAACCATATACCCAACAACTGGACACTTACTGCATCACAGTTCATAATCTAGTGCATCAGTCATAAACATACATATCCAAGCACTTTTGAACATATCACCTATTACATCAAATTGAAGATAACTAACTTAAATTGAACACCTAATACATCTCAGTTCAAATACAAGTGCATCACACAAATAATCGAGCATACTAACTCATATATTCACACAACCTGCTGCATCACAGTTAGAAATAAAAACCTATTGCATCATAATATTTAATACAACTTCATCATCATTCAAAACAACCGCATCACAATGTAAATTTAGTGCATCACAGTTATAAAGTCTAGTGAGACATTTTATCAAACACCTTGTATGCAACTTTGTTAAACATGTTTTGTATCCATATTTTTCTACATTTTGTTCCAGATTTAGAAGAAAACATTATGTAAATTTGAATCAAACTTTGAATATAACATACTTAAATCAACAAAAACACATAAACCAAACATTAGGTGTTTGAATCAGAAGCTTACATGAATTAGCTCTTGAAGAGCTACATTTAGCAGAGTTTGATGAATCAATCGGCATCTCGAAAATAGATGTTGAATTCGTTGACTTTGAATTAGACTGATGAATAAATTTTTGAATTAAGAAATCTAATCTTACTAGAGAATGATGAACGGTGGTTACCGGTGGTGAAGGTACGGTGGAGAACGGTGGGGAAGGTGGAGGTGAGTGGCGGTGGCGGTGGCGGTGGTTGTGGGGAGGATCGAAGGAGAAGATGGGAGGAACTGTGTGAATCGAGTTGCAAAAATGAAGATGAATGAAAGTAAAATGTTTATATATGGTTTGATGAGAATGACTAAAATACGCCTACAAGTATTAATCTTAATAAAAGGCTAATTAGGGACACATGGCGGGTTGTAGTGGCTTCCTAGCATTTTCATTTTAAGACCCTTTTTCAATACTCCGTATATCGTATCTCTCTCTCTCTCTCTCTGTATATATATATACACGCACACACAGAGACACACACACACTAGTACGGGCGTTTCAAAATTGAATTAATATCGTAATCTCATACTACCCCGTTGTCAAATAGGATATCCATAGTGATTCATATATGCAACCAAACGCACCCTTATTATAAGTTTATACCCGTAATGAAACGACTAACATGATAAAGCAGAGTAGTGCATTATAAATGTTCCTAAAACACAATTGATTAGACGTAATTTCAGCAATACCAATTATAAATGATGATTATTTCATAAAACAAAAATCATAATTCCAATTTCTAGTAAAGAGTGTACCTTAGCGAAACTCTTGAAAATGTCTATAAGTATTGAGTATATGTTACTTTACATTAATAACTTATAAACTTTTTGATATTATGTATATATTACATGTGGTATATTATGCAAACTCTTGTATTGAAAAAATTCTAAAAAGAAAACAAAAGTTTTTTTTGTTGAAAGTATATGAAAACTCTATTGAAAGATAATTAAATGTTTGTTGTGATCGTAAATTTTTTTTGTCTAACGTTAACCGTTTTTGTGATATATTATTTTTAGAAAAGAAGAAAGGTAAAAGTGAGTTTTAATTAAAAAAGGAAAATGATTTAAAAATAGATGAAAACAAGTGTTTTATTTTAATGAAAGTGATTAGCTAAAATTAGTTCTTCAATTTTTATTTTTTCTATTTCAAGAAGTTGATTTTTTAGTAAGATTTAATATGGATTTTGGAGTCCTAATAACCTGACCTAAAACAGTTTAGTTAGTATATATATATACACGCTAAGTTCCCTTAGTATACAAGCCCACCCTACTACGTGAGCTCCGCCTATTTTAGTCAACATGTACAAATTTTAAAGCACACAGTACAAACCGCAGCAGCATACAAAAAGTCAACACCCCCTATATGGGGCTTGGATAACTCAGCCCTAAAACAGTTTAGTTAGTATATATATATACACGCTAAGTTCCCTTTTTCACCTCTTGGGCCACTCCCCTCTCTCTCTCTCTCCTTCATCCCAACATTTTTATAAAACTTTTTTCCGTTACTGTCTGTGTAACCGAAAACACATTCTCAAATGTCAACGACCTCGTCTTCTTCGTCGTCACACGACGGAGGAGACGGTGGCATAGAGTTTGAAGAACCAGCACATGCTCGTCAACGTTTCAATACTGCTGTATGGCCTGAACCTTTTCTTGAAGCTCTTGCTACCCAAGTTGCCATTGATGCTGTTACCTCGTTTGGTCGTCTTGCTGCTGCTCCTGCGATATGTAATCTTTTTCAGGTTAGAACACATTGTCAGTTGTTATATTGAACAAGGTTTTATATATTTGTTGTGTTTTTGTTTGTGTTTAGGTTTCATGCAACATGGTTATTGTGTGTGCGTTATTGTTGAACATTGATTCTGATGTTTTTGATTTGTTTCATAGTGGTAGTCCTATTTTAGAAGTTTTTATACAGAAGTTTTTAATTAATAAAAATGAGATCGCACTAGAACTACTAATAAATGGTAAACAAATAGCGTATTTAACTTTTATTGACAAGTATAACTACTAATAATAATTTTAATTTTTTTTGGAAGGCAACTACTGTAATAATTTAAATGTAACAACTTCCTAAACTTTGAAATAATGTAAACAATCTGAGCACTAAAAGTAGATTATATAATTATCTCAATTTCCAAATACATAGTTTTAAGTGTTTAGATAGATCAAGTGATTATAAAAGGTGAAATTTGGATTATTTATTTTTCAAATCATATAATCCATTTCAAAATGTGATCCGAAATAAACTTTGTTTTTTCTGAAGTTTGTAATTAGAATATTGAGAAAATGGAGGTTAGGGTTTCTTGGAGTAGAAAATCTTGATGGGATAAACTAAAAGATTTTGAAGATGAAAATACTGTAAATCAGACAACTTCATGATGAATGTGAATGCATTTGTCATTTCAGTAGAGAAGATGTATCAAACAAGTAAATTCTAGAATTAGGTCTGGCATCAGATCCTCAAGTTGATATACTAGTACTCTTTATTTATATTTTTAGTAATGCATGAAGCGAATTTGGGACGGTACAAAAGCCTAGCTATTGTTGGTTGGGAAAAGAAAAATATACGGAGTGACATTTTTTTACAGTATAAATTTTCTTCATTTTCTTTTTAAAGCAAGATTACAACACTTATAAACCGTTAAACTTGTAGTAAATTGAAAGTGATACATACCATATACCAAGGTTTTCAAGATCGAGATTTTACTCAGGATAGTTTTCGTATTTGCAAGATCGAGATATTAAGATCTTTCTATAATATCATTTTCTTAATATTGTTTATAATATTTATACAAATCTACAAATTATTATATTTCATTAAACACAGAATTATATGAATGTGTCTTTGAAATGTTGTCGTAAATTATAATTATAGAATGTTTAAAAAGATTAACATATTTTTTAAATTCTATAAAATATAATCCATTAATTTGTAGGCTTTTAGTTTGTGGTTCAAAAAAGTAACATCGGATCGTATTAAATCTTAAGATCCAATGATAAGGATTATATAAAATTTTAAGCCAGCAAAGATCCTACGTAAGATCAGGATCGTTTTTGCTTTGATAGTATCGTAATCTTAAAATTAGAATTGACAAAGATCCAACATCACCACTCATATATACTCTAGTAAGTTATTAGCCGATCACTTTAGGATCCTCAAGTCATTGGCAAAAAAAGTCTTACGCCAAATGTTAAAAGGCTTTTAATGACTTTCTTGTGTTATAAAATTTTAGAAAAAGCTTCCATTAGAGATGCCCATTAGACTAGAAGTAATAGTCACACGGGCTCATTTTTCACATCAGCTTTATCTCTTATTTCACACCCCCTCTTTCGGCTGTAATGGTCACTACTCCACTTCATTAAAATACCACTTTATATAAATATACCTCACAAAATACCCACATACACTCACAAACCAAATAAATGACAATAAAAACACCATGAGGGACCCACATTTTGCACTGTACAATAGGAACGAGGCAGATCACATCTATTCCTTCTTTTGTGCAATGTTATGCGTGAGATACTAGATGAGTAATGGGGCTCGCGAGTGAGGGTGCACCTTACGAGTGAGAAAACCCCACCATTACCTCTAGTCTTATTACTAATAGCCTAAGGCTGGGCATAGTCTGTGACCCAAGCGACATGGGTCACTGGCTGTCACGTCAGCTTTCTCTCTCCAGTGACCAGAAGCAACCAAAGTGGCACAGTCGAATAAGTTTTTTTTTTTTACACACAAACTCATACAAATATAATTTTAAAGTTGGTCGATTTGTGGACCGATATTGCAATTCTCAAGTGACCGACCCTTTCTTCTCAACCCAAGTGACCCAACTAAAAATCGGTCGCTTTGGAATTTGTAGACTGACCGACCGACTTTGTCAGGTGGGTGGGTTGCGAGTAGCCTAAGTTTACAAATCATTTTATAAATTGCGAAATGCTAAATCCACTAAAATTTTACAAAAAACTGTAAATCTCTTGTGAACATATCTCTTATTTATTATGGAGTATTTTTTAACTTATATTTTGGTTTTAAGATATGCATGATGTTTAGGGTCCGTTTGGTTTGGGTTTTAGGTGTTCTTTTGGTGTTTATTTTTTTGGGTGTTTGCTAGCTTGTGTTTGTGTTTTTGTTGGGTTGGTCTCTTTCTTGGAGCATTGTTGGTTGTATTTGTTTTAGCCTCTTTCTAATTTAAGTTGAGGTTATTTTAATATATAGCTTTCCTTTTAATAAAAAGAAAAGAAAAGAAAGAAAGATATGATATGATGGGTTCGGCGTGACATCTCTGGGATTTGAGAGTTAATTAATTGCAAGTTGATAGATAGATGGAAGGTGCAGGTTTGTCTCTTCTTTCCAAAGAGGGACAATACTGTTTTCTATGGGCTTTTTGCCATTGCTTTCTTGGGAATGAAAGAATAAAAAAAGTCATTCAAACCCTTTTGACACTATAGCTTTTGGCCATATTTCGGTTAGGATCGTAACCCAAGACACCCTTGTCTCTTTCCAGAAAATAAACATTACAGTAGTATGAAATTTGGGATAGGTTATCCCCACACTCCCATAAAATACTAGCCGCACACTCTCAAATTTTTTTTTTTTTTATTATTATTATTATTTTTTTTAATTTTATTATTATTTTTTTTAATTTTATTTATATAAAAAAAATATAAACCTGAAAGTGCGGAACAGAAAATATAAAGTTTAATAAGTCAAACGTTTAAAACTGTCAGAAATACGAAACAGAAATAGAGTTTTTTTAGAAAAGATTTAAAAAAAAGCTATTGTAAAAAGTACAATAAGTTTGAATAAGTTTGCATTAGAGATGCTATGTTCAATCTCATGGTAAAAACACTTTAATTTGGTTTTCATTGTTTGTGGTACATACGCTAACAGGAACACAAAAACACAGAATGCATGGAAGTACTAGCTATAGTATATAGTACTAAAGATGCTAAGAAAATAAAGATGCATATGATCACAGAACTTTTAGAAAAGGGTCGCTATCCAAAGATCAGTTGAGGTCAAAGTTTTGACTATCCACCAAAAAGATAAGACCCACACTTTGTCGCTTTCAAAGTAAGCTTTTCTTTTTCGGGAGGCACGAAACATATCTTATGTTTATTCCACCGATACATAAAATGTTTTTAATACAACATCGCGATGTACACGGTACAACCGCTTTATTGGTCAACTGTACAAATCGCGAAGCACACAGTATAACACCGTGATGCAAATAGTACTACCGCCCGATGTGTGCAATGATTGTAAACTCTCCCTATAGGGGTGGTCCGGATAAACTGCCTCTTCTATATATATCTTCGATAACATACCCTCTTTATGGGCTATTTGTACAAACCGCGAAGCATATGGTATAACCGTTTGGAGCTTGCAATCATTGGAAACCACCATTGTAAAAGGGTCCTTATATAAACTGGCTCATATCTTCCTTAGGTTGTACTTCATGGTGTACCTTATCCTCCTGTCCCTCATCCCTCATTATTATAGTACTCACATTTTATGTTTGAACAAACTTTTAGGGTTTATTATGTCCTGTAAAAGATTAGAATAATTCTTTCGTAAAATTTTCAAAAAAAAAAAGATTAGAATAATTCATTCGTATTTTGATTGTAGGTTAATAACCTGCTTTGGCATTGTACTCACTTTTATTATGATCAAAGCGACTTTGGCTTGTTGGTATGAGTCGTTCTTTATATTTCTAAAGTTAATTACATGAGTCACGTGTTTTGACGAAACCGCATAAGCTGTAAAGTTACGATAGTAATTGCATAAAGTTTCAAATTGGTTCGTTACTTTTTCTAACAAATAACATGAGAACTATTAGATGAAATGTACTCTTTCCTTTATATATTGATGGTATGTAAGCAAACCTTGGATGTAATCACACAAAAAACCCACTAGAAATCTAGAATGTATAAAATTTTTGTGGTAGTGAACATGAGTTGTGGTCATAGTTGATGAGTACGACTAGTGGATAGTTATAGCAGCAGAGGGAACAGTAACTGGGCTTGATGGTACTTAGAGCCTCCTGATACACCAAAACTCTTTATTAGAGGCCCACGGGGTGTCACATCATTTTAACAAACTTCCCTTTATAACCCTCTTATCACAACTAACTTCAACTTACTCATTTGGGGCTCACCATTTACAACTTTGTTTTTTTTATTCAAATTGTCATATAAACTAAATTTATTTCATTAAAAATAAAATTACATTACAACATGTTAAAAAACCTTACGAAACATAAAATAAAGAAACAGAAAAAAAAAAAAAAAAAAAACATACGCAACTTAAGAAATACATAAAATTATAAAGAAACTAATTATTTTGTTGTTGTTCCTGTTATTGAAATTGCTCCCATTAATGTCGTTGCCAAACATGCTTGATGTAAGTGTTTTGAAAGAAAAGTGTGTAGAATTTGATTAAAATATGTTAATATTTATAGTGTGTAATATGTGTTTTAAAAAAAGAAGCTAAAACGGCTAAATTTTATAACATTTTACAATGTTCACTGACAAAAAGTAGAAAAAGGACAAGTTGGAGCTTCGTCGTGCAGATGAGGAGTTCCTCTTTGGCGAAGACCCCCGGTATGGTGGTGAGGCATGGCGAGTTTGCCATGTCACTTTGACGAGGCATGGCGAATCCTACACCGTCCGCTCTTAATGTTTATATAAATAAGGGAAAACATAGCTACATTACAATGTAGCTAATTCTTTACATTTTCTTTGAAAAAAAAGGTAGAGACAGAGGGAAAATATGTGTCTGGGACTTACCGCAGAGACTGAACTGTACATTTGGCTACATTTTTAATGTAGTTTTTTCCCAATATAAATACTGTAATTATTACGAGTAAGAAGGAGAAAGAAGAATAAAATGACAAGACGAAACGCTACTAAAGTTAAAAGAAAATTAAATAAAGGAAAAGGCCTGGTAGCACACTGCAATTTGGCAGTGACGGTAGATGTAGCAATAGGAAAGAGAATTAGGGTTCTAGGCATCAGGTGATCTACAAATGTATAAGTATAAAGCTGTATTTTCTTATTCTCCGAGCTACCCTTCATTCTGACCACTTTCTGACTCCTAACATTAACTTGCATAAATATAACAGTAACATTACATTTATTTATAGAAAATGATATGTCTAGTGATCCTTAACAAAATAAAAAATAGAGAGATCACTTGTAGTTTCATAAGTATTGTATTAATTCTGTGTTTAAATTTAGGGAGTGGTTCTCACATTCTGTTTTTTATTTGCGCATTTTTACAAGCAGAAAAAATAAGATGTAAGCATGTTTTAACTGTGTAAAGGTGTGTCATAATAAAAATGAAAAGTGTGCAGATCAAATTTTTAAATTTTATGTGCAAGTGGTTTTTTGTTTTTTGATAAATTGGATTTTTTTTTTTTTAAATTTAATTAACAGAATGCTATTCCTGTATTACATATGTTAAGACATGAAATTACTACTCTGTTTAATTATATAGTTATTTCAATATTTTCTCTAAAGTATATAGATTATAAAAAAAAACTTGTTTTGTTATGATTAGAAAAATGTAATGTTTGTTTATGTAAAGCAAGCCTCCTCCCATCATATTTTGTCTGTTTTTTCTTTCTCTTATAGCTAGCTTTCTGCATGCTTTATATAGCGCATGAACTATCCATCTGTCATAGGATATACCCCCATGCTGCTAAAGTCTTTCTGTCTTATCAAATTTTAGTTACTCCACTATTATTTTTATTTTTTACTTTTCTACATATTATACAGAAACAGAAGTATATTCTTGTGTCTTGTGTTTTGTGTAAACATTAAGTAATACTCCATGGTAAGCATGATAAACACCATGATCCTATGTGCTTGTGTACAATTATTTACAATATAAGTTGATGCTTACAGATGAAAAATTAGTGTGTACAAATAACCTTCCGTGAAGTGAGTATTGAGTAACAAAGATCTAAAGCAGTAATCTGAGTAGCTATTGACTACATATGTTTACTTAGTTTTGTGTAAAAATCATTGTTTAAGTTTTTAGGACATTAAACGTTATTGAGGGTGTAGGTTTTCATGTATCGTTGGGAAAATAAATGCACCTGATGTGTTTAGCTAAAGAAAATCATGGTATGTGCATAGTACTAAATAGGTAATCTGAGTGATGTGTTGAATTGAAGAAATTCGTTGGTATTTTCCTATGGGGCAAACGAAAACCATAGACCTTGTCAAATAAGGTTTTGTTTGTTTCATCACCGAAAACTTGCAACTCATGAAATTTGATTTTCCATCTTTAGTTAAACATTTACCGTTGAAAAGAAATAGTTCCGGAAAACACCTCCAACTTTGCTTGTTTGCTTTTCAAACACCCCAACTCTGTAAATCCGTATAATAAAATTTATGCTTTACTCTTCCAATTTTCTTTTAAGTAATCGCAATCACGTACGGGATTATTTTTCTTGTTTTCTTAATAATCTAAACAAGAGACTGACACATTTGTGTACTAGGCTGTTAAGATCGACATCTTACTATGGATCGTTTTTATCTTTTCAAGATCGGAATCATAAGGTCGGATTGAGATCGAAAGATCCCACTTAAATGTTCAGATGTCCTATACGTTTAGTAATTCGTATTTAAAAATAATAATATAACAATTTTATTAAGCACGAAGAGTTCAAAGAGTTATAATGTAATGGAAATGATACTCCTCCGTCTCAATTTATTTGTCCATATTTCCTTTTATGGATGTCTCAATTTATTTGTCCACTTTCCTTATTTAGTAAAAACTAGAGAATCTAGTGGAGAAATATTCTATTTTAGTGGTTGAAAATTAAAGTGGCCCCACTTTTATTAAACTTTGTGTTTTCTCTCTCCTGACAAATAAATTAAGACGGAGGGAGTTATAATGTAATGGAAATGAAACTAACATGGGTTCAGAATACTAAATTATCTAATCGGTGATTTAGGACGATTAATGTTTTAGTCTCAGTGTCTATATATTTTACGCTTATATGACACTTATGGTTGCTCATGCTTATTTTATTATTCCACTTTAACAAAATATATTCGTTTATAGTTTCTTTGTTTAAATAATTTGAAGGAAGTAGGATCGAATCGGATCGAGATCTTATGATCTTATGGTAAGATCGAGATCCTACATAAGATTTTATGCCTTCAAAGATCCTACAGAGGATTGACTCGTTTTCTCTTAATAGAATCATATAAACTCGTACAATTTTAAATGCTACATCGGGGTCATAACAGTTGTATATAAAATGTGTCACAATATCTGTGATCCTAGTGACATTTTCCAAAGAGTAATGATTTGCATACTTCACAAATTTATTTGCACACTTCAATTTACAGTGTTTTGACATCTATACTCTTACATCACTTTTATTCATTTTCACTCTTGTAAAAGTATAAATATCAAGACACCATAAATTCGAGTGTGCAAATCATCACTCTTTTCCAAATGATGAGAGAAAGGTTTGGTTTGCGTAGTTAACACTTTATAGATAATCAAAAGGTAAAAAAATGTTTTCACATGTCTTTGTACGACTATAAACAGCTTTACAGACCCAACGTGCGCTGCTAGTTTCTCTTCTAATTTTTCTTGTGTTGGTAAAAGACACAAACATATGCCTTCTATAGTTCTATACATTTGTTACACTGTTTTGATATTCGATGACACTTTTATGTTTTAGTTACTTTTTCTTAACAACATTTTACATGAAAAATTATGCATAAGGCAAAAATACTATCAATCTAAAGATCTAAAATACATCCACAGATTGACTTAAACGCAAATCCATAGAGAAGATGACACGAGAGAATTTACAAGGAATTCAATAAGCACATTGAATGGAAAACAATACTTTTAGGTTGATTATATTAGAATATATATAAGAACTAGAACACAAAAACCATTGATCCTCCATAAGCAATATACACTTCACATGATAATATCCTTTTATTTCATGGGCATCGTAAGACTTGCATTGTTACATTTGTCCAATTTTGTTCCATTGCAGGTTTGTAGAACATGGCATACGGCATCCCAGTCTGACCTCCTTTGGCAAACCCTTACTCAACGTATATGGCATCGCAACCACCTCCACCACGCTACTTGGCATGACGAATACATTTACCGCCACAGAACCGCTAGAAACTTCCGTATGCGTAGGTACATGTACGCCACCCTAAACTTCCCTCCAAACGATAATAATGCTAACAATGAAAGTCTCATTTGCCGCCGTCTGGCACTATCTGATTACCACATTGCTGCGGGATTTTCTGATGGATCTGTTCGCCTATTTCACCTCCCCACAAGGCTTCCCTTGTCTACCTTCCACCCGCATCAACGTAATCATCTAGGTCCGTTCTCACGTGCTGTTAGTGGGATGTTTTTTACGGATAACTGCCTCGTTTTTGCCTCCCTTGATGGTGATATTCATGTGGTGTCTATCAACGTTCCTGGAGCCCCTCGGAGGGCACACCTGGGTGATGTGGTTACTGATGGCGTCCTTGTGGATTTCACTGGTGATAACCGGTGGTGGGTTGGGCTTTACGCAGGTTCTTGAAATATATTTTGCATAAATTACCAACATATCTTTTTATTTGTTTCGTTTTAGTTATTTTAGTCATTAAGTTTTGTCTCATTTAGGTTATATTGTAACCAGATAACCTTTAATAATGGTTTTCAAAAATGCTAGGAAATCATCTTTTAATGATTTAGATGTACAAAAAGAAGTACAAGGACTATAATGTCCCAAATGAAAAACTATTTATGTATTATATGAACATAAACTTTTTTTTGCCTTCATTACAGGCATTGAAGCATGATTCACATTATATCTTATGATTGTGTAGGTGTTCCAAACCGCGCCTTTCATGTACGAAATGGCAATACCGAAGAACTTTTGTTCATAGGTGGCACATTGACTGACCCAGACGCAGTAGTTGGTTGGCACTTGCTAACAGACCTAACTGAGCACGTTGGTCGGATCCGCATAACAAGTGATGATCTGGCAGTGGGTTTCACAAGCAGCAGGGTTATAGTATTTGATTTAAGAACCCAAGTGATATTAGGAGAGGAAGAGAGGCGGATAAATGTAGGTGGAGCCGATGCTTATGATAAGGCTCTTATGTTCGTAAATAGCAGGGGCATAGCTAATGTACTGCATGTGGGTAGTTTGGAGGAAATATGTAGGTTTATGGCTAGGGGTGGGTTGGTGCTTGGTTGTATGAATGGCGGTTACTCGTTTATTTGTGTTGGGACCGGGATTAGGGTTTGGGAGTTGGATCGTGGTGAGCCTTTGTATGTTTTAAGAGAAAGGATAGGGGATGCAACCGCCTTGATTGCCGATGAAAGGTATGTAGCAGCTTCTACTAATGATAACACCATTCATCTATGGGACTTTGGTGCACACTTGTAGCTATAGACTTGTACATGCTCATAGAAAGAAAAACGAAAACACGAGGAATTTCAGACATTATGGTCGATGTGTCTTTCTGCTCTCCTTCGGACATGGGGTGAGAAGGCCAGTGAGTGTGAAGGCTCGTGCTCCACTTCTCCGGAAATGGGTGGATCCAGATGGGACTTAAAACAGTGGTTTGATTAGAATTCTGTTTCATTGTGCGTTGGTTTGTTGACAGTTTTACTATTTCAGTAGGAAATCATTTGACATTGATTATTAATTGGGGTATAGTGAATGTTGTAGAGTGTTGCATTTTGCATGGTTATGTAGATTGCAAACTGGTGAAGAAGATTTTAATCTGTAAATTCAATTAATAGAATCGCTTGTTTTGTCTTCCTAATGCTCGGTCAATAAGCCTGCATGAGTTTTCTTTGCAACCAGCGAACGATCAACTCTAACGAAACAAGTTCATGATTGGTGATTTAGGTTGGAGGTATATTATATGTACAGTGTCTGTTTTAGTCTACGTTTTCTTTATTTGAAAAACTTAATTTATTATTATAATTTAGAGTAAACTGCAAAAATGTCTCTAAATTTATTTTGCCAAAATTACTTTGTCCTCCAAAAAAAAAAGGTGCAAATATTGTCCCTAACATTTCGATTTTATGCAAATTGTGTCCTTCCCGCGTTATTGTAGTTGCAATTTTAGTTTTTTTCGATTTTATGCAAATTGTGTCATTCCCGCGTTATTGTAGTTGCAATTTTAGTTTTTGGACTAACGTTCGTTAGGAAATCTCGTTGAATGCCGTGTGAAATGACTATTTTACCCTCATTTTCTTTAATAATCGCAATTTCACCATTTTCCTTTCTTTCCCGCACCTATGCAAAATTACTTATTCCCCCTCCAAACCTTGAGGGACAAAATTCACGATACAACTTTCTTATAAAACTGCTTCATTTGGGGCTGACACAAATATAAACACATCATCCCTAACGTCTAACACTGTTGGGAATTTTGGAAGTTCCTGCTGATAGAGATCTACTGACAGGTTCCTGCTGAAGCTATAGATGGTTTCTGCTGACATAGTGTTCCTGCTGAAGACTTGTTTCTACGGATATAGTGAATCCGTATCTTTATTATTAGTTTGTTAGGATATGCATGAACTATTTTAGGTAGTGATATGCATTGATATTTTTATTTATTATTGTATTAGGGTTCCTTGTGTATAAAAGGAACTGTAGGCTTTAGTATTAAGGACGCTTCTTGAGAGAAAAACACAACTCCAGGAAAAACATTTTAGAGAAAAATAATAGAGATCCATAGAGGATCATTGTTCTTGTTATTAGAAAAACCTTGTGAAACTTTGATTGTTCTTATTATTGTTATTCCGCTGTGCATATAATCATTGTTTCTATAATCCTAGATTGGGCTTGATCTTGGTTCTACAATTGGTATCAGAGAGGGGGCTCTTGATATCTAGGGTTTCAAGGTTTTGATGTTCGTGTTTTATGGGCAAAAAGCAGTTTGAAGAAAGCAGTTTTGAAAGAAGATATAATCGTTTTCTTTATAATCGATCGTTGTTTATTGTGTTACGACAAACGGAAGTGCAAGTGATTGGCTGATTCA
Organism: Artemisia tridentata subsp. tridentata; assembly: GCA_021014915.2. Taxonomy (NCBI): domain Eukaryota; kingdom Viridiplantae; phylum Streptophyta; class Magnoliopsida; order Asterales; family Asteraceae; genus Artemisia; species Artemisia tridentata. The sequence continues at coordinate 408,197,047 of CP139507.1, forward strand.
TTAAAAGTTTGTCGTGAGGTATATGTATCCTTATTAAAAACGTGAAGGTGGGGCTGTTTGTTTTTAAAGATTCGAATATTATATATCAGTTGTGGGGTCGAATTTCATTGATAGCTACTGATCGGTGTGATAATAATTGTTCTTGTCAAGTTGTGGTGAGTAAATTAAATTGGTCTTAAGTGTAGCTGCTGCTGTTGATTATTATTTAATAGGGGATCGATATAAAAAGATTGTTTTGTTTGGTGGCGACAAAGGGCTATTCCAATTAATTGATGTGTTGTCGCTTTCGAGGTTATAGGGTCAATTTGTTTATAGTGTTGTGATTTGAGCTTTTCGATTATTGGTTACTGTGAGGTATTGCCTTTGTGATTGGTCAAAGAAGGTCACGAGAAAGAAGTAGTGGGTCTGAGTTGCATTTGTTGAATCATTGGTTGGTGGGTCAGTCATCAATATTGCTGTCATTGATTCGTACTGATTGGGGTATCAAGTGTTGTCAAAGTTGAATTCGTGTCGCTACTGATTGCTTTGGTGATTTCACTTGTTTCTGCTACTCGTTTGTAAAATGGCAGAATTTGATAATGAAAGTGATGATGTAATGTTTCCTTATTTGATGGATGATGAGTACGAGGTATGGGCTAGGAAGATGGAACACTGGATCACGAAAAATGATATGAATATCTGGAAGGTGATTCAAAATGGCAATAGCCCGAAAAGGTATGGAAGAGATCATGATGGAAAAGTCTTTATTCACCCTCCAACAACTGCTGATGAAGCACTAGCTGTCCACAGAGAGTCAAAGGCAAGAGCTACCTTGCTTCAATCTATTCCTGTTGATCATATAGCAGATTTCAGTTATATGGATGATGCAAGTGTTATATGGGAGGCACTCAAAGCAAGGTATGGTGGAAAGCCTGAATCCAAGAAGATGAGAAAGGAAGCTTGCACTATATCCAAGACTGAAGAATTTGCACTGATGGGACTCCCTTCTCAGGTACATAATTGTGTCTTTGGTTGTAGTGAAAAATATAATGAACTTAAGGAGGCTTATGATGAATTGAAACCTAAATATAATGAATGTTATGTAGAGGTTGAGGCTTATAAACAGGCTTTAAAAACCTTAGAAAGACAAAAAATTTGGTTTCAAAAGAATCAGGTTGCTTATGATGAAAAGATAGGGGTGTTAGAGAGAGATTTAACATGTACTACAAATGAATTAAAATGTTGTGAAAAGGAAAAGGCTAAACTAGAGTTAGAGAAACAAGAACTACAAGAGAAGCTTGATAAAGAAGTAGCTTTACATAAAAATTGGTTAATTTCAGGAGGTAATTTAGCTAGCTGTCTTTATGGTAGTCAAGCTGTAAACTCTGGGATAGGTTTAGGTTTTAAAAAATATGTTGGTTTAGAGGCTAGGAATGATATGGGTAAATCTACACCAGCAGACTTAGCAAATTATGTTAAAGAAGGAGAATTGCATGCTGTCCCTGGACCTATTAGAGGTGAGTTTATGCCTAGCTCTCCTCAAAAAGACTTTGATGGATCACACCATCTATATGGCAAAAAGTCAAGTGACTTGCCAGACCCTGATTGTTAGTCTACTGACTATGCCTCATGTGATTCAAGTGACAAGTCTTCCAAGGTCAATGTCTCTGCCCCCAGTGTTTTTAATGTTAAAAGCTCAGAGTCCATCTCAACTGAGTCTACCTCCTTTACTTCTACTTCTAGTGTTTCCACATCCAAGAGTAAAGTTGAGATTGAATCCAAAGTTAGGGCACCCAAACAAGAACCCATTGTTGTTCAAGATTTACCTAGTTTCACTTGTAATAAATCTGATAAGAATACATACAATTCTAGGACTTCTTGTAATAAGAATGGTTGTTTTAATAAAAAGGCTGGTAATGTTAAGAAGAAAACTTGTTTTGTGTGTGGTAGTAAGTCTCATCTCATTAAGGATTGTGATTTTCATGAGAAGAGAATGGGTGTGTGTGCTTACCAAAAGAGATCTAGACCAATGTGGACCAATGTTAATGATATTCCCCCATATGTTCCACAAGCAACACATAAAACCAGCAGACCCAATCCTGCTGATAAGCCAGTTTCTGCAGGTAGATCTTTTCCAGCTCATTGGAAAAGACATGTTGCTAGACCATTCTACATACCTACTAGCACTTACTTTCAGAATGGTTTTTGGCCTGGTTATTATGACCCAAGGTATATGGGGGGAACAAGATGGGATACTGGTGTTAAGCCCTCAACAGGTTGTTCTTGGACAAATAAAAGGAAAGGTTCATTCTGGGTACCCAAGAACAATAGTCCTTGTCAGGTGCACTGATTGAGGGGAGGCATAAGCCTAAGGGGAGGCTTATTGTTGTATTCTTTGTATTCTAACCATTTTTGCAGCTGTTGGATCCTCATAAGCCTAAGGGGAGGCTTAGTGCTTGTGATGGCACTACATATTTCCTTGGTTTCTGCTGCTGATTGATGGTATATTTTACATATTTTGTATTTCTATTTCTTTCTTTGTTTTGTTAAAAAAAAAAAAAAAAAAAAAAAAAAAAAAAAAAAAAAAAAAAAAAAAAAAAAAAACAAAACAAACTAACTAACTTGTATTTGTCTAGTTTTTTCTTTCTTTCGTGTATGCAGGTTTTGGTGTTGGTTAATTACCACACAACACATGGTTATCAACTCACCTTGTCTTACTGACTCAAGAGTTGGCTAGCCCACAAGATTATGACTTGTGGTAAAGGGTGCGGAAAACCATATATGGTAATCAAGTCACCATGATGATGACGACATTCCATCAAAGAGTTGGCTAGTCCAAAAGCAAACGGTTTTTGGTAAAGTCACATCAATTCCGTTGATAGCTGTAATGGTTTGCTCAAAATCATAGGGTACTCAACTCACCCATGCTTCATTGCTGAGAGTTGAAATGGTCATCAATTCGCCATGTTTGCTGCCCTATTGGGTAACCAAAGGATTGGCTAGTCCTGAGCAAACGGCTACAGGTAAAGACATGTCAAATCCGTTTATGGCTGTGATGGTTTGCCAAAAATCATTAGGGTATTTCAACACACCGATGATTCAAGTTCTAAGTGTTGGACTGGTTCCTAGTTCGCCAGGGTGATGTCATGATTCCACCAAAGGACTAGCTAGCCCAAGAGTGAGTAGCTACTTGGTAAAGGCTCCTCAAATCTACTCATGTTGCTGCTGATTCTGGTTGCTGCTGATAGGTTCAAGCTGCTACTAGAATCTTGGTCTTCACAGATGGTTACCGGTTGCTATTGACATAGAGTCTTTGTTGCTGCTGGTTACTTTAATTTGCTGCAAGTGTTCAAGTCAATCCTCAAGCTTTGGATGTCAAAGATCTACCAAGAATCTTGAACTTAACCGTGTCAAATTCAAGATTAGGGGAGGATTGTTGGGAATTTTGGAAGTTCCTGCTGATAGAGATCTACTGACAGGTTCCTGCTGAAACTATAGATGGTTTCTGCTGACATAGTGTTCCTGCTGAAGACTTGTTTCTACGGATATAGTGAATCCGTATCTTTATTATTAGTTTGTTAGGATATGCATGAACTATTTTAGGTAGTGATATGCATTGATATTTTTATTTATTATTGTATTAGGGTTCCTTGTGTATAAAAGGAACTGTAGGCTTTAGTATTAAGGACGCTTCTTGAGAGAAAAACACAACTCCAGGAAAAACATTTTAGAGAAAAATAATAGAGATCCATAGAGGATCATTGTTCTTGTTATTAGAAAAACCTTGTGAAACTTTGATTGTTCTTATTATTGTTATTCCGCTGTGCATATAATCATTGTTTCTATAATCCTAGATTGGGCTTGATCTTGGTTCTACAAACACATACAAACATAAACCCTAATTGGTGTTTAGCCTGCACAAACCCTAACTTTTTAACATGGATGGTGGTCAAACTGGAACCGGGAATGGGGTTGTGGTAAAGAAAAACAGAGGGAAAGGGAGGCCTAGAAAATACGGTCCGCTACCCGCACCTTTGGTTGCATTGTAGGGGATATACAGAATAAACGAACACAACTGGATATTGTTTGAATCTCTGAAAGGCGTGTGAACACTTTCAGATCGAATCAATTCGGTGGTTCTCACGAATTATTCAATCGGATACAATTCAGAAGATAAGAACGTTTTATATGTTTTTGTTTGAGATTAATGAACCGGACAACATGATAATGACCAAGAAAACGTATATATCTAAACACAGGGATTAGGCAGTTTTCAAGTTTCAAAGTTGTCAAAATTAGTCCCTCAATTTCCGAAAATTTAATTTTCTGAGGAACTTTTAACATAACAACTTAATGGAAATAAAAAATTTCCAAGTTGACCTGGCAGCTCGACTCCAGCCAGGGGCTCTGCCCCTTGGACCCTGCCAGGGGCTGCCGCCCCTTGGACCCTGCTCCCAGGGGCGCTGGCACGGAACCCCCGTCCCTTAGGGGCTTCGCCCCTAATATCATAATAAATTCAAATAGGCGTGCACTCCGCACCTCCAAGCCTAAATGATGTCTTATTATGACTAAATTGGTCAAACAAGTTAAGACAATTACACTAAAATATCCAACATGCATCCCCTAACCCGAGTACATCCACACCACAACAGAAGAGGGGAAGCCCTGTTGATAGTGAAACTATGCAACGGGTATTTGGTGTTGGTAAGTTTATGTTGTTTAGTTCATTTATTTGTTTAAAATTGGGATAGTTTGATTTTGGTAATTGTAGCATGGGTTGGAAGTATTAATGGGCTAGTATTGACTGTGAGTGTTGCCAAAAAGTGGTTGTTCGGTGTGTGTGTATGCTTGTTCAGTGTTTGTTCGCTATGCACTAGTAATGCTTGTTCAGTTTTGCCTTCAAGTAGTGTTGACTGTGAGTGATGCCAAAAAGCAGTATTGACTGGGTTTTAAATTTTTGTTTCATAGTACTTGCAATTAATTTTGTTGGTAGTGCACTGGTAATCGTTTGTTATCTGGGGTAATGTCTTCAAGTAAATTATTTTTTCATGAGTATATCTAGTCTTGTTGAGCATTAAGTGAATGGTTAACTGTAGTGTGCAGTTGCTTGTGTTAAGTGATCACATCTAGTCTTGGTGAATGGTTAACAAGTATAGTCTTGGTTTATGTTTCATTCTGTATTAGTAATCACATCTAGTCTTGTTGGCTATCTTTATAGATGACAAGGAAAATGCGGAGAGCGTTTGTGATCGTATGGAAACAGGATTGCAAAACTTGAACATGTGTTATACAGGGCAAAAATCCTGAAAGGTTCATTTTTTCAACCTCTTATGATGTAATGTAAATACTATTATTTGAGATTGTATTACAATTTTGCTATCTTGAATAATCTTTGCATATATCAGACACAAGGTTGGGCAAAAAATGATTGAAAGTTTGGAGGATGATGCAGAAGTATGGTGCAACATAGGCAATAACTTTAATGCTGAATTATTGGATCAGATGAAAGCAAGATATGGGCCATACAAAATAATCATAGAGGAAAATATAGATGAATTTCTTGATGAGCTGTTTATGAGGACAAGGATTGAAATGATAGGTAAAAGTATTCAACCTCTTAAAAGGGTGTTTGGAAAGGCAAATAAGTTTTATTTATTTCATTTTGGCTATCTTTATAGATGACAAGTGATTGTACAAAGAATTGCACGACCAGGCCTTCGATGATGATCAAAGGATTTATGGGGTGTTGGGATTGCGCCAAGCTTGTTCTTAACCTGAAAATAAGAAATACCAAGACACTACGTTAAGTGATTGCGCAGGGGTTGGACCCTGCGAACCACCTCCGGCGTGCGAGTAAGTATGTGTGATGATAAGTAGGTTGTAATTTGCGAGAGTGAAGTTAACTTACATTGTTTTGGCCCGACTAAGCTATTTATAGGAGAGAAATAGGATTTAGTGGGCGGTTGCACTTTGTTCGGAGATCATGGGGGCGTCCCATGATTTTGTGGTAACCGCTAGGGCTTTGTAGCCCACGATCTCTATTTTGGCGGGAAGGCCTAAAGGAAGAGGAGACGTGGGTATGACCAGGTCAAGAGGGTTCTCCGTTGTAGTCCCTTCGAGAGGGATACCCCGAAGGGCTTAAGGCTTCGATTGGCGGGTTCCCACATGGTAACCATTTCGTAGACGAATGGTTTTACGCCAATGAAACGTGTTAGGAGATTAACCTGGGCCTCCGAAGGGAGGGCTTTCTACAGGCCCGAAGGGGAGTCCTTCGACCCGTTCGGAGGGTACATCATCAAGTCCCCCAGTCGAAAGTGATATATACGTACAAGTATAAATTGCATTCGACTCAAAAAACCTGCTACACTCTATCCCGTTCGTCACAAATTTGAACGTAATGAAGAAAAGTGCTTAAACAAACTTTGCGCAATAAATGCGGCTAATAAATCCTTAACTACTACTCTATACTACAGCAGCGAAGATATCGGTAAACATCTTTTCAAAAATTAAAAAATTAGGCTCCATGTATATCTCGGATTATAACTGCACGTGGATGGCTAGGATTAAACTACAAAGGATATTCATAAACCCTTCATACTTCCAACCCTAGATCATATTTTCTTTTGCGCCCAAAATACACGTACACGACCCTGTGCTTTGTGCTTCAGTTGAGCTTAAAGGTAAGTTTTCCTCTCCGATCTTTGTCCTTTTGCGCTCATAGTCTCTAGTTCAAGATGAGTATGGCGGCAAAAAGAACTATTAGGGAGCAAAAATGTACTCTATCAGAGCAGGCTCTAATAGAATTTCTTAAAATATATCCCATACCTAAAGAGTTTAAAGTTATGCTTCCCAATCAAAACCAAAATGTTTTTGATGCTCCAGCGGGTTTTGTGGGGCTTTACGTGCATGCCTTTACAGAATCTAACTTTAGAATTCCGATCCACCCCTTAATCCTGGAGTTTCTACAATATTATCAAGTACATATATCCAAGCTGAACCCGTTTGGCTTAGCCAAGTTGACTACTTACATTGTTGTATGTAAAGCTTATGGGTATGAGCCAACACTGAATGTGCTTAGAGGCTTTATAAACCTTTGTCCTGGTGGTGATTGGTTAACATTGGCCAAAAGGAGTGAGCCCGATGTGCCTTGCTTAATAACTAAACCTTTTGCCAATATAAGAAAATGGAAAGGTCTGTTTTTCTATGTGCAAGATACGATCATACCTCCCAATTATCCAGCGTTGCTAGATAAAGACAATCGTTTTGACGAGAAACGCTTTGATGATCCTTTGCCACACTTCGTAAGAAGCTATCCCCTCTACCAACGTCTTGAACGTCACCCATTTGATGTGCAAACGTTTCCTGAGCCAATACTGTTTCTGGCGGGCATTATAGATCATTGGGAAGGCTCTCCCTTGGAACCTGAGATAATCTGCAATGGGAAAAGTATGTATATACCTATTCAAATAAAGTAAATGACTTATCTGATGGTATTTATCGCATTTATTTTTTCTGTAGGGATGGCATTCAGGAACTTCGTTGTAGCCCGTGGTACTAGAGAGCTTAGTTTTGTCCCCAAAGAGCCAAATAATGTGAACCATGAAGTAGGTTCTCCATCAACATCAATTAATAATGACGAGACTCTGCATTTTGTGGAGACTGTAGCAGATTCCGATGATCCCCTTATCAAGGAATTTCAAACAAGGCTCATAAGGTCCTCCGGTCTTTCAGATAAGAAGAAGAGTAAGAAAGCAAAAGCTGCTATGTCTGTAAAGACTCCTCCGAAGAGGAAGTTATCCCTTCTTACTCCTCCGACAAGAATGGTGAAGCCCAAAGGCTCTCATTCTAAAACCTTTGTACCTACTCCTCTGACGATTTCTGAAGATGATACTCCTAGTAAGTTGTATTGCATACGTAATAAATGTCCTTCCTCATATAACTTGTGCTTTTGTCTTTCGCAGGTCTTCCCGATGTTAATGAACTACCCAATTCGACTGCGTGTCGCCACTTGGTTGAAAAAATGACACCCGCTAAATGGAGGGGAATCTTGTATAATATGTCTATGGAAGAGCTTTGCAACTTTCATTCCAAAAGTTATGCTAGGCAGGCTGTTTTGGATAATCATCTTAATTCTAGGACAAGGGAATTGGTGCAAACGGTGTTGAATGTGAGAGTGAAAATGGATGCTATCCTAGCCAAAGAAAAAGCTAGGGATCATGAATATGATAAATTGGAGGCTAAGTGCAAAGAAGTATTGGAGAACTTTGAGAAGAATCCTTTTGTACAAGATATGCGAGCCAAGATTGACAAACTCGAGGGGCAATTGAAGGAATCCCAAGCAAGGTGTGATAGGTTGAAGGTTGAGGAGTCTAAGGTGTCCATTTATAGAGCCCAAATTGAAATGCTCGAATCCAAATGTACAAGTCTGGAAGCCGAAAGGTCTAGGCTGATTGAGCAGGAGGTCAAGCTTTGCGAGGAAATCGATAGTCTGAAATTCCAGTGTCAAAATTTGAAGAAAGACCGAGCTGAGGTAGTTTCGAAGGTTGTTCCTCATGTGGCAATGGAATTGTATCGTAGCGATGAGGTGGGGGAAGTTATTGGGAAACTAGTGAACGCAGCCATCTTTTATGGTACCTGTACCGCTTTGGAAGAAATTGCCCAGACAAAGATGCCTGTGGTTTTGTCGGAGGTACCATACTATCGCTCTGGTTCTGAGCAAGAATTTAATGAGGCTGGCGATGCGTTTATGTCAACAAAGTACCCTTTCCTAGCCGAGGTAACCAAAGATCCGCTAGCTCCCATAGAAGAACTTTTGGCGAAGAAGCCGATGAAGGTCCACCCTCCGTCTTCAACAAAGAAATCTGGTTCTGTTCTGCCTTGAAAGGATCTCTATGCGCAATGCCCCAACGTGTTTAATGTTTGTTTGTTTAAGACAATTTATCTTTGTTGCTGTATGGGCTTCGACCCATGCGTTAGACAATTGTTTAAACTATTTTTGCTTTGACCATTGGTGGTCTTATCAATGTTAAGTAGGGATAATAATCCGCTATGAATGTCATGCTTTTCTTCTCGTACGCTTATTATAAACGTACATATACAACCTAAGGTTATAACCTTATTGTGTGTATTTTGAACCAAGATTTCCGCAATCGTATAATTTGACTGCGACAGAGGGTCGCGACCCACTCCGTCTTTATCCTTAAGATACGAAGGGCTTAGAATACCCTAAGACTATATAGGAAAAGTTAATGTGAATTGCTTTGGATGTTATCTGTATACAAGACATGTGTCTTACTTCATCCTTCGACATTGAAACTTGTAAAGTACTTGGCTGAGCAAATCTTTGTTGTAAATAACGAAACAAGAGATTTTGAGGGAAATAATTTATATCATTAAGTGGGTAGGGAGGATTACATCATTTTAAGAAATGAACACTAAGACGCCTACCATTAATGCTTTTTTCCCAAATGAGAAGAATGCGTTACATGAAATTGAAAAACAAACTAATTGTTTTAAATGTAGTAAGTTTTATATGTAAAACTTACGAAGATTGGTACCATTCCAAGTCTTATCCATGGTCTCCCCTTTAAGCGTTGCGAGCTTGTAAGCACCGTTGCCGTAGGCTTCCAATATAACGTAGGGTCCTTCCCATGTTGGCCCTAGTTTTCCTTCGTATTCAACCTTGCTTGCGCTGTTTAGACGAAGGACATATTCACCTGGCTTGAACGTGGAGGGTCGAACTCGGTTGTTATAGTACTTTTCAAACTTCTATTTATAGATAGACTCTCTAATTGAAGCTACTTCTCTTCTCTCTTCGAGAAGATCAAGATTTTCCCGAAGCCTTTCTTCATTTGTCTTTTCTTCAAAGTTCACAATACGTTCCATTTCGATGCTTATTTCGGAGGGTATAACAGCCTCCGTTCCATAAGTAAGGCTGAAAGGAGTCTCCCCATGGCTTGACTTGGGGTGTGTCCTATGTGCCCACAGAACTTGGGGTAGTTCTTCTACCCACCCATGATGGCTTCGTCCTAACCTCTTCTCAATTCCATTAATAATATCCCTGTTTGTGACTTCTACTTGTCCATTACCTTGGGGATGATAAACGAAAGTGAATGACTGTTTGATCTTTAGGCCTTCGCAGAAGGTTGCGAACACCCCTTCAGCGAACTGCTTTCCATTGTCGGAGATGATAATGTGAGGGACACCAAAACGACAGATTATGTGTTCCCACACGAATTTTTCCATATGCCTTCCTGTCACTGACGCCAAGAGCTTTGCTTCGACCCACTTGGTGAAGTAATCTATGACTATATCAATTCCCCATTGACAGAAGGGCCATGCCGAGGTGACAGATGTCATGTCTTGCTTAGGCATTCTTGGAACTTTGGAGTGGATCTGACAAGCTTCGCATTTTTGTATTATCTCTATTGCGTCTCTATGCATAGAAGGCCAATAATACCCTAGCTTCATTACTTTTGAAACAACGGAGCGAGGGCCTGCATGCAACCCGCAAGATCCTTCGTGAACCTCATAGATGATGTTCGAAGCCTGTTTTGGTCCCACACAACGAAGCCATGGAGATAGGAAGGATCTCCTATAAAGGTTATCCCCAATGAGCCTATATTGGGGAGCTTTGATCCTCACCTTTCGAGCAAGCTTAGGATCTTCTGGCAGAATACCACTAATCAAATACTCCCTAATCGGAGTCATCCAATTGGTGCCTTCCTCGAGTATGATGTCAGAGACTTCGCCTCGTTTAATTGACCTATCAGTCAACCCTTCTACCAAAACTTCCTTCGTTAAATGAGCAAATTCCATTGAAGCCAACTTGCTTAAGGCATCTGCTTTCTTGTTTTGATTTCTGCGAACATGTGCTATATCATATGTTTCGAAGCCTTGAAGGAGTTTTTTAGCTTTTTCCAAATATTGCTTGATGGTGGGCTGCCTTGCTTCGTAGGAGCCTTTAATTTGGTTGGCGACTAACTGCGAGTCTACAAAAACAGAGAGGTTACGAACCTCCATGTCCTTTGCAAGTCGAAGACCGGCTAACAAAGCTTCATACTCGGCTTCATTGTTGGTGGCTTCGAACCCAAAACGCAATGCGTAAGTGTATTCCTTTCCTTCCGGACTTACTAGCATTAAACCTGCTCCTGAACCATCAGAACTTGAGGCTCCGTCTGTGTACAATTTCTACCCCTCCTTCGTCTTTGGGGGCTTCTCCTTAGGAATTTCTTTATCTTGGCTAGATCCGGAAGGTGTTTCAGCGAGAAAGTCTGCAAGTACCTGACCTTTGACGGAGTTTCGACCCTTGTATTCTATCTCATGTTCTCCCAATTCGATAGCCCATTTAGCTACCCTTCCTGACTTCTCAGGCTTCGACAGTATCTGCCTAATAGGCTTGTCAGTCAATACCGTGATGGGATGAGCTTGAAAGTATCTTCGAAGGCGTCTTGCAGCATAAACGAAGGCTAGGATTAGATTTTCCAACTCCGGATAGTTTAATTCAGCTCCTTGCAGAACCCTGCTAACGAAGTATATAGGGACTTGTTTCTTCTCCCTTTCGGCTAGGAGCACCGCACTGATGCTTTCGAATGATGCCGCAATGTACATGAACAACACTTCGCCTTTGATTGGGGCTATAAGTGTTGGTAAAATTTCCATAAATTCCTTTAGCTTTTCGAAGGCTGCTTCCGCCTCACAACTCCATTGGAAAGTCTTTTTATCTGTACACCCCTTGAGTGTTTTGAAGAATGGTAGAGACCGATCTGCCCCTTTCGACAGGAACCTGCTAAGTGCCGCAAGCTTCCCATTGAGGCTTTGAACTTCTTTTAGTGACTTCGAAGCTTGAAGGTCAGTGATGGCTTTTACCTTCGAAGGGTTAGCTTTAATCCCTTGTTTAGTGATCAAATGCCCCAAGAATTGTGCTTCCTCCATGCCAAAGGAACACTTCTTAGGGTTAAGCTTCATATTGATTGCCCGTAATTGATCGAAGGTCTCTTGGATGTCGGAGAGGAGGTCCTCTTCGGTTCTGCTTTTTATTACCATATCATCAACGTAGGCTTCCAAGTTCCTCCCAATTTGCTTGTGGAAGGCTTTATCTACTAACCGTTGGTAAGTTGCCCCTACGTTCTTCAGACCGAAGGGCATTTTCTTGTAGCAATAGACACCCTTTCCTGTGTAGAGGGCTGTCTTTTCTTCATCTTCCTCCGCCATTTGTATTTGGTGATACCCTTTGTATGCGTCCAGAAAACATTTCAGACGGAAACCTGACAGAGATTCGACCTTCCAATCGATTTCTGGTAGAGGGTAGCAGTCCTTTGGGCAAGCTTTATTGATGTCGGTGAAGTCAACGCACATACGCCACCCTCCGTCACTTTTCTTTACCATGACTGGGTTAGCAACCCAAGTTTGGTATTTCACTTCCCTGAGAATTCCTGCTCGCACAAGCTCATCCACCTCTTTGCAAGCAGCTGCATTTCTTTCTGGTGCCAGGCTTCGTCGCTTCTGCTTAATTGGTTCAATGTGCTTGAACTCGTTAAGCTTATGTTCTGTGCCGAAGGGCTTGCCATCGATCATAAGAGTCCTGGGGACTCCTGTCATGTCTGAATATGTCCATGCGAACACATCTTTGTTGGCTTTGAGTAGCTTCTCTAGGTCTGCTTTGAAGTTAGCATCGGCATCCGTACAACTTAGGATAGCCTTCGGAGGCTCCTCCGGACTTTCCCTAATCTTTTTGCCACCGTCTCCCACTTGTCCTTGACTGTAACTGGAGAACACGGTTCCTATCCCATAAGGTGTATGGAACTTTACCGCTGCATGTATAGTGGAGACTACGATACCCATCTTTTGCATGGCGGTCCTTCCTATCAGCAAGTTGTAAGGAGAGTTGGACCTTACGATAGCGAACATGAGGGTTTCTGTCCTTGCGAGCTTGCCTTCTCCAATTGTTATTTCCAACGGAACTTCTCCCAGAGGCCACGAATGTTCACCAGAAAATCCCACCAAAGGTATCTTCGAATCAACCCGCTGCGACCTGATCGAAGGCTTGAGCTTAAGAAAACAATACTCATAAATAATTTCGCAGGAGCTTCCACAGTTCATATAGGCTCTATTCACTTCTCGGTTCGAAATGAGGACTTTGATGACTACCGGATCATTTGAGGGGACTTGGCCTGTGAGAGGAGGAAAAGTTACTTCCCCTATTGCATTACCCTCCTGCTCCGTTACCTTTCTTTTCAAGCTGGCTTCGCCCCAACGAACCATGAGTATTGGGGCTTCGAGAGGAGTAGTATCTTTATCCAATTGAGTGTCGGTCATCTTTTCCTTTCCCTTCTTTATACCCTTCACCAAGTGTGCCAATTGCCCGGACTTCACAGCTTCTTCTATCTGTTTCTTTAACTCTCTACAACTGTTCATATCATGACCGTAATCTTCGTGAAAATGACAATACTTGCTGGTATCCCTGTTTTTGCCCTTACTTGTCATACGAGGGGGTGCTTCGAAGGCCTTAGCAGCCCTCTCCGTAGCAAGTATTTCCTTTGGAGACTTGGTTAGACTGCTTAACAAACCGTGGTTGGGGCCTTTGTTGTACGGAGAAAACCTGTCTCTGTTCTTGTTCTTTGACCCTTCCCACGAAGAATGCTTCGAAAACTTGTTGTTGCTGTCTCTGTCTATCGGAGCCCCATTAGTGGATACCTCTTTCGCTTCGATCCAAGTATACGTCTTTTCCATTAACCCTTTGTAAGTTGTCGGAAGGTCAGTGGACAAGAATTCCACCAAACTCCGATTTCGAAGACCGTGTACGAAACCCAAAATACGCTGATCTTCATGAAGACCCAAAATCTGCAAAGTCTCATCGGTGTACCTAGTAACGAAGGCCCTTGTGCTTTCGTTTTCCTTTTGTTTGATGTTGTGCACCGTAAAATGAGTCCTTGTGAACTTCTTTTGCTGACTGAAGTGTGACCGGAACTTAGCCTTAAGATCATCAAGATTGACGATGCTACTGGGCTTTTGCCCATTCCACCAAATACGAGCAGAATCCCGTAGGGTGTATGTAAACATATGACAGGCCACCGGCATAACCCATTTTTGCATTTTGATAGCCCCTTCGAACAAGTGTAAGAAATTGTCCGGATCCCCCTTCCCATCATAAGTCCCAATGTGCGAAGGCATTTTCAACCCATCAGGCAATGGGTAATCTTCTATCCACCTAACGAAGGGTGTAGCTGAACCCATAGGGTCTGAGTATAGGCAATTGTAAGGTGGTGCATACATGGGAACAGGATTATAGGGATTGTTGCTTTGGGGCATTCCCATAGGAGTTTGACTTGGGTAGGACTGATAAGGTGCATTCATAGCAAACGGGTAACCGTTTCCCATGGCATACGGAGGGTACGCTATGGGATGTCCGAAGGGTATGCTCCCATAAGTTTGAGGGAGGCTTGGGTTATTAGGCTGTCCATTTACTGGAGGATATAAATTTTGAGGATAAGACTGAGTTTGGAACGAGGGGTACATACCATTGGGAGGAAGATTTCCTCCCATATTAATTGTAGGAGGATTGCCATCTACGCCTGATGCGTGAGAAGGCTGCAACGGAACCCCAGCTTCAGTCCTTCCAAGATGAGCTGCTAGCAATGGAGGCAAAGTCACCCCCACTTCTTCCCTTCGTTGGCTCCTACCGTTAGAGCCTTCGGTAACCGCCCCTTCTCTCCTTGTCGGAGCCCTCTCGGGAACTCCTTTGAAACCAACGGACCTTCTGCTTAGCCTTCGACTGACTGGAAACCCAATCCTTAAGGCTGATAGAGTAGCTCCTTGGGTCGGAGGCCTAGGTTCCATCTCCATTTCTTCATCATACTCATCACTTGAGTATTCCAACTCCCTTCGCATCTCAGCATTCCTGACTTGCCTCTTACGAGCCCTTAGGAGGGATTCCAACACTTCGTGGTTAGCTTCGACAAAGGCTGGGCTAATAATGGGCTCCGGATTGGCTGATGTCGAAGCATGATGGTTGGGTGTTGTTTCTGGGTGAGAACGTATTGTGAACGTGGAGGCGGTTATTGGGGGAAGGTTGTTAGAGTCATTGACTGGTATTGGCGCCAAGGTCGAGAAACCCGGTGGGGGAGAATCTTCTCTCCCTTGATCCATGCCGGAATAATAGTGAAAGTAGTTGGTTGGTTATAAGCTTGGAAATAACGAGACCAATTGTAGCGGTCCCACAGATGGCGCCACTGTTTGTACAAATAATTGCACGACCAGGCCTTCGATGATGATCAAAGGATTTATGGGGTGTTGGGATTGCGCCAAGCTTGTTCTTAACCTGAAAATAAGAAATACCAAGACACTACGTTAAGTGATTGCGCAGGGGTTGGACCCTGCGAACCACCTCCGGCGTGCGAGTAAGTATGTGTGATGATAAGTAGGTTGTAATTTGCGAGAGTGAAGTTAACTTACATTGTTTTGGCCCGACTAAGCTATTTATAGGAGAGAAATAGGACTTAGTGGGCGGTTGCACTTTGTTCGGAGATCATGGGGGCGTCCCATGATTTTGTGGTAACCGCTAGGGCTTTGTAGCCCACGATCTCTATTTTGGCGGGAAGGCCTAAAGGAAGAGGATGTTGGGTCTAAAGATACTGCTGTTTTGGAAATACACTAAGTGACTCTTGGGTCTAAAGATACTGCTGTTTGGGAAATACACTAAGTGACTCTGATGATCAGTTATGTAACTCTGCTGATTAGCACAATGACTCTGCTGATTTGGGATAATAGGCATAGTGTAACTCTACTGCTAGCCTACGAAGACTCTGCTGCTAGACTAGTTACTCTGCTGCTTATAAGATATGTATAGTATGTTAAGGATAAGTATAGAAAAGATACGTAAGATATTTTTCTTGTATACAAAGTCTTGTAAACCGACTAGGACTTCTTACGCTATAAAAGGAGGATCTAGGGTTAGGTTAGAGTGACGTATCATTATTGTTTACACTTCAAGGTTTCTTGTAACCCTATTGCTGTCGAGCAATCGTTATTAATATAATTGAAGTGTTGTTTGATAATTCGTTTGTGTTTATTCTTCTTAAGATCAAGTATTAGTTTCCGCATAATATTTGATATACAACTCAAGATCAGTTTCTATACCGATTACTTTAGATTTATCTAAGGTAATTAATAAGATCGTGAAGCTCAACTGGGATCAACAAGTGGTATCAGAGCTTGTGATCTAGAAACTGGTACCAAGAAGAATTACTTCTTACAAGATCTGTTAATTCAACAAGTAAGCAATGAAAGCCGATTCTACTCACATGGTTACTGCATCAAGGGTCCCCATGCTCAAGACTGGAGAGTATAAGATCTGGAAGATGAGGATTCAACAATACATGAGAATGGTTGATTACTCACTTTGGGAAGTTGTTCTACATGGTGACAGTGTGCAAACCAAAACTGCTACTGGATCAGTCTTAACTCTCAAGACTAGTGAGGAGAAAGCACAGAGAAGATTGGAGGTTAAGGCTCACAGTATTCTCATGATGGGAATACTTAATGATTATCAATTGAGTTTTAATCATATTGAGTCTGCTAAGGAGTTATGGGAAGCAATCGAACTTCGATTTGGTGGGAATGAAGCTACCAAGAAATCAAGAAAGAATCTACTGAAGCATCAGTTTGAAACTTTCACTGCTTTAAGTTCTGAGAACATTGAGGGAACTTATGATCGACTTCATAAGCTATCCAGTCAGATGGCTCTTTTGAAGATTGAGCCATCTCAAGAAGATATCAATCTTAAGTTTCTGAGAAGTTTATCTTCTGAATGGAACACTCATACAGTGGTTTGGAGGCACAAGGAAGATTTTGATACTATGACATTGGATGATCTGTATAACAACTTGAAGGTGTATGAATCAGAAGTTAAAGGATTGTCAAGCTCATCTTCTACCACAAATAATCTTGCTTTTGTTTCCTCAAGCAACAAGAATTCTGGCAGTCATCAAGAACAGCACTCTGCTGTTGGTACTTTTGCTCCTGCTGTTGGTTCACATGTCTCTGCTGCTGACTCCACCAACACCAACACCATTAGTGATGCTGCTATTTGTGCTTATTTGGCTGAACTTACTACAAGTACTTCAGTCATGCCTCAAGATATGGATGAACTTGATCCTGATGATGTTGAAGAGATTGACATGCAATGGCAGTTTGCAATGTTAACTATGAGGGCAAGAAGGTTTCTTAAAAGAACTGGTAAAGAGATGAAGTTCAGAAGGAACAAGAATGTGGGATTTGACAAATCAAAGGCAGAATGTTTTAACTGTAGAAAGAAGGGACACTTTGCTAGAGAATGCAGAGCACCAAAAAGAAGCAATGAGAATTTCAAGAAGTCTGCTGATGAAGAACCAAATCCTACTACTGCTATGGTATCATGTGATGGGTTAGGAGATTATGACTGGAGTGATCATGCTGAAGATGGTCCAAATTGTGCATTGATAGCTGAAGAGGAACCTGAAGTACATCATTTTGCTCTCATGGCCTATTCTTCTTCTGGATCAGACTCTGAGGTATCCAATGAATCATCTTGTTCATTTAAATCATGTTCTGATAAAATTGATGAACTTAAGTCTAGTAATGGAAATCTTAAGATGGAAAATGAAACACTTAAGTTAGACAATCTTAGTTATGCATATGGTTTAAAGAACTTAGAAGAGAAGCTAGAATTTTATAAAAAGGCTGAAATTGAATATCTTGATCAGATCACTATCCTGAAAAATGAGCTTATCAAGAAAGATGATGAGATTAAGGTTCTTATGGAAAAAGTAGAAGAGGCTGAACAGGCTAGAGATTTAGCTAAAAGTGAGACTGAAAAACATGTTGTTAGGGTGGAAAAACAACAATTTGCCACTGATATTCTCAGTAAACCAATAGGAAGACACTTTGCAGACTCAGGAAGTGGTCTAGGATATAATGTTGTTGCTCACCCTAAGAAACTTAGTGCTAATGCCCCTCCTACTAGGACATTGACTTTCATATCTGAGTCTGAGGTCAAACCTATAGGTGAAACTAGTAAATCTGTAGTTGAAACTAGTGAAAAAGAAATAGAGTCACCTAAGGTTGAGGTAAAGAAGTATGAACAAGCACCCCTGATTGAAGATTGGGAGTCTGACAGTGATGATGATGTAGTGGAATCTGATTCAACCCCTAAGAACAAAAAGGAAGAAATTCCTACTGTTGTTGAATCAAAAGTACCTAGGGCTAAAAAGGTTGAATTTGTTAAGCCTAGGTTTGGTAAAGGTATCTCTAGGAAGATGGATGAGTTTGACAACACACCTAGAGTATATCCTAAGAGAACTAATAATTTGCCTAGAGGAAACCAGAGAAATTGGAACAACCTAGTTTCACAAAAATTAGGTACTGATTTTCAATTACTTAAAAAGGCGTGTTATAGTTGTGGTAGTTTTGAACATTTGCAAGATGAGTGTTACTACTATCAAAAACCAGTTAGGAACCAGTACACAAGGGTGAACCATAGAAATTTTGCTAGAATGACTCACCCTCACCCCAAAAGAAACATGGTTCCCAAGGAAGTCTTGATGAGAGACGGTACTTCTAGAGTTATCTCTCCTATTGCACCAACAGTGCCCATAAAGAAGGATATAGTTGATTCTGCTGTTAAGGCAAACTCTGCTGTTAAGGCAGACTCTGCTGTTTTGCCTAAAGTTGTTACTGATACTGTTGTGGGCAACCATTTTTATGCTGTTAAAGCCTCAGCTTGCTGGGTCTGGAAACCTAAAGTTAAAGTTTTGGATCATGTTCTCCGACACAGCAGTGCACCAATGCAGTTGAAGAAATTTGACTACTTTGATGCACAAGGTAGATCCAAGTCAGTAATGGCTTGGGTCCCAAAGAGAAACTAATTCTCTTACTTTTTGTGCAGGGCAATCTACAAAAGGAGCTAAAGGACAAATGCATTTTTGATAATGGATGCTCTTCACACATGACTGGAGATCAAAGCAATTTGGAGAACTTTGAAGCTTTGGATGGTGGATATGTTGCCTTTGGGAATGACCCTAAAGGAGGAAAAATTGTTGGAAAAGGCATGATCAGAACTGGAAAATTGGATTTTGAAAAAGTGTATTTGGTGAATGGCTTAAAGTTCAATCTTTTTAGTGTCTCACAAATGTGTGACAGAAAGAATTTTGTTCTTTTTACAGACACTGAATGTCTTGTCTTATCTCCCGACTATAAGATACCTGATGATAAATTAGTACTTCTTAAAGTCCCTAGAAATGACAACATATACAGTGTGGACATAAAGAACATTATTCCCAAAAGAGATTTAACTTGTCTGTTTGCCAAAGCCACTATTGATGAATCCAAACTATGGCACAGAAGGCTTGGACATCTGAACTACAAGGCTATCAATAAGTTGGTGAAAGGGAACTTGGTCAGAGGATTACCTTCAAAGGTTTTTGAGAATCCTGAAGTATGTGTTGCTTGCCAAATGGGAAAGCAACATAGAGCATCTTGTAAGTCCAAATTGGTGAATTCTATAACTGAACCCTTGTTTATGTTACACATGGACCTATTTGGACCCACTTATGTGAATAGTTTGAACAAAAAGATGTATGGCTTAGTGGTCACTGATGATTATAGTAGGTTTACTTGGGTATTCTTCTTAGCTACTAAGAATGAAACACCTGGCATTCTTAAGGCTTTTATTACAAGGATAGAAAACCTATTTAATCACAAGGTTAGAATCATCAGATGTGACAATGGAACTGAATTTAAGAATCAAGTGATGAATCAGTTCTGTGAGGAAAAAGGGATAACTAGACAATTTAGTGTGGCTAGAACTCCTCAGCAAAATGGTGTGGCTGAGAGGAGAAATAGAACATTGATTGAGGCTGCTAGGACTATGTTGTCAGAGTCTAAGTTACCCACTATCTTTTGGGCTGAAGCAGTCAACACTGCTTGTTATGTGCAAAATAGAACTAAGATAGTTAAACCTCAACATAAGACCCCTTATGAGTTATTGCATGGTAGGAAACCACTGATTGATTTATTTAGACCATTTGGGTGTCCTGTCACTATCTTAAACACCATTGATCACTTAGGCAAGTTTAGTGAGAAAGCAGACATAGGTTATTTTTTTGGATACTCTACTGAAAGTAAGGCTTTTAGGGTTTTCAATCAAAGGACTGGGCATGTGGTGGAAAATTTGCATGTTAGAATTAGAGAAACCAAACCTAATGTTGATGGAAAAGGTCCTGAATGGATGTTTGATATTGATTCTTTAACCAAGAGTATGAATTATCAACCAGTCATTGCAGGTACTACTAACATGTCTGCAGGTACACAAACTAACCCTAATGCAGGTACACAAGCTAAGAAGGATGGATCTGCAGAAGAGTTTGTTTTGATTGAAAAGTGGAAGTTTGATCAGTACTTCTCTCCAACAGATAAAGAGAGAAAGAGTTCAGATGGTGATGCTGTTCATAAGGAAGTTCCAAAGGTTAATGTAGAAGGTGTTGATGAACCTTCTCATGATGACAAGAATGATGATAAGGAAAGGAATAAAGAGTCAGAAGTTGATGGGCAACAAGGGAATATACATAGCAACAGTTCTCTTAACTCTGCTGCCAGGCCAAAACACTCTGCTGATAAGCCAAAACACTCTGCTGTTAGGCCCAAACACTCTGTTGATAGGTTTGGTAACTCTGCTGCTATGCCAAAGGACTCTACTGATAAAGATGGTGATTCTAATGATGATTCTTCTGATGAGATGCCTAAATTAAAAGAAGTTTATGTGGATACTGATGATGAAATTGTTGATGTTTTTAGTGCTGAAGTTGATTTATCAAATTTGGAGACTGATATACCTGTTAGTTCCACTCCTACAACCAGAATCCACAGGAATCATCCAAAGGAGCAGATCATTGGTGATGTTCACTCTGCTGTTCAGACTAGAAGTAAATCAAAAGGGTTGAGTGATTTGCTTGATCAGGGATTGTTTGCTCAAACACTTAAGAAGAGAAATAGCCACAAGGATTTACAGAATTGCATGTTTGCCTGTTTCTTATCTCAAGAAGAACCCAAAACCATTCACAAGGCTATGAAAGATGAAAGTTGGGTTGAAGCTATGCAAGAGGAGTTGCTGCAGTTCAAGCTTCAAGAGGTCTGGACATTAGTTGATTTGCCTTATGGAAAAAGGGCAATTGGTACAAAATGGGTGTTTAGATGTAAAAGAGATGAAAGAGGTATTGTTATCAGAAACAAGGCTAGATTGGTGGCTCAGGGATACACTCAGGAAGAAGGAATAGACTATGATGAGGTATTTGCCCCAGTTGCAAGACTGGAGGCTATCAGACTTTTCTTGGTATATGCCTCATACAAGAATTTTCCTGTGTATCAAATGGATGTGAAAAGTGCTTTCTTGTATGGAAAGATACCTGAAGAGGTTTATGTGATGCAACCACCTGGGTTTGAAGATCCTAAGTGTCCTGATAGGGTCTACAAGGTGAAGAAAGCACTGTATGGACTACATCAAGCTCCTAGAGCTTGGTATGATACCTTATCCCAGTATTTGTTGAACAATGGTTTTTGCAGAGGAACCATTGATAAAACATTGTTCATTAAGAAAGACAAAAAGGATATCCTACTTGTTCAGGTTTATGTAGATGATATCATTTTTGGGTCTACAAATAAGGTGTTATGTGAAGGATTTGAGAAGCTTATGCACAACAGGTTTGAGATGAGTTCTATGGGAGAATTGACTTTCTTTTTAGGGCTTCAAGTTAAGCAGAAGTCAGATGGAATTTTTATTAGCCAAGACAAGTATGTGGCTGATATGTTAAAGAAATTTGGTTTCAAAGATGTGAAGGCAGCCAAGACACCAATGGATAAAAACAAACCTTTGCTCAAGGATGAAGATGGGGTAGAGGTTGATGTACATCTTTATAGATCAATGATTGGTTCATTGATGTATCTGACTGCTTCAAGGCCAGATATCATGTTTTCTGTGTGTGCTTGTGCTAGATTTCAAGTGTCCCCAAAAGTTTCACACTTGGAAGTAGTTAAAAGAATTTTTAGGTATCTAAAGGGTCAACCTAAATTGGGCCTTTGGTATCCTAATAATTCACCCTTTGACTTGATAGCATACTCAGACAGTGACTATGCTGGAGCTACTATGGATAGAAAGTCAACCACTGGAGGCTGTCAGTACCTTGGACATAGGCTGATCTCTTGGCAATGTAAGAAACAAACAGTGGTGGCTAATTCGACAACTGAAGCAGAATATGTTGCTGCTTCTAGCTGCTATGGAAAAGTGCTCTGGATTCAGAATCAATTGCTGGATTATGGGTACAATTTCATGAACACAAAAATTTTCATTGACAACAACAGCACAATGTGTATTATCAAAAATCCTGTTTTTCATTCTAAAACAAAACACATAGAGATAAGACATCATTTTATTAGAGATTGTTATGAGAAAAAGCTAATTCAAGTGGTTAAAATACATACTGACAACAATGTTGCTGATTTACTTACAAAAAGTTTTGATATAAGTAGATTTCAATTTTTAGTTGCTAGTATTGGCATGATAAATCTTTAATCTTTAACCATCTTATCTCTGTATGTTTTTGTAAACTTTTGAAAGGATTTGTGCTATTTGTTAAGTCAAAATTTGCTGTTTGTTAAGTTGTTTGCTGTTTAGTTGTCTGCTGCTATGCTACTCTGCTGTTATTTTTGGATATTCTTGCTTGTGTTTGTGGTTTTCTACTAACCTTTTGCAGATTTACATGAACACACAATCAAGTAAAGCATGAACATTTAAACATTCATTGATAACTAAAGCAAAGTACAAGATGAAGTTTTCTTACAACCATTGATCAAAAGAGTTCAAAAGACAACAAGAACCATGGATTCACAACCTAAATTCTAGCAAAGTCAGGCATAACCTTGCTGCGAGGTCCTCGAGTACCCATGGCTTCAAATACTCTTGGACAGGGAAGAACAAGTACCACTGGTCTTGGTGGTGGACTCTGCTGCTGGCTTGTTGAGGGAGCTTGTTTCTTCTGCTGTTTCTTCTTGGGAACAGGGGGTTTCTGCTCTGCCGTACTTGGCTTTGGACGAGGAGGATCAACACTCTTACCAAAAGCAGCAACCGCCTTCTCCATTTGCCTCTGAAGCTCAGCGGTCAAAGGATGTTGCGGAGGATCGATTTCCCAGACACCTTGATAGAAAGTCATGGATTTTGGCCATGCTTTTGTTTCTTCATCATCGCTTGAATCTACAAACGAAGATGGTGTTGATGAAAGTGGGTCAGAGTATTCTTCTTCCACAACTGCTTTACCTTTCTGTTGTGATGACGATGCACTTGGTGGAAAATAGTTTGACCATCCTTGTGAGCTATCTGACGATGAATCTGATGATATGTCGATGATTGGTGCTTTGGAAGAGCTCATGGTTGGTTATTATTGGAGTTAGGGTTTGTGAATTGGGGATTTGCTAAAGAAATTAAGGAATTTATGGACTTCAATGCGGGGTTGGTATTGTATTTAAGGGAGTGATTTTGAAGATATTGGGAAAGTTGACTTTTGGGCAACAATTTCATAACTCTGCTGATGAGTTTGAAAGTAGAAGGGTCAAATTGAAACTTTTGGCGCGTTCTTAAACCTAATTAGATCAAAACGGTCTCATACACCAATTTGATCTCATTACCTTTTAATTGCTCAAAACTACATTTGATTCTCACCCAAGAACACTAATTTATTTCATTTCACCCAAAACCCCCAAATCATAATGGCTCGACGACAGTTTCCGGAAGAACATAATCAAGTTGCATTTCTTAGTAAGGTTTCTGCAGCTGCCGGATTTCATGAGGTTATGGATTTTCTGAGTGCTTCTAGACTAAGGTATGCTTTAACAGTTGATCCTACCATTTATAAATCTCATATGCACCAATTTTGGTCAACTGTTAAGCTGGATATACTTGACGGGGAGGAACGGTTGATAGGTAGTGTGGATGGTGAAAGTATTGTAGTTAGTGAAACAACCATTAAGAGAAGTATTCGTTTATCAGGCGTACCTACACCTCCTACCCTTACCCCAGAAATTGTTTTGACTGAGCTTGAGAACATTGGATATGAGAGACCTGAGGCTGGTGGAACATTTTTGAAAGGTCATCTTTGTCCCCATTGGAAGTTCTTGTTGCATACTCTACAACACTGCTTGTTTCCCAAAGTAGGTGGATGGAGTGAGTTTAGTGCTTCTCAGGCTATGGCTTTAGTTTGTTTGGCAACAGGGCAACCATTTGATTTTTCTTCTATGATTTTTGAGGGTATGAAGAAGTTTATTAAGAAGAAGTTCTATTTGTATCCAAGGTTTCTACAACTTGTTATCAACTATCAGCTAAGAGAACCATTGAGGCATACAAATGTTGAGCCCTGTAGTAGAATGGCAATCAAGATGTTTGCTTTTCTAAAGAAGAATGGAAAAGGTTTTTCTGGTGCTATAACTCCCCTGACTGAACACATCTTGAATATTGTGGCTGCAGTGAATGAGGATGAAGAGGCTGGAACTCCCACAACTTCCCATCACACATCCTCATCTACAAGTTTGAATGTCTCAGTATCACATGAACCCCAACATACCCAATCACCTAGGACTTCACCACATGAGGACATTGTGCAACCTCAGGCCAATGTCAGTATGGATGCAGATGAGGCTGGTACAGGTGATGGAGGTACCATGATGGAAAAGGCTGGCACTACTGTTTCCAACTTAGTAGTTGAACAGGACAGTGCTAACATAACTAAGACCTTGACCATGGCAACATCTATTGTAGAGGGTTCTAAGGAACCTGATACAACAGATGGTAACCCCAGCCAAATGGCTTCTATGGGGGGCTCAGATGTTCAACCTAGGGTTGAGACTAAGTTTGTGTCCCAAGATTCACCTCTCGGAGAAGGTCACACATCTCGAAGTGATGAGGACAGAGATGAAACTATTGAATTGATGGATACTGATGTACATATTGACAATGCCAATGATACACCTCTCGGACCAGGTAACACAGGTCGAAGTGTTGAGGCTAGCATTGAACTTGAAAAAGATGATTTGACGGTTAAAACTCCTGTAAAAAATGCCAGTTCCAGTGATCAACCTCTCGGGTCAGGTTACACAGACCGAAGTTGTGAGGATATCATGAAACAATTTAAGGAATTGACAGATAACTGTACAAAATTGTCACAGGAGGTTCTTGGTTTAAGAAAGGAGTTATCAACAGTCAAAGCTTCTCAAGGTGCAGAAATAAGAAGGCTTAAGCTAAGGGTTACTCATCTTGAGGGGAGGTTGAAGAAGGTTTCCAAACCATGTTTGGAAGAGGATGCTTCCAAACAGGGGAGGAATGATCAGAAGGATGCAGCAGGTTCAGGGGAGGTACTCAAAGATTCAGGGGAGGTTGTATTGGATGCAAATGAAAAGGTTAACTCTGCTGTTGATGCAGAACATTCTGCTGATGGGAGAAACAATGCTGCTGAAGGGTTACATCACTCTGCTGGTGATTTAGATGAAGACACAATGCGCTTAGCCCAAGTATTGCTTAACCTTAACAAAACACCTACACTATCACAACCTGAATCACAATCACAACCAGCTGCTCAATCTTTAACAAACCAACACAAGTGACTGTCACAAGACCTAAAGCTAAAGGAGTTGTCATCCAAGAACCTGTGCAAACAAGAAAACCTGTTCAAACACCTACCTACAAGGGTAAGGGCAAGATGGAAATGGTGGAAGAACTTGAACCTTATCCTGATCCTAATGAAGTTCCAATTGAGGTATGGCCTAGACATTTGCAAGAAAGGTGGGATGCAGAAGAAGCTCAGAGAGTTGCTGATGAAGAAAAAGCTGAGTATGATAAAGCAATGGAGATACAAAAGCAACAATCTGAGAAACAATCTGAAATTGAAGCAAAAGTAGCTGCATGGGAAAATGAGCAGGCAAGATGTAAAGCTGCTATGGACTGGGAGAAAGTGAAAGTAGAGATGGATGATGTTTTTACAGATGAAGGTATTAATGACTGGATTCATCAAGCAATTGTGCAGAATAAGAAAAGGCTTCTGGTTGCAAGAAAGAATAAAAAGGTGAATAGACCACCAACTGCAAGACAAGAGAGAACTCTTCATGAGCAATATCTGAGGAATATGAAGGGTTGGAAATTGAAGGAGTTGAAACCATACTCTAATGAAGAAGTCAAGCAGAAGTTTGAGGCTGCTAAGAAAGAGATGGACAGGAATTTTAAACCTTTAACTGATGATGAGATCAAAGAGTTGACAAGAATCAAAGTAGCATCAAATACTTATATGAATCCTGAGTCTACTGCTAAAATGGCCAAAGTATCAGATGCTGAGAAAGAGAAAGAGAAAGAGAATTTAGTTGCAGAGAAAGAGCCTGAACCTACTGTTGGTGTAAAAATATATAGGAGGAAAGTAAAACAGGTGGGTAGGAAGAAGAGAAGAAATCAGTCAGTATTGATGACTGATTCAGAGAAAGAGGATAGTGTTTTTGAGAAAGATGAAGTGACTGATGAGCATAATTTTGTAGAAGTGACTGCAGATGATATGAAAGGGATTATGGATCTCACAGTTCATAAACCTCAAGAAGAACCTGAGTTACTTAATGAAGTTCCTTTGTCAACAAAATATCCAATCATTTCATACTCACATGATGTTCTAGATGGTAGTCAAGCATGTTGGGTGATTAAGAGATCAAATGGTTCAAGTGTTGGATATGTCAGTTTTTCTCAGATGGTGCACTACATGGATAGGGATGATATTATACAACTCTGGAATCTTTACAAGATGAATTATGGTGATACTAGACCAGAGGTGGTGCATGAAAGACTTAACTATTATTATTTGAAGAATATGTTTGAACCTGATGAAAGAAGTCTTGATTGGAAGAATTTGATTAGTTCAAG
Organism: Artemisia tridentata subsp. tridentata; assembly: GCA_021014915.2. NCBI lineage: Eukaryota > Viridiplantae > Streptophyta > Magnoliopsida > Asterales > Asteraceae > Artemisia > Artemisia tridentata. Next base: position 408,223,997 of record CP139507.1, read on the forward strand.
CAGATTTATCAGATGGTATCTATATCAATCATGTGGAGTACATGCATTGACTGGAAGTGATGGTTTGTGTTTGTACATGTTAACAGAGAAAGATTATCCTGTGTTCAAGAATACTACTCTTCTGACTAACATGTTACAACCTGGAAAGTTAAGTTTGCAAAGACCATTCTTATCAGATCATCAAGCTTTTGAGTTAGTGGAGAGGTATAGAAAAGTGCTGGAATCAAAGACCTCAAAACAGTAAAGTGTTTGGAAGCATCCTCCTGGTGATTGACTGGATTTAAGGAAACTTGATGATTTTTGAAGAAAAATATCAAGTTTAGGGGAGGATTGTTGGGTCTAAAGATACTGCTGTTTTGGAAATACACTAAGGGGCTGTTTCTTTTTTTTCCTGTTTCTAGTTAGGTCCTGTGTGGATATATGTGTACTGTTTCTAGTTAAGTCCTGTGTGGATATATGTTGTTTCTTTTTTATGCTTAATTGACCATCTTAATACGAGTTTTTTCCCGAACTAGTGTAGGTGGAAAAAATTTATAAAAATTCGAAAAAATTTATAAAAATTTTAAAAAAATTCGAAAATTTTTAAAAATTCAAAAAATTTATAAAAATTCAAAAAATTCGAAAATTTTATAAAAAATTATAAAAATTCGAAAAAAACTTATTAAAATTTTTAAAAAATTCAAAAAATTTATAAAAATTTATAATTTTTTTAAAATTCAAAAAATTTGTAAAATTTTATAATTTTTTAAAAATTCAAAAAAATTATAAAAATTCAAAAAATTCGAAAATTTTATAAAAAATTATAAAAATTTTTAAAAAATTCAAAAAATTTATAAAAATTTATAATTTTTTAAAAATTCAAAAAATTTGTAAAAATTTATAATTTTTTAAAAATTCAAAAAAAATTATAAAAATTCGAAAAAAAATTTAATAAATTCAAATTTTTTTATAAGTTTTTTGAATTTTTATAAATTTTTATAAAATTTTCGAATTTTTTGAATTTTTATAAATTTTTTATAAAATTTTCAAATTTTTGATTTTTTATCAATTTTTAGAATTTTTATAAATTTTTTTGAATTTTTATAAATTTTTTGAATTTTTATAAATTTTTTGAATTTTTATAAATTTTTTATAAAATTTTTGAATTTTTTGATTTTTTATCAATTTTTCGAATTTTTATAAATTTTTTTGAATTTTTATAAATTTTTTCAATTTTTATAAATTTTTTGTATTTTTAAAATTTTTTGAATTTTTTTAAAATTTTTATAAATTTTTTCGAATTTTCATAAATTTTTCGAATTTTTATAAATTTTTTCGAATTTTTAAATTTTTTTTGAATTTTTATAAATTTTTTCGAAGTTTTCTAAATTTTTCGAATTTATTTTTTCCACCTACACTAGTTCGGGAAAAAAAATCGTATTAAGACGTCCTGAATAGAAACAGTATGCTTAATTGCCCCCTTCCACATTAAGGATTCTCTTTTGCAATAAGTTAAAAAGAAACACCAAAGTTTCCTGTTTCCAGCCAGTTTTGTTACCAAACAGGACATTAAGTTATTAGTAAACGGCCCCTAAGTGACTCTTGGGTCTAAAGATACTGCTGTTTGGGAAATACACTAAGTGACTTTGATGATCAGTTATGTAACTCTGCTGATTAGCACAATGACTCTGCTGTTTGTGACTCTGCTGATTTGGGATAATAGGCATAGTGTAACTCTGCTGCTAGCCTACGAAGACTCTGCTGCTAGACTAGTTACTCTGCTGCTTATAAGATATGTATAGTATGTTAAGGATAAGTATAGAAAATATACGTAAGATATTTTTCTTGTATAGAAAGTCTTGTAAACCGACTAGGACTTCTTACGCTATAAAAGGAGGATCTAGGGTTAGGTTAGAGTGACGTATCATTATTGTTTACACTTCAAGGTTTCTTGTAACCCTATTGCTGTCGAGCAATCGTTATTAATATAATTGAAGTGTTGTTTGATAATTCGTTTGTGTTTATTCTTCTTAAGATCAAGTATTAGTTTCCGCATAATATTTGATATACAACTCAAGATCAGTTTCTATACCGATTACTTTAGATTTATCTAAGGTAATTAATAAGATCGTGAAGCTCAACTGGGATCAACAGAGGAGATGTGGGTATGACCAGGTCAAGAGGGTTCTCCGTTGTAGTCCCTTCAAGAGGGATACCCCGAAGGGCTTAAGGCTTTGATTGGCGGGTTCCCACATGGTAACCATTTCGTAGACGAATGGTTTTACGCCAATGAAACATGTTAGGAGATTAACCTGGGCCTCCGAAGGGAGGGCTTTCTACAGGCCCGAAGGGGAGTCCTTCGACCCGTTCGGAGGGTACATCATCAACAAGGGAAAGGAAAAAGTGACTACAGAGCTTCTTGTTGAGCTGTTTATCAGCAGAAAAAAGGAAACGCTAGAAGGTAAATATATTCAAGGTCTTAAAGGGGTGTTTGGAATGTCTTTCTACCTTATAGATGTTATTGATTTAAATCCTGTTCTTGCAAGTGAATATTACAGCTTGTATTATAGTTTGCCTTTGTTGTATAATCTTTGCAGTTTTGGATTTTGGTACCAGTAATCATAGGAAGGGTAGGCCAGCTGAGGGTACCAGTAACCAGACAGTAACACACTTCCATCAACATCCAACAACCATTTGGTAATCATGGAATGAACCTACATGCGGTCTTCTTGGTTATTTTGAATGAAGTTTCTTTGCTTCTTTTTTCTTGACATGCTACTGAACAAGTTTCTTCTGCACTTTCCTATTGACTTGCTTCTTCTTCCCGATCTTTAGGTGTTGTTCTTGTCCCACTTCCATCTCCACTATCCACTGCACCACCCCCTCTAGTTTTGTTTCCACTTCAAATATGCAGACTTATAACACCACCACTTGTACCTGTTGGGTCCGTCAGTACCCAAGAGTCCTTAAAACAGGATTTTGACATAAATTAGCCAAGTGTTAATCAACCGTAAACACTCTCAAGTCACTGAGTGAACAGTCACTCAGTGAGTCATCTTCAGGATGCTTAAGACGAGTCTAAGAAGAAGGATTCACCTCTCAGGAAGGCAGAACTCCCTGAGTAGGACTTAAGCCAAAAAAGAAGATGATGGGTTCAGTGAGTATTGGACAAGAACTCACTGAACCCCAGTCTCCTCAACAACAATAAGTGATTAAAGACTGAAGACTGAAGGCGTAGACTGAAGAACCTGAAGTCTGAAAGAAAGGCGGGATTAGGCGGGAAGAGTTTGGAGAGATAAGGAGTAGTCTTATCGGGCCAGAAACGAACCTTCCCTAAAAACGACTAAAAGTCAAGAAGTGTCAGAACTGACACTCGGAAAGACTTTTAGGCTATTCCTATTGGTTCTTGGAAATGACAAATATTGTTGTAGTTGTTAGACACGCTTGCTTAATCTTTTTGTATTTTAATCATCAGTGCTCTTTTATACTTGTGTATAAATAGGAACAGATTGAGAAAAGTGGAATAAGTTTTGTGCATTAAAAGCTTAGACTTTCACAAAATCACTTTTCTCATTCAAAGAGCAAATGCATCCCTGAGATAGCTTAGTGGGTCTTTATTGTTGTCACTTAAGTACAACTTGAGTTTTGTGAGGAGAACACACCATACCTTGTCTATTCAATCCCAAATGTTTATTCCGCAAACACTTGGGTAATAGATTCTTTGATTGATTTCTAATAAGAATTTAGACGTTGAAAAACTTGTGTTTTTATATTTACGTTTTACTTATCAGTTGTAATTAATCAATACATTAATCTCAGTCATAAACATAATTAGATTAACTTTGTAGTTACTTCTAAGTGTGCAAAGGGAACAACAAGTGGTATCAGAGCCTCTGGTTTATAAAATCTTTCAAAAACTAAGAGCGCTCAAGAATTTTAAAACCAAGATCCTACTATGGCTGATGTTAATGTGCCCCAGCTCGTCGATAAAAAGGGTGGTAGCTATTCAGCTGTTGCTCCCAGACTCGAAGCTGGAAAATTTAGAAAGTGAAAAAAGCGAATGCTTTGCTACTTGACTGGTATGGAACCATACTACATCACTTGTATCAAGGATGGTCCTTTTGTCCCTAAGACTGTTGAGGGGCTAAACAAGCCTGAAGCTCAGTGGACCATTGATGAGAGAAGGGTGGTCAATCAAGACCAACGCCTGAAAAGCATAATTATATCTTGTCTTCCTGACGATATAATGGAATCAGTCATTAACTGTTCTACAGCCAAACAAACTTGGAATGACTTGATTAATAGCTTTGAAGGTCCCTCAGATACCAAGGAAAACAGGATCATGGACCTGAAACTTGAGTACAATAGTTTCAGGGCAAAGGACTCTGAAAGTCTCTCTCAGACATATACCAGATACAAGACCCTGACAAACGAATTATCAAATGATGGTGTAGTTTTTTCTAAGCATGAGATCAATGTTGGCTTTGTCAACAGTCTCCCTGAGAAGTGGCGAAACTTCTCACAGGGCCTGTAACACCCCAACCCGGCAAGGGTAGAAGTGTCACGCAAATGGTGACATATCAAAGGCAAGCATAACATACGACTTACATAATACAAATGGTTTACAATGTTACAAAGGAAAATATACCAAATCTACGTAGTCATACATAAATGAATACTAAAACTTAGGTATCGTCTTCATAAGCTAATCTCTCATCCCAAAGCAAACCCAAGCTCCTGGCTTCCTACTAAAACCTGCCGCAGGAAAAGAAATGCGGCTGAGCTTAAAAAGCCCAGTGAACAGATATATAATAAACGGAAACCAAAATCAAATGGAAATGAACAGACATATCATAATGAATGAGATATAGGAAAAGGAAATAAAGAGTAAGGTTTAGGACAGTCATCCACCACGAGCCCATATCATAACATATCACATATCATATCATATCATATCTTCATAATCATATAGAGGGGAGACCTCTCAGATAATCAGATAATATGAGGGGTGTCCTCATTCTTCAAATGGAGTAGCTAGCTCCCATATTTTGTGAAAGGAGTGGATTGCACCCAGCCCCAGTCACCATATCATATCATATCAAAACATATCATATCAGAACATATCTAGGATGCATCCATACGCCCCCCAAACAAATCATATTGGCCATAACAAATCATAAAGCGCGCATAACATATCATAATGGGGACGGTGTGGTTAATCACTCTGACCACACAAGAGTCATGCCATTGGTGCATCAATGACACGGCCATGTTACCTTCATGGCTAGGAAACATATTTAGCTCGTAGTATCAAACTGGGGTCAAAGGTCAAAGGTTCATAGCAAAGGGTCCATATCAAAGTAAGGGTTCATATAGTCATAGTCCGAATCTCAAAGTTCATTTCAAAGGTTCATGTCAAAGGTTCAAATGCTAAAGGTTCATATCATAGGTTCAACTCAGAAATCAAGAGGTCGAAGGCACCTTATTAAAAAGGGCAGAATATCTGTACCTTATTCCAAAGCAAAGCACAAACCAAAAGAATAAGATGCAAAGGATCATGTCCTCTCCTTCTTCACAACTAGAGGGGTAGAAAAGAATTACAAACCTTTCCATTTTAAGTAACTTTCCATTTTTAGCAGGTTTCCATATTTAGTAAGTTTCCATAATTAGTAAGATTTCCATATTCTCATTTAGGTTAAGTTATTATTGAATCATAATATGGTTTTAGGGTGTATTTAAACAAGTCACAAAAGTTTAGGGTTAAATATGACAAGTTTTCATAGTTCAGGGTTATAAACGTAACTTTACCAAAGTTCAAGGTTTAAATTAGGAATCTCATAATTTACCATTTGAATACTTTCATTTCCAGAATTACACATTTAGTCTTCACGTTTCCAATATTTACGGATTACACCCCTTTACTTTATTAATTTACAAATTAATCTTATACTTACAAAATTTACAAATTTAACCTTTACAATATTCATATTACACACCAAGTCCTTTTTATTCTTCAAATTACAGAGATTAACCTTCAATTTAGTTATGTTACAAACAGCCCTCAATGTTTCGGTAATTTACACATTTGGTCCTTATACTTTTTAAATTACAAATTCGAATTATATAATTTACTATAATTACATATTAACCCTAAATTTACCAATTTTACACAATGAACACTTATTTTAACATGTTATACGAACACACCCTTAAACATTCACAATTTACACATCAAGTCCCTCTAGATATCAAAATTACATATTTAACCCTTAAAGTTACATTTTCAATCCTTAATTATTAATAATTACATATCAAGCCATTAAATTACCAAAATTACACATAACCCCCTGAATATAATTTATTACTCAAAACAGCACCAACTTTCCAGAAATTACATATTTAGTCCCTCATTTTTATTTATTTTCAATTCGACTTATAATTTATGTAATTACACATTTTAATCCTTTTAATTTCAAAAATTACACATGACACCTTCAAGTTATATTTTATACGAATTATAAACAGTCCAAATAAAGTTATAAAAATAGCCCTTGAGTTTTAAAAGTTACAAAATACACCCTAAACATTTTATCTTCAAAACGCCATATAATTTACAAATTAAATCCACACTTCGCTCAATTTACAAATAAAGCCCTTATATTATAATTTTTATATCTTCCCCCTGATCTATAAAACATTACAAAAATATCCCACAAGTTTTAAAAATTACAAAACAGCCCCTTAACATTTAATTATTCAATCGGTAATAACAAAACATTTTCAAAATCAAACCCTAGTCATCCAAATCATTAGGCCATCATTGTATCATCATTATACATCAATTATTACCAGATTTCATAATTTCAAAACCCTAATTCGATTGGTTTCATAATTTTTCCACAATTCCTTCTTTTGTTCTAAAAATCCGATTATAACATAAATTCCAAAAATCATGATTTCGACACAAAAAATTCAAATGACCATTTTTACCATGTTATAAGAAGTATAAAGAACCCACGAAAATTATTCCACAAGCTCAAAAAAATCGCATGATTTAATAAGGATTCGTTTTCGCTTTTAGGGTTTATAGATCCATTATTTTTCGTTCGATCATAAAACAATGCATGGGTCGATTTCATTATTTTTCCCATGATATATGTGATTAAAGGAGTGCTAGAAAATTACCAGGAAGTTTATAGATCAAAGGATTACACGTTGTGGATTATTGATGCTCGGTTGCACTAATTCGACCCAAATAAATCACCACGAACACACGATCGACCCTAGAACCTTGTGGCTATTTTTCCCACCTTCTTGGCACTATGAAGAACTCCAGAAAATTATCTCCTTGATGCAGAAAAATCGGATTGAGGTGTGAGGGATTTTTGGGTGTGGCGGCACTTTAGTTTTTAGGGTTTAGAGGTGAAATAAATTAGGGATTTGGTATAACTTGGTTAGACCGAGTATTTTGGGGGAGGGTTAGGCCAAATAACCGGCCTTCACAAGGCCCAAATTAATTTACCCTTTATTTTGTGTATTTTCTAATTTAATTGTGATTTAATTGCTTTTTTAATTAATAATAATTGTGTATTTAAATTTTCGGCGCACACAAGGGTATTTTGGTCATTCCACAACTTGTATAAATATTAATCGAAGTTGTCAAAATTATTTTGTATCATATCTTGTTCGTTTCCAGAAGTTTGGGATCGATTCGGAACTTTAACTAAGCTTTAATTAAATTTTAAAGTTTCAGGGGCATTTTGGTAATTTTTGCATGTTTTAGATTTTCGGGTTTTACAGGGCCTCAGGAATGCTAATCACATTCAAACCCTTGAGCTCCCTGAGATCTATGGGAAGTTTGTCTATGAAGACAACTTAATCTCTAAGAGATACCCAGACTCAAAGAAAGCTCTTGAGACCAAAAAGGCCCTGACCTCCTTACCCATATCAACTGCCTTTTATTCTAATGGTGTTGTGCAGGATTTTCAAGAGGATTCTGAAGATGAGATTGATGAAAGAACTAGTGATGAGTACCTAAATGATTTAAACTTGGAATTCCAAGAAAGGGCACTCCTTGCTAATTCAAAACGTTTTATCAAAAGAAATCAGTCTAACTTTTCAAAAGCTAAAGCAAATGAAACCACTGAATGTTTCAGATGTGGTAAAAAGGGTCATTTTGCTAAAGATGTTACTCAAAAACCATCTCAGAACCCTCTTACAAATTTTCTAGAAACAGTTCCTCAGGAACTAGCAAGTTTCAACCTAGAATGCTTTAGTCGACCCAACATTTTCAAAACAATAATGTTCAAAAGGGTCAAAAAGACTTTGAGGCTAAATATAGGAAAGCTAAGGCTAAACTTGCCCTTCTTGAAACTAATCCCTCAATGTCTCAGGCTGCTCAAACTTCCAAACCTGTTCAGTCAAAGAACAAGGTTCTTGTAGCAGAAGCTTATGACTGGGATGAAGAAGAGGTCTCTTCAGATGATGAGGAAATTAGAGTGAGTGCACTGATGGCACTTTCTGAAGGTGATCAGGTGGCTGTTGGAAAAAGCCATGCAAGGAATGGTGAATGGGGGAACATAACCATGAAGAAGGTAAATATTTTACTTTTAATAGATGATGATTCTGACTAGCAGTCCTATATGAATTATATTTGTGTAGATCTTAAGTTTGTAGAAGAACAAAGGCTTAATTTGCTTTTAAAATATAACAATCTTGTATTAGAATTGAATAAGTGTAGAGATGAATTGCTTGTATTAAAACAAGCCAAGTTAGAAACTATTACACTACAAATTCAAAACACTGAGATTTTGAAACAAAATCAAGCTCTTCAAAATGAACTTAACAAAGAAAAGGCTGTCACTGAAGGCTGGACTAAAAAGAACCCCAAAGTCTATGAAACTGTGAGCCTAATTCCTAGTGAAAACAATAAAATTATAGGAATAGACCAACTCACTGAAACCCCCAATGATAGTCACAGAGAAAAGACTTTTATTCCAGCTGGCATATCTTTTGAGTAAGTTACCAAACTTTGAGACTGGAAAAATCTTGCTTCCTAAAAGTCAGGCTCTGAAAAATATGCTTGAACTCACTGACCAACCCAGTAGTACTGAGTCAGTCAATGAGTCTGAATCAGAATCATTTACACCACTCCCACCTCTGAATATCCTTCAGGGAGCTGCACCAAGCTCAGACCTCACACCATTGGTCTACTCTCAACATTCTCCAAAGGAGAAGCCAGGATTGGGAAAAACCATCCTGAAAAGTGATGCGCGTGTGCGTATGCTCTAATTTATACCCACGGTATGTCGTTGTGGTTTTAGCAGTATTCAAGTTTTAAATTTATATTTAGCCGACTTATCAATAACACACACACTTTAACGAGCAGTGTACCCGGTCAGTATGAATATAATGGTAAGTAGAGTGTCGATCACTAAGAGTGGAACGTATTATCTAGTTATTCTAATTAGTATTTTAATATTTTAAGTTAGCTATACAACCTAATCTAATGCAAAGGGATTTCAGCCTGTGAGACTGGCACGGTTTGGTTGTGATTAAATATAAACTAAACTAATGAGCACGAATCAGCGAATAGCACACACGTACACAGATAAATACTTGAGACAATAAGAAGACCTGTCCTGATAGTTAAGTAGCTTGTCACTTGTTTTATTGCTAGTTTTATATGAAGTGTATAGTTTGATGCAACGCACCGAGATTAATCCTTTCTCGTTGGCTCTAATCTTATCGGCGAGTAAACCCTTAATGATTACTTATGACTATCCTACTTATCTTTTCTTCCTACTTTTCTACAGATGATAGAATGCATAGGCGATATAATAAATAGGCGAGGAAGGGGCATGGCAACCCAAGCAATGCTCAGCTAGACACAGAGGTTATCAATGCACTAATAAAAGTCACCAAAGACATCAACATATAAACTTTAATTAATGGGAAAGCAATTTTAAGGGGAGTTGAAGTGCATGATTAAATCAATGACACAAGCCCATCAATCCTGACCAATTAAAGTGTACTAATACAATAAAACAAAACTACTTAATGAATTGAATACATGCAGGACCTTCTTACAGCTCTTGTATCTTCGTTCAAGGTGTGTCTTGTGTTGCTATTTCGTCTGAATTCGGCTTAGGGTTTCTTCTGTCTCGTACTTAGCTAAATTGTCGAACTCCGAAATTCATCTGACTTTGGGGTATTTATAGTTTCTGTCTGAGGGAAAGATGTGGCGCATAGAATAAGCAGATGCGGCGCATTGACTTAACTTCGCGTGGGGTCCAAGATTAATATATTCAGGAATATTCGTACACTGCCAGAAGATGCGGCGTAACTCCATTCTTAGATGCGGCGCATGTCCTTTGCCGTCTTGGATAATATCTTGTGAAATCTTGATAGTGATGCGCCGTATATAATAAGTAAGATGCGGCGTATCTGGAGCAGAATGGTCTGGATCTTGTACATTTCAGTAAACTTTTAACTTCTTGCATGTTTTGCTCCATAATTAGTCCAAAATCGCCAAGTTTCACATAATACTTGTTTTTACCTGAGAATTACAAAAGTAAACATTAACGTATCAATTCTCACAGATAATATAATAAAACAAGTCAAATAAATAGGATAAATGATGGTAATAAAATGTACTTATTTGAGTTCATCAAATATCCCCCCACTTGAACTTTACTTGTCCCCAAGTAAACCTTAGTATTAATCTTATGAAAATGTATCCTAAAAGATGTTAGGATTTATTTTTATATTTAAGCATGTATTCATTTTGTCATAATCACACAACCAAACACTTAACGAATTAGAAGTAAAATAAAATAATTTGATAAAAGAAAATCTAATCGTTTAACTGTCCAGTCGTGACGAATATTCTATCATAAGCTTGGCAAGTATACGCATCTCCCCCACTAAAACCAAGGAATAACAAGTCTAAAGCGGTAAAAAGGGTTTGTTAGTTAAGGGTTAATCATTCTTCTTAATCTCTATCGATCTCAAATTCCAGAAAAGGCGACAAAATCACAAATACATGATCGAATCCACGAACACGATACTTGCAATTGCTCAAATCCTTAACTCGAATAGGCTAAAGATAGGACCAAGTAATCTTCACCAATAATATTATATCAAAAAGGGAGACAAAATCATAAATACATAGCCGAATCCACGACTACGATACTTAAGATTGCTCAAATCCCTAATCTCAATAAATCAAAGGTTTGGATAAAGAATAATATAGGGTATGGATAATATTTGGGATATAAATTGGTGTAAAATAAAAAATAAACAAAACAGATAAATTATAATCCTAAGTGTGGTTAATCACTATCCCAACCATCCCATGAATAAGACTCTAGGTATATCCATAATTTCTCCTTCTTCAATATCGGGTTCAGAATCCTCCATAAATTGATCATTGATTCCTAATGGTAGATTAAGATCATTTAATTCAATGTAGTCTCCACTATAGGTCTCAAGTGATTCAGTATTTACCAAGGTTTCTCCCATAAATCTAGCTTCTAGATCGATGTCCACATGTTCTCTTAATCCTAGCACATAGACGCCTCTAATTATGCTTTTAACAGGATCTTGGCACTTATAGACTAGTTTATTGTTCCCTACCTTTAATGAGATTTTTCTTTTAAACACATCAATCTTAGCACGGGCGGTAGACAAGAAAGGTCTTCCAAGGATTAAAGGAATCTTAACATCCTCGGGCATATCTAATATAACAAAGTCTACAGGGAAAACAAACTTCTCAATCTTAACTAGTACATTATTAGCAATCCCTTCAGGTTGTTTTACCGTTTTATCAGCCAATTCAATAAGCAACTTAGTTGGTGCTAATTTTCCTAGTCCTAAGGTAGTGAATGTCTTAAGGGGCATTACACTAACACTAGCTCCTAAGTCAGCTAACACATTATTGAAAGATATATCATTAATTGAACAAGGTAAAGTAAAACTTCCTGGGACTTTTTCTTTATGAGGCAAGGCATGTAAGTCGGTTGTAGAGCTCTCTTCTTTCATTGTAGCCTTGATCTCCTCTTCAATCTTTGTCTTCTCTTTGAGTAGTCTCCTTAAACTGATTGAAGAATTAAAGAAAAATTCGGGTCTTGCACCATCATTACCATTCATCAGTCTTCTAGGAAAAGGAATGTTAGGAGTGACTTCTTCAGTGGTGCTTATGGCCTTGACATGATCTCTTGGGTTGGTTTCAGTTGAGCTAGGTAAACTTCCGTATCCCCTTTCTTGAAGAACTTTGCTCATTTGACCAATTTGTTGTTCCAATGCTTTGATCGAAGCTCCTTGATTTCTTGTAACAGTATCTGTTGAAGCTCGGATTTCCTTGATCATAGCAGTTTTCTCATCATGTCTTTTAGCAGCATCGGCCATAATTTGCTTTAAAGTGACATCTAAAGTCTGCCTCCTTTCTTGATAAGTGGGATTAAAATTATTCTTTTGATAGAATCCCGGAGTAGCTTCCCTAAATCTTCCTGAAGGTCGGAATGGTTGTCCAAATTGTGTGTAGTATGCTTCTTCAAAAGTCTCACTTTCATTCTTGTTAGGGCAATCTTTAGTGTAGTGAGGTCCTTCGCATTTTTCACATCCAACTTGGGCAGCATACACTTTCTCATCACGCTTCTTCATCTCTCTACTAATTTTATCCAATTGAGCTTGAATAGCAGCAAACCCGTCAAAATTAGTGCTGCTCTTAGATCTAGTAGAGGTCCCATCGTGCCATTTTTTAGAATGATCAGCAGCTTCTTGGATAGCTTTCCTAGCATTGGCTGCACTCATTTGAGGCACAACTCCCTTAGCATCCAAGATTTGTCTAGTAGGCACGTCCAATCCTTGATAAAACAATATTATCTCCTGCATTTCACTTAGATAATGTTGAGGGCATTTCATCAATAGGTCTTTGAATCATTCCCAAGCTTGATAAATAGTTTCATCAGGCTCTTGCTTGAAACTGTTGATAACCTCCATCTTTTTAGCGGTTTTAGCAGGTGGACAATATCTTTTCAGGAATTTGCTCTTCAAATCTTCCCACGTAGTGATTGAACTAGCAGGTTCATTCCTTAGCCACTTGTTAGCAGCTCCTTTTAGCGAAATTGGAAAGATTCTTAGCATGAGTTGATCGTCAGAGACTCCTTCTGTAGTAAACAAATCTGCAATCTCGAGGACCTTTTCAACATGCTCATTAGCATCCTCATGTTCCGATCCACTGAAAGCATTTTCTCTTAGCTCTTTGAGAAACTGACCCTTCAACTCAAACTTAGACTTTTCATCAAACTTTGGTCTAGCAACTCCTGAAGTGTAATCAGCACGGGTTTTGTTCATGTATTCCTCCATAGTTGTGTTTTCCGCCATTGTTTCTGTTTCTTCTTCCTCTTTTTCTTCAGAAAAATAATCAAGCTCGAACGAACTTGAAATATCAAAGCTTTTTGTGTTGAAAAGCCTTTTAAGCGAATGAAAAGCTCGTTCAGGATCTTCGAAAGGTTGAATCAAGTTCTTTGTAGAACTCCTGGTCATGCACTTCCTGAAACTATCACAAAAGCACCAGTAGGGTATGTTCAAGAAAGTAATATATCAGAAAATCAACAACGAAAATGGAATACGAAAAATAAAAGTTACTGATATCTGCAGACGATGCGCCGTATCCAAAAAGTTGGTTACGCCGTATCTTGTAATCGTTAAAATTTAATCAGACTTTTATTCAGAAAATAGATACGCCGCTTAGAAATTAGAATGCGCCGTATCAGTATTAAGTTATCAAAAATCAACGTATCTAAATTAAAATTAAATGCGTCGTATTAACAAAAGTTAATGCGCCGTATTTTCTTTACGTTTCAAAATACCAGATTTTTGGTTCAGTAGATGCGCCATATCGATAAAAATCGATGCGTCGTATCTGTTTAATAATTCGAAAACTGTTTTTAATTAAAATAATAGATACGCCGTATCTGCTAAAGCAGATGCGTCGTATGGCGTTATTGCTTAGAAATTTTTTTTATTAAAACCAGATACGCCGTATCTTGGGGAAAGATGCGTCGTATCGAATTTATTAAACGCGTTGTATTTTATAAAAAGTAAACGCAATACGCCGTATCTATGAAAATAGATGCGCCGTATCGTTTGAATTAGTTCAGTACAACGATAGCAGAGTACAAGAAAATACAGAAAATAAAAACAAATAATAAAAACAAACCAAAATAAACAAAAATTAAACACACGAAAACAGAAAATATGCAAATAATACAATGAATGCAATTTAACTAATATATAACAGAGTTAGCGGTTAGAATTATAAATTAAAAAAAAAAAAAAAAAAAAAAAAAAAAAAAAAAAACCTAATTAAAATACTAATCAAATTAACAGATAATAACAATTCATTCCCCGGCAGCGGCGCCAAAAAACTTGATGCGCGTGTGCGTATGCTCTAATTTATACCCACGGTATGTCGTTGTGGTTTTAGCAGTATTCAAGTTTTAAATTTATATTTAGCCAACTTATCAATAACACACACACTTTAACGAGCAGTGTACCCGGTCAGTATGAATATAATGGTAAGTAGAGTGTCGATCACTAAGAGTAGAACGTATTATCTAGTTATTCTAATTAGTATTTTAATATTTTAAGTTAGCTATACAACCAAATCTAACGCAAAGGGGTTTCAGCCAGATAGACTGGCACGGTTTGGTTGTGATTAAATATAAACTAAACTAATGAGCACGAATCAGCGAATAGCACACACGTACACAGATAAATACTTGAGACAATAAGAAGACCTGTCCTGATAGTTAAGTAGCTTGTCACTTGTTTTATTGCTAGTTTTATATGAAGTGTATAGTTTGATGCAACGCACCGAGATTAATCCTTTCTCGTTGGCTCTAATCTTATCGGCGAGTAAACCCTTAATGATTACTTATGACTATCCTACTTATCTTTTCTTCCTACTTTTCTACAGACGATAGAATGCATAGGCGATATAATAAATAGGCGAGGAAGGGGCATGGCGACCCAAGCAATGCTCAGCTAGATACAGAGGTTATCAATGCACTAATAAAAGTCACCAAAGACATCAACATATAAACTTTAATTAATGGGAAAGCAATTTTAAGGGGAGTTGAAGTGCATGATTAAATCAATGACACAAGCCCATCAATCCTGACCAATTAAAGTGTACTAATACAATAAAACAAAACTACTTAATGAATTGAATACATGCAGGACCTTCTTACAGCTCTTGTATCTTCGTTCAAGGTGTGTCTTGTGTTGCTATTTCGTCTGAATTCGGCTTAGGGTTTCTTCTGTCTCGTACTTAGCTAAATTGTCGAACTCCGAAATTCATCTGACTTTGGGGTATTTATAGTTTCTGTCTGAGGGAAAGATGCGGCGCATAGAATAAGCAGATGCGGCGCATTGACTTAACTTCGCGTGGGGTCCAAGATTAATATATTCAGGAATATTCGTACACCGCCAGAAGATGCGGCGTAACTCCATTCTTAGATGCGGCGCATGTCCTTTGCCGTCTTGGATAATATCTTGTGAAATCTTGATAGTGATGCGCCGTATATAATAAGTAAGATGCGGCGTATCTGGAGCAGAATGGTCTGGATCTTGTACATTTCAGTAGACTCTAAACTTCTTGCATGTTTTGCTCCATAATTAGTCCAAAATCGCCAAGTTTCACATAATACTTGTTTTTACAAGAGAATTACAAAAGTAAACATTAACGTATCAATTCTCACAGATAATATAATAAAACAAGTCAAATAAATAGGATAAATGATGGTAATAAAATGTACTTATTTGAGTTCATCAAAAAGGCAAACCCCTGAAGTCTCAGTTTATACTGATGACTCATCAACTTCGGTCCCTTCTAAAGTAAAAACAGAAAGTCCTGACTCAAAAATTGATCAGTTGACTGAGCTTGTCAGGAAGCTGAGTGAGAAGATTGAATCTTCTAAGAAGCCTTCTCAATCTAAGTTGAAGGAACCCAAATCAGCTTCCTCAAGCACCAAACCAAAACCCTCCAAATCCCTGAAAAGGTGTGAGCTGTGTCACTATACAAATCATTCCACTGATGATTGCTATAGAATCCTTTACTGCATGATATGCAAAAAGGAAGATCACAGGACCTCTGATCACCAATCATACACAGCCACATCAAAGATGGAAAACTTTAAAGCTCAGGCTTTAAAATATCCTTCTGATTCTAAACAGAAACAGAAACAAAAGGCCAAGCCTTTTGCACCTTGCCCTCACTGTGGCTTCAATGACCACCTTCCTAAGGATTGTCTAATGGACAACAGTTGTGAAATTTATGGAGATCCCACTCATGACACATCAGGACATGAGAAGGTCATTCAAACCAGAAGAGGTATGACCAAGTTATCCTCTCTGTCTACTGATTATACCTCAGCAATCAAATGCAAAACCTGTGGTAGCGCAGTCCACTCAACCACTGACCATGAATCAATTGTTTCCTTTAAGAAGGCTACTAAAGCCAAGCCCTCCAAGATGAGGGGTCCTAGAAAGAACTAACTCAGTTTACCATTTGTGCAGAGGCATGCCAGGGAGCCAATTTGGCATCTAGATAGTGGATGTTCAAGGAGCATGACTGGTGTGAAAGAGTATCTGCACAAATATGTAGAAGAACCAGGACCCAAGGTGGTATTTGCTGATAATTCATCATGTCTCACTGAAGGTTATGGTTCAGTAAACTGTAGTGGTATAGTCTTTACTAGGATAGCTTATGTCAATGGTCTTAAGTACAATTTGATCAGTGTCAGTCAACTATGTGATGCAAAGTACATAGTTCAGTTTGATGATAAGCAAGGAACCATCTTCAATGCAAATAAAGAAGTTGTCCTTATTGCACCAAGAAGGCAAGATGTTTATGTGTTATACATGTCCAATCTATCTCAGAATGGAACTTGTCTCTTTGCTAAGGCCACTGAAACCCTCAATTGGCTTTGGCATAAGAGACTCTCCCACCTGCACTTCAAAAACATAAACAATCTTGTGAAACAAAACAAAGTCCTTGGCTTACCATCACTTGTGTTTTCAAAGGATAAACCATGCTCTGCCTGTGAAAAAGATAAACATCATAGAGCATCCTTTAAAACCAAAACAAACTTTTCCATCAGGAACTGCCTTCATCTTCTCCATATGGATCTCTTTGGGCCCATCAGTCCTAGATCTATTAACCATGAGAAGTATACTCTGGTCATTGTGGATGAATACTCAAGATACACTTGGGTTTACTTCCTGACTAAAAAGAGTCAGGCAGCTGAAACAATCATGTCCTTTGTCAGGAACATTGAAAATCAAAATGACATGAAAGTCAAACAGATTAGGACTGACAATGGGACAAAGTTCAGAAACTATGAACTTGAATGTTTCTGTGATGAGAAAGGAATTTCCCAAAAATTTTCCTCTCCTTACAGACCTGAACAAAATGGTGTTGCTGAAAGAAAAAATAGAACACTCATTGAAGCCGCTAGGACAATGCTAAATGGTTCAGTCCTCTCCAAACACTTCTGGACTGAAGCAATAAAGACTGCCTGTTACACACATAACAGATCCATCATTGTCAAGAGACATAGCAAAACCCCTTATGAGTTATTCAAGGGAAGGATCCCTGACATCAGCTACTTTTATGTCTTTGGGTGCCCTGTGTTTATTCATAATCACAAGGATCACTTAGGAAAATTTGATGCCAAATCTGATGATGGATACTTCCTAGGATACTCACTTGTCTCAAAGGCCTTCAGGGTGTTCAACACTAGGAGACAGCAAACTGAGGAAACATTCCATGTTACCTTTGATGAGAGCACTGATGCAATCAGTGTCTCTAACACCTCAGTGAAAGAGATAGGCATTGATGATTCATCAAGATACCCTCCTGATGAACATCATCCTGACAATGATCCTTCCTGTTAGGAATATAAATATTCATATGAAGGTTCGGTCACCCCGAGCATCTAATTAGCATTTATATAGCTCGTAGGCTTATTTATATAAGCTTAGTATTATTAGTATTATTAGTTTTATTAGATTAGTAGTATCTATATTTGTGGAGTGGTCGGGGCTTTCCCCACTGTCAGCTCACTCCACAGCCCACTAGGGGCACAAATATTAGGAAGTATAAATACCCCTTCCCACACTTGGGAAGGGTTGGAACTCTTGTATTATTTCACACACAACCTAATCTTATCCAGGTTTCTCTCAAAGTTCCCTCTCTCTCTAACATCTCACTAACTCACCATGGATCTAATCTTCCATGAGCCAAGACCACCCGAATCAACCACACAATCAATATGGTTAATTCCTACAATTGGTATCAAGAGCCATGGTTAGATCCGGATTGATTGTGTGTCGGTCTTAATGTTTTTTGTGTTGGTTGTACCATTTTTTTTCTCAAACTGCCTTGCTCATTTTCTTTGTTCGAATCTAAATTTTTTATTGTTAGCTTTGCTTTTAAGAAAGATTCGGTCAACATGTGCTGATTCAATATTTGATATTTAATATCTCATGGATTTATCCATTTTGCTTGAAATTTACATGTTGGGCTAGTTACTGGATTTGGGTTTGTTGGTCGTGGGTTTTGCTTTGGTTCAAAGATTAATGTTCTTTTATGTTACATCACGAAAATCTTGGCTGTCTTGTGGCTTGTGTTTGACGAGAAAAGTTTTCAAGAGTAATTTTGTTGTCATAAGTTTGTTAGATCTTTGGTTTGACTGTTAAGAGCTTGTGTTGCTTCGCTTGGTATGTGGGCTAAATGCCTATGGTTTTACTGCTTGTGGTGTTTCAGTTAATGCCGCGACTTGAACTGCAATGACAATACTTGTTCTTTTGTGTAATTTGTGGTCCAGAGTTGTAGTTAAATGTGGTGTTGTATATGATGCTCTTGGGTACTGCTAGTGATAAAGAATGTGCTTCTTGAATGCGGTTTGTCATGATAGTGAAAAACACAGATCCGGATTTTGAGGAAAGTACGATAGTGACAGGTTTGACTGGTCAAACATGCGGTTTGTCCTGGACTCGGTTTGTCCATACAGTCAGGAACGCGGTTTGTCTATTGGCTCACAGACTCGGTTTGTCTGCTTAACCCTGGACTCGGTTTGTCCATTTAAACACGAACTCGGTTTGTCCATTTAAACATCGACGCGGTTTGTCTGTGTGTTTGTCTACTTTGTCATGAACTCGGTTTGTCTCAATGTTCACAACAACTATTACTCAGTCAACCATTGATTTCACAGTCAACAACAAGAGGTTCTACCCGTAACATAATCTAATTCGAACCAGAAACCAACAAATCCACTTGAAATGCTCAACAACTAATCTCATTCAATCCTAATCAATCGAAACATACACCTCAACAGAAATCTCTCGAAGCAAATAATCATAATCTACGAAACTCATTCAAAGAAAACTACATCTACATAATCGTACCATTTTCAGAAAAAGTAAATATCACAACATCAACCTCATAAAGGGATGACTAATTACAAGACCTCAGTTCCTCTTTCGTAGGATTCAAGATACATCACGACTCTCTAAGGTCTAACCCACGAAAGTATGAGAAACCATCATTGATCATATTGAAGCTTCGCTTCATTTAATATACGACACGATCAAGATAAAAGAACATAACAATAATGTTATTTCCTTTTTCTTTCGGTCGATCAAGATAAAAGAATATACTACTTTTTGAGATCAAGTGGAGGTCCAAGCCTCATGTTAATATCCGAACTTTAAAAGAAAAATCAAAACAATCAAATGCTTTAATATTCTTTTGATTCGGTTATTAAAATAAAAAGGTACATCATAACACCTACCCTTGAAGAAGTATATCTTGATCCGACTTGAGCATCGTAAGGAGATATGTGGTGTCGCCTATATTTGAAGATGATGAGAGGTTAAGGGCTGTGTTGTGGGCAATTTACTGATCACTTATTCTTTTGGACAGAGATGAGAGAGGCGATAATTGTTTGGTGAGATTATGATTAGGGTTGGATTAAGTTGAGTTTATGTGGCTTATAGATACCGGACAATTAGGGTTAAGGTTAGTGTTGTTGGTGGCTGAGGTAAAGGAAGGAGAAAGAAGGCGGATGGTTTAGGATTAGGGTTTGAGTTATGTTAAACATGGGAGTTAAATACCGGATTAATAGGGTTTGGAGAGAAATGGATTGGGTCGCATGAGTGGTTGAATGGGCTGGATGATTTGAGTGGTTTGGACCGGTATTATAAAAGAGCTAGTTGGGCCAATGTATACATGAACAAGTATTTTCGTTAACAATTTGTGTTTGGCTGTGACTTTGTTAGCCGAAATGTGCTTTATAATGGCTGCATGAACTTAAAGCTTGGCTTTGGATCTTTTGTGTTGAGCTGTGGTTACTTCTGATCGGGTTGTTATAGTACTTATGATATTGTGGACTGAAGTACATGATGCGTGGATTGGGCTGTAGCGTTTATCCAAATAAATTTAATAATTGTGGCTGAAATATAATTAACAAGTGTACTCTTCATACATTGTGTTAATTTATTTCTGTTACAATTGATTGTTAAAAGGAGTGGCATTTCGGTTATTATTATCACATGGACTCACACGTCACAGCTAGTATTTGGGTTCATGAATATCAATGTGACTACAGAATAATGGATTTGGCTGCACGGTCCTATTATTACCTACGACTTGAGTGAGCATGCAATTTGATATTTACGATTTGAGTTACTGTTGACAAATTGCAATGTGATTAATTGTGATTTGTCAAGTTGTGTGTTTGACTTATTGCGACTTGACGGATTACTATTTGACCAGTTACGATATGACGTTGTGAGTTAACACTTGCGACTTGTCTAATTGTGACTTGGTTGATTGCAATCCGACTTGTTGCAATTTGACAATCTGTGACTCGACTTGTTGCAATTTGATCATGTTGTGATTTGACTTCTGTGACTTGAATTTCGAAGATTGGTATTGCACCTCACTCTTGGGTATTCTGGTTGATTTCACGGTTTCTCTTGTAGTTTTTAGAAAATCCCGCGAAAGATTCGATTTCTCGGTTTAAATCTCAAGAGATGTAAAATCCCGTGAAATTAATTTTGGACAAGTAGGCTAGACTTGGATGTAGACATAATGAAACTTACGGGGTTTGACTGCTTTTTCGGGATAAGTTTGTGCTTCAAGATCAGCAGGAATTGGGAAATTATGGTAACTTGGTTGGTTTGTTAATTCACGGGTTGGTGTACTTAGTGTCACAAGCATCTCGGGGTGGATGGATGCATGATGTTTGTTGACCCTTGCTCAAGCGTATTTAAGGTGGTTAGACCTGGATGTTCAAGAAGTGGATATATACAATAAAGGATGGAAGGATGGGTATATATCACTACCTATATATTTAAAGGAGTTACGTTGTTGTGCTCAATATAGGTTCTAAATCACAATTTGCAATTTAAGGTGATTAGACTTGGATGTTCATGAAGTGGATATATACAATTAAGGATGGAAGGTTGGGTATATATCACTACCTATATTTAAAGGAGTTACGTTGTTGTGCTCAATATAGGTTCTAAATCATAATTTAATGCAAGTTTAAGTCGCGGACTTGTTCTTTATCAAGCTTCATCAAGTGATTGTTGTCTCTCAAGCTTCTAATGGGATTGTTGCTCGAGATCTTCTCAAGAGGTAGTCAGGCTTTAAGACAAGAGGTGATCTGTTTGGAGACATGTGTTAACCTTTTACTCACTTTAAAGTCATATGCATTTCATCAAGTGGTTTTGGCACATTACGAGCTTCAATGAATTGTAAATCTACTAAACCATTGATGATGAGGAAAGCAAGGGGTTACTACAAGAGAGTCTGAATCACCTTCTTCGTTGCAGTAGTTTCATTTGTCTCTTTCCATGTTTTGTGCCTGACAAATTCACAAACATCACGGACTCTCAGCTTTGGCAAAAAGGTCATTTCATGTCCTTTTTGAGGGGGAGAATTATCGCAAGTTTCCTAGAAGTTCCATCTCCAGCGATGTGAATTTTAGCGGTTCCGGTTACAGCGGGTCAGATCGTATCGGTTCAGTCTCCAGCGGTTTGAATCTTAGCAGTGTCGGTTACAGCGGGTCAGATCGTAGCGATTCAGGATTCAGTGGTTCAGTCTACAGCAGTTTGATACTTACTGTTGTGCAGTTAGTTCTTGAATTTATGTCTCAGATAAATCTCAAGAACGGTAAAATCCTGTACACAGTACGACAACTATTCCACATCCAAGTAGCTGGGTCAGACAGCTTTGTTTGATAGGACTGACTATGAGTCATGGGCACTTCTAAGAATTAGCTCATGTTTCTTCTCTTTTTGGCTAGTCAACAGCACAAGATGATCACGAAGTTAATCAGATATTCTTTATTTGTGATTGAAGTTGAATTTCACGAAGGCGTCTACTTATTTTATCGTGAAGTCGGGGTTGGTTGGATGCATGACCTTCATTGATAACTTGCTCGTTAAAATTTTAAGTTGAAGACTTGGGTTATCTAGTTACCAGCAGTCGGGGTAACTATCACTTAAGAGTCATGGGAGTACTCAG
The DNA here is from genome assembly GCA_021014915.2 of Artemisia tridentata subsp. tridentata. NCBI lineage: Eukaryota > Viridiplantae > Streptophyta > Magnoliopsida > Asterales > Asteraceae > Artemisia > Artemisia tridentata. The sequence continues at coordinate 408,246,579 of CP139507.1, forward strand.
TGTCACACGTCAATGACGATGTCGATAATCGCAAGAGGTGTTAATGTCTCATACTTTGGTTGGGTATGGAGCTCTTAGAGAGTTGCTTGGAGCATTAATTCTCTACACCGTTCTTCCAACATTAGTGCAAGCTTAAGTAACAAATTTGGGGTCTTCTACTTCAGTTTTCAGTATTGGTATATCGGGTTCTCTTCATCGAGTGGTCACTAATCTATGTTCAAGGTTGGTTAGTTGGCCAAAGGTTTTAAAAGTTGTGATGTGATCTGTAATTCTCACGAAATATTCTTAACCCAAACTGATGTTCACCAAAACCAAATCAGTCACGCCACATTCAATCGGTTACTGTCTCACGGTTTCTTCTTGGTTTTGTAAAATCCCGCGAAAGAACTTATTTCTCGGTTTAAACCATAGATTTGTAAAATCCCGTGATGATGGTCTATGCGCTCTTAACCATGATCGGGTTAAAACCATTATCAAAGTTCAGTCGATACATCATAAAGGGCTAGAGTTGGGCATTAACCAAAAGAAGTGACTACGGCGTTAATTCATTATTATTTATTTGAGGCTGAAGTGAAATTTCATGGGTGCGTGTACTTAGTATCTGAAGATATCGGGGAGGTTGGATGAAGATTCTTCGAGATCCTTGTTCGAGCTTTCAATACAATGACAAGGACTTGGATATCTAGTTATTTTTTCTTTCTCACTATTACAAAATAACTATCACTTTAAGGAGTCACGTTGTAGTGCTCAGTGTCACACGAAGTTGTGGATATCCAAGAGGTGATGTACGTCTTATACTTGATGGTTGGTTGGTTGAAGAGTATAGAGTACTTAGGGATTCGATGTTGCACGAAGTCTCTACACCGCTCTTTGTCACGCATTAGTACAAGTTTAAGTCACAAGTTCGGGTTATATTACTTCAGTATCAAGTTCATCATATTGGGTTTTCCCCATCAGTGGTCACGACATCAAGCCGACAGAATGATAATGGGGTTGGTAACGAGTTAGATGAGAGAAGAAGTAAAGAGAGAGATTATGACGTTTGAACACAGCAGTTCAAGCCTCGTTCTTCATCATATGACGTCTGTACAAGTCAGTGCAGGCCTCGTTCTTCAACATAATGACGTTTGAACACAGCAGTTCAAGCCTCGTTCTTCAACATAATGACGTCTGCATACTTCAGTGCAGGCCTCGCCCTTCATATAATGACGTCTGAATACCTCAGTTCAGGCCTCGTTCTTCAAAGAAAAGAAAAGTGTACGCTTGAGTGCACTTTATCTTTAAAAAAAGAGAGTCTTCTTATTAATGGCCATTCTCATCAACAAGATTCATGCTCTTTCCGTGCTTATTCAGTCTTCAAGTGGATCGGCGCACATTGGAGTATATTCTTATTCACTTGTTCAACCAAAAATTGCAGTTGACAGGCATATGCAATTTTTGAGGGGGGGAAAGGGTGAATAAACAACATGTCAGTCGTCAAGAACCGTCAAGTGGAGCTACTTACCGTTGATGGTATTCATATTCACTAGTTCAATCATCAAAAATTGCAGTTGGAAGGCATATGCAATTTTTGAGGGGGGGAAAGGGTGAATATTAATCTACATGTTGGTTGATGATTGAGAAATGGTCATACGACTCCTGAATACGTCAGTTCAGGAGTCGTGCAAACCATGGTTCTCCAACACTACTTCTTCTGTCTATCAAGGTGTTGAAGAACATGGTCATGGAATGCTAATCAACAAAGTCTCACGGGTTGGTCTAATCAGCAACAATGGGTTTCCAGTCAATGCTTCAAGTACATGTCATCAGGCTACATGTACACATCATGATGATGATTCCGATTAATCGTAACCATCATGGGGGAGAGAAATGTGTACACCGAGGACGCACAACAGGTTCACGTGATCAGGGCTTAATATCCAGGATGGATAAATACTGTAGATGATCAGTGGTTCAACTTGTTACCTTGGTATTATCGTTTCACTGCTACGTTATGTGCTGATTAATCGTAACCATCAGGGGAAAGAGAATGTGTACATCAAGGACGCACAACAGGTTCACGTGATCAGGGCTTAATATCCAAGGATGGATACATACTATAGATGATCAGTGGTTCAACTTGTTACTTTGGTGTTATACTAAAGACTGAAGAAGGTCGAGTCGTCAGTCTACTCTTCATTCTCTGTTGGGTGTTATCATCTCATGTGTATGCTGCGGGCTGATGGGTTATATATAAGGTTACTGGAAGGCATTTGGTGAGATAAATATGATTGGTATTCTGTTCCTCCACATTGGGCAATCCTGAAGAAGGTCGAGTCTACAGTCTTCTCTACATTCAAAAATGTTGAGCTCTTTTCTTACAACTTGATATTTAACTTAATCCCATGACAGTTCTTGTTTGATGAGTTGTGGAGTTAAGTTAGGTTCAAGTTGTTCTGTAGTTTAAGGTTGGGTCCAACTTGATTTTAACCTAATCTCATGACAGTTCTTGTTTGATGAGTTGTGAGGTTAAGCTGAAATCAAGTTGTTACTGGGCTTAAATTTGTGGTTTAGTTTAACCTCATGACAGTTCTTGTTTGATGAGTTGTGAGGTTAAGCTAGATTTCAGTTGAAGCTCAACTTAAACTACCGAAAAGATGCCTAAGGTTTTTAACGGCGTCACTCTAGGACGGGAGTGTTAGAAGATTAAAGACGGCATGCATTTGGTTATCAAAAGACTTCTTCATATTTCGGGCGTTCATCCAAAGTCTTCTTCCTATTATGGGTGTTCATCAGAGGTTGTCAGATTGGGGGAGAGCACTAATTAGGGGAGAGTGTTGAGCCAGAATCATTCCCTGATTGAAAGTGCTCACATTGCTCTTCAGCAAGTCATGTGATGAATGCGGTGAAGATTCAGAATGCTGAGGAGTAATGGTTTCTGGTTCGTATCCTTGTACATATATACTTAGGCATATGTTATACCATCTTGTAAATAGATTTATAGAAATCTTGCTAATTGTAAATAGAGAAACTTAAAATCAGAAAAACCCATAAAAATTGAAAAATTAGAAAATACCAAAAATAGTTTCACCTAGGCATGTCTTCTGTTTATCGATAACATTTACGGACTTAGAAATGTCATTCAATAATGGCACGGGTCTTTAAATGAAGCTCGAGCAGAAGTTAAAATGGAGGATTAAAACATGTCTAAATGGCTTGCTATTACTTTAGATAGCAACCCGCGCGTCAAAATGGGGAAAGCACGTCGCCAAAAAGACGGCTGTTCCTTCAACTGGGTGATGTTCACCTGGGCATGGATTACTTTATATCCATGTTTCTTCGATCTGATGTACGTTTCAGTGCACCATTTCTTGAAAAAGAAGAGAAGTCTTCTTTGCATACAAATAGTTTTCATTCTATGATTCTTCTGAAAATTATTTGTGAGACACTTGGTGAATATGTGTTGTATGAAATTTGTTTATACTTGGATTATGCATAAAATTTGTCACTCAATCAACGACTACAAAACCTCATGACAGTTCTTGTTTGATGAGTTGTGGGGTTAAGCGTGATTTTAGTTGAGGTTCAACTAGAATACGGGTCATTGATTGAGGGGGAGAGTGAATTCAAATTTTATATCATCAAACGGGTTTCTTGATTAATTCATGACTCTTAGAAAAGGTTTTGCAGTTAATGGGGTATTAGTTGAAGAGGATATTGCTTAAATATATCAAATGACCAAGTGTGTTAGTTGCTAGAAAGTTTAGGACATTATGTGCAATTTGCTTATAGTTTCCTAGCTTTATGTATCTAGAAGGTTCATTTGTGTTACTTTGGAATCCTCGTATAATCCCCAAAATGCTTTAAGACTCAAAACCTAAAAGAAGTTAGAAAACCAGTTGTGTTTGATGTTTTTGAATACTCCACTGGCATTTGTATGATCTAAATGAATAAGTTTCAAATGTTGTTTGTCTCTGCTGCTTAATGGTTGTTGATAGTGTGCATATGTTCTCAGGATTCGCTTAGGTAGATTGCTATTATGTTAGAATCATGTTCCTAAGATCCTGAATTGAATATTGAAATTCGTGTGAATTGCCATGTTCATGATTGCTATTTGCTCTTCATGCTAGATAGTGGTTTGACGTAGTTCCTGATTGGGGTTTGATTATAAGATGAACTTGGTATTATAATGTGGCAAGCTGCTGAAGGGTAGCTATTAAGGGATAGTGTATCTGTATGTATGCATATCTGTGTTGATATTCTTATGCAGATTCCATAGCCAGAATGAATGTGCCAGTTCCCATTCTAACCATTTGATCAGACGTTCAAACTCTATTGATTGGCTCGAAATTCACCACGACAACAACATCGGCAGCAACAACAAACAACAACACCTTCACCTCCTCCACCATTCATCTATTTTGGTCTCGCCAAGTGGGGATCAACGACATTTGCGAAAGACTTGTTGGTGGATGGATAATTGATGTTGACTACTAACTCAGAAAAGCGGGTGATTACATCATCTGCGCAAAAAGGTCAATATCATCTGTGTCATAATAATCACTTTGTGCATAATAAGCAGTGAATCTCCCTCTTAGATTAAGGGGGAGCATAGTATGTTTCATCATCAGAACATGTTAAACCTGACCACATTTTCTCCCATGTTTTCTAAATTATTTAAATCAATTGGGATCACAAATCTCAAAAGGTTTGAAATTTTTGATCGGGGGAGAGAATGTGATTTAAATATGAAACCTGATGAAAATGTGATGTTTTGGAAAGTATAATGTACGCTCTCCCATATGTGCTAAACCATTTTATATATCAATGCACATATTGAGGGGGAGCAAAATGCTTTGGATGTGATAGTAAGCTCTCCAGTAAGTGCTAAACTCTTTTGTATACCAATGCACTTATTGAGGGGGAGCAAAGGATTTGGCATGCATCTTATGTGAGCAAGGCTCAGACTTCACCAATGAATTGACGATAGCTAAAGTCAGTAGTCGAAAGGACATGTCCTGGACGGGTAATAACTTCAAGCCAGTTTATCTGGTGATGTAAGCGTGTCTCGCAAAGGACGTGTCTGAGTAGAATGTACCGATTTCGAGCGATCTTCCTTGAATGTGATCTGGACGGGTAATAATTTCAAGCTAGTTTACTAGTGATGTAAGCGTGTCTCGCGATGATCATGTTCTTGGAAAATCAATCAATTCAAAAGTGCGAGCTTCACTTGACATGTGCAAATTTATAAAACAATCATTTGAGCACATGTTGAGGGAGAGCATTTGAAAAATATAAAACTCTCAAGTGTTTGCAAAAATGTGTTTCAGAATCATGAACACTTTGAGAGATTTTTCAAAGATTTGGTTTGGCAATCGTGGAAGTACACCAAAGACCGACCATTTTAATTAATGCATGGAGTTATAAGGATGGTTAGGTTAGGCTCAAGTTCCCACGATCCTGCCAGAGCCGGAGGGATCTACCCAGGGACAATCCACTAGTTAGTGTAGAAGTCCTTAGGTATGATTAAAAAGGAGAAAAGTGTGATTAAGGGAAGAGTGCCGACTGATATGGAGCTAGTACTGGAACAAACCCAACAAGGTACTAGTAATGAAGTCTCGGTAAGCACTGAAGGGGTTGAAGAATGAAAAAGAATTGTAAAGATAAAGGGTGAAAAAAAAAATAGCCCTCCTTACAACTTAGGCAGAAACCGGGTCAATACATATGCTGTCAGAATCACTTAGTTGATTGCTGGCATTGAAGACAAAGTATCATGGACCCAGTGATACGCTGCACAACCCTCCCTAGCCACTCAAGGTCCCTCAAAGGATTCTTGTTTCAATTGTCACGGAGTTCAATACATTCCTATCGTCTCTCTCACTCCGAGTTAGATGATATTGAATAGGTGGCAGTTCTCTCCAGCCTCCGCTCACTAAATCAAAACGCACTATAGAGTTTAGAGCCACGAGATGCATAATAAGATCTCATAGGAACACAAATTATTTCTACACTGGTTGGTCAACATTAAGGACACCAGTTGTAAACTTAAGAGTCCTACGCAGATCTTAGCAATCTGCCAGAACATTTATGAGGGAATTTACAAATGTAATTCTCAATGATTGAATGGAAATTCCTGCCAGGGTCAACATCAAGCAGCCCTGAAAGCAGGTCACTTCGGTAATTCTTTATGGATTACGCTTAGTGGTCATGACAGTTTCTAACGGTCTACAGTCGTGGAGTGATCTCCAGCGACTCACCTAATCGTTGATGTGCTACGGTTCGATCTTAAAAAAACCCTCTGTGGGTTTTCGATTAGGAACGGTCTTGGTAAGGATTAGAGAGAGTTTTCACACTATGCTGTTAACAATCTCGAAGTCCGAACCTGTAAGTACCGGACGTTTTATTGCTAACTGTCGTATGCAGGAACATCTGGCGGTTGATGCTGATTGCAGTTGCAGCTGTTTGCGGTTGTAGCTGTGGAATGCTGTAGCTGGTTGCTGTTGTAGCTGGTTGCAGAAAAGATGCCAATCCTCTACCACATGTTCACACTACATCATCATTGTCATTCAAGAATGTCATGATCAACCTAAAAAGACCTTTAACACGACTTCTGCAAACTCTGATGCTAAAGATCATGACACCAAATAGTGTGAGCATGTCGGCTCAAAGAATAACACATCACATTGAAACATATTGTTGGAAGATGACTTGAAGACAAATGTTGGATGATAAACTCGAAGAATTCTCAAAGATCATCCAAGAATACAGATCAGTCATCAAAAGATCACTGCTGAATGCACAAAGTTTCAAGACTTTGAAGAATCAAAGACTACGAGCTATAAAGACAAGTTCAGAAGAAAGAATGCTAGAAGTCGAATTATTATTTCCGGGGTGACCTCCCTTAGGGGGAGATTGTTAGGAATATAAATATTCATATGAAGGTTCGGTCACCCCGAGCATCTAATTAGCATTTATATAGCTCGTAGGCTTATTTATATAAGCTTAGTATTATTAGTATTATTAGTTTTATTAGATTAGTCGTATCTATATTTGTGGAGTGGGTCGGGGCTTTCCCCACTGTCAGCTCACTCCACAGCCCACTAGGGGCACAAATATTAGGAAGTATAAAATACCCCTTCCCACACTTGGGAAGGGTTGGAACTCTTGTATTATTTCACACACAACCTAATCTTATCCAGGTTTCTCTCAAAGTTCCCTCTCTCTCTAACATCTCACTAACTCACCATGGATCTAATCTTCCATGAGCCAAGACCACCCGAATCAACCACACAATCAATATGGTTAATTCCTACACTTCCACTCAGTACCAAGCAAATGCTGACATCTCTAACTACATTGTCCCACACAACCTTCCTTACCCAACCATCACTAAGTTTGTTGAAGCACAAATAAGTACTGATGCAATCAATCAGTCTGAACACAGTGCTCAGGAACCAAATAATCACAGTGATTATTCAACCCAGTCAGACACTCAAGATGCTGAAGATCATCATGTGTCTGCACCAGACCCTACCAATCAGGCCTCTTCAAGCTCTAATCAGTTTCCAAGACCTCAAGACAGTTGGACTAGGTCTCAGGATATAGAACTTGCCAATATAATTGGAGAGCCTACTAAAGGCATGCTAACCAGAAGCATGGATGCATAACTAAGAGCAGCCTCAGCCAATGAATGCCTATTTGTGGACTTCATCTCCACAATTGAACCCAAAAGTGTCAAAGAAGCACTTAAACATCCAAGTTGGGTTCAGGCCATGCATGATGAACTGGAATAATTTGACAGAAACAAGGTAATGACCTTGGTCAAATGTCCTGAAGATGTTTCAGTCATTGGCATGAAATGGGTGTTCAAAAACAAATCTGATGAAAATGGCATAGTCATCAAAAACAAGGCCAGACTTGTAGCCAAAGGCTATAATCAACAAGAAGGCATTGACTATGAAGAAACATTTGCACCAGTGGCAAGGATGGAAGCCATCAGGATCTTCCTTGCATTTGCAACCTACATGAACTTCAGGGTGTACCAAATGGATGTTAAAAGTGCATTCTTAAATGGGTCACTGAAAGAAGAAGTTTATGTTCAGCAACATCCTGGATTTGAAAGCAGTGAGTTTCCTGACTATGTCTGCAAGCTTAACAAAGCCCTTTATGGACTGAAACAAGCACCCAGGGCATGGTATGAAACTCTCTCAGCCTTCCTGATCCAAAACAAATTTGTCAGAGGCAAGATAGACAACACATTGTTTATCTACAGGACAAATAATGATGTCATACTTGTTCAAGTATATGTTGATGACATCATCTTTGGCTCAACAAGTTATAAACTTTGCAAACAGTTTGAAAACCGATGGCAAAGAAATTTGAAATGAGCATGATGGGAGAACTGACTTACTTCCTTGGATTGCAAATCAAGCAGACTGATAAAGGAACCTCTATCAGTCAAAAGAAGTATGTCAGAAGCCTACTAAAGAAGTATGAGCTAAGTGACTGTGCCTCAGTCAAAACTCCCATGCCCCCCCCCCCCCGCAACAATATTAGTCCTGACCTTACTGGTAAACCAGTCAATCAAACTCTATTCAAAGGAATGATTGGGTCACTGATGTATCTACTTGCATCAAGGCCTGACATCCAATTCTCAGTATGTTTGTATGCCAGATATCAATCTGACCCAAGAGAATCTCATCTCACAGCTGTGATAAGGATACTCAGGTACCTGAAAGGTACTCCAAACCTTAGATTATACTATCCAAAATGTTCAGGATTTGATCTCAAAGGATACTCAGACTCTGACTATGCTGGATGCAACATGGACAAAAAAAGTACCTCAGGCTCCTGCCAAATTCTTGGTGGAAAATTAGTCTGTTGGAGTGCTAAAAAGCAACAATCAGTTGCCATGTCCTCAGCTGAAGCTGAATATGTTGCAGCAGCCAGTTGTTGTGCAAATGTACTTTGGATGAAAAGTCAACTCATTGACTATGAAATCCAGTATAAGATGGTTCCCATCTTTTGTGATAACACAAGTGCAATTTCCATCTCAAACAACCCTGTTCTTTATCAGAGAATAAAACTCATTGATATTAGATATCACTTCATCAAGGACCATGTCATGAATGGTGACATTGAATTACACTTCATTCCTATTGAATATCAGCTAGCTGATATATTCACCAAACCATTGGATGAACCAACTTTCACAAGGCTGAAAGCTGAATTGGGAATGTTGGATATTGAGAATCAGTCCACTGATTGAATCCATCCAACTAAGTGTAAATTCTGAAAAACCCCAGGTCCCTGACTCAATGTGTACCTCAGTGAAGAAGATCACTGAATCACCTTCTCTGAACCCCTCACTGAATGAAAAAGTCATTCAGGTCCCTCAAAATGACATTCAATGCTAACTTAAATGCTCTAAGTATCTAGTTAGTAAATGTCCGAGGTTGGTAACTGAATACCTATTTAATATAGGAATATATGTTCTTTTACCAACTGGCATACATATCTTGGGCCCCCACATACCCACTTGGCATTTAATGCCTCTCCTCACACATCATATATGTGATGATGTAATCTCTGCAAATTACACTTTTTGCAGACGGCACAACTGTTCACCTCTACTGTTATGCAAAACCCGGGAAAGTAGAGTGGTGGCATTTAATGCGGATCCCAAACGTTTTATACAAAACGGTTTTCAAATTTTTGAGAATAATTCGCTTAATACCCGAACCACCCTTCCCTCCACTTTCCTATAAATACCCCCTAAGCAAACTCTGCCCTTTTTCTTTCAAAAACTATTGTGTGTGTTCTTCATCTTTAGAAAACCAGACCATCTTCTTGTAAAACCAAGACCTTTCAAACAAATGGCTACTTCTAAAGCTATTACCTACGCCCCAAATGTGGAATTCACAATGGAGGGCGTGGACATGACCAAAAATAACGTCGTAGGAAATTTTGCTTACCCAGAAATTTTTTTTTGCGTACAAGAATGTAGTCAAATATCTTCAAAACTGCTTTCTTGCAACGGTGTTCACAAAAACCCCCTCATTCATATATCATAACTATCTGAGGGAATTCTGGTTTACAGCAGTGGCAACAAGCCCTGAGGACACCAAAGACTCAATAATCACATTCTCAGTGATGAATGAGTGAAGGACCCTCTCCCTGGATTACCCAACCTTCATCAAGGCCACCGGTCTTGATTTCACTGAGAACTTTGAGCCCAACCCCACTGACCTAGAAGTAAAGGCCGAATTGCTTTTACTAGGGCCACATGATGAAAAACATCCTGAAGTGGCCCCAGGAACCCTTTTGGCCAAAGCACCCATCGTTAAGACCTTGTTTCCTGCTGTCTGGAGGATCCTGATGACCTTTTTCATTCAGGTCCTTGGAGGCAATAAATCCTCTACGGAACAATTGAATGCATCACAACAATTGATGGTGTTCAGTCTCCTGGAGGGTAGAAAGATAGACATCAGAGGAATAATCTTCTGAGACCTCGTAGCCAAGCTATAAGGAAAATCTAGGCAAAGACATATGTCTTACCCTAGGTTCATTTCCTGTGTGCTTCAGGACTTACTAGGCTCTGAGTATGTTAGGCCTGACGTTGAGGGATCTAAACCTGACGTCTTACATAAAGCCAACTATTCAAGAGACCTTGCTGAGGTACAACTAGTCCCCCTGACCACCTACATGCTGATGGTCATTCAGGGGGCAGACGCAGTTTCCCCTGTTCCTTCTCCTACAAAGATGGAGAAGAAGAAGGCAGGGTCCACTCGCCTTTGAGACTTCTGCTTCAGAGCCTAAAGAAAGGCAAACTATGGCCAAGACCTCTGAGACACCCATCACTGAGACCCTCTTGACGATAAAATAAATGCCAACGGAGGATACTGAGAAATCATCCTCAGTGTCCTCGGGCAAAACCCTTCCACATGGCTCCTCTGACAAACACAAGTCAGTGGGGTCTGGAACCTTCACCCTCTCACATCCCGATGAAGGCATTAGTCAATCAAAACCTTTGCCTGAGGGAGTACAGGGTCCTGAATCCTCGGTAGAGCAGCACTACTCTACTGAGAAGGGGACCCACACCCATTCACATCCTGTTTACGGTCCTGAGAAATCACACTCAGGATCTCAGGGAGGAAAGGACCCTAAATCCTCAGAAGGGCAGTACAACCCTGATGGGAAGGGGGTCCACCGACAATCATTGCCTCATGATAGTACTGGAAAACTCCCGCTAGTCCTTGAAGGCACTCAGGGGGACAAAGACTCAGAGGGATTCAAACCACCAGCTGATACGGAACCCACTAACCCTCATGGCAGATCCAGTCACTCGGGAACTAACTCCAAAGTCCAGGCTGAGAAAACCCACTCAGTGCACTTGGAGGGGTCAGGACCCGACCACAATGAAGGAAAGCCCTCTTCTAAGGGGGAGCCGGGTTCAGCCAAGGTTCCTAATCTTGCGGATATTCAGAATCTCATGGATGAAGAATCCGATGAGGAGATGGTAGATTTTTGGGATGAAGAAATTTTTGCTGCTAAGGAGGAAATGGAGACTGAAACACACAACTCTCCTCAGCACCCTGAACAACAACAATCATTTCCTCCTCCTGAGGATCAACAACCCCTCACCCTAACCAACCCAACAACATCATCATCATCATCATCAGGTCACTAATTTGCTCCTGCTACTCCTCAGTGGTTGCAGAAATATGATAATGTTCTTCTACTTACTGAAAGGCAGCTGGTAATGTTTCTCAGCAAAGCCAACCATGCTCTCTTTCGTGAGATTACTGAAGAGCAATGGGATCAGCATACTGAAGCAGCAGCCAACTATGCTGACTTCAGGGCTACTGTTGAAGAATCTCAGGGCAAAGTTCTTCAGGTCACCAAACTTACTGATAAACAACTTGGTGACCTGAGGGAATCTCTTGATTGTATGGGAACTGAACAAGACAAGCAGCTCACCAACATACTGAAGCCATAGCAACAGAAGTGCCTGAGACTTCCAACAGAAGTTCCAGCACCTGTTGAGGGGGAGAAATTTGATGATCGTACTCCTAAACCTTCATCCTCAGGACTTGTTGTTGCTACAATCCCTGTACAGCCTGAAGCCATAGCAACAGAAGTGCCTGAGACTTCCACCAGTCAACCCCCTCCCACTAACAGAAGTTCCTGAGACTTCCAACAGAAGTTCCAGCACCTGTTGAGGGGGAGAAATTTGATGATCGTACTCCTAAACCTTCATCCTCAGGACTTGTTGTTGCTACAATCCCTGTACAGCCTGAAGCCATAGCAACAGAAGTGCCTGAGACTTCCACCAGTCAACCCCCTCCCACTGACAAAGGGAAGGGAATCATGGTGACTGAAGATCCTCCTCAACTGCAATTGGTTCCGGCATCTACTGAAAGGCGACCAGACCCGGATGCACCATTTATGGTTGAATTGGATGGTGGAAAGACCTTCTTTGGGACTCCAGTGGAAGTGGCCGTAGTCTTGCATGAACAGGACATAAGAAGGGCCAAAGAAAAAGACAAGCCACTCAACAGACCTATAATTGCTGAGGTTGCCAAAGAGGTAATAAAGGAGACTGATCAGGATATTAGAGGGGAAGAATTCCTCAAACTTCAGGCCGACCGCATCAGGGAACACAATGAGCAGGTCAGGCTTAAAGATGAAATGAGGAAGAAAACCTATGAGAGGTATATGTGGCACATGACAAAGACCAAAGGAGAAGGCACAATCACTGACATGACCATTCACCCAACCAAGACCATAAGTGTAACGGTTCACAGGGGACCAAGAAAGTCTGAGGTAAACAAGCCCTTTAAATTCTCAGACTATGGGCTAAGGGAATGGGACATGATGATGCCCATCCTGAGGAAGAAGCAAGGCAAGATCGTTCCAATTCTTCTAAAAACCCTGAACTCCAAATACGAGGAACTGGAGAATGTGGCTAAGAGTTTGGGTATAGATCATGAGAAGGTACTTGTTTCTCAGGGACTGTCAATCCCTGAGCCTACTCAGAAGACCGGGAGGAAAAGAAAAGCTGTGGGTCAGGAGCCTGAACAATTCATAGTTTCTCTTCACTGCAACACGATTCCTCCTCAGGGAGTCAAGTTTGTTCCCAGCCTGGTCATTAAGGAGCTTGAGTATGGTATATTCTTTATTGATGAGTTCAGCCAACTGGCCTTCCAAAGAGTCAGTGACATCAACCTTGTGGAAACGACAACTCTTCTGGCATACAAGCTAATGGCACTTTCCATGAAGACTCCTGAAAATGAAGAGTTTGTCAAGCTGATGGATAGGATGATGAAAGAGCGACCTGACAAAGAAGTGTTAGTGTCGAAGAGAGCTAAACTGGAACTCTTGGGTATCTTGGAAGGAGAACAAGAACCCTGAGTATTATGTTAGATGTTAGGACTTTGTAAATGACATAAATAAAACGATGGCCCATGTTTTTGTTATATCAGTGTCCTTAATAGCTTTCTAGGATATTCAGTATGAGAAGAAGCCCATTGTCTCACTCAGAACTGATCAAAACACTTAGGCATAATTTATATCCAAATAGGGGGAGATTGTTGGGTCTGTCAATACCCAAGAGTCCTTAAAACAGGATTTGGACACAAATTAGCCAAGTGTTAATCAACCGTAAATACTCTCAAGTCACTGAGTGAACAGTCACTCAGTGAGTCATCTTCAGGATGCTTAAGACGAGTCTAAGAAGAAGGATTTACCTCTCAGGAAGGCGGAACTCCCTGAGTAGGACTTAAGCCAAAGAAGAAGATGATGGGTTCAGTGAGTATTGGACAAGAACTCACTGAACCCCAGTCTCCTCAACAACAATAAGTGATTAAAAACTGAAGACTGAAGGCGTAGACTGAAGAACCTGAAGTATGAAAAAAAGGCAGGATTAGGCGGGAAGAGTTTGGAGAGATAAGGAGTAGTCTTATCGGGCCAGAAACGAACCTTCCCTAAAAATGACTAAAAGTCAAGAAGTGTCAGAACTGACACTCGGAAAGACTTTTAGGCTATTCCTATTGGTTTTTGGAAATGACAAATACTGTTGTAGTTGTCAGAAACGCTTGCTTATTCTTTTAATTTGTATTTTAATCATCAGTGTTCTTTTATACTTGTGTATAAATAGGAACAGATTGAGAATGTGGAATAAGTTTTGTGCATTAAAAGCTTAGACTTTCACAAAACCACTTTTCTCCTTCAAAGAGCAACTGCATCCCTGAGATAGCTCAGTGGGTCTTTATTGTTGTCACTCAAGTATAACTTGAGTTTAGTGAGGAGAACACACAATACCTTGTCTATTCAATCCCAAGTGTTTATTCCGCAAACACTTGGGTAATAGATTCTTTGATTGATTTCTAATAAGAATTTAAACGTTGAAAAACTTGTGTTTTTATATTTACGTTTTACTTATCAGTTGTAATTAATCAATACATTAATCTCAGTCATAAACACAATTAGATTAACTTTGTAGTTACTTCTAAGTGTGCAAAGGGAACAACAGTACCTACTGCACCACCACCTCCAGCAGCTGCAACAACTCCTCTGTCTCTGTAAGCATGCCTCCAACAGGAATACCATATAGTTTCTCCTCTAGGTAGCCTTGCTTCAAAAGTTAAACCAACCATATTTTTAACTTCCATATAACAATCAATGCATCTAATTTTAGTTGATTCGCTGCTGTCATCCAACACCCCCATGTCTGTATCAGTACCATCCATATTGTTTCTCTTCATTTTTTTACTTGAACGGTGTGCCATAGTTGCTAGGAGAATTTACTTCAAGAGTAACACACACTCTTTCTAACCTAGTTTGAAGTTACTATAGTGTAGTCAAATTTAGGGTCAGACTACTTTGAGATAAACCCGTTTAACTTTCTTTGTGTGAGGTAAATGCGTATTAACTTCGCACATTTACACACAAACCTACCCATCTAATATCATCACCATTGTTCATCAAACTCATTCAAACTCTCAGCTCACCATGGATGCACAATCCAGAAAGTTAGCAACAAACAGTCACAACCATGCGGTCCGTTACCCATTGAAAGTAGGAGGCTCTCAAGCATGGTATGTCTCCGCAGACCCAGAAAAA
This sequence comes from Artemisia tridentata subsp. tridentata, assembly GCA_021014915.2. Lineage (NCBI taxonomy): Eukaryota > Viridiplantae > Streptophyta > Magnoliopsida > Asterales > Asteraceae > Artemisia > Artemisia tridentata. The sequence continues at coordinate 408,261,681 of CP139507.1, forward strand.
CCACTTCCACCAATGCCAGAACCACATGCCTCTAATTGTCAATGTTGCGAAAATACATTTCAAGGTCGTGAGGAACTACGCATGTTTAAGGAAGAGGCACACTCTATGTGGACATCAATTAACAACTTAATGGTGCAAGTCATGGATGCAAAAGTCAAAAAACCATGAAAGTTGTTCTAGTTATGTTTATGGTTGTATTAATTTCAGTTTTAAGTATGTTTATGTAATATGTTTTAAGTACCTCTATGATATGGTTGTATTTATATTAGTTTATGTAATATGTTTGAAGAATGTCTATATTAATATGTTTTAAGAACATAAATGTAATATGTTTTAATTCAAATCTAGATGTGATTTATTATTTGAATGATTTTTTTTGTTGGAAATATGAACACAATGATGAATTTAACACGTTAACCTATAATGCTTCTAAAATTTAATATTGACTCTTCGGTTTCCCTATTATTTGTGTATATATATATTCGTTCCATAAACATGTTGCTGCATACCCATCTTAGATCATCAACCTTGTTCATCAATCACATTCAAATCTGAGTATGTCGTCCGGAAACAAAAGAGCAAAAGATGATGCAGATGCAGTTGTCGAAAACAATGAAGCACATCAACTCAAGTATGTTACAGTTTCATTTATCTTTAAATGTTTTTCTATGTTTCTATATCCATGTGATTTATTCATTCAACATTACAGGAAACAACATAAGGAAGATGTGACAGCACAAACCCCCTAGTTAACCAAAAACAATCGGCCAAAGTTGAAGCTGTCGAGGATCAAAATACCCCCCTTATGCCCTTCTGAAGAAAGCTTCTATTATGAACTAGAAGCTGCTTTGGAGCAAAAATGAAAAGAGGAAGAAGAAAGAGAAGCCATGTTAAAAATGCATGGTGAAGTGGCAAAGGAGCATTGGAAAGAAGTGGCGGCAGTTAGAAAATTAGAAAAAAAAGATACTAAGGATAGTGAAATTTATGAATGTTTAGAAGATGAATGTTTAGAAACATTCAGTTATGATGATTTGCATTTGTCATACCTTTCAGATTAATTGCCTTATGAAATGAAGCAAATTTAGACGATAATTTTTATCTTGATGTTCCCAGTTTTGGTTTCACTTGCATGTTTGCATATGCCTTTGCAGTTTAAGGGTTGTTTGGATTTGACTAGTTTGACTTTTACAAGTCAACATACACCCAAAAACATGAATGACTGAGTAATCAAACTGTTTCAACACATCTTTAGTATTCAACTTTATGTTTAATACATTAAAGTCGTTTTAATTTATGGCATGCAACTGTTAAACACAATCTAATTATGTTTAGAACTGCATTTTGCATATGAAGCATTACTTTGACTTCTAAAAGTCAACATAGAGTTTAGTTACAACTTAATCGGAATCGGAAAATGAATCAGATACATAGCCACACCCCCAAGTTCCCAATCTTCCTCTGGTTCTTTTCTAGTCTCTCTTCCTCCTCGAAATCGGAAAATGAATCAGATACATAGCCATACAACCCAAGTTCCTAAGCTTCCTCTCGTTCTTTCCTAAGTCTCTCGTCCTCCTCTTGTTTAGCCCTTGCTTCTTCTGCCAGTGTTTCTATCAATGCTTCTTGGTCTAATCTCATTTGATGTTCCTGTTGCTGAATAAGATATCCACCATCCTGCCACTCTTGTTCAACCCGTTCTTCTTCTTCTAACAATTCCATTATTTCTTCTTCGTATAACATTCCCCCACCAGCTACCCCACTCCCATTCCCATAAAGTTTATCCTTGTGGAAAACCTTAACTAAGTTTTTCTTTGTAATGTTAAGATAATGGAGTGAATGGTGTGATCGATTAGGAGGAAACACTGAAACGTTATGAAGAATCACAGCAGCTCCTACAGTAATATCCCCTCATCGTTAATGATTTTGTGATGTATTTCACCAAGTATTCAAACCTGAGAGATCTTTGAGAGTTACTGTAAGATCACCAAGGGCATTTGGAGTACACGACTTGATTATTGCAACAACTTGATCAACTTTACCATTATTGATAAAGCTCTTGACATCACCTAAACATCCAAAAATAACCCATCCCCCCCCCCAATTAGCATTCACAAACTCAACCGCGCTAAGCCATGGCCCACGTGAAAAATCCTCATCCTCACCCACGTCCTCACCAACTTTCCTAATATACTCTTTTGTCGAAATTACACACTCCTGCCCACCTTCGCTAATATCTGCTTGTTTACAACGCTTAGCCAATTGAACAATACCAGCAGGACCGGGTATCATCCTAACCTCCTTTTCAGGGCTGTGTGATGAATGTAGGTTTTCCAAGGTGGGGGTTATGTGACGGGTTTGGTGATGGTTGTTGCAGGGATGGATAAGGTTCTTGAAGTTATCGGATTTGTCCGTTTCGTTTTGAAGAAGTATAATCGATTATGTGTGATTTTGTGTTTCAGAAATTGTGTTTGTGAATCAGGGGTTATAAATACTGAAATCGTGTTTGAGAAATTTGGTTGTGATTGGCGGGAAAGAAAGGAAAATGGTGGAATTGCGATTATTGAAGAAAAGGAGGGTAAAATAGTCATTTCACACGGCATTTAACGAGATTTCATAACGAGCGTTAGTCCAAAAACTAAAATTGCAACTACAGTAACGCGGGAAGGACACAGCTCGCATAAAATCAAAACGTTAGGGACAATATTTGCACTTTTTTTTTAGGACAAGTTTCGCATTTGGCAAAGTTTAGGGACATTTTTTGCAGTTTACTCTATAATTTATTATTAGAGTCACGATCAACTACAAAGCGAGTAAAATTAAAAATGCTATAAAGCCACTCACAATGTAACAAGTGTCCCATCAAATTTATCCTACTCCCTCCTTTTATTTTCAGTTAGAGGGTATATTAGTCATTTTCGTTTTTTAATTAAACCCCGAACTTCAAACTTACATATCTTTCAAATGTCAAACTTTTAAAAAAAAACCGATTTCACTATAAATTTTAAAATTTAACTCTCTTTAATTTGGTATGCTTTTTAATATATGAATCGCAACTTTTTTTTCAGCTTTTTAAGTGGGTGTTGATTTTTTTTAAATTTTTGGCATTTTCGGCTATAATTTTGTCTAGTTTAAAAGCCGAATTATGCAAAACTTAAAAAACGAATATTGTAGTTTTTTGGCCATTCTTTACCCAGAATTTTGAATCACTCAAATCCGATATGATATGAGTGAGATATCACACGTTAAAGATGACGTCTTAGTCATATTTAGTGCACACAAAGTGTTTGATAAAATGCCTAAAAGAGATTTTTCTTATAAAAGTACATTTAAATGCACTAATTGGTGTACCACAATACATCTTTTGTTATTTTTATCTTTTTTTAACTGATGAACAAAGACTAAATGATAAAAAGACTAACTGATGAACAAACAACCAACTGGTAAACTGATGAACAATGTGATCATAACTGATGAACATTGTGATTTTTTTAGACAACTGATGAACAGTATGATTTTTTTTTGTTAGAAAACTGATGAAGAACGTAATCTAACTTATGAAAATTGTGATATAACTGATGAACAAAAATAAAGAGAACTGATGGACATTATAATAAACTGATGAACAACTCTTTTTATTGATGAATAACATTTTTTATTGATGAACAAATGAACAGCTCTTTTTATTGATGAACAACACTTTTATATTGATGAACAACATTTTTTATTAATAAAAAAAAAATCTTTTGCGAGGGTAAGAATCTTGTTAATGCCATGAATCTTAATAAAAAAAAGTAAATCTCTCATGAACAAAACGTCGTTTTTAATGAACAAAAGTAAAACGGTTGAAGCTCATAAACAAAAGTAATATGGGAGAGAAAGTTAATAAAAAAAATTATATTTTGATAAACAAGATTAACTGATGAACAACACTTAATTGTTCATCAGTTCATCAGTCTTGAACAAGATTAACTGATGAACAACACTAACTGATGAACAATACTAACTGATGAACAAGATTAACTGATGAACAAAACATACATTTTATTTTTTAATTAACGATTAAAAAACATCAATTTTTTGAATCTTATATTAATAAAATGATTAATAATGCGTCGTGGTACAAAAATTGGAGCATTTAACGCAATTTTAACACTAAAAATCTAAGCTAGACCTTTCATCACCTTGTGTGCAACAAATATGACTAAAACGCCATCTTTAACGTGCGATATCTCACTCATATCATATCGGATTTGAGTGATTCAAACTTCTGGGTTAAGAGTGAACTAAAGTCTACAACTTTCATGTTTTAAGTATTTCATGATTTGGCAATTTTTAAGGTAAAAAATAGGGTCGAAAATGGCAAAAAAAAAATCAAGACCCAATGAATATGTAAAAAAAAAGTTTCGAGGTGGAATCCACTCAAGTGCTCAGTAGGGATCATATAGAATAATTCATCTTTTTTTCATTGTTTATATTCTTGGTTGGCCAACATTTTTGCTTTATTTCGAGCTTCTTTTTTTGCATATCCATCTCCATCCTTTTGATGTCCAAAATGGTAGCGCGGTCTTTTTTCTTCATTGACAGAAACGCCTCGATTTGACTTGCATATTCGGTGACCATCAACCTAGCCAACGCTTCGTCAATGTGACTTGCAGACGATGTCGTTATAATACTTTACTTAAAAACTTGAAAAAAAAACAATAATAATAATAGTGTGCCCCACGTCCGCACCAACATCTACTTTAGGTCATATTCGCGTATTGACGCGGCTGACAAAACATGATGAACAATGTTTTTCGATAATACGCATAATTCAAATATGTGATTGTAATTTTTTCTTCTTAAAAAATTTGGATGAAAGTGTGAATCAATTTTCTTTTTTATACTACAAATTCATTTTACCATTACCTAATTATATACTCTCGTGCACGCATAGGGCTTTGATTTAAATCTTACATAATGTGTTTTTAACATAAGTCACAACTTATTCAAATTTTAATTATTTGTGCATAAATATTGTGTATTATCTAATTTCAGTATGACAATTGGTTAAAAATGTAAAGTTTTATCTTGCCATGTTAAAGCTTATCTGGTCCGTACACGGGGTTCTTATATAAGATTTATTAATAACATTATGTAAAATCTTTTATACTTACTAGGCGAGTACCCGTGCATAGCAACGGAATTTTCTAGCGGCAAACATTTATAGTTGCGATATTGTGGTAAGTGTTTCGTGTAACGTTTAAACATGAACGTGAAAATATCAAAATATAATTGCAAAAGGTTGTAACATGCGATAATTCAACTCAAAGAATAATTTTTAACATGTATAAAATAACATATTAAAACATTTAGTGAAACTGATAATTAAACATTACATCAATTTTGATATAACTAACAATGCACGTTATAAGTTCTTTGATGCATTTTAAAAGTTTATCTTTTAGTTGACTTTTCATGTTTAACTTTATTATGTAAAGTATCAATAACAAACAAATCAAGTCACAAACATATACATAGTCATACAATCGTATACACACATACATGCATGTATATATATGGGAATGATACTCGTAAAAAGTTTCCAAAAACATATAAGACATAAACATTTATGGAAAATATAATTCTTGTTGCCGCCATCAATATGACATATAATTTCATCACAAATTTAGTTCTCAAACCCAATATCCTTCATATTTCTTACACACAAATACAAAGGCATTACACCATATGATGGAACTGGAACCTTCGCCAAAATCACCCCGACCCGCTATCACACCGCCACGAACACAACCATTCGCCATTTCAGCGCCGCCGACACCATCACCGGAAGTCGTTGATATAGTAAAATGCAACCATAATAAGGTCTTGAGTTCTTTCACAAGAAAATTATTAGGGTGTATGGAATGCTTCAAGCCAAAAGATATGGATATATATGGAGATGAACATGAAGCCAGAATACAAGAAAGATAAAGTCGTAGCAGTGAGTAGTTTTTAGCGGTAACGTGATGCATTCACCGAATTATTATAGTGATATTAATCCTGAGGAACGCAAAGAGACACTTAAATCTGCTATTGTTTACTGTAAAAATTCACCTATTAATTGATATCTTCCTTGTTTTCTCTTGTTTTTTGAAGTTATGATAACCATTTTAGTGATAATATAATTAAGTATTTTTATTTTTTTTATTGTCATATGTTTGATTAATTCAGGTACAAGAACAAAACATGTATATTTTAATATGTACATAATTAACACACACGTTTGTATGTATGCAACTATACATGCACATCCATTAGAACACATTTAATCCATTTCGTTTGTGTTTCATTTAATCTCCATTGACTATAATGATAATCACTGTTTGTTTTATTATTTCAACATGGTATTGATTTTCAGTTACAAATACGATTTCTTGTTTGACACTCCAAATTAGCCTCCTACCCAGCCTCATTTTATCTCGAAAACTGATAGACATTCCTATTCAAAAATATAGACCCGTAAAAACCCACTAAACAAAACTAAAACAAAAAAATATACAGATCCAAACAGATATAAATTATTTTAATAGGGTAATTCCCTTTACCCAAAAAAAAAAAAAAAAACAAATATAAATCTCAAAAATTCACTTTACCCAATGACGGTACAGTAGTACTTTGTGGTCTCAAACTTCCACAAGGCAATATCAATGGTAATACCACGTTCACGCTCTGCCTTAAGTTTGTCAAGAACCCATGCGTACTTGAATGAACGTTTGTTCATCTCAGCAGCTTCCTTCTCGAATCTTTCGATCACACGCTTGTCGATACCTCCTAGCTTGTAGATCAAGTGACCAGTGGTGGTAGACTTGCCGGAGTCGACATGTCCAATGACGACGATACTGATATGAATCTTTTCTTTACACATGATGTGAAGTCAAACAATCTGCAACAAAAGTCACAAAAAAATTAGTAACTTCAAAAAGCAAATTACATAATCAACAGCAAAGTAATATTAGTATCACACAACTATACAAACAAACCAACCGTCAGACATAGAATACACACAAGTCAATCAAAATAGTGTAAATATGTTGAGAAACATAACACCTATTCAATTATAACCTAGACATTACTGACAGAAACTTAAGGTGACCCCATAATACCCTGACTATATATCCTATGCATCAAGTATCCTATGCATCAAGTATCCTGAATCTATCAAATTAATCACCCCATCAAGTATCCTGAAAAACCATATTCCCATTTTCAAGATCAGACTTCATAAACATCTCATTCCACAATAACCACCTAAAACAACAATCATTTACCTTCTGCACTTGATCAAATCTTTTCTATTCACATTAAAAAAAAAAAAAAAAAAAAAAAAAAAACAACAAAAGTGAGAAGATCATTTCTAACCTCAAGCTCATCATCCACATTCTTTTGATTTTGCATCTCCATTGTTTTTGTTGGAACCCAAAATTAAATTGCATTTCCATGGTTTTTTGGGGTTGTTTATATAGGACACGTTTAGGGTTTAATAATTTGAATTTTCCCGCTTATGTCCATTAATTTTGCCTTCATACCAAATTGCATATTGATTTCGTTACTTATTTTGTATGGGCTAGCTGTTTCATACCAAATTAATTTTGCCTTCTAGTTTCCATGTAATTGCATGCTGTTTTGTTATTTATTCTAATTGCATTGGCTGTATTTCCTTACTACAAAATTTATGTCCACGCATATTGGCTGTATTTCATTTATGTCCACGCATGGCTGTATTTCCTTTATTAAAGTTTCCCTCAAATTGCATTCTCTCCACGCATGGCTGTATTCTACTTTCCCTCTAATTGCATTGAAAGGGTAGATTAGGAATTACAATAATTTAAGTTTTTCACTTATTGACTATTTGACCATTTTTACATTATAAGGAGTATAGATATAGTTATAATATTCGTACACCCGCGGATTTTTACATACATTTTTCACTAGGTATTGATATTGATTACTATTCTGTATAGATTTTTGTTAGACAAAGGATTTTACTTTATTTAATTGGCATGGTATTAAAGTTGACGTTGTTATATTTAACTATTGATATCATATTTTAGACATTTTCATCTCACAGCAACCCATGTGGCCGTGCATTCATTTTGATATTTATATTCATGTTAATAATAATTTTACACGTATTAATTTTTAAACCCGTGTACGCACGTGTTAAGCTTATAAAGATCAATAACATGAGTTGTTATTAAACGTAAATTGTAAATGAAACAATATTTTTTGAACATCCTTACTTGATCTCATCCAAAGGAACAATATGAGTCGTTCGTATATGTACAATCTCGTGTATTATTTAGATATCACAGTAAATTGTGCTTTCATTTTGAAATTTATAAATAACAACATATATGCTTGCATTTAAAAATAAAAAATAAAGTCTAGAGGGTATAAAGTTCAGGGCTTATTTATTAAATTTATAAAACTATTAAAAACATGGAATCTGATAAGTTTTCTTAAGTTCATATAATTTATTTTTAATTTAACAACTAAAGTTTTACTAATTGCCCTCCTTTTTTCTTTTTCTTTTTTTTTTCTTTTTTTTATTAATATTTTCTTACAAAATCGACACGTGTGTTTTTATGCATAGTTTTTGGCTTGATGAAATTTAGATGTCTTTGACCAAATTGTTTTTCATTTTGACTTGCTATTGTCCAATATGATGGCTCCATTTTTCTTACATGGCAAATTTAAACTCTTTTATTGGTCCAATTGAAACCTTTTGAAAGTTTTGATTTTACATTTTGTATGTTCTCTTATTATATAAGAGATCGTAGGAGTTTAGTGATATTGGCTTAAATTGTCGTCAAGTTAATTTAGAAAAACCACCTAGGGATGGCTTAGTGGCAAAAAAGTTTTTTTGACTATTACACAAAATTGTGTGATCTCTAAAGTTCAATTCATGCTAGCTGCAAATAATCCTGAAGTGCTCACATCAACCTCTTGAAAAGAGAGAGATTTGTTTGACAAGATTTGCTAGAACCATATAATTTTTACAAAATAAAATCCACATAATGATGTGTTATGTTAATATGTGGTATTCTCTCTCTTTTTTTAAAAGGCATCTCATACTTGTAGCCAATAGTCAGTAAGACATATTATTTTGTGGATTTTATTTTGTGAAATTTAATTGATTCTAGCATATCTTTTGTTTGAGTGTGTGTGACAGCAGGGGCGGTATTACAATGGGGGCAGTGTGGGCAGTTGCCCCCACAAAGTTCCTAGTAGATGTTTAGATTTCTATCAATGTCGATTTTCTTTGGATGATCGAGATGCGAAATTTTTATTCTGGCCCCATAAGGGAATAATTAGCATAATGATAAAACATTAACCAATAGCTACATCTTAGTATATCGGTTAAGGACATTCTTTACTTTCGAAGAGACGATCTAATGTTCGAGTTTTGTGCTATTTTAAATTTTGCTATCTAAATTTCCGTTTCGCTTTCTCTATTCGTATTAATATCGATCAGGAAAAATAAGTACGTCCCAAATATTTTCCATATAATGACAATTAGTTTAGGTTCTAGCTAAACAAGTTCACTTTTATTCAAAGTAAAATCACTGGCATTACATCAACAAAGGCCGAGTTAGTGACATGATCCGACTTGACATTTACTCTCAACCTTTGCACCCTCTTAAAAAAATTTCTGGTATCGCCCCTGTGTGACGGTGAGTTCAAACAATGTGATTACTCGGACAAAAGATTAAAAAAAAAAAAAAAAAAAAAAAAAAAAAAAAAAATCATGAATATCATAGAAAAATGGTTAATTTAGTAATTCCACTATTCTTAAAATTCTGCTAGGGGTGTTCATCGGTTTGGTTCTCAGGTTATTCGGTTTCTTCAGTTCGGGTAGTTGCATTATTTTTTTGGGTCGTAACCGAAAACCGAACCAAAATTATTTGTGACCGAACTGAACCAAAAACCGAATTCTAGTTCGGTTCGGTTTATAGGTCAAACCGAAAACCGAATGCTTTTTTTTTTTTTTTTTTTTTTTTTTTTTTAAACCAATAAAAGTGGATCATTATAACCGTTAACCAAAATAAAACTCTGCATTGCTTCTAATGTACAATAAACCAACTACCTACTGGTAACAACAAGATAAGTTCATACATGATACATTGCAACAAAATTAAAAGAAGTGTACAATAAGTGCTGACAAAATAAGCTCATACATGTCAACAAAATTAAAAGACTAACAAGATAAATGTTTATCACCAGATTTAGAATAAAGCTTAAGAAGTAAAGATTCACTCGATTGAATTTTTTAACAGGGAGTCAAGGATTGTGATACTTTTATGGTGGCTTAAAATGAGAGGTAGGTGAAAGAAGATAAAAGATCTTTTAATTGTGTGGTAGAAACCACGGGACGGATTTAGGGTTTTTTTTTTTTTTAAACAAAATTTGACTATTTACTATTAGTAAAATTAAGATATTTTTTTAACAAGGAGAAGGTGCTCGCCGCGTTGCAACGGGTTTTTTTGCGTTCGATTTTGTATAAGTTCATACGCCTGTGTAAGCAGAAAAGCCGACAGGAAGCAATCAAAGAACACTATAACGTGGCAAATGAACTTTTAGCACTAATAAGTCGAAAGATGGCAAATTAAGGACTGAGATTGAATGAAGCCAATCCAATGGCTGGGATGAGCTCAGAGAAACCCTAGAAGCTTATTGAAGGATATAAAAGCCTCCTCACACACAGAGAAGGGAGTTAGTTAGAGATAATTAGGAGTAGTGTAACAGTAGCGGTCGACTTAGAAGTTGTAGCATGTAATCAGTAGCAAATGTAGTTCTAAATTTCAATTCGAGCTCATTTAAGCTTATTTGTCTTTAATTTTAGTAGCATTGTTCTAATCACCAAAGTTTTTATAAAATTCCAAGTTTCCATTTTTCTGTTAATCTAATTACATTCCTTAGTTATTAAAAATATATAATAAGCTCTCATTACTATTTCATTAAGCTCATATGAGCTTATTTTAGCTTTTGTTGAAATCAGTTTGGATCAATTCAGTTTTAATTTCAAAAAGTCAATTAATAGTCAAAATAGTCAAATAAAGTCAAATTTGCTAATTAGCTTAATTCAGTGCTTAATTGGGTTTGTTCAGTGCTTCTTTAGTTTCAATTTAGTTAGATATTCACCTCTTTTCAGAAAGCTTAGCTTAAATTGGTCTGCTTAGTTCAAAAATAAAAAAAAAAATGTCAACATAAAGTAGCGTTTGGGTTAAGATTCTAAATGGGTCAAATTCGAATCTACTGTTCATTTGCATTTGGTTAAGGGTTGATCTTGCTTAACTCAGCTTATATTGGTAGTTTGTAGGGGTAATTGTTTTAATTTTGAAGATTTGAGTGATTTGAATTGAGTTATATAGGTTCAAGGTTATACACTGTTCTATTAAGCTAGTTATAAGCTTATGCCTATTTAGCCCGTATTTGTGGTAGTTTCAAGTTCCATTTTGAGCATTGGGTTGATCTTCAAGAGTTGGGTTGAACAGCCTAAGGGTCTGAGCAACTTTACTCATATCAGTAAAATCCTACATCAGTAAGTAGTTCTCATTTCAGCTTATTTCTTTCATTTTTCATTTCTTCATTTTAAGCCCATTTAAGCTCAGATTTGGCACTTAAGGCATTGGGCTGCTTATCTAGTTGTCCCATATTTTTTTGATTTTTTACATCAGATTTTTACCAGCTTTTTAGTAGCTTGAAAGTGCTTCTTTTTCCCCTGTGCAACTCAGCAGACATCAGTAGCCCCTTAGCTTATTTTTAGTGCTTATCTGCTTATCATGTTAGCTTATTCTGAGTTTGTTAGATCATTTAGAATAGACTTTGATTAAATTAGCTTAATTTAGTTCCCCTTTAGCTTAAAAGTAGCTTATCAGTCCCTAAGTACATAGCTTTAGCTTATTCCCTTTAAAAGCTACTGATCAGTCCATTTGGCTTAATTGTGTGCTTAATTTAGCTTTTCAAAAATAGTTTTAGTTATAAAATATGCTTATTCATTAGTGCTAAATCAGTTTCTAAAAAGAAAAAAAAAATAGGTTTAGCAAAAAGTCTGAGCCAGGGATTCGAACCCTGGTCTCCAGCCCACCCAAGCCTCACAACACACCTGTTTAACCAACTGCCCTAGGGACTTTGCTTGGTTTATCTTTCCCACATTAATTACATAACCCACTTTTCAGTCCTTTAGCTTATTTCCACTCTTTGCTTATCTACAGCTTATTCCAATAAGCTGGCAGCCCCTTCTTATTTTTCCTAGCTTTGTTTTACTTTAAGGTATTTTTAGAAAAAGTTTCAGATTTATTTTTCAAGTTTTACAATTTTTAATCATTTAATTAGTTTAAAATAGTTTTTAATTCATAGAAAATTAAATATTAATCATAAAAATATAATTCTTTTTCTCAAAATTTTCTTTTATCATTTAGGACTTAGGAAAATTAATTTTACATTCCTAGGGTTAATATTTCTTAGACTTCATGTTTTAGGCTCGGGATTAGCCCGGGAATTCGCGTTTTTAATTTTCCTTTACGTTTTTAGTTACATGAGCTTTAGATAATTATTTTCCTTGGTTATTTAGTTGTTTTTAGTTTATGTTTATAAATTTTAGTTTAAAAATACAAAATATCTCTTATTTCACTATTCACGACACGTTTCACGATTCGAATTAGCAAAATTTCATTCAAACCTTCGTTGGGGATAACGACTCGGGTTTACATACTTCCTTTGTAATCCTTTGAGAAAATACGTTAAATTGGTACCCGTAGAGTTTATATTTTATCATTTTGACGTTTTAGGCTCGGGATTTCCCGGTTTAAACGCGTTTTTAGATTTCCTTTATGTTTTTAATTACGCGTACTTTAGAATATCGTTTAACTTGCCTTTTAAGTCGTTTTTAGCTTATGTTCACATACCTTAGCATAAAAACCCAAAATCTCTTTGTTTTCACTATTCAAACACGTTTCACGATTCGAATCACAAATTTCATTCAATCCTTCGTTGGGGATAACGACTTGGGTTACACATACTTCACTTGTGTAATCCTTGGAGAAATTTATGTATTGATTCAAGCGAATCACATGCCCAATTTTTATTATTATTTTATGAATCTGGGATTGCGGGCCTTTGAGAAATGTTATATAGATAGAATTAATATATAAAAGTATTAATTATTAATTGTAATTTGGTTTTCGGTTTAGATTGCTAAAACATATCCAAACCAAAAACCAAAATTTTAATTCGGTTCGTTATTTTTTGATTCGGTTCAGTTTCAACGAGGTGGGCGATGAGCCGCCGCGTTGCGGCGGGGCGTCGTTTCACATCGTTGATAATCGAGCGGTTTTTTTAGACATCTTTTGAAAAACTTTCATTAGTACCTTAAAACTAAAACTGTATAATTCGAAAACACAAAAAACATGCGATTGAAGTTCTAATTACAGATTTCAAACAGTTTGTAACGAACATCGTAACAAAATCTCAATTTCTGAAACTTCATCCAAGACCATATACAGTTACATTGCTAATTCGCTATGCATAAATATATCATAGATGAATCCATCCGTACCTGTTTAAATGTTCAAGTGGTCGTATGTCAGATTGTACATGTGATATAAATGAGCTGCTTACATCGAAAGGATTTCACACGCAATTTGCTAAGCTGCAAATCCCATTAGATTATGTCAAAAACATGATTTTTGTATAAACAACAGAGTTGTAAAATTTATTTATAAAAAAAATTAAAAAAAAAAAAAAAAAAAAAAAAAAAAAAAACTATTATCATATCCATATGGACTGTTGGGAACACGTTTTGTATTAATTCAAGTATTGATCATATTGTAATAGGTTGCTTTGGTCTTTAGGTTTGTTATTAGGCCCAGCCTGTGTAGAAGGCCCATGGGCTGTGTCATTTATTTAATTATTTATGTTTAAGTATGTTAATTAGGGCTTTAAGCCCAAGTCCATGTAAAAACTATAAATACCCCCTCCCTTCTAAGGGAGAGGGTTGGTTGATGAATGCTAAACTTTCCTTATTATTGTGTAATCATCTTCCACACTCTCTTTCTCTCTCTAACTTTCTCTCTCTAGATCTAGGGCTTATTAGTGGTTAATTAGTGTAGCTTGTGTGATAATTAATAGAAACATCAAGTGGTATCATTCGCCTAGGGGTAATTTAGGTTGTTACAAGATTAGATCTAAGAAAAAATCAAAAAAATCCGATAAGTTACTGTTCCGTACTGTTCATCCGATTTGTTACTGTTCATTGATCGAGCTTTTGAGAATTAGTCGAACATCTGGTCTAGTCTAACATCTGGTCTAGTCTAGCAACTTTCATCGAGTAACTACTTCATCGAGTTAGATAAAGTAGTCGAACATCTGGTCTAGTCTAACATCTGGTCTAGTCTAGCAACTTTGATCGAGCATCTACTTCATCGAGTAACTACTTCATCGAGTTAGATAAAGTAGTCGAACATCTACCTTGATCGAACATCTACTTAGTTGAACATCTTCTTAGTCGAACATCTACCTTGATCGAACATCTACTTAGTCGAACATCTACCTTGATCGAACATCTACTTAGTCGAACATCTACTTAGTCGAACATCTACCTTGATCGAACATCTACTTAGTCGAGCTTCTTGACTGATCGAACATCTTAGTTTTTTTTTTTTTTGATTTCTTAAGAGACTAATCGAGTTTCTAGTGTCAAATCCTCCGAGTTTCAACGATTGAAATCTCCGAGTTTCTAGAGTAAAATCCTCATAGTTTCTTTTCGTTTTTCACCGTTAAACAATCTAATCTACAACAACAACCGTTATTATCCTTTAAAGATCCTTAAATCATCAAAAGTTACTTTACAATGTCTCAACCACCATACAATCCCTATTTCTATTATCAACTACAACAATATCCACAACAACAATATCATCAACAACAACAACAATATCATCAGCAACCAAAACAATTTCAACAGCAACATGCTTTTGTGCAACAACAACAGTTTTCCCTCAACAAACAACACCTCAGCAACAATTCATGCCACAACCTCAAATGCAAAACTACCAGCCTTCATCAAGTGAACCTCACTGGTTTACTAAGATGTGTGAAGCTATCAGTAGTCAGCAATCTCGACATGAAGCAGGATCGTTTGAAACTCCACCAATGCTGACACCAGGAAACTATGTGCAATGGTCTAGTCGGTTTATTCGATTTGTTGAAATACGAAAACCTCATGGTCCATATCTTAAAAAGGTCATCATGGAAGGACCTTATCTAGTTCCTTCAACAGTGGTTCCGGGTGATCCAACTGCTATACCTCCACGAGAAGCATCCACAACTCCCGTTCCAGTAGCTCAATATACCAATGAACAAACTTTACAGCAAGAAGCTAATGAGATGGCCATGGCTTACATACTCCAGGGAATTCCTAACCCAATCTTCAGGAGTATTGATGCTCAGAAAACAGCCAAAGACATGTGGGAGCATGTGCATCTTCTGATGGAAGGCACAGAATTGAACCAAGAGGATCTGGAATCCAAGCTTTACATGGAATACAATAACTTCATGATGGAACCAGGGGAATCCTTAGAATCATACTATCACCGCTTCACCAATGTTGTCAATGATCTGGAACGTCATAACATACCTCTACCAAAGATTGCTATCAACTCCAAATTTCTAGGATGTCTTGGACCAGACTGGCAGAAGTATGTGACATTCGTGAGGCAAGCCAAAAAGATTAATCAAGTTTCATATGGGCTTGTGTATGATTATCTCAAGCAACATCAAACTAAGGTAGACAAGGACATTGCAGCAAGAGGAGGTTATTCACAAGCACCAAATCCAAACTCTCTTGCTTTAATAGCTCAATCATACCTTCCACCATCAAACCAAGAATTTGTTCCACAACCCTCTCAACCAAGTTTCCAACCACAACCAAACAATCAAATTGTTCCTTATGAAGCACCATCTCACAATCCTGATAACCAACTCATTCCATATAACAATACCGACTCCACGTTTTATTCCAATGCTGATTATGATGAAGAAGACGATGTGTTCAACTCTCTCAATGAAGGATTTGCATTAATTGCAAAAGCATTCAACAAATTCTCTAACAAGTCAAACAACCGTCTTCGTTCGTCATCAAACACCAGGAACCAAGAAGTCGTTAATGATGGACGAGTTGAGATTCAGAATCGGTCTTCTGGTAGATTTGGGTCAGGAAACACGAGAAATTCTGGTACAAGGTTTAACTCAGGGGGCAGAGGTTCAACACAGCTGGGGGAAGTAGAAACAATATGGGAAATGCACAGAGGGGAAGTCAGAATGTTGGCACTGGAAGAAGAGGCATTGCTAACACGTCAATCACCTACTACAACTATGGAGGAAGTGGTCATATGGCAAATGCTTGCCTTAAGCCTAGGACTCAGGGTAGTGCATATCACAAGGAAGCTCTTCTGATGGCTCTCAAGGATGAAAAAGCTGAAGGAATGTTGACTCAAAACGAGCAAAGCTTTATGGCCAATGCTTATTCCGATGATGAGATGGAAGACTTGGAGGCCAATGCTGCAGTGATGCTAATGGCCAACATGCAGGAGATGAATGTGAACGAGACAGGCCCGGTATATGATATCGATGGCTTATCTCAGGTACTTGAATCAGAATGCCTTATTCATGAGATTGCTTCACCATCTGCATCTTCATCTTCACAAGAAAATCTTGTTCAAAATGATTCATCATTCTTGTCTCAAGGAGATGATCAAATAAACACTGTTGTTTCATTCGATGATGATAACACCAATGTTTCATTTGATGATCCTATTGATGATGAAAATCATGATCCTATTAAACAAGATGATCTTATGTCTCATCAAGATCTAGAGCTTATGACCTTATTGCTGACTACCCAATCACAATTGAATGCACAAAAGTCACAGATTGACAAATGCAATGAGATTAACCAGTACTTAAAAGGTAAAATTGCAATGTTAACAAAGGAAAATGAGTGCTATAAAATACAACTTTCAAGTTATGAAAAAC
This sequence comes from Artemisia tridentata subsp. tridentata, assembly GCA_021014915.2. Classification (NCBI taxonomy): domain Eukaryota; kingdom Viridiplantae; phylum Streptophyta; class Magnoliopsida; order Asterales; family Asteraceae; genus Artemisia; species Artemisia tridentata. The sequence continues at coordinate 408,278,754 of CP139507.1, forward strand.
AAGCACAACGTGAGAAAGGCTTTGAGGTTGCATTCCAAAAGACATATGTTCAGGTCAAGGATTTAGAGCATCAAGTTCGTGAGCTAACTGTTTCAAAAGCTGATTTGCTTTCTCAAAAAGAACAAGAGCAATTTGAATTCAAAAAACAAATTGACATCTTGAATTCTGAGCTGTTAAAAACTCAAACAGAGCTTTCAACATCTCAAAATGATCTTCTTGAAGAAAAGCAAGCCACTAGGAAATGAGTTGACTCATATCTATGGGAGATTGTGGACTTGGAATCCAAACTCAAAGAATTTCATAATGTTGTATATAAAACGGGTAATTCAGTGACACAAATTCAAAGACTAACTGTGAAAACGAGTCCTAAAGGATTTGGATTTGCAATTGGCTGTGACCAACCACGTTTTTTAAAAAAAGCACTCAAAGATAATCCTAAGTTATACAATGCAGAATTTCTGTTTGATGATACTTTTCAACGTACTGTTGTGTATAGTAATGATGAAGAAACTGAATATCTTGAACATAAGATTGAGAGTCGATCAAAGTCAGAAAAAGAATTTTCAAGAGTTCCATATGATTATTCAGCAAGATCTCACATCAGTAAATCTTTTGTTCCTCCAAAGGACGAACCAGAACAAACATTGTCTAAAACTGAAACAAATCCATCTTCTGAAGTTGCTCCTGTTACCACTCCTGTTACACAAATCAATGGTCCAAACGATACTGTAGATCCACAAATGCCTCAACAATGTCGAATTCTTCGGTATTTTAAGACATTTATGGATGACATTAAACTTTTGTAACAAGTGATAGAATTTAATTCTGAAATCAAAATCTCTTCTTTATTTTCTCCTGCTGAGAAAGAAAAGAGATAAATTTTTCAGAATCAATTCTTACCACATGTTAAACACCTGAGACTTTGTGCAACAATGTGGGAACAGGAACTACAGACTGAAGTTGGATCAATTATAAGTATTTTTAAAGCTAAAGATGACAAAATTGCAAAACAAAAGTGTCAAAAGAAAGCTTTAGAAAAAGAGGTTGATCGACTCTTGGAACGTGTTTTGTGTGATGATGTGATTTCTGTGATTATGAATTCTATTTTTGAATCTTGTCATGCAATGCTTGTTGATAATCATGCTGTGAATGTTGGAATGTTGCAAATTGAGATTGATAATTTGGTAAAAGAGAATGAGAGTCTTAGACAGATCAACTTTGATGTGGAAGAGAAATGTGAAAATGAAGTTTTCAAACTTAACAAAAGACTGGAATGGTGTCAAACTCAAAGTGCTAAATTTGAGTTAAAGTACAAAAATTTAAAAGAGTCTTTGTCATTCCAAAACAGTCATGCTTCAGAAAGTCAGAATAAAAATGAAATTGATGTTTTGCGAAATAAATTGTTTGAATATGAGAAAGACATAGATGAAGTTTCTCAAAACAGAAATGACACTATCCGGTTAAATAGAATTTTGGATTCAAAAAATCAAGAACTCCAACACATCATTGTTGATTTGAAAAAGAAACTCAGAGTTTTAGAAAAAGGAAAAGTTGTGATTGCCCCAGGAATATACACAGTAGACAAGCCAACTAAGCAAGCATCAAATCAAACCACTGATGTGAATACTTCCACTTCCACAGGACTAGGAAACAACTCAAAGGCTAGCAGATCAAGAAACACCAAGAGACCAAGGAAGTTTAGTATCTGGCGCCCTAAGAGTGGACTATCTAAGACTGAAGAAGTAGTAGCTAATGTTAGGAGTTTGAATAAAAAGCATAATATGTCAAAAGTAGAATCAAACTTGTCTAAGTCTAGTTTTATAGATGATGTAATGAATGCTAAATCGTTGAATGTTATGAATGATATTATGGTTGATGCAAGTTGTGTATTTTGTCATACTAGTATTTTAAATGGAAATCATGAGAAATGTGTTGCTAAAACTCTGTTGAATCGTAAAAAGAAACGATCTAGTGGCATTTCCTCTAGGCCCACTACTGCTGCCAAGTCCATATTAGGAAAACCACCACTAGTAGTTTCTGTAAAATCTGTTCCCAAACCCATACATACACCTAGGACAAACAAAACACCAAGTGCATTTATTAGGAGAAAGGCTGAGACTAGTTGGACGTGGCAGCGTTGGTTGCAAAACACATCTAGCTTTAAATGGGTACCTAAAATGCTTAATACATGTGTTACTAACCAAACGGGATCCACCATTACCAAACTTGCCTCTATGTCAACTTCTGGTGATGCAGGTGATCCAAATTGTTCTATGGATTGTTGATAGCGGCTGTTCCCAACATATGACCGGCAATCTCAAGCTTCTTGTAAACTTTGTTGCAAAATTCATTGGAACGGTCAGATTCGGGAATGATCACTTCGCTGCTATTATGGGTTATGGAGACTACGTAAATGGGAACATCGAAATTAGCAGGGTTTATTACGTTGAAGGCCTAGGTCATAATCTCTTCTCAGTAGGACAATTTTGTGATGGTGATTTGGAGGTAGCATTCAGAGAGAAAACTTGTTTTATTCGGGATCTTCAAGGAAATGATCTGATGAAAGGGAAACGCGGCACAAGTCTATATACTATTTCCTTCGAAGGAATGACAGCTTCCTATCCCATATGCTTACTTTCAAAGGTACATCCCACAAAGGCCTGGCTATGGCACAAACGAATGTCTCATTTAAACTTCAAGATGATGACCGATCTTGCTAGAAAAAAGTTGGTCGACGGTCTTCCCAAATTCCGATATGCCAAAGATCACTTGTGTCCTGCTTGCGAACAAGGAAAGAGTCATCGTGCCCACTTTCCTCCAAAAGCAGATCACAGCACAGATCATGTCCTACAACTGCTTCATATGGATTTGTGTGGTCCTATGCGTGTTCAAACCATCAATGGGAAACGGTACATCTTGGTAATAGTAGACGATTTCTCGAGGTGGACTTGGGTCTACTTTCTTCGTACCAAAGACCAAGCCCCTTCGATGATCATTACTTTTCTCACGAAGATTCAAGTTCAGGTTCGTAACACCGTCAGAATCATCAGAACAGACAATGGTACTGCATTCAAGAATCAAACTCTTCGGGAGTTCACTGAGAAAAATGGTATTGTTCATCAAACGTCAATTGCTCGCACCCCTGAACAAAATGGAGTAGTCGAAAGACGCAACCGTACGTTAGTGGAGGCAGCAAGAACTATGTTGATTAATGCCCAATTACCAGACTACCTATGGGCTGAAGCTGTCTCAACTGCTTGTTATACCCAGAACCGATGCATGATCACCAAACGCCATGACAAAACACCATATGAGCTTATTCATGGTCGAAAACCAAATATCAATTACTTTCATGTCTTTGGAGCTCTCTGTTATCCAAAGAATGATCGTGATGATCTTGGTAAACTGAAAGCCAAAGCAGAATTTGGAATCGCGTACTCGGGAAATTCAAGAGACAATCCATGCTAATTTTGATGAGCTCACAGAAATGGCTTCTGAGCAAAACAGCTTAGAACCCGCACACAACCGTCTCAATTTTCCTGAATCTTCAGCTGAACCATTACCGTTCAACAGAAAGGATATAGAAGACTTGTTTGCTCCTCTGTTCGATGACTCTCTAGTTAATCGTGCCTCTGCTGTATCCACCAATTCCGCTGCTCAAACCGTAAACAATCAAGCACCTGATACACCAGTAACTACTTCCACAGCAGTTGCTGATGACGCACCTTAACCAGAACCATCATCGTCAGTAGATCAAACACCTTCCACTTCTACACCCACAGCTGAAGATTCCCCCCATAACTCTGCTGAAGTACCCACACCATTAGGTTATGACGGAGATGCATTCTTTAATCCATTTGCACCTGCACCAACCATTCCTGATATTGCAGAATCTTCTACACACAATTTGGAACCGTCAAACCTGCACCATAACTATCAACACTATCCATCCACTCATAAATGGACAAAGGACCATCCCTTAGTAAACATCATTGGTAATCCAGAAAACCCAATCATGACAAGACAAAGACTTCATACAAACGGTGAAACCTGCATTTATGCACTCACCGTTTGTCAAGCCGAACCCAAAAACATCAAGGAAGCCCTCACTTATGACAACTGGATTGAATCCATGCAAGAGGAATTGGAACAATTCAAGCGGTTAGAAGTTTGGGAACTGGTAGAGAGACCAGATGGGGTTTATGTCATTGGATTGAAATGGATCTGGAAAAACAAGTTAGATGCAGATGGTACTGTCATTCGTAACAAGTCCCGGCTAGTCGCAAAAGGATTCAGTCAATAAGAGGGAATCGACTTCGAAGAATCATTTGCTCCAGTCGCAAGGCTTGAGGCTGTTCGCATGTTCCTGGCTTACGCGGCTCACAAGAACATTACTGTCTACCAAATGGATGTGAAGACTGCATTTCTCAACGGCCAACTCCGGGAAGAGGTGTACGTTTCTCAACCAGAAGGCTTTGTGGACCAAGAACATCCGAATCACGTATATAGGCTAAAGAAAGCCCTTTACGGCCTTAAACAAGCCCCAAGGGCCTGGTACGACAAGTTATCTACTTTCTTACTTGCAAACCATTTTACTAAAGGAACTGTGGACCCGACTTTGTTTATACAAAAACACTGGGAGGACATTCTCATCGTACAAATTTATGTCGATGATATCATTTTTGGATCAACACATAAAAAATATTCAAATGCTTTCGCAAAACTAATGAAAAATAACTTTGAGATATCCATGATGGGTGAACTGAAGTTCTTCTTAGGACTGCAAGTTCATCAATCACCCCGTGGTATATTCCTTAGTCAGTCCAAGTATGCTCAGAAAATCCTGAAAAAGCATGGTATGACCAGCTGTGAAACCAATAACACCCCTATGTCTTCCTCATCCCCGAAGCTAGATGCTGACATACATGGGACACCCATTGATCCTACAAAATATCGTAGTATGATTGGGTCGATCATGTATCTCACAGCTAGCAGACCGGATGTTGTATTTGCCACGTACCTTTGCTCCCGATATCAGTCAAGACCAACTGAGCGGCATTTGTCAGCCGTTAAAAGAATCCTTAGATACATAAAGGGAACCATTAATTTGGGGATCTGGTATCCAAAGGATTCTGGATTTGAACTTGTTGCATTTTCAGACGCTGACCATGCAGGGTGCTTAGACACACGCAAAAGTACATCAGGGGGAGTACAGTTTTTGGGTGACAAGCTCGTCTCTTGGCAATCAAAGAAGCAAGACTGCACATCACTGTCGTTTACAGAATCAGAATATGTCCCCATGTCAGCATGCTGCGCTCAAGTCATTTGGATGCGATCTCAGCTGATGGACTATGGATACGTCTTCAACAAGATTCCTATGTACTGTGATTCCAAGAGTGCCATCGCCATTTCCTGCAACACGGTCCAACATTCCAAGTCCAAGCATATTGCTCTACTCTATCATTTCTTCAAGGAGCATGTGGAAATGGGTACTGTTGAATTGTACTTCGTGGGTACAGAACACCAGCTGGCGGATCTATTCACCAAAGCCTTACCTCACGAACGCTTTGTGACATTGGTTCATCAGATTGGGATGCGATGTTTGTCTCCAGAAGATTTGAACAAATTCCTTACTCAAAAATTAACTGAATCAAACATCACCACTATCATGTAAATAACATATTAAAAACACAAAAACATATAAAACCTTTTCTTAAAAAAAAAAAAAAAAAAAAAAAAAAAAAAAAAAAAAAAAAAAAAAACACTATATAAGTGTGCAAAAGTGAAACCGAATCAAAATATGTTATCTTCATTTCAAACTTTCATTAATTTCAAATCAAGAACATATTTTGAGGGGGAGAAATTTTTGCACATTTATCCAATCTCCTTTCTTCAACAAAATCTTCATCAGGGACTAAATCGATTACGTTAGGAAAAGTTGCCTTTAGGTTTTTTTTAAAGATAATAAGTCTCAAGTTAAAGGGCTGATCTTGTCAAAATGGGAGAATTATTAACTTAGGACCTACATTTATCGTAGATGCAAGTTAAGGGACTTAATTGGACAAATGGCTAAACTAAATTTAATAAAACTCTTTGCCTGACTTAGTCAAACTCACAAACCTTCACAGTTATTTTCCCACCCACACTTAAACCCTTTCATCGCGCCTCAAATCTTTGAACTCAAGAAATTCAAAACACAGCCAATTCGTTTGTTTTAATCTTAACTTGTAAGTGTTAATGTGAAGCCATTATGCATTATAATTGTTCGTATGTAGTATCTGTGGCATAAATTCATGATTAACGTGTTAGGGTTTAATCTTACGATTTGGGCGTTTCTTGTTGGTTGTTATTTGATCTAATTGCGTTAGTGTAAAACGTTCATGTCATGTTTGTATGTATGTTGCACATGCTTAATTAGATTATTTAACCCTAGTAGGACGGATTGAGCGTTTTAGGGTTTAAGGCAGTCGCATATGTGAGACTGTGAACACCAGTGATGTGCTGTGATTGACTGAATGTTATTAAACACTTATTTTTCATTGCTGGTTCATGAGAGAAATGAATAGATACTCAGTTATGCATAAAAGTTGTATACCATATATCTATATGTGTAATCGAGGTTCTTATTAAGTTTCTTGCTGCTGTATCTTGATCAAGTATGTTTAAGTGTGTTAAGGTGATCGAACTTGTGCAAGATGATCGACTTTGTCTCTGAGTTAGGAGACAACAGTCAACCTAGTCGAGTAACTCTCCTAGTCGAGGAACTCAACTAGTCGAGGAACTCAACTAGTCGAGCATCTCAACTAGTCGAGCAACTCAACTAGTCGAGGAACTCAACTAGTCTAGGAACTCAACTAGTCGAGGAACTCAACTAGTCGAGGAACTCAACTAGTCGAGCAACTCTTCTAGTCGAGCATCTCAACTAGTCGAGGAACTCAACTAGTCGAGGAACTCAACTAGTCGAGAAACTCTTCTAGTCGAGCAACTCTTCTAGTCGACCAACTTTTCTAGTCGAGCATCTCAACTAGTCGAGCAACTCTACTAGTCGACCTTCTACACTAGTCGAACTTCTCCTAGTCTAGTTTCTCTTGTTAGACTTAAGCTGATCAAGTTTCTAAAAGCATAAGATGATCGAGTAACTGTGATAGTCGTGGTTCTATGTTAATCAAGTAACTATGTTGATTAAGGTTTTATGCTGATCTAGTTTCTGACTAATCATGTTTCTTAAACTTATCTAGTTTTTTATAAAGATGATCTCATGTTATCAAGTTTCTAAAACTTCTAAGTTTGTTTCAATGTTTTTCAGTTTAACAAACTTATAAAACTTGTTTCAAACTTAAAATCTTCTCAAACTTGAACATGAAATATGATTATTTATAAAAACTGATTTGTTTAGAAAATGATTTGATTGAATGATATGCCCTCATGAGATTTCTGTTCAATGTGATGCATCATATTATGAAGGATAATTTCATGAATCCACTGTCATTCACTAACATATATATACTGTGTCCATTTTGTATTGTTGTTGGTGTTTACAATGATCAGGTGAACCATGTCTCGAACCATGTCTCAAGCATCTGTTACCCGAAAATAAATCATTCCAGAAGGGGATGAACGTAAGATCGGCCACTCTAACTCAAGAGTAGACTTCAAGAAGTTACGATGTCATGAAACTTGCCAGATCATTGTGGAAATCCTTGACAGACATTTCATCAGACCCACTTTGACAAACACAGCAAGTGTACCTGAAATTTATCTCAATCAGTTCTGGCATTCTCTGATCATTAGTGAAGACGAAGAGAGCATGACCATCACTTTGGATAATACAGAGATCACGTTCAAGGTTGAAACTTTAAGGAATGTATTGCAACTTCCAAAAGAAGTAACTGGAACACTGACGAAGTTTCACGATGACCCTACATTTGAAGATATGGCCAAAACACTTTAGCTTCTGGGATATGATGAAACAGAAGAAGCACTCAAGTCACTCTACAAAGTCGAAAGAAAGTACTTTCCACAACCATGGCAAACCATGTACTCAATCATCATGCATTGTATAACTAGAAAACCCACTGGACTGGAACACCCTCGACAAGAGCAACTTCAATTCTTCTGTGGTGTTATCAACCTAAAACATCTAAACTTCACCAAATACATCTGAAAAGACATGATCTTTCTAAGTACCAAATTTCATCAAAATAAAGATTACAAAATACCTTTTCCCCGCTTCACCAAACTCTTGATCTCACGTTTCATGCAAAGATATTCTGAACTCAATCGACCCATAAATGAGAAAATGCACACTGAAGACAAAGACCACATTCTTACCAGAATCAAAACACAGAAGACTCACACAGAAAAGCAAGGTGCCAGAATTACACAAAAATTGTTGTCTGAAGAACTGATGAATACTGAGGCTTATCAGAAGTATGACGAAGCTGTGAAAGCCAAAAAGGTAGGAATTGTACCCAAAGGGGCAAAATCATCAAAAGAAAAGAGTAAATCAATCCCAACTCGAGCCACTGTTTCTCGTTCAAAGAAAGCCACTACAGTTGAGAAAAGAAAAGTAATTTCCAAAGCCTCATCAGCAATGCAACTTCATGATGAATCAAGTGATGAGGAGGAAGGTGAAGATGTAGACCTCAGGAAAGGCAAGAAAAAGAAAGATATTGAGGAATTCAAATCTACATTATCAGAATCAGACAAGGGATTGAAACCAGGAAAAGGGAAGCAGATCAAGTTTACGGATACACGATTTTCACCAATTAAACCACCATTGACTGACAAAGAAGAACAAGAACAGGTGAAGCAAGCCTCAAAAGAGAGCTCAATGAAACACAAAGAAGATGAAGAAAGACGTGAGAAAATGGGAAGAGGTGAAGGAACAATATCACATCCAGAGGAAGAACAAGAGGAATCTGAACCTGCAAAGTCTGAAACACTTGGTGAATCAGAGAGTGAATCAGGAAAGTCTAATAATGAATCTGAATCTGGGTCTGAGGAATCTAAAAGTAATAAAGATGAAGATGATAATGAAGAAGGAGAAGGAGAAAGTGAAAGTGATGAAGATGAAAGTAAAAATGATGAAGATGAAAGTAATAATGTGGATGATGAAGAAAAAGATAAGTCAGATGACAAACAAGATGACAAATCACCATCACCACAACCGTCATCTGTTGGTCAATCCACAAATGAATATAGTGAACTCAAGGAGAAGGTTACCACATTTCAAGAGCATGTGTCAGAGAAATTCAAATCAGAAGAACAAGAGCACACAGAGATAAAACAACAGATCAAAAATGTAGAAAAGAAGGTGGATAACCAAATTTCTCGGTTTAATAACTTCGACTTGGAAAAGACAGCTGAATAATATTTGAAAACTCATGTCCCGCAGACAGTCAGTTCTCAAGTTACTCAAGAGGTCACTCAATATCTTCATGACAATCTCCAAGGAATTCTCAACACATTTGACCAAAGAAATCTGGAAAAAACGGTGGCCAAAATAATGCAGACAACACCAATCACTATTCGAACCATGCCACCTAAACCATCCAGATCTGATCTCAAAGGGTTATTACTAGAAGAAATCATGGACGATCCAAAAGAAGCTGAACTGCAAGAAGTACTAGTCAAATCCATGAAAGAGGATGACCAGGAAATTAATCTTCCCAAAGAAGGATGCAAGTCCGACAAACCAGTCAAACGCCGTCGAGATGACCCAGAAGATAAAGGGAAGAAAAGGAGGAGACATTCTCCTTCAACTGGTCGTGGTTCCACAGCACATTCTTCCGGCACAACTAAACAATCAAGTCAACCAGTATTCGTTCCACAAGAAGGCGGAGCATTCGAGGAAACTGAATCTTATGATGATGTAAGTTCTGATCATGAAGTTCCAATTGCTCCAACAAAAGTTCAAAAATTCAATGCTCCATCTGCTACTGAGAAAGCCGTACCACTACCTGAATGGGTCAATCCATCAGCTCCAAAGTTTGATTGGTTTGAGAAGATGGTTGATGCATATCCTGAAAATGACAATGCTGCACCTGTTGAAGGATCGATTGTGGACTTTACAAAACGGTTGAAGAAGGCAATTAAAGTTCAGAAGCTGGGATTGTGTGACATCATCCGAGTTCGCAAGAGTGGATTCACAGAGTTCAAGACAGTTACAACTACAGAGCTGGAATTTGAGTACAACATTGAACAAGTTGCTAGAGCTCTGGGAGAAGACATCAGCTGGGATCATGCACATACCTCCAATCTATCCAAACAATTACATCTCTGTGATTACACCCATCCCTTACCACTCATTGGTCAACCACACAATCCAAAGTTGCCCAAAGCATACTTCTTCAACAAAGATTTAGCCTATCTCATCTATGGAAACACAGACCCTGAGAAACGATATGCAACATCAATTACCAAATATCCAGCAGCCTCATATGCCATAGAAGGGTTAGAAGAACAAGTTGGGAGTCTATGGATAGACAAAATTCAAGTATACAATGAAGATGCTGCTCTTGGAGTCCACCATTGGCCAAATCTGCGAAGGTTGTTCTACAAGTTTATGATCACCAAAAGAACAACTAAAACTAAAACTGGTGTTTGGAGCAAGCATAGGATTCTATCTATCACCAGTGCCGAAACCGAATCCATGTTTGGGTACAATTTTCTGAAGAAAATCACAGTGAGACGACTGGATGATCAAGAGTATATGTTCACTGAAGCAGACTATCCCTATCTAAACCTCAACGATATCAAAGACATGTATCTACTAAAAGTTCAGGGAAAACTTGAACATCTCCCTGGGCGACTTCAGTACGATATCATTAATTCCCTTCTCATCTACATCCGCAGCATAGTGATCAGAACGCGAGTTGAGGATGTTCAACTAGGGGTAGAAAGCTATCAGACGCAGTTAAATCTCGTCGAGCCAGATTTCAAACCTCCAGGACATCATGACAAGCAGCCATACACGTTTGGGGATAGACCATTTGGGGTGTATTATGTGAGGGATAGAACGTCACCAAGGTTTATGGGTTTTGAAGAACTCCGCAAGTTCAGTGACGAAACTCTTCTAAATGTCAAAACTGAACTTGAGGATATCTTACAAAAACGGAGCAAGGGGTCGAAAAAGGGATGGTCAAGAGTTTTAAACTGGAGCAAGAAAGATGCAAAGGAAGCGGTAAATTTCGTGAAAAGGATTGATACTAAGATCAAGTTCCGGATGCAGATGCGACGACTGGAAAGTTACGTTGGAGGACGTGCAAGAATTCCTAACATCCTCACGTTTCGTCGTCCTGAGTAATAATCATTGGTAACATTTCATTGTTTCATCATTTCCATAATTTCATTTTTCATCACTGACTATGGTTTGTGTACACATAACAGTGCACAACCCGTACCTGTAAAGAAAGGACCCTGAGGTACGCTTCAGTGCCTCAATCCTAATCAAAGGAGCGAAAGCTTCTTTCTTATGAGTAGAATTAAACCAGAATGTTTTTCTAAGTTTTTCAAACATTCTGCTCATAAGGACAAGTATTCCCTCGTCAAGGGGGAGTATTTGAAAAATAATCTTTGTTCTGAAAAACAAAAGTTCTTGAAATTCTTCCCTAAAACTCAAAAACAGCATATTTGAATCATAAAGTTTTTTTCAAAAATATCATGAGTATGCTATTTTTGAGGGGGAGAATAACTGATGATTAAAATATGGTAAAGGAAAGATGGAATCTCACAAGTGCTCGACTCAGAATTGACCCTCGAATTGACGATAGGAAAAGTCAGTAGTCGAAAGGACATGTCCCGAACGGGTAATAATTTCAAGCCAGTTCATCTGGTGATGTAAACGTGTCTCGCAACGGACATGTCTGAGTAGAATGTACCGATTTTGAGCGATTTTTCTTGAATATGATCTGGACGGGTAATAATTTCAAGCTAGTTTACTAGTGATGTAAGCGTGTCTCACGACGATCATGTTCATTGAAAATCAATCAATTCAAAAGTGCTAACTCTTCCCGGCATGTCCAAATTTACTTTAACTATATATATGAGCACATGTTAAGGGGGAGTCTTTCAGAAAAACGTAAAACTCTCATGGTGTCAATAAAATGTTTTTACAATCATCGACACTTTGAGAGATTTTCAATGGTTTGGTTTAAGGCATCATTAGGATAGTCATGGAGTTATAAGGTGACTAAGGTTTAGGAAAAACCGTCCTATGATCCGCCAGAGCCGGAGGGATCTACCCAAGGACAATTCCCATAGTTTAGAACTAGAAAGTCCTAAGTATGATACAAAAAAAAAAAAAAAAAAAAAAAAAAAAAAAAAAAAAAAAAAAAAAAAAAAAAAAAAGGAGAAATGAAATGAAAGGAGAAAGAAGGGGTTGAAGAATTAAAAAGAAAAGGGTGAAAAGAAATAGCCCTCCATGTGTTCAACCTTAGGGCAGACTCCGGGTTCAATACATAATCTAATGGTTGACTGAGCATCACCGGTATTGAAGACAAAAGACGTCATAGACCCAGTGACGCACTGCACTAAACCTTCTAAGCCACTCAGGTGTCTCTCAATAGACACTTGTTTCATTTCACACGGAGAACCCTTCATCATCTATCGACCTCTCACTACGAGATGTGTTGATATTGAAAAGGAGGCACTCTACTCCACGCCTCCGAAGACCAAACAAATGTGCACTAATCGAGTCTAGAGCCATGAGATTCATCAAAGATCTCTTAGGAACACTTAGTATTACACTGTTGTTCTACATTATGGGCAGCAGTTGTAAAATTAAGAAGAGTCCTTCGCAGATCTTAGCAATCTGCCGAGAACATTCTTGAGAGAATTCACAATTGTGATTCTCAATGATAGAATGGAAATCCTGCCAGGGTTAACATCAAACAGCCCTGACAGCAAGTCACTTCGGTAACTCCTTGTGGGTTACGCTTAGTGTTTGCTCCAAAAATGGTCTACAGTCGTGGGGTGATCTCCAGCGGCTCACTGAATCGTGGGTGCACTTCGGTGTGTCCGTGTTAGCCCTTTCGGGGGTATCCGGTTCAGAATGGCCTGGGTTTGGATTAGAGAAAGTCTTCACACTATGCTGTTGATGATCTCGAAGTCTAAATCTGTAAGTGCTGGTTGGTTCGTGTTACTGCTGCTGCTGCGGAGGAGCTTGAAGACCTGGAGTTCAACCACCATCAAGACTCCATCATGCTCATATCCTGAAGATAAGTTCTCATAAAGACTCAGAAATATCAAAAGTTCAGAATATGTTAAAGAAAAGTCAAAGTTCAAGCACTACAACCTTTCACAAGTTAAAGATTGAAGAAGTGAGAACAAGTTGAAGAACCAAAGTCAAAAGATATATGAGCATGGTGGAGAAGGCGTTAAGACACCAGAAGCAGAGACCATTGGAGAACGGCAGATTAGTACCATAACATATCACATCACAATCAAGAACAAAGAACAAAGATTCAGAAGACGTCAAAGCCACAAGAAGCAAAGACGACGTCAAGCAATCTTGATGACCAATACTTATGGGGAGATTGTTGGGAACACGTTTTGTATTAATTCAAGTATTGATCATATTGTAATAGGTTGCTTTGGTCTTTAGGTTTGTTATTAGGCCCAGCCTGTGTAGAAAGCCCATGGGCTGTGTCGTTTATTTAATTATTTATGTTTAAGTATGTTAATTAGGGCTTTAAGCCCAAGTCCATGTAAAAACTATAAATACCCCCTCCCATCTAAGGGAGAGGGTTGGTTGATGAATGCTAAACTTTCCTTATTATTGTATAATCATCTTCCACACTCTCTTTCTCTTTCTAACTTTCTCTCTCTAGATCTAGGGCTTATTAGTGGTTAATTAGTGTAGCTTGTGTGATAATTAATATAAACATCATGGACAAATGGCACTGTGTGACAAATTAAAAAACTAAGATCATTTAGATACATTTAGATGCATTTATACCATTAATCAACTTTAAATTTTACCACTATTCAGTGAAGACAGCATATTAAAAAAAATAATAAAAAAAAAAACAAAACTTAAAAAAAAAAAAAAAAAAAAAAAAAAAAAACTTATAAAATGGATCCAAAGTTTGTGAGGAAAGTAAAATAGGCAATATGACACTTATTAATTAGCAACATTTCAGTAAATAACATTTTCGTATCTTTCTAAGAATGAAAAGTTTTCAAAAATAGTATGCAAGCATATAATTTTCATCGCCTTATCAAAAGAAAGTGACCACTTATACGACTTCCACCAATTGGTTCGTTGAAAAATGGCATAAATGTCAGGAGTGACTTCCTACGATAAAAAGGTGATCACATTAACACAAATTAAAAGCATCCATCCACCCATGAAAGTTAAAACGTTTGATTCAACGCATAGTTTAACTTAAAACAACATTATACCTTTATATGTTTTAAGCTTCACAATTTGATAATGTTTTCCATTTGAAGGTTATTGTTAGCCTTTAAAGTAATGTTATACTCGGGAATTGCATAGTATTTAAGTACAAGGACTAGTCTTGCCATTAGAGTAAAGATTAGCTTGTATATTAGTATAAATACCCTCCTAGTCTCAACTAGGAGGTGAGGGATTCTCATTGTATCACTTGGAGGTGTGTGTGGTTTCACTTTCTCTCTTAAGAAAATACACACACCTTCCCCCATTCATTAACCTAATAATACCATGTTTAACCTTTATTTTGAGTTCCCCCGACCTCCTGAAAGTGTTTTTTGATCATTACAATTGGTATCAGAGCTAACCAGGGGCGAATCGTGGGGTTTTGAGGTGAAAAAAGTGATTTTGGTGTGATCATTACTGTTCATCAGAGGGTTTATCGAGTTTTACTGTTCATCAGAGGGTTTATCGAGTTTATATAGGTTAACCGAGTTTCTGTCATTAGCTTTCGAGTTAGAAAGTTGGTGGCTAGAAACTTCATCGAGTTTCTTGACAAGTTAGTCGAGATTCTCAAGCTTTGCTCGAGTTAGAAAGTTAGTCGAGTTAGAAAGTTAGTCGAGATTCTCTAGTTGTATTGCTCGAGTTAGAAATTTGATCGAGTTTGATCACATTTTCATCGAGTTAGATTGTTGCTCGACTTTCAGTAATAACCGAGTTTGGTTGTTGCTCGAGTTTTGATTGATTTAATCGAGTTTCTTGCTCAAGTTTGCTACTCGAGTTTGCTACTCGAGTTTGTTGTTCAAGTTTGTTAGCCGAGTTTCCTGTCTAGTCGAGTTTAGTTTGCTCGAGTTTGAAAGTTTGGCTTAGTCGAGTTTGGTTTGCTCGAGTTTCTCTATAATCGAGTTCCTTAAGTTTCTATAACCGAGTTTCTCAAGTAAACCCTAATCGAGTTTCACTGAGTTTGTGAAAGTAAACCCTAACCGAGTTTCCAACATACCAAAGTTGGTGAAATTTTACTCAACTTTCTCAAGTATTCATCAAGTTTCTGAAAGTCTAGTCGAGTTTCTGAAAGTCTAACCGAGTTTGTAATATAACCGACTTTGGAACCAAGCAACAAAGAAACATCGAGTATGGCAACAAAAAAAAAGTTTTTTGGCGGGAAAATTTGAGTAAAATTTAATTTCGAGGAGTGACTAAACGGTCAATTTTTACGCTAAATTCAAATTATAGTGTAACGATGAAAATTTTGGCCCAAAATTTAAATTTTTAAGTCAAAATTCGAATTTTTTCGGTTAAATTTGGCGTAAAATTTTTTAAAACTCAAATTTTCCCTGTATGCTTAGAATTGTATTATATGGCATATTTGAAACTCACCACACCAAAATCACAAATGAAATTATCGGTCTACACCTTCAAAACACCACGTATAGCTTAAAAGATCCTGATCAAGATTAACAATCAAATGACAATGGCTAAAGTTTGCAATGAACTGTGACTACGGGGATGATTCGTTATTATTTATTTGGGTTTGAAGTGAAGTTTTACGGATGCGTGTACTTATTTCAGCTTCTTTCTTTCTACCCTCCCGCGAAGATGACTTGTTTGGGCTTATATTAATGATAACGAAGACTTGGATATCTAGTTACTTTTGTGATTCTTTCTCTCTATACTCACAAAGTAGCTATCACTTTAAGGAGTTATGTTGTAGTGCTCAGTGTCTCACGTAGTTGAGGATATGTCAAGAGGTTTTGTACTAATACTTCTGTTAAGGGTACAGGGTACACCGTTCTTAGTCACAAGGATAGTACAAGCTTAAGTCACAAATCAGGGCGATTTTACTTCATTCTCAAGTTCGTCATATTGGGTTATCTTCACATGTGGTTACTACAAAAAGCTATTGTATTTGATACAGGGGGTTGATAAAGAGTTAGACACTCTAAATGGTATTGTTAGTAGATTGGGTTTATCGACATCTTCTCACAGGCTGATTGGGTTAATGATAAAGTGCTTCCAGTTACTACTTCACGTACACATCATTATGCTGATTCCGATAAATCGTAACCAGCAGGGGAGAGAAATGTGTACATCAAGGACGCACAACAAGTTCACGTGATCGGGTTTAATGATTTATGAAACGATTTGCGTCAGAGATTGGTTGATTCTATGTCTTATCATCTCATCTTTTTCTACGTACTTCTACCTTATCCACCTTCAACAATTTCGGGCAACAAAATCAAGATGATCAGTGGTTCAACATGTTGTTGGGAATTAAATATTCAAGAAGTTTAATATCGGGTTCTATTCAAAGAAATACTCTAAGTATGATTCTGCTGCTAGAGCATTTGGTTCCTGCTGCTAATGTTTGTTCCTGCTGTTAGAACATTTGATTCTGCTGCTAGCGATAAATGATTCTGCTGCTAGGCTTAACATTCTGCTGCTGAAGGATTCTGCTGCTAGCGTTAACATTGCTGCTGCTAAAGTACATTCTGCTGCTGAGTGGATAAGTATGAAAAGATATTATGTGTATTTTAGTCAACAATATACGGTAGATAATATATTACCCCATGTGCTTAGTTAACAAGTTATGTACACAGATACATGTTGTATCTTATGTACTGACACACGTATTATCATAGCAAGTAGTTTATCAAGACTTTAAGCAATATTGTAAAGATCTTCTTAGACTATAAAAGAAGATCTTAGACTAGTGATATGTGTGTGTTAAAACTTATAGTGAAAAATATATCTCTCAAGAACAAACACAAAAATATCACAAGTAAGAAAAACTTAAGATTCAAGGTTGTAACCCTAGTGATAACTCAAGATCACTCGTATTATTATCTTAATAATATTGAATCGTTTGGTGATAATCTTTCATTGTTCATTGTCATATAACAAACACAACTGTTCCATTTCCATAACCATAATAACCTTCTAAGTGTGATTAAGTAGATTCCTCATAGTTAATCATATTAACTCAATATATCATACACACAAAGTACAAAAGGTTTAACCACCTTAACCGTGTGTCGAATCCTAACAAGTGGTATCAGAGACAGGTTGATATTTGATTTAGAAGAAGAAGAAGAAATGGACATTGAATCTATTCAGACAAATGTTGCTGCGAAGATTCCCATGCTCAAACAGAATGAGTTTGAGATGTGGAGGCTGAGGATAGAGCAATATTTCCAAGTGCAAGATGATGCACTTTGGGAAATCATTGAAGATGGAGACTCTTACCAGCCTACCACCACTACATCAACAGTGGACGAAAAAGTGGTGTCAACTCTACAGACAAAGCCAACATCTGCAGAAGAAAGAATAAAGAAGAAAAATGACTTGAAGGCAAGAAGCATGCTAATGATGACCATTCCCAATGATCAACTTCTAAACTTCAGCAAGTTCAAAGATGCCAAGTCATTGTTTGAAGCTATTATTGCCAGATATGGTGGAAATGAAGCCACCAAGAAAACCCACAAGACAGTGCTCAAGCAGCAGTTTGAAAACTTCTCCTCTACATACAATGAATCTCTTGACCATATGTTTAATAGGCTTCAGAATATTGTGAGCCAACTTGCTATTCTTGGGATTGAAATGGCTCAAGAAGATTTGAACTCAAACTTTCTGAGAAGCTTACCAGAAGAGTGGGCTATGCATGTTGTTGTCTGGAAGAACAAGCCAGACCTAGACACCATGGAACTGATGGACTTGTATAGCAACTTCAAGATTGTGGAGCAAGATTTGAAGAAGAATGGATGTACTAGTTCTAATACTGGGAACAAGGCATTTATGTCAACTGTTGGTCCCTTTACACGATTAGAATTAACTAGACAGTTAATCTATTAGTGTTAATGACTAATACAATGTTTAAGGATTATTCTAACAGTTATAAAACGTGAATGTAAAAACAACAATATTTTTCAACGTTTAAATTCTTATTAGAAATAATTCCAAGAATCTATACCCAAGTGTTTTGCGGAACAAACACTTGGGATTGAATAGACAAGGGTATGGGGTGTCTCCTATCGAAACTCAAGCTTTGCTTGAGTGGTAACAATATACCCACTGAGCTATCTCAGTGAGTTGTATACTCTTTGTAGGAGAGAAGTTTCTTTGTAAAAGTTCAAGACTTTAATTATACAAAGCACACCTTAACTTCTCTCACAGTTGATCTATTTATACACAAGTATTCTAAGTATAAGTGATTAAATATAATACAAGTTGTTGAGGTTGCGTGTCTGACAATTACAAATAGTAATTGTCATTTCCAAGAACCAATAGGAAAGGGCTAAATAAGTCTTTGGGAGTTGTTGGCTGACACTCCATGACTTTTAGCCGCAATAGGGAAGGTAGAGTCTGACAAGAGAAGAGTGTTGGGTTTACACTCTTATCTTCTCAGATCTTTTCCCTATTGTTCCCGCCTTTTCTTCAGGCGTTGGTTCCTCAGTCATTCAATCACTTTGTTGGATGAGGAGACTGGGGTTCAGTGAGCTCTTATCCAATACTTACTGAAACCATCATCTTCTTCTTTGGCTTAAGTCCTACTCAGGAAGTACCGCCTTCCTGAGTAGTGAATCCTTCTTCTTGAATTCGCCTTAAGCATCCTGAAGATGACTCACTGAGAGGCTGTTCTCTCAGTGACTTGAATTGTTCTCGGTTTAAGTTAACACTTAGTTAATTTGTTTCCAAATCATGTTCGAAGCATTCTTGGGTTTTACATGACCCAACAATCTCCCCCTATTTGGATATAAATTATTCCTAAGTGTTTTTGATCAGATATGAGTGAGCTAAAGACTTCTACTCATACTAAATGTACTAGAATGTAAATAAGGACACTGAAATAATAAAAACATCATCTTATTAATATCATTTACAAGTCCTAACAAAACTAAGTACAAAAAGGGATAGTGGTGGGTGTTCAGGCAGGTCATCAGTTCAATTTGATTCCAAGGGCTTCAAGCTTGGGCTTCTTTGACTGCAGCTCATGTTGGTCAGGATGTTCATTGATTTTTCTTTTCAGGTCATGACAAAACCTTACATTCTCAGGACTCTTGAGTGGAGAGGCCATTATCAGAAAGCCTAGCATAGCTTTGATCCCTGATAGATCAATATCAATCCACCTCTGGAAGGCTTTGTCACCAAACTCATCAATGAAGAACAAACCTCTTTCAGGCTGTTCAATGACCATATTGTTCCTGAAAGGAACACCTTCAGGGAGAGCCCTATTGCAGTCAAGACCAGGAATCTTGATCTCAGGCTCAGCTTCTATCTTCTTTCTTTTCCTTGAAGAAGACTGAGAAGTAGCAGGTTGTGCAGATTCAGGTAGAGGAGATTGAATGCCAAGTTCCTTAGGTGCTGCTGCCAATCTTTCATACCTCAGACTCAAAGACTTCATCAGATTAGGGACCACAACATTTGATTTCTTTGCTATTAATGGACCCAACTCGTCCAATTCAGTGATCCCAAAGTCAGCGAATCTGAAAGGTGAATGAACATCAAAGTTTCTCTTGTCAGCACCTCTGTAGACAGTGACAACGGCAGGATTGGTGTTTCTTTGAATATGAACATCAGTGATTGGTTCTGGCTTTAACCTTTCATTCATGTACCACTGATATTTCTTAATCCTATTCTGCCTGATCTCTTCAGCCCGTTTGGCTCTTTCCTCCCTTTTCTGCCTGAGAGTGGTCATCTCCTCAGACTGAGCTTTCACAAAGGTCATACCACCTTTTCTTCCTGAGAGATCCTTAGCCTCAAGACCAATTTTCTCAGCCTCCTCATGAACAACCTTGATTAAGGCAGACTTGCTTGCCTCCTCCTCTTCCTTCAACTTCTTCTTTGCCTCCTCTTCCTGAAGATAAGTACTGAGTTCATCAGCTGAGAAGTGGTAAAGAACTCCATCAATTTCATATGGGATCCTGAGAGGTGATTCAGGATCCTTTGCAACCGTGATAGGTGCTGGTTGAGGCTCAGGCTCAGTGAGAATGCCTTTGCCTTTATCTTGATGGGAGGAAGAGGCTTCCTCAGTGTGAGAAGGAATCTCCCCCTCAGTGTGAGAAGGAGGTTGTTGGCTTGAGACTCCAGTGTCTTTCTCCCCCTCAACTGTTGCATGAGCCATGGTGATAGCAAGAGTTGGAGTCACTGGAGTAGTAGGACCTTTGAAGGCCTGATAGATCTCAGTCATCATTGATTTGATGTCCGAGGTGTCTTTCTGAAGACTCGAGATCTGATCTGCCAGAGAAGCCTGAGAAGCTTCGATGCCTGACATCCTTGAGCCAAGAGACCATGCCAAGGATGTGGAAGATTGTGCCCAAGTACCAAGATGTTTTTCCTGAAGACCCATGGAAGTCCTGATTGAGTCCAAGGAGGTAGTAAGACCCTGAAGTTTAGAATCCTTCAGTAAGCTGAAGAGATCATGGATTTCAGCTGACTGCTTCTGATAAGTCTCAGCAGCTTGAAGGATCTTTTCAGTGAGTATGGGGTCATCTTTAACAGCTGTCTGAATAGTACCAAGGCTTTTGGTGATGCCTTCAAGAGAAAGATTGAACTTCTGGAAATGAAGATCAATAGCTGTCAGGGAATGTTTGGTGTCTGATTGGATTTCGATCACATCTTCATGAAAACTTTCAACATCTGCCTTCAGGTTGGCATAGTGAACAGCTGCTTCAGTGTGTTGATCAAACATCTCTTCAGTGAGACCAGTGAAAAGAGCTCTGTTGGTCTTAAGTAGGAATTTGACCAATGTTCTTTCAGTGAGGGGAAGAGAGTTATCATACTTTTGGAGGATGTCCCCAGTATCAGAAGATTCAGGAGACTTCGAACCTGACTTTTCACTTTGGCTTGGAGAGGACTGATGTGATGGTTCAGGTTGTTCAGGTTGTACATCAGTTTCCATATCCTCTCCTGCCTCAAAAATCTCTTCTTCACTCTCTTCCCTGAGCTCTTCATCAGACTCCATAAAAGCCTGATAGTCCCCCATGGACTCAATACCCAAAAAATCAACCGGCTCCTCTTTATAAAAAGATTTGCCTTCGGTTTGGTCAGATCCTGACCCCTTTGTCATAATAACTGAGTGGGTTTTCTCAGCCTGACTAGCCATAACAACTGGGGTAACACCAGCCTGGCTTTTGGGGGCAGTTCCTGAAGGACTGGATCCGCCTGAGGGGTTGATGGGTTCCATATCAGCGGGTTGTTTCTTTCCCTCTGAGTCTTTGTCCCCCTTAGCACCTTCAACTACTGATGGGTGCTTTCCAGTAGTATCACTAGGTACTGATTGTGAAGATTTGTGGACCCCCTTCCCATCAGGATTGTGCTATCCTTCAGGGGATTTAGGGTCCTTTACTCCCTGAGATCCTGAGGATGATTTCTCAGGAACGTTAACGGGATGTGAATGTTTGTGGGTCCCCTTCTCAGTAAGGTAGTGCTGCCTTACCGAGGATTTAGAACCCTTTCCTCCCTTGGGAACTGATTGTTTTTTGACAGCTCCTTCATCGGGATGTGAGGGGGTGTGGATCCTCTTCCCAGTAGGGTGGTGCTGCCCTACCGAGGGTTCAGGACCCTTTCCTCCCTTGGGCACTGATTGTGATTTATCAGTACCTTCATCGGGATGTGAGGGGGGAATGCTTCCTGATCTGTCTGACTTGTTTTTGTCAGTTGGACCATGTGGAATGGGAGTGCCCGAGGTCACTGAGGATGATTGCTCAGTGACTTCCGTTGGCCTTTGTTTTGAGGTCAAGAGGGTCTCAGAAATGGGTGTCTCAGAGGTCTCGGCCTTTTTCAACCTCTTTTTGAGGTTGAGTTGGTTTTGAGGATCAGTCTCAGTGGCGAGTGGCTTGGGTCTAACCACCTGGCTGGACTGACCCTTC
Organism: Artemisia tridentata subsp. tridentata; assembly: GCA_021014915.2. Taxonomy (NCBI): domain Eukaryota; kingdom Viridiplantae; phylum Streptophyta; class Magnoliopsida; order Asterales; family Asteraceae; genus Artemisia; species Artemisia tridentata. Next base: position 408,301,014 of record CP139507.1, read on the forward strand.
TTTGTCATCTTCACCTTTTTGGTCGGTGAAGGAACAGGAGAGATAGCGTCATTGCCCTGAATGACTGATTGCATGTATTCAGTCAGGGCAATATGTGTAACCTCACTTATGCTACTAGTGAAGTTTGACTTGTGCAGTACCTCAGGCTTCGTACCTTCTGCATCAGTCCTCACATAGTCAGAACCGAGTAGGTCCTGAAGCACACAGGAAACAAATCTAGGATAGGACATGTGCCTTTGCCTATGTTTTCCTGAGAGCTTAGCAACGAGGTCTCGGAAGATTATTCCTCCGATGTCTATTTTTGTACCCTCAAGGAGACTGAACAACATCAATTGTTGTGATGAGTTCAATTGTTCCGTAGAGGATTTATTTCCACCCAGGACCTGAATGACAAATGTCATCAGTATCCTCCAAATAGGGTGGAACCATGTTTTGACTACTGGAGCCTTTTCCAGTAAGCCTCCCACAGACATCCCTGGACGTCTGGGGTCATGGGGTGCAAGAAAGATCAGTTCATTCTTTATGTCCTGATCAGTAGGGTTGGGGGAAAAGGCTTCAGCAAAGTCAAGGCCTGTGGCTTTGATGAATGCTGAGTAGTCAAAGGAGAGGGTTCTACTCCCATTCATCACCGTGAAGGTGATGATTGACTCTTTGGTGTCTTTGGGGCTGGTTGCCACAGCCGTACACCAGAATTCCCTCAAATAGTCATGATAGATGACTGAGGGGGTATGGGTGAAAGCCTTTGCAAGAAAACAATTACGAAGATATTTCATAACGTTCTTGTAGGCTGGGTACATTTGTGGATATGAGAAATTTCCCACCACATTATTTTTGGTTAGGTCTACACCCTCCATTGTGAAATCCACGTTGGGGGCATATTTCACAGCTTTAGAAGAAGCCATTTATGGGTAAGTCTGGGTTTGACTAGGGTTAAAGGGGTTCTAAAGCTTAAGAATGCACACACAATTTGTTTTTGAGAAAAGAAAATGGCAGAGTTTTGCTTAAAAATTCTATAAAAACGTGTGTGTGAATTCTTCTGGTTGGGGTATTTATAGGAAAGAGGAGATGGGGGTGTTTTGGTCATTTGAGCAAATCGTTATTTATTCAAAAAAAAATTATTTGGAAATTGATTTGAATAATAAGTTTTGGGATCCGCATTTAATGCCAACACTCCACTTTCCAGGTTTAGCGCAACAGTCGAGGTGAACAGTTGAGCAGTTCTGCAAAAGTGCAACTTGCAGAGTTGAGTCATCACATATTTGAAATGTGATTGGAGAGGCATTTAATGCCAAGTGGGAATGTGGTGGCCCATAGGTGGAAGCCAGAAAGGCTAAAAGGAACAAATATTCTTGAATTAAATATGTGTTCAGTTACCAACCTCGGACATTTACTAACTAGATACTTAGAGCATTTAAGTTAGTATTTAATGTCCTTTTCAGGGTCCTGAATGACTTTTCATTCAGTGATTGGTTTTCAGGGACTTGGGTTTAGTCACTGATGATTCAGGAATGAGGATTGATTCCTGAGACAAGGATTCAGGAACTTGGGTTTAGTTCCTGAGGATGATGATTCAGTGAGATGTTTTCACTGATATACATATTGAGTCAGGGACCTGAGATGTTTAAGAATTTACACTTTGGTTGGAAGAGAAAATAATTAGTCAGTGGACTGATTCTCTATATCCAACATTCCTAATTCAGCTTTCAGTCTTGTGAAAGTTGGTTCATCCAAAGGTTTGGTGAAGATATCAGCCAATTGATATTCAGTAGGGATGAAGTGTAATTCAATGTCACCATTCATGACATGGTCCCTGATGAAGTGATATCTGATATCAATATGTTTTGTTCTCTGATGAAGAACAGGGTTGTTAGAGATTGCAATTGCACTTGTGTTATCACAAAAGATGGGTACCATCTTGTACTGAATTCCATAGTCACTGAGTTGACTTTTCATCCAGAGTACATTTGCACAACAACTAGCTGCAGCAACATATTCAGCCTCAGCTGAGGATAGGGCAACGGATTGTTGCTTCTTAGCACTCCAACAGACTAATTTCCCACCAAGAATTTGGCAAGAGCCTGAGGTGCTTTTTCTATCCATGTTGCATCCAGCATAGTCAGAATCTGAGTATCCTTTGAGATCAAGTCCTGAGCACTTTGGATAGTATAATCCAAGGTTAGGAGTGCCCTTCAGGTACCTGAATATCCTTTTCACAGCAGTGACATGAGATTCTCTTGGGTCAGATTGATATCTGGCACATAGACATACTGAAAATTGGATATCAGGCCTTGATGCAAGTAGATACATCAGTGATCCTATCATTCCTCTAAAGAGAGTTTGATTGACTGGTTTACCAGTTAGGTCAGGACCAAGGTTGTTTGGGGGAGCCATGGGAGTTTTGACTGAGGCACAGTCACTGAGATCATACTTCTTCAGTAGATTCTTTACATACTTCTCTTGACTGATAGTGGTTCCTCTATCAGTCTGCTTGATCTGAAGACCAAGAAAGTATGTCAGTTCCCCCATCATGCTCATTTCAAACTTCTTTGCCATTAGTTTTTCAAATTGTTTACAAAGTTTGAAGCTTGTTGAGCCAAAGATGATGTCATCAACATACACTTGTACTAGTATGACATCATTATTTGTCTTATAGATAAACAATGTGTTGTCTATCTTGCCTCTGACAAATTTGTTTTGGATTAAGAAGGCTGAGAGAGTCTCATACCATGCCCTAGGAGCTTGCTTCAGTCCATAAAGGGCTTTGTTAAGCTTATAGACATGATCAGGGGACTCATGGCTTTCAAATCCAGGAGGTTGCTCAACATAAACTTCTTCTTTCAGTGAACCATTTAAGAATGCACTTTTAACATCCATTTGGTACACCTTGAAGTTCATGTATGTAGCAAAAGCAAGGAAGATCCTGATGGCTTCCATCCTTGCTACTGGTGCAAATGTTTCTTCATAGTCAATGCCTTCTAGTTGATTATAGCCTTTGGCTACAAGTCTGGCTTTGTTTTTAATGACTATGCCATTCTCATCAGTTTTGTTTTTGAATACCCATTTCATGCCAATGACTGAGACATTCTCAGGACATTTGACCAAGGTCATTACCTTGTTTCTGTCAAATTGTTCTAGTTCATCATGCATGGCCTGAACCCAACTTGGATGTTTAAGTGCTTCTTTAACACTTTTGGGTTCAATTGTGGAAATGAAGTCCACAAATAGGCATTCATTGGATGAGGCTGCTCTCAGTTCAGCAGCCATGCTTCTTGTAAGCATGCCTTCAGAAGGCTCACCAATGATATTGACAAGTTCTATATCCTGAGATCTGGTCCAACTATCCTGAGGTCTTGGGAGTGGGTTAGAACTTGTAGAAGCCTGATGGGTATTGTCAGGATTAGACACAGGATTACTATTTCCTTGTGTGTCCAAGTGGGTTGAGTCATCACTGAGATTGTTTGGGTCCTGAGTATTTTGTTCAGACTGAAGGATATCATCAGTACTTGTATGTGCTTCAACAAACTCAGTGATGGTTGGGTTTGGTAGGTTGTGAGGGATAATGTAGTAGGAGAGGTTAGCATCATCTTGATACTGAGTAGAAGGATTGTTCTCAGACAGATATTCATCAGGAGGATATCTTGGAGAATTGTCAATTCCTATCTCTTCTACTGAGGCAGTTGAGAACCTGATTGCATCAGTACTCTCATCAAAGGTAACATGAAATGTTTCCTCAGTCTGCTGTCTCCTTGTGTTGAACACTTTGAAGGCTTTTGAGACAAGTGAGTATCCCAGGAAGTATCCATCATCAGCTTTTGCATCAAATTTCCCTAGGTGATCCTTGTGATTATGAATAAACACAGGACACCCAAAGACATGGAAGTAGCTGATGTCAGGGATTCTTCCTTTGAATAACTCATATGGGGTTTTCCCATGTCTCTTGACAATTATGGATCTGTTTTGTGTGTAACAGGCAGTTTTGACTGCATCAGTCCAAAAATGGTTGGAGAGGACTGATCCACATAGCATTGTCCTGGCAGCTTCAATGAGTGTTCTGTTTTTCCTCTCAGCAACACCATTTTGTTCAGGTGTGTATGGAGAGGAAAAGTTTTGGGAGATACCTTTCTCATCACAGAAACTTTCAAGTTCATTATTTTTGAACTCAGTCCCATTGTCAGTTCTAATTTGTTTGACTTTAATGTCATTTTGATTTTCAATGTTCCTGACAAAGGACATGATTGTTTCAGCTGCCTGACTCTTTTTGATCAGGAAGAATACCCAGGTGTATCTTGAGTATTCATCCACTATGACCAGAGTATACTTCTCATGGTTAACAGACCTTGGACTGACGGGTCCAAATAGATCCATATGGAGAAGATGTAGGCAGTTCCTGATGGAAAAGTTGGTTTTGGTTTTAAAGGATGCTCTGTGATGTTTTCCTTTTTCACAAGCTGAGCATGGTTTATCCTTAGAAAACACAAGTGATGGTAAGCCAAGGACCTTGTTTTGTTTTACAAGATTGTTAATGTTCTTGAAGTTCAGGTGGGTTAGTCTCTTGTGCCAAAGCCAGTTGAGTGCATCAGTGGCCTTAGCAAAGAGACATGTTCCATCCTGAGTTAGACTTGACATGTCTAGTACATAAACATCTTGTCTCCTAGGTGCAATGAGGACAATTTCCTTATTTGCATTAAAGATGGTTCCTTGCTTATCATCAAACTGAACTATGTACTTTGCATCACATAGTTGACTGACACTGATCAGATTATACTTAAGACCATTTACATATGCTATCCTAGTAAAGACAATACCATTGCAGTTGACTGAACCATAACCTTCAGTGAGACATGATGAATTGTCAGCAAATATCACTTTGGGTCCTGGTTCTTCTACATATTTGTGCAGACACTCCTTAACACCAGTCATGCTCCTTGAACATCCACTATCTAGATGCCAAACAGGATCCCTAGCATGTTTCTGCACAAATAGTAAACTAGGTCAGTTCTTTCTAGGACTCCATTTCATGGAGGGTTTGGTATTGTAGGTCCTTATGAAAGTATTAATTGATTCATGGTCAGTGGTTGAGTGGACTGAGCTACCACATGTTTTGCATATGGTAGTAGGGGTAGCCTCAGTAGTCTGAGAGGATTGCTTTATTCCTCTTTTTGACTGAATGACCTTGTCTTTTCCTGAGGATTTCTGAGTGGAGCTTCCACTAGATTCACCATGTTTGTCATATTGACAATCGTCAGGATGGTGGTCATTAAATCCACACAAAGGGCAGGGAGGAAAAGGCTTGGCCTTTTGCTTCTGTTTCTGCTTAGAATCAGAAGGGTAGTTCAGGCACTGAGCCTTGAGTCCTGAAAAGTTTGACATGACTGAGCATTGTTTATGATCAGAGGTCCTGTGATCTTCCTTTTTGCAAATCATGCAATAAAGGACTCTATAGCAATCATCAGTGAGGTGATTTGTATAGTTGCATAGCTCACATCTTTTCAGGGGTTTGGTGGATTTGGGTTTGGTCTTTGAGGAAGTTGGTTTTTGTTCCTTCTTGGATTGAGAAGATTTCTCAGAAGATTCAATCTTCTCTCCTAGCTTCCTGACCATTTCAGCCAACTGATCAATTTTTGAGTCAGGGCTTTGGGTTGTTTCTTCAGAAGGGACTGAAGTTGATGAGTCATCAGTATTTACTGAGACATCAAGGTTTGCTCTCTTCAGGATGGTTGTTCCCCTTCCTGATCTCTCCTTAGGAGAGTGTGGTGAGAAGACCATAGGTGGGAGGCCTAGGTTAGGTGTAGCACCCTGAAGGGTATTCAGTGGAGGAAGTGGAGGATATGATTCTGATTCAGACTCATCCAAGGACTCAGTGAGTGGTTCAGTGAGTTCAAGCTTACTGAGTTTATCAGTGAGTCCTAGCATATTTTTCAAGGCCTGACTTTCAGGAAGCAAGATCTTTCCAGTCTCAAAGTTTGGTAACTTACTGACTGGGTTGTCCCTGACAATCCAGTCATTTGACTTGGGAAGTAATTCTTGCTCAAAAGATATGCCAGCTGGAACAAAGTTCATTTCATTTTGACACACAGTTGGATCAACCATAAGAGGGTTAATACCAATGGTTTTCTGAGAGATTAATCCCACAGTGTCAAAAACCTTGGGGTTCTTCCTGGTCCAGCTTTGAATAATGGCTTTTTCTTTGTTGAGTTCAGTTTGAAGGACTTGGTTTTGTTTCAAAATCTCAGTGTTCTGAATCTGTAGAGTTATTGTTTCTAGTTTGGCTTGCTTAAGTACAAGCAATTCATCTCTACATTTGTTTAATTCAGACACAATATTGTTATATTTTGAAAGCAAGTTAAGCCTTTGTTCTTCAACAAACTTTAGATCAACACAAATATAATTCATGTAAGATTGCCAATCAGAATCATTATCCATAGAAAGTAAAGTAGTTACCTTCTTCATGGTGATGTTGACCCACTCTCCATTTCTAGCATGACTTTTTCCCACAGCCACCTGATCCTCTTCTGAAAGTGCCATCAGTGCACTAACTCTTATTTCCTCATCTGAGGAAACCTCTTCATCATCCCAATCATATGCTTCAGCTAATAAAACCTTGTTCTTTGTCTGAATAGGTTTAGATGTTTGAGGAGCCTGAGACAATATGGGGTTAGTTTCAAGAAGTGCAAGTTTAGCTTTTATATTCCTATATTTTGTTTCAAAATCCTTTTGACCCTTGTTTTGGAATTGTTGGGTGGACTGAAACATTTTAGGTTGAAACTTGTTAATTCCTGAAAATTTGTAAGAGGGTTCTGAGATATTTTTAGAATAACAGTCCCTAGCAAAATGACCCTTTTTACCACATTTAAAACATTCAGTGGTCTCATTTGCTTTTGATTTTGTAAAGTTGGACTGATTCCTTTTGATGAAACGTTTTGAACTAGCAAGGAGTGCCCTTTCTTGGAATTCCAAGTTTAGATCATTCAGGTATTCCTCATCAGTTCTTTCATCAATTTCTTCTTCAGAATCCTCTTGAGTATCCTGCACAACACCATTAGAATAGAAAGCAGTTGATATGGGTGTGGAGGTTAAGGCCTTTTTGGACTCAAAAGCTTTTGAGTCAGGATATCTCCTTGAGATCAAGTTGTCTTCATAGACAAACTTCCCATAAATTTCAGGGAGCTCAAGGTTCTGAATGTGGTTAGCATTCCTCAGGCCTTGTGAGAAGTTGAGCCACTTCTCAGGGAGACTGTTGACAAAGCCAACATTTGTCTCATGTTTGGTCAGTACAACACCATCATTTGATAATTCATTTATCAAAGTTTTGTATCTGGTGTAGGTCTGTGAGAGACTTTCAGAGTCTTTTGACCTGAAAGTATTATACTCAAGTTTAAGGTCCATGACCCTATTTTCCTTGGTATCTGAGGGACCCTCAAAGCTGTTTACCAAGTCATCCCAAGTTTGCTTGGCTGTAAGACAGTTGATGACTGATTCCATTATATCGTCAGGAAGACATGATATAAGGATGCTTTTCAGGCGTTGGTCTTGATTGACCACCCTCCTCTCATCAATGGTCCATTGAGCCTCAGGCTTGTTAAACCCTGCGGCAGTCTTTGGGACAAATGGGCCATCCCTGATACAGGTGATGTAGTAGGGTTCCATACCAGTAAGATAGCAAATCATACGCTTCTTCCATTTGCTAAATTTCCCAGCTTCAAGTCTGGGTGCAACAGCTGAGTAGCTGCCACCCTTTTTGTCGACTAGCTGGGGTACATTGATATCAGCCATAGTAGGATCTTGGTTTTAAAAACCTAGAGCACTCTTGGTTACTTTAAAAGATTTTATAAACCAGAGGCTCTGATACCACTTGTTGGTCCCTTTACACGATTAGAATTAACTAGACAGTTAATCTATTAGTGTTAATGACTAATACAATGTTTAAGGATTATTCTAACAGTTATAAAACGTGAATGTAAAAACAACAATATTTTTCAACGTTTAAATTCTTATTAGAAATAATTCCAAGAATCTATACCCAAGTGTTTTGCGGAACAAACACTTGGGATTGAATAGACAAGGGTATGGGGTGTCTCCTATCGAAACTCAAGCTTTGCTTGAGTGGTAACAATATACCCACTGAGCTATCTCAGTGAGTTGTATACTCTTTGTAGGAGAGAAGTTTCTTTGTAAAAGTTCAAGACTTTAATTATACAAAGCACACCTTAACTTCTCTCACAGTTGATCTATTTATACACAAGTATTCTAAGTATAAGTGATTAAATATAATACAAGTTGTTGAGGTTGCGTGTCTGACAATTACAAATAGTAATTGTCATTTCCAAGAACCAATAGGAAAGGGCTAAATAAGTCTTTGGGAGTTGTTGGCTGACACTCCATGACTTTTAGCCGCAATAGGGAAGGTAGAGTCTGACAAGAGAAGAGTGTTGGGTTTACACTCTTATCTTCTCAGATCTTTTCCCTATTGTTCCCGCCTTTTCTTCAGGCGTTGGTTCCTCAGTCATTCAATCACTTTGTTGGATGAGGAGACTGGGGTTCAGTGAGCTCTTATCCAATACTTACTGAAACCATCATCTTCTTCTTTGGCTTAAGTCCTACTCAGGAAGTACCGCCTTCCTGAGTAGTGAATCCTTCTTCTTGAATTCGCCTTAAGCATCCTGAAGATGACTCACTGAGAGGCTGTTCTCTCAGTGACTTGAATTGTTCTCGGTTTAAGTTAACACTTAGTTAATTTGTGTCCAAATCATGTTCGAAGCATTCTTGGGTTTTACATGACCCAACATCAACTCCTAGTACCTCAAAATCAAGTGAAGAGGTGAAAATTGTTGATGATATTGGTGCTGCTAGTTCATCAAGTAGTACCATGGGTATTTTGGATGAAAAGACTTGTTGTGAATTTCTTACAAGTCAAAATAATGGGTCCATGCTCACCTATGAAGACCTCCAAGAGATCAATGATGACGATCTGGAGGAAATGGATCTAAAATGGAAAATTTCTCTTCTTAGCATGAGAGCCAAGAAGTTCTATCAAAGGACGGGGAAGAAGCTCATAATCAGCAACACTGATGCTGCTGGTTTTGATAAGTCAAAGATAGAGTGCTATAACTGCCACAAGATGGGGCACTTCTCAACAGAATGTAGAAGGCCATGGCAGCAAGATAGCAAGAATAGAGGTTTTGAAAGCAAATCCAAAACAGAGGAGGTTATTGAGCCAAAAGCTATGGTAGCTATTGATGGCTTAGGTTTTGATTAGAGCTTCACGGCAGATGAAGAAGAAACTCCTACTCAGATGGCATTTATGGCTTTTTCTGCTACTGAGGTACAAAATTATAAAGCTTGTTCAAATACTTGCACTGCTCTTAATGCTCTACAAGTTTTAATCAAACAATATGATGATCAAAAGAAAGAGCTAAGCAGCACTTTTCAAAACTTTATAAACTATAAGTGTGGATTAGAGACTCTAGAGAAACAAATCACACACTATAAGGAAAATAAATTAGCTTTTTCTAATGACAAAGCTCTCCTAAGACAGGACATATTCTTTAGAGATGCTGAAATTAAGCTTTTAAGAGAAGCTTTTGATAGGGTCAAAAAGAAAAATGGAAACATTCACTTAACTACACAGACACTAGAACATGCTTCTAGAGGTGTGCACAACATAATAGAATGTCAAGTGATTAATAGAGCTAAGTCAGGATTAGGATATAAGAGTGTTCCACCTCCTTATAGAGGCATCCCAAAACCCCCAGGGATTGACTTAAAAAATTCAGGTTTACCTGAGTTTCAAGAACCAATAATGGAATATGGTTCTAAGACTACTGAGAGTCTTAAGGTAGAAAAAGTAAGTAAAAGTTTAGATAAAACTTTACTTTATCAGGACAAGGTGTCCTTTGTTAAGAAATTAGATGTTATAGTTGTTGAAGACTGTACAACTGATAGTGATGAAGAAGAACATGTTATGTCTTAACCTGAAGTGGTTAAGAAAGTAGGAACAAGTGTTCCTAAGATAGTCAAACACAATACTGCTAAGCCTAAATCAAACATTAAGCATGTTAGGCAACCAGTTAGATATTGTGAGCAATATAGAACCACCAACAAGCCCAGAGGTAACCAAAGGAATTGGAATATCCTCAAGTCTCATCAACTAGGTGATGACTTTGCTTTTTATAACAAAGCTTGTTACACATGTGGTAGTTTTGACCATCTTGCAGCTTTCTGCAACCATTGGGTAACTGGGTATGAAAACAATAGGGTGAATTTCAAAAGGCAAACTCCTCAAACTCACTTTCACTCTAGTTCTAGTGTTAATAGAACAAAACCCAAAACAGTCTCAAATAAGTCTATCTCAAACACAGATCCTGTTGGTAGAAAAATGGTTCCTGCTGCTAAACTAATTGTTCCTGCTGCTCGACCATTTATGACTGTTAACCCAAAATCAACAGCTAAGGGTGCAAAAATATTTTTCAAGCATGCACCAAAGACTGTTCTAAGGCCCATTCAAACAAAACTAGTGGTTCAAAAACAAGTTTGGAAACCAAAGGGTAGAACTGAAAAGCTAGCAGTTCCTACTGGTAAGCAATCAGTTCATTCTGCTGCTAAGGGAAACAGGGCAAATGCTGTTAAGGCCTCAGCATGTTAGATTATTAAATCCAATGTTGCATCAACTGTCCTTAAGAGATTAAATTACATTGATGCAAGAGGCAAATCCAAGTCAGTAATGGCTTGGGTCCCCAAAAGAAACTAATACTTCTCATTTATGTGCAGGAACATTCAAATGATCAACAAGAGGATCAAGGATACTCAGATAGTGGATGTTCTAGGCACATGACAGGCAACAAGTCCTATCTTTCTGATTTTCAAACATTATATGGTGGCTATGTTACCTTTGGAGGAGGTGTTGGTGGAAAATTTCTGGTAAAGGTACCATTAAAACTGGAAATTTAGATTTTGAAGATGTGTACTATGTAAAAGAGCTAAATTATAATCTTTTTAGTGTCTCACAAATGTGTGACAAAAAGAAAAATGTTCTTTTCTGTGAGACTGAATGTCTTGTACTTTCTCCTGATTTTAAGATGCCTAATGAAAGTCAAGTACTTCTTAAAATTCCTAGAAAGGGCAATATGTACAGTGTTGACATGAAGAACATTGTTCCCAAATAGGATTTAACTTGTCTTGTTGCAAAGGCTACATTGGATGAATCAATGAAATGGCAAAGAAGGCTTGGTCATATTAATTTCAAAACCATAAATAAAATTGTTAAGAATGGTTTGGTAAGAGGTTTACCTGAAAAACGATTTGAAAATGATCAAACATGCATTGCTTGTCTAAAAGGCAAACAACACAAAGCCACTTGCAAGCCCAAGATTTTTAACTCTATTAATTAATCATTGTTTATGCTTCATATGGACTTATTTGGACCTGTTTCAGTAAGTAGTATAATGCATAAGAGATATTGCCTTGTTATAATTGATGACTATACCAGATTTACATAGGTTTTCTTTCTATCTTCTAAGGATGAGACTACAAGCATCCTTAAGACATTCATTACACAGATTGAAAACTAAGTAGACAAGAAAGTGAAAGTCATTAGATGTGATAATGGGACAGAGTTCAAAAATAGAGTTATGGATGATTTCTGCAAACAAAAAGGTATTAGGAGAGAATTTAGTGTTGCTAGAACTCCACAACAGAATGGTGTTGTTGAGAGGAAGAATAGAACACTAATTGAAGCTGCTAGAACTATGTTAGCTGATTCTAAGCTACCTATAACTTTTTGGGCTGAAGCAGTTAGCACTGCTTGCTATGTTCAAAATAGAGTTTTAGTTGTACAGCCTCACAATAAGACATCATATGAACTTTTTAGAGGTAGAACTCCTGCAATAGGATTTCTTAGACCTTTTGGATGTCATGTGACAATTCTCAATACCTTAGACCATTTAGGAAAATTCGATGGTAATGCAGATGAAGGATTCTTTGTTGGATATTCTCTTAATAGTAAAGCATTTAGAGTATACAACACAAGAACTATGATTGTAGAGGAAAATCTACATGTGGAGTTTTTAGAGAATAAATCCAATGTAGAAGGTCAAGGACCAAAATGGCTATTTGATCTTGAAACTCTAACCAAATCAATGAATTATGTGCCTGTTGTTGCAAAAACTAATGATTTTTCAGGTTCACAAGCAACTAATGAGGCAAGGTTAGAAAAGGAGTCAAACCAAGATCATGTTTGGATGCCAATATGGTCAAGTACAAGTGTGGAATCAACTTCAACAACTGAAGAATCTTCTTCTGGCAAAGCTAAAGAAGGTATTAAAGATGAAAGGAAAGAAGATGGAACTCAGGAACAACAAATTGTTTCTGCTGGTGATTCTGCTGCTAGGCCAAATGATTCTGCTGCAGGCTCTTCAGAAACGAAAGAAACAGAATTCTCAGACAATGAGGTGGATTTCAACAATCTTCCATCAAATTATCAAGTTCCTTCTACTCCACAAACAAGAATTCACAAAGTCCACTCCCTGGATAATGTGACTGGAGATGTACTATTAGGTGTGAAGACAAGACAACAACTGATGTCTTCAGACCAACAAGGGCTTCTTGATGCCCTTTATGCTTCAAAGCAACATGAGTTTTCAAACTCTTGCTTGTTTGTATGTTTTCTCTCACAAGATGAACCAAAGAATATTCTGAAAGCCTTAGATGATTCAAGCTGGGTAGAAGCTATGCAAGAGGAGCTTCTTCAGTTCAAGATTCAGAAGGTATGGGTGCTAGTTGATTTACCTAAGGATGCAAAGGTAATTGGCACTAGATGGGTTTTCAAGAATAAAAGGGATGAAAGGGGAATAGTGATTAGGAATAAGGCTAGATTAGTAGCCCAAGGGTACACACAACAAGAAGGTATAGACTATGATGAGGTTTATGCTCCAGTAGCAAGGATTGAGGCAATTAGGCTTTTCTTAGCTTATGCTTCATTTTTAGGCTTCACAGTTTATCAAATGGATGTCAAGAGTGCATTTTTATATGGAACAATTGAAGAAGAGGTTTATGTTTCACAACCTCCAGGCTTCATTGACCCACAACATCCAGACAAAGTGTACAGAGTAGTTAAAGCTCTCAATGGCCTTCATCAGGCACCTAGAGCTTGGTATGCAACACTAGCTTTCTACTTATTAGAAAATGGATTTCAAAGAGGAAAGATTGATCAGACACTTTTCATCAAACAGCACAAGAAAGATCTTCTGTTAGTGCAGGTGTATGTGGACGACATTATCTTTGGATCTACTAGGAAGGAGATGTGTTTAGAGTTTGAGAAGCTTATGCATGATAAGTTTCAGATGAGTTCTATGGGAGAACTCACATTCTTTTTAGGTCTGCAAGTTAAGTAATCAAATGAAGGAATCTTTATCTCTCAGGACAATTATGTAGCAGAGATACTTAGAAAATTTCAATTTGCTGATTCAAAAGTAGCAAGCATACCAATGGATTCTGAGAAACATCTTCTTAAAGACTTAGATGGAGAAAATGTAGATGTACACACATACAGATCTATGATAGGCTCCTTGATGTATCTTACATCATCTAGAACTGACATCATGTTCTCTGTTTGTGCTTGTGCAAGATTTCAAGTAACTCCAAAGATTTCTCATTTAACAGCAGTCAAGAGAATTTTTAGATATCTCAAGGGTCAACCTAGGTTGGGTCTATGGTATTCAAGGGAATCTCCTTTTGACTTGGTAGCATTTTCGGATAGTGATTATGCTGGTGCTAGCTTGGACAGGAAGTCAACAACTGGAGGATGTCAATTCCTTGGGTGTAGACTTGTCTCATGGCAGTGTAAGAAGCAAACAATTGTGGCTAATTCAACAACTGAAGCTGAATATATAGCTGCTGCAAGTTGCTGTGGTCAAGTTCTATGGCTTCAAAACCAACTCCTTGACTATGGGTACAATTTTTTAAACACTGTTATTCATATTGATAATAGTAGTACAATTTGCATTATTAAAAATCCAGTACAACATTCTAAAACAAAACACATTGAAATTAGACATCATTTTATTAGAGATTGCAATGAGAAAAGATTAATTCAAGTTCTTAAAATTGCTTCAGAATTCAATTTTACAGATCTGCTAACCAAAGCTTTTGATGTTGGAAGGTTTCAGTACTTAGTAGCAAGTATTGGAATGCTTAATCCTCAATGATTTTAAACTTTATGTTTTTGTAAATAAATTTCTGTTTGTGCTGCTGGCTTTAAAAGATACTACTGCTATTTACAAAAGTTTGTGCTACTAGTACAAATTTAAATTGTGTTATTCATACAGTTAGTCCTATGATTATTCTAATATAAGGCAAGTACTTTCTACTTTGTTCTTTTGGTTTTAGACTAACAATTTTAGGTATGATCATGAGAACACAAAGGATGTTTCAAGTGAAATGGAAGCAGCAGAATCAGAATATCCAGTTGATACATATTAGGTTTATGATGGACTGAGTTTGGGAATTTAAAACTCCTTAAAACTTCTTTCTTGAAACCTAAGTATGAAATTTCACATTGAATTGATGACTTAGTTGGTCAGATAGTAACTGACTCAACTTACTTTCTATCATTTTATACTTTCAAGTATAATGTGTTAATCTCAGGATATCTGATAGAAAGAACAGCTAGTAAAAGTGAATCTAACACTTGTGTTAGAGGCAACAATTGCTATGAGCTGGAAACCTTGTCAAGAAAGCCTTTTGAATAGGTTTATCTTTACACAGGCAGTTATTTATAACTGAAAATATTGGTTCTCATACAGCCAGAAGTTGCTTTAAACCGAAATTTTGATTAAGTGTCTGTTATACACTTAATCCCTTCAAAATGGTTGAAAGCAATATGGTTTTTCATAATAAAATCAATTACATACTGCTCAGGCAAAAGTTTCTTAAAAGGATTTTTAAAACAAGAGACTCACAAAAACCATCCATTGATGGACCATGAGTCAAATGTCCCATGAATCACCTCTCATAGGAGTTAACACACCTAGAAGTGATGAGGGGAGTAAATTAAACTCTTAAGGAATTGATGGCTACATGTACAACATTGTCTGAAAACAAGTTCTCATTGGTAGATCAGATAATGGAGAGAAATATTTTGGTACATAGTGAGAGATCTTCCAAACAGGGGAGGATAAAATGTTATTTGCTTCAGGGGAGTAAACATCTCAGGGGAGGAAATAAAAGCCCAAGAAAGGAAGATTAACCAATGTAAGGGAGGAAAAGACAAGAGCATACAAGATGATGACATGGAGGTTGAAAATGACAAGATCAGAACTAAAGGAGAAAGTTCTATCTAGGTTAAACGAAGAAAAGTTTCAATTTCAGTTTACCACATTTGTTCATCACTTGCAAAGGCATGCTGATAGATGATTTCACTTGTTGAAACAAGCATCCAAGATACACAGCATCATTCCCTCTTATAATTCCTCCATCCAAGGAAGTTGCACCATCTTTAGGTCAGTGTTTAAGATGTGTGTTGATATTGTTAAAGTCAAAGAACAAAGCAGATGAGTTACTGAGAAAGATATTCAATCTTGAAGAACAGAAGTGTTTGAAAGATCTTCACAATCCATAATTTAATTCAGAAACATATTGAAATGGATTCACATGTTTAGGGGAGGATTGTTGGGAATTAAATATTCGAGAAGTTTAATATCGGGTTCTATTCAAAGAAATACTCTAAGTATGATTCTGCTGCTAGAGCATTTGGTTCTTGCTGCTAATGTTTGTTCCTGCTGCTAGAACATTTGATTCTGCTGCTAGCGATAAATGATTCTGCTGCTAGGCTTAACATTATGCTGCTGAAGGATTCTGCTGCTAGCGTTAACATTGCTGCTGCTAAAGTACATTCTGTTGCTGAGTGGATAAGTATGAAAAGATATTATGTGTATTTTAGTCAACAATATATGGTAAATAATATCTTACCCCATGTGCTTAGTTAACAAGTTGTGTACACAGATACATGTTGTATCTTATGTACTGACACACGTATTATCATAGCAAGTAGTTTATCAAGACTTTAAGCAATATTGTAAAGATCTTCTTGGACTATAAAAGAAGATCTTAGACTAGTGATATGTGTGTGTTAAAACTTATAGTGAAAAATATATCTCTCAAGAACAAACACAAAAATATCACAAGTAAGAAAAACTTAAGATTCAAGGTTGTAACCCTAGTGATAACTCAAGATCACTCGTATTATTATCTTAATAATATTGAATCGTTTGGTGATAATCTTTCACTGTTCATTGTCATATAACAAATACAACTCTTCCATTTCCATAACCATAATAACCTTCTAAGTGTGATTAAGTAGATTCCGCATACTTAATCATATTAACTCAATATATCATACACACAAAGTACAAAAGGTTTAACCACCTTAACCGTGTGTCGAATCCTAACACTTGTTACTTTGGTGTTATCATTTCATGTGTGCGTTATGGGCTGATTTTTCATATGAAAGATAACTGGGATGCATTTGGTGAGACGAAGATGTTGATACTATGTTCCCCCAAATGGACAATCTTGAAGAAGGACGAGTCTACAGTCTATTCTACATTTTCTGCTGCGTGTTAGAAGACTAAAGACGGTATGCAGTTACTAATCAAAAGACTTCTTCAGAATTCAAGGCATTCATTTATCAAAAGAATTCTTCAGAATTCAGGGCATTCATCAGAAAGGTTGTCAGTTTGGGGGAGAGCACTAATTAGGGGAGAGTGAAAAGCTAGATTCAATCATCAATATCCTTACCCTAATTAGATTTGCTCACATTGTTCTTCTGCAAGTAAAGAAATGACAGCTGAGAAGATTCTGCAAGCTGAACGAAGTAATGAAGTTTGAAGACCATTCTCAGAGTTGCTGTGCTTACGTTTTGTATTTAAGTTTACTTGTAGGGAACGTTGTAAGCAATTCCCGTATAACATCACTTTGGGGAGAGATTGTTAGCCTTTAAAGTAATGTTATACTCGGGAATTGCATAGTATTTAAGTACAAGGACTAGTCTTGCCATTAGAGTAAAGATTAGCTTGTATATTAGTATAAATACCCTCCTAGTCTCAACTAGGAGGTGTGTGTGGTTTCACTTTCTCTCTCTAGAAAACACACACACCTTCCCCTATTCATTAACCTAATAATACCATGTTTAACCTTTATTTTGAGTTCCCCCGACCTCCTGAAAGTGTTTTTTGATCATTACAGTTATATACCAAAATTTCTGAAATCAAAGACTTGTGTTGTCGTACTATAATACATGATCCAATCTTTACATTACCTGCAAACATATGACGTCTGGGGTCACCAGTTGCTCTCATTCTTTTGCGAAGCTCGATATCCTCTGGAAACCAAACATTGTAACTCAAAATCTTCAATGTCCTCAAATCGTCTTTTGCTCGAGTTGCATCTGCAAACCATTCACCAACATTTTCAGCTGATATAATCGAGTTACAAACATTATCCAATTTCTCTATTTTATCTTCAAATTACTCACCGTCTGCAAACAGCTTCAAAACACCGGACACTGAATAACGATAAAATAAAACTAAAATTAGCTATGTACCCTTATTCGAATCCGCTTAACCTAACGAAAACATAAACTCCCATTTATCAAAACACCAAAGACTGATAATTTGCATATGTTCCGTCGTTCTTATCTGATGTCCTAAGCACTGATGTTTACAATATTTTAAGCACAATGAACTGTCAATATTTGTGATTATATGGGAAACAATTCTCTTAATGATTCAAAGTTTTCATCATTATAGATGTGAAAACATATATGGTTCTAGCAGTTGGGCAAGAATTAAGTGGTACTAATCATTATGACCTCATGTTACACAAAAAAAGAAGCAAAACATATAGTTCACCACAACATTCCAGTTAAAGAAATTACCTTTTGTTTAAGAAGAAAGATGTCATCTCCTCCAGTATCCTTAAACTGGGGAACTACTACGATGCCACTTTTCAGATGCTCTAGCTCCTCCTTTAATAATCAGATTTCATTTTGGTATTTCTTGATCAAGGATTTCTCATCAATAATCTGCAATATTATGAACTTACTTTAGAGCACTATCAAGAAGATGAATTGGATGGAATAAATAAACTGGCCAATGAATTGAGTATATATAAGGTGTGGGCTTTTAGGAATTGTAATACAATATAAATTCATATTGTATTAGGAACTCTGTAGTTTTATCTAAAATTTACATTCTAGTCCAAGAATATGCAAAAAAAAAAAAAAAAAAAAAAAAAAAAAAAAAAAAAAAAAAAAAAAAAAAGCTAACGATAAAGAGAAACTTATGCCTTCACCTTTAGAAGCTTGTTGATTTTCAATAAGTTACAAAATCATAAGCCCATAGTACTTACGAATTACTAACTTCGGTTCCTGGTCCTGGTCCTAGTCCATTTGGGGGCGAGAAAGGTCTGCTCAGTATCAAAATGAAGTAATAATCACCTTATGGGCAATGATCCCAATACTCCAAACAAAAAGATGAAATACCCCTTAAGAGCAGTTAAACACCCTTTAACAGCATCATCCAAACATCCCCTAATGATGAGTATGTAAATACTCATCATTTTACACCCATTTAAAACACAAAAATGACCAAAAACACCCAAATATATTGAAGATATCATTGGTTTTGTGTTTTTACATGTTTCAGGTACAAAGGATTGAAAACGGAACGAAAACGAGCATTTTTGGATCAACTCGACAACGATGGTGCATTTGATCAAGAAAAGTCAAAGTCAACCCCAAAAAATTCCATCGTCCCTGGATTTTCAGAACTTACAAGATTGGTCCTTAAATATTAAACTTAATCCAATTCCGACCCTAAACTTTTACCAAACTAAACCCTTTTACCCTAAAACCTTAACCCATCACCACAAAAACCAAAAGCCCAAAATAATAAAAAAAAACAACCCGGCTTATCTTTTATTTTAGCTAAAAACCACCACTGATCCAAGTCAAAACCATTTTCTTCCCTTTCCCACCTTTCCCGCCAACACAAAAACCCAGACCATCTCCCACCATCATTACCTACAACACCTACCATCTCCTCTGTCACACTCCACCCTACTAGTCACATGTATCCCTCCCCCTCTTCACGAGATACCAAGCCACGTTGGCTATCCGTGTGACAAATGGGCGCCAAAACTGAATATATGGTTGAGATCATTTCCAAGATTAATCCAATGGTGGGAATTGCTCCCAAAAAGCATAAGTGAAGATTAACACTCCTTTCTCTCACAGAAGAAACACGAATGAGTGAAGACCCCTTAACTTAGATTTTTGTATAAATAGATAGTCATAGTAGCCTTTTATGGCAGGATTAATTTAGCTTAGAATAGTTAAGGTACTTGTTTTTTTCTCAGTATGTAATTTAATTTCAGTTAATGAAATCTTAATTTTCTTATTTGGTCAACCTTAGTCAACTTTACTATTCAACTGCTTATTTCTGCTTATTCTTTGTTTTCTCAGCTTATTTAATTATTAGTATGCTAGTTAATGTTAGTCAGGGTAGTTAGCTTAGCTTGTATCTCATTTTCCATTAAATGCTTGAAATCAGTCCAATAACTTAAAATAAGCTCATAGCTTATTATGTGCTTGTTCTGATTTAAAGTTTGCTCATTTCATATTAATTAAGTTAGTTAATCATATTAAAATCAGAATCATTGGTTGTTAAGTCATTTCTATTGTTAATCCTAAAAACAGGTTAATTAAAGGGTGTTTGGAATAAGGGCTTATCTGACCTTTACTGTTCATATGCATGATTTTGAGTTTTGATTCAGCATAACTAAGGTGAAATAAGCTCAGTTCAATAGGGATTTAGAGGCTTTAAACATCAATTGTAGGTTATTGCTTAATAGGTTGATTTTGAGGATTCAAATTGCTACAATAAGCTCAGTATAGAGCTGAGCTTATTTGAGCCAATACTTTGGTAGTCTTTGGTTCAGAACATCATTTTAAGTGACAATATACAAGTAGGCAGAGTTTCATTGTGAATTGCATAAGATAAGTGCCAAAAACCATTTCTGCTGTCTCAGAAAGGTTTGTGCGGACACAGCCTTAAGCTGCTGATCTGACTTGATTTGTGGCTTAATTACTTAAGCTTAGGTCCTTATTTTTGGTTTTTAAGCAGTTTAAATAGCAAGCTTTAGGTGCATCATCTGGGATTTGAATTTTAAGATTATTTAATAGCTTATCTTGTGTCTGCAAATAGCCCATTTGACTTATCAAAGTCTGCAACAGTTTTTTGTGTTTCATGTTAGTCTGTGTTTGGCCCTAATTGAATTAGCAATTGGCTATTAAAATTGGGGCTTTTGGTATTTTAGTATAGCTTATAGTCCTAGGTAGATTTTGCCCCCATAAATTCCCATTTCTCAGCTTATTAGATAGCTTATTTAGGATCTGCAAGTAGGCTGTTTGGTTACCCTTTTCTGCACATGTTCACTACTGTTTGAACTGCTTTTTGGCTTATCACTTGAGCTTATCTGGACTTTATAAGTTGTTTCATGCTTCAATAAGTGTGTTTATCCATTGTTGAGCTTTTGGTAAAATTTGGGACTGAAGTGCTTATTTTTAAGTGCTTATTGAAACTGTTTTGCCTCAAAACTGCTTATTAGGGTTAAGTTAAGTTCTGATTTTATTTTTTCTAGCTCTAGAATATCATTTTAGATTTTTATGCAAAAATGTAGATTTTTCCAAAGTCATTTGCTATTTTTAATCATTTAAATAGTTTAGAATAGTTTTTAAATCATAATAATTAATTAAAAAGTCAAAAAAATAAATTTCTTTTTTCTAAAATTTTCTTTTTTAATTTAGAACGTAGAAAAATTAATTTGGTACTCGTAGGGTTAATATTTTTAGATTTCACGTTTTAATCGAACGTTTTCCGTTTTTAAATTCGTAATCGTTACGTTTTGTTGATGCATGCTTTGTAGACTTGTACTCCATGTTATTTAAGTTTCCCATAGCCTATTTATGCTTCCCGTAGTTTTAGATTTAATCAAAATCCAAAATCTCACCATTTTCATATTTCAAACACGATTCACAAACCCGATCTCACAAATTCCATTCATCCTTCATCGGGGATAACGAACCGGGTTACACATACTTCACTTGTGTTTCTTAGGGAAAATATGACTTTGATTTCAACGAATCAAATTTTGGCGCCGCTGCCGGGGAAGGCTGTAGCGAATTTTAAAATCTCGTTTGTCGATTCGTGTTTTATAAACCAATCTTTGTGAAGGTTTATAGTATTTTTGTGAATATTTTCTCTAAAAAAAAAAAAAAAAAAAAAAAAAAAAAAAAAAAAAAAAAACTTTCTCTAAAGTGTTTTCAAAAAATACAAAAAAATAATAATATATCCTCACTTTATTGAAAGTGTTGTAAACCATTCCAAATATCCAACAAAACAAATCGCGAGTTAATTGTTTTCGGATTATCTTGAAATTACAACCTAATCAAGTGGTTTAAGGATGGTTTGACATTAAATTGACAAACCGAAAGAGGCGGGTTTTTAATCAGCTTTCGAGCGGACCTTTGCTTCTCCACCACTCTGCGAGTAGTTTTGAGAGAAACGAATTTCGATTGACGAATCGATCCCAAAAATATTGTGATTAATTTTTCTTTAATATAAAAAACCCAAAAAGATTTTCTTTTCAAAATTTATTTTTCCCTTTTTTCTTTTTCCCATTATGTTTGTTAAAATATTGTTTAATAAAAATTCAAAAATATTCTTCTCATTCCTCTTAAATGTTTAATTCTTATCTTCTTACCCTCTCATTGTTTAATTCTCCGCAATGATCGGTTTTCCATCATATAATCCCCATGATCCTCGGACCATGGAGGATTTCTACCGTCCGAAACTGGTCGGTAGAGGAGGACCGATCACTCCTACATCAGTTTCGGGAACCGATTTTGAACTGAAAAGTAATATGGTTCAGCTGATCCGGCAAAATTGCCAATTCTACGGATTTCGAGATGAAGATGCAAACGAGCAACTAAAAAAGTTCATATTTATCACTCAATCCATGAAACAGAAAGGAGTTTCTTAAGATAACATTCGTTTGAATCTTTTTCCATTCTCTTTATCCCACCACGCTGAATCTTGGTTTTATACTCTTAGAACCCACTCAATTCATACTTGGGAAGAGATGTTCGTCAAGTTTCTTTCAAAATACTTTCCACATTCTAAAACGGTGCAGTTTCAGAAAGACATTCTGAATTTCCAGCAATTGCCCATTGAGTCAGTATTTAAAGCTTGGGAACGATTCAAATCTTTGTTACGGAAATGTCCTAATCACAAAATTTTGCTTCTTGATCAAATCCTAACCTTTTATAGTGGCATAACTCCGATTGATCAAGACAAAATCATGTTGGCCGCTGGAGGCAATCTCATGCGAAAGACTCCTCAAGAAGCTTATGATTTAATCGAGAATATGACACAAAATCACTATCAGCGGGATGCTGGAGCCCTTTATGACTCCACCACTATTTTGAGTGATTATTATTCCAATTACATTCCCGCTAAGATTGCACAGATTGGGGTCCTTGGCAATCACAAAAGTTATATAAATCAAGATTGCCAACAAGGACCAAGTCATCCTTACACTATCCACTATTCGTACTCAGATGAAAGTGATGAGGATGACCCTTTTGATGAAGAGAAATCAAATGAGGACCATTCAGATACCTTTTTAATGGGGGACAAGGAAGTCGAAATCAAACCTCTTAAGGAAATTGACGGCCTTGTTCCAATCCCAAGGGTATCCGAGGAACCTCTCGATCTTCCTGATTCTACTTCTCAAACATTTGATATGACCATCACAAATCCTTTTACTCTAAATTCAGACAATCAAAGTTTTGGTATTCATAACCAGGATGAGAGTGATAAGGATGAACCTTTAGTAGAAGAAGACGATCAGAAATTAATTCCTCCATTG
Organism: Artemisia tridentata subsp. tridentata; assembly: GCA_021014915.2. NCBI lineage: Eukaryota > Viridiplantae > Streptophyta > Magnoliopsida > Asterales > Asteraceae > Artemisia > Artemisia tridentata. The sequence continues at coordinate 408,323,997 of CP139507.1, forward strand.
AGTGGCAATCCCACTCCCTCTTTTGATTCTGTTATCGCGTCTCTCACCTCCTTCGAGGATTGTGATCTTCTCTTAAAAGAGACCGACGCTTTTCTTGCTCTTGATGATTCAATTTCACCAGAAATTGATGATACTTATCTTGATCCGGAGGGAGATATTCTTTTACTTAATGATTTGCTAAGTGATGAGTCAGATACGGAGACATTAATGGACGAGGTGCAAACTTCTAGCACACAAAGTACAGCATATGTCCCACCTCCGTATATCCTTCCTGAGCCCAAGCTCAAAGACATACTTCATAAGAGTAATTCTCTTCTTGAGGAGTTCGCTGATGAACTCGCTCACATTTATCCCATCCCACATGGGGATGAAGAGGGAAATTTCAATTTTGAATCAGATCTGAGAGATTTGGAATTTTTGCTAAGTCATGATCCATCAACTAATTATGCCTCTAGTCTGGGGGAGTTCGCTGATGAACTCTCTCACATCGTATCTCCGCCGGAGAATGATTACTCTAAGGACTTGGAGGTAGACGTGGTCTATAATGAGCAATTGCTTGTTAAAGACACAATCCTTAATCTCCCTCCTGTGGTGCTTTTATATCATGATCTTAAGAGCTCAAATGACAAACTTGATAATGATGGAGATTTTCTCCCAATTACTATCTGAATCTTTTCTCCCTTAATCACATGTAATGTGATTTCTCCTCTTCTTCACTCGTTCGGGAGTGAAGACACCATCTTTGACCCCGGCATCGTCGTTTATAATTTCTATTTTAAGCCGGGTGTATCTCATCGGTGTGGAACTTTCTTATTTTCAAATGTTTATCCAAACACATTGAATGAAAGTCCGATGGAGATTGTTTCTTCCACTTGCTTCCCCATGAACAAATGAATTCGGGGTCGAGTCAAGCTAGTGACTCGATTAACAAAAACATTAGCACTACATGGGTGCCAACCCATGTTTCTGACCTCTTCCTATTTTCTAACACTAAGTGTGGGGGGGTTCCTCTACTGTGCTTTGTTTGTGTGTTGTTTGCACTTGTTTACAGGTTTCCCTTAGATCGTGATGATTGATGCGCCTGTTTTCAATCCAGCCGCCCAATATCCGATCTTTTTGCTAACGATTATCTAGGGATATCTTTTCAATCTTTTTTTGTGAAAAATAGAGATTTCTTTTCCACACTTGACTATTAGTATTACCTTTTTACGTTTTAAGTGTCGGCATAATAGCCGGTACTTTGAATATTGAGGGCAATATTCAATTCTAAGTGTGGGGGGGAATTCTCGCGAATTTTGTCACATGTGTACCTTCTAGTGCCCTAGTACCCCCGTTTTGACCGAAATTTTAAAAAATTTTCGTTTTTAAATAAGAAATTGTGTTATGTTTAGTCTTGATTAGGTTAGAACAAAGGGAATCCCGACTCTGCCAAAGTGTTGATCTGGCTGCTTCCTTAACGATTAGACTAAGGTTTTACGATTTGTGCAAATGAAAATGCTAAGCGTAGAATAGTTGGTTTTCTTTAGAGCCTATACAAGTAATCTATGGCTTTTCCTCCCAGTAGCTCCTAATCTGACTTAATTAGTGCTTATTTTCAAACTTTTGAAAACACAAAATCATTTTTTCATACAATTTTGAAAAATACTAGTTCAAAGATTTATTTAAACTTCGGAACAAGCATATGTCATAGTAATGTAAAAGTTAAGTAATAAATGTATGTGCTAAAAAGGCTACGGTTCAAGATCGGCCCTTGGATCCTTATTTCCGGAAGGCGTTTAGGTCTTGGCTACCCTCTTACACCGGCCCTTGGACCCTTAATTCTGAAAGGTGTTAAGGTCTTGGAACTTTCCGATGTAACGGCCCTTGGATCCTTTATTCCAGGAAGGTGTAAGGTCTTGGTTCCCGTGAAACTCCGATAGTTTATGTTGCACAAGTTAAAAAAAAAAAAAAAAAAAAAAAAAAAAAAATGATGAAAAAAAAAGTTATGTAAAAGTTCAAGTGTAAGGGGAATGCAACGCCCCTATGATGTATTATTTTGGATGGTAGGGCAAGAGTTTATGAAAAAAAAGAAAAAAAAATACAAAAAAATGAGAAAAAGAAAAATAGAAAAAACATACGGACTACCATCCCATTTCATTTTATGTTTGTCTTATGTTTTTGTTATTTTGTTTTTAGCTTAAGTCGAGTCTAGTCTTGGCTTAGCAACGCCATATTGTACATGTAATTAATCAAGATCTTTAACTCGCCACCAGTAAAATATCCCTTATCCAACAAAACCGTGTTTATCATATCCCTACACCTCACGTTATAACCCATTTAAAAGCCCTCTTTGATAGTTTATCTTAGGTGCTTACGCCTAGTGGAGGAGGTTTTCGATCCTTTCCCAAGCCTATGGTAATCTATTTGCTATGACAGGTAGTGAGAGATATTATCCGTTTTCATTTATGAGATTTATTTTGATGACACCTGAGAGATGTGAGTATCTAAACACTACTTGTGAGGTGCTAGTATGTAATCTCCATGCTTATTATGATTAAAGTGGAACGACTGTTTGTTGTAATTACTTTTATATTAGCATTAAATGACCCCTAACTTGTATTTTGATTAGAATAAAAGCGCATTTGCTTGAGGACAAGCAAATCTCAAGTGTAAGGGTATTTGATGAAGCGAAAAGTGTACCGCTTTTAGGGGGTCATTTAAGCCCTAAATCGTATTTATTTGATCAAATATTGCCCTAAATCGTTCCTTTTGTCATTTTAGGTACTTTGGAGAAGAAATCTGGAAAAGGAAGCATTTTGGACGTTTTTGGAGCATAAAAGTGAAGAAAACGACAAAGTCTCAAAATTATGCTGGAAAGTACCTTTGACGGCGTCAGGGATTGCCCTTGACGGCGTCATGGCTTGGCAAAAAAGGTGGATACTGAAAATTACTCATGATAAGCCAGAGAATTTTACAATGGAAAGTCTGACGGCGTCACCCTTTGAAGTGATCAAGGCCATCACGGTTTAACTTAAAGAGGGACGGCGTCAAGCCATATTCTGACGGCGTCAAGCTTTGATAAGCCAGAGCGGATTTTGGAGGTCTAAAGAGGGACGGCGTCAAGAAGGCCATCCGGGAACCCTAGATACGGCGAGGTGACGGCGTCAAGTCCTATAACGTGACGCCGTCAGCCCTTAAACTCTATATATAGTTTTGCAATTTTTTGTCATTGGTGTGCAACTTTGTGAGGAGAAACCCTAAAGACGAATTTCTGCCATTTTTAAGGGTTTTCATACCCTTGGATCTCCCATGTTTAATTGAAGATAAGTAATTGTTTAATCAATCAATATGTCTATGTGTTGTTTGATTATATATTGTTCTTGTCTTTTAATTAACATGCTAGGCTAGATTTATCTTGTATTTGCTTAGATCTAATGAAATCTAGCTATTGATTATTGGTTATTAGTGTGTTCTTAATTGTATTGGATGATTGTTTATCGATGTTAGGCTTAAGAAAACTGGCTAACTTCCTATTCGGTAACTTGCTTGAACGTCTTAAGAAACATGAACCAATCCGTACTAAGGTTTTTATGGTTGTATTTATTGCATGAGCGAATTCTAGTGATCCCATGTTAGGAGCTTCCTAGCCGGCTCGACATAGGAGTGAAGTAGGAGCTTGTAGAGTTGGGGAAGTACGTACGCCACCCCACGATTGGTATTAAGGAATACACCCGTCATCCACGCAATTAATACACACTAATCAACCGGTAAAAGATTGTTAGGGAGTAAGGAAATCTAAGTAAACACATTTCTCTCCACATAAGTTTCACAACTCTTTTCATTTTCAGTTATTTTATTTTATTTGCATTCGTAGTAATTTGGGTTAGTTGACTAGCAACTAATTCCGCCCACTCCTTCAAACCCGAGATTTTACTTGCTTTCATAAAAAAAATATAAAAATACAAAAAGAATCTTCCCTCGCCCTTAGACCTACTAAAGTAGTTTTTCATACCTAACGAACACTATTCCCTGTGGAGAACGATCAATCCCCCGTACTTACCACTACACTATACTACATCGGTCAGGTACACTGCCTGGTGGGGTTGTAAGCCTCTTGAGATCCCTCGAGAGGTAAAACCTGTTGTAAGGTTGCAAAACCACGCATCAAGTTTTTGGCGCCGCTGCCGGGGAATAGTTATTGTTTAGGTTGAATTTTTATTTTATTAGGTCTACTCACTAGATTCCTTTCTAGTGAGATTTTTATTTTTCTAGGTTTTATTTAGTCTATCTTTTTTTCTTCGTTTCTTTGTTCGTAACCATTACCATCCGACATCATGGAAGGTAGTAATATCCTTGATCCCAACAACCCACCACCACAACAACACCCACCTCCTAGAGCCCGTACCTTAGGAGACTACTCTCGTCCTAGCCACCATGGCTATCGAAACACCATTGAGCTCACTCAAGGAGCCAATGTCACACCCTTGCGATCCGACACCATCCGGTTGGTGCAAAGCGGATGCGCATTCCATGGACTTCGTTCTGAAGATCCTAATCAACATCTCAAGGACTTTCTCAAAATCGTTGATTCCATAGACCTTGATGTTGCCACTCGAGAGACGACCCGACTGCGTCTCTTTCAATTCTCTCTGCGGGACCAAGCTAGTCAATGGCTAGAACGTCTACCCGCAGGATCCATCACCTCTTGGGATGATCTCACCACTCGCTTCCTTGCTCAGTTTTTCCCACCGGGAAGAACTACCAAGCTAAGGAATGATATCTTGATGTTCCAACAACGTCAAGGCGAAACCCTCTACGAGGCATGGACTCGATTCAAGGACTTACTCCAAAAAGTCCCTCACCATGGCATAGAACTTTGGCTCTAAGTCCAAATCTTCTATGACCATATCAATCTCTCCACGAGGCAAACCATTGACCAATCGGCCGGTGGTAAGCTACGTGATCTAAGTGCGGAAGAATCATGGGCTCTCCTAGAAGATCTTGCTCTTTATGACAACGAAAGTTGGAGTGATCCCCGTGATTTGAATAAAACGGTCAAGGCAATATCTTTGCCTTCAAACAATTCAAGCAGTTCCGACCGTAGGATCATAGAACTTGAAGACCAAGTCAAGTTTCTTATGAAATCCTATGAGGCTCCTAAACCTTCAAGCCAAGTGAACAAAATCACTTCTTCATGTGAATTATGTAGTGGTCCCCACGACACTCGTGATTGCATGGAACTCCCCGAACAAGCTTTTGCGGACTACGCATCCTCGCGTACCGACGAAGCGGGAGACAAGTGGTACACTTTCAAACCCGAGCAAAACCCCTACGGTGATACATACAACCCCTCATGGAAAAATCACCCAAACCTTAGGTGGAAACAAAACCAAAACACACAACAAACCAATTCTTCCAACCCACCTAATCGTTTTCAATCAAGCGGTTCCAACTCGAACCGTACTTTCAATAACAATCTTTCCAACAATTATGGTAGTACCAATAACTTTGAAGGATTGATGTCCCAATTTATGGCATCTCAAGAAGCTCGTTTGGCCAAGTTTGAATCCGAATTCAATCAACAACAAACGGAGATGACCAATAAAATTGACAACTTATTGAAAGCCCTCAATAACCAAGTGCTATCACCTCCACAAAAGGACGCTAGGAACACAAATAGCGGACCCCAAGTAAAAGACCCCTCTTCATCCAAACATGTCCACTTCGTCAACATTGTCACTATCAAACCAATTGATAGAAATGAGGATAATAGTGAACCTGAGGATGAGGTTAAGAAAGTCGAGGTTGATAAAGAAGTTAGGAAAAGTGAGATTGAAGAAGTAGATGATGATGAGGACTACTTCAATAGGCTACCCACTAAGGAAGAGCGCACATATCATACAGACTTATTCGATGACCCCGAGGCACCATACTTCCTAGGTAGACCAATTATAAAAATAGGCGATCTTTCTAATCTCAACATACCATGCAACATCAGACATTTGCATGTGTGGAAAGCTTACATCGACCTTAGATCGCCCATAAACATCATGACTAGAGCCCACTACAACTTGATAATGAAAAAGCAACTTGGGTATAGGATGTTCCCTGAGAAGGGTTGGATGAGTAACTTCACGGGAAGAGTTAAGGGATTACCGGTTTATGTAGGAAACTTCACCTATGCCACCAACTTTGTAATTGTAGAAGATATCCGCCCAATAGTCAATGCATCCTTAACTCAAGTAGTTTTTGGAAAACCATTTGTTGAGGTCTCTAGAATGACTTATGAACCGTCCTTAGGATAGTTAGATTTAAGGATGAGACCGATGAGGTAAACTACCAAATGCCATATAAGATAGAGCAATTCCAACACTTGTCAAATGTTGAGAAGGAGCTTAAGCAAGCGGTCTACTATAGGAATGATGAGGATAGAAATAAAGGAGTAGACTATGTTATGGAAAGGATATCCGATTTCTACAAGGATTGTTTGAAATTAGGACCGGAATATAAAACCGGAAATGAGAATGGCCTAGGAACCGTGACCGATGATGGAGTCACGTAATGTACGGAGACTTTGACTCTAGCTACAAGACTCGTTAATAAAGAAAAGCGCTTCTTGGGAGGCAACCCAAGCTTTATTTGCTTTGTGTGTTTATTTATTTGTTTGTTTGATTTTATTTGTTTCCGTATGTGTGTTTAATTTTTATTTTTATTGATTCATGGTCAAAAGTAAATTGTGAAAATGCTTTATCTTGTTTTTAACTTCGTCTTAACTACATATAAAGGTATTTTGCAAAAGTTAAGTGTAAGGGGAATCCAAATCAGTTTATAAGAACAAATGAACATGAATCATAATAATAATAAATTAACATACATATTAGTATTTGTTTGAGTCAAATGCTTGTATCAAGTCATAATGATGTTTTGCAGGATTTCCAGGAAGTAAGGTAGAGGTTTTTCCAGAAATTTTCCGGAAACTTAACATGAGAATTCTGTCAGATCATTTCTGACGGCGTCAGGAGTTACAACCTGACGGCGTCAGGTTTTAATTTTCTGAAATTTTTGAAAGTTTTGTTTTCATAAAAAAGTTTTTATTAAATCTCTAACTTATAATCTCCAGGAATCTACAAAATAATCATTCCACAAGCATTATATCCTTATATATAGAATTTATCCCGCCGATGTTATGCAAGTTTTCGTGTTTGTTTTCTCAGGTTTAACAGGTTATTTTGGACAAGGAGATGTATGTGGAATCAAGCTTTTGGCGATGCTTTAGTTTTGGAGCTTCTACATTCTCTTGGAAGAAGATCTAACCATGTGGCCACATTATCCACCGAGCGAATCAGGGGAGTATTTGATTTCATTCTTTTACCTTTTTACTTTTACATCTTGTTATTTGAACATTGGGGACAATGTTCATCTTAAGTGTAAGGGGGGGTAAAATACGATAATTTAGAGAATACAATTGCACTTGATTTTTGTTTGTTTAATGGTAGATGTGTAATAAAACTGAGATAAATACCTGTTAGGGCAATTTTAGTGCCAAATTTAAATTTTTTTACAACATATAGGAGTGAAACTTTGATCTTAATGAGCGTCTCACGGATAGGAGTTATATGACTAGCACAAAAACCGTACCACTAAAAAAAAAATTCCACCCCCAAATATGTGAGGTTCGCCCCTAGAATTGGTAGGAAAAGCATTTATGCTATGATGTGTGTACCGGTAGCACTTAGATTCTAGAACTTGCGTTAGGACCATTCCGAGGCCACAAGTGAGACTACATTCGTGTAGTTAGATTTACTACATGATAAGAGGCATTAGGATTAACCCATTGTTTTACACCTGTGTTTTTGTTATAATTACATTGGCTACATTGGTCAAGTAATTCTCCCACACCCTTTGCGTTGTACTCATTTTTAGTACACGATACCCCTAGTACACCCCTCAGAGCCTATCTTTTCGTTTTGACCTTTAAGCATTTTACTTAAAGGAAGAATTTGTTACACCCCACTTAAATGTACACCCAAATCGCCTTAGCCCACCTTGTATGCACTCATTTTTAGTGCATTATTGTGACAACATTTGTTTAAACCCAAGTTAATTATCTAATTGATTACATGGTTGCTAAGTCGAGTCATATCCTTGTACATATTGTTTTGGGACGATTGGGACTCATGGGTAAAGTACTAGTGTAATGGAGTAATGGGGAAGAACATCATTTATTACCCCCATATGTGCTAAATATTTTAAAAGTACTCCAAGTGTTTCGATTATCTTAATTCGAGTCATTAGAATAGTTATTTGTAAAGTTATGTAAAAGTTCAAGTGTAAGGGGAATGCAACGCCCCTATGATGTATTATTTTGGATGGTAGGGCAAGAGTGTATGAAAAAAATTAAAAAAAAAATAAAAAAAAAATAATAAAAAATTCAAGAAAAAAAAATTCAAGAAAAAAAAATGAGAAAAAGAAAAATAGAAAAAACATACGGACTACCATCCCGTTTCATTTTATGTTTGTCTTATGTTTTTGTTATTTTGTTTTTAGCTTAAGTCGAGTCTAGTCTTGGCTTAGCAACGCCATATTGTACATGTAATTAATCAAGATCTTTAACTCGCCACCAGTAAAATATCCCTTATCCAACAAAACCGTGTTTATCATATCCCTACACCTCACGTTATAACCCATTTAAAAGCCCTCTTTGATAGTTTATCTTAGGTGCTTACGCCTAGTGGAGGAGGTTTTCGATCCTTTCCCAAGCCTATGGTAATCTATTTGCTATGACAGGTAGTGAGAGATATTATCCGTTTTCATTTATGAGATTTATTTTGATGACACCTGAGAGATGTGAGTATCTAAACACTACTTGTGAGGTGCTAGTATGTAATCTCCGTGCTTATTATGATTAAAGTGGAATGACTGTTTGTTGTAATTACTTTTATATTAGCATTAAATGACCCCTAACTTGTATTTTAATTAGAATAAAAGCGCATTTGCTTGAGGACAAGCAAATCTCAAGTGTAAGGGTATTTGATGAAGCGAAAAGTGTACCGCTTTTAGGGGGTCATTTAAGCCCTAAATCGTATTTATTTGATCAAATATTGCCCTAAATCGTTCCTTTTGTCATTTTAGGTACTTTGGAGAAGAAATCTGGAAAAGGAAGCATTTTGGACGTTTTTGGAGCATAAAAGTGAAGAAAACGACAAAGTCTCAAAATTATGCTGGAAAGTACCTTTGACGGCGTCAGGGATTGCCCTTGACGGCGTCATGGCTTGGCAAAAAAGGTGGATATGAAAATTACTCATGATAAGCCAGAGAATTTTACAATGGAAAGTCTGACGGCGTCACCCTTTGAAGTGATCAAGGCCATCACGGTTTAACTTAAACAGGGGACGGCGTCAAGCCATATTCTGACGGCGTCAAGCTTTGATAAGCCAGAGCGGATTTTGGAGGTCTAAAGAGGGACGGCGTCAAGAAGGCCATCCGGGAACCCTAGATACGGCGAGGTGACGGCGTCAAGTCCTATAACGTGACGCCGTCAGCCCTTAAACTCTATATATAGTTTTGCAATTTTTTGTCATTGGTGTGCAACTTTGTGAGGAGAAACCCTAAAGACGAATTTCTGCCATTTTTAAGGGTTTTCATACCCTTGGATCTCCCATGTTTAATTGAAGATAAGTAATTGTTTAATCAATCAATATGTCTATGTGTTGTTTGATTATATATTGTTCTTGTCTTTTAATTAACATGCTAGGCTAGATTTATCTTGTGTTTGCTTAGATCTAATGAAATCTAGCTATTGATTATTGGTTATTAGTGTGTTATTAATTGTATTGGATGATTGTTTATCGATGTTAGGCTTAAGAAAACTGGCTAACTTCCTATTCGGTAACTTGCTTGAACGTCTTAAGAAACATGAACCAATCCGTACTAAGGTTTTTATGGTTGTATTTATTGCATGAGCGAATTCTAGTGATCCCATGTTAGGAGCTTCCTAGCCGGCTCGACATAGGAGTGAAGTAGGAGCTTGTAGAGTTGGGGAAGTACGTACGCCACCCCACGATTGGTATTAAGGAATACACCCGTCATCCACGCAATTAATACACACTAATCAACCGGTAAAAGATTGTTAGGGAGTAAGGAAATCTAAGTAAACACATTTCTCTCCACATAAGTTTCACAACTCTTTTCATTTTCAGTTATTTTATTTTATTTGCATTCGTAGTAATTTGGGTTAGTTGACTAGCAACTAATTCCGCCCACTCCTTCAAACCCGAGATTTTACTTGCTTTCATAAAAAAAATATAAAAATACAAAAAGAATATTCCCTCACCCTTAGACCTACTAAAGTAGTTTTTCATACCTAACGAACACTATTCCCTGTGGAGAACGATCAATCCCCCGTACTTACCACTACACTATACTACATCGGTCAGGTACACTGCCTGGTGGGGTTGTAAGCCTCTTGAGATCCCTCGAGAGGTAAAACCTGTTGTAAGGTTGCAAAACCACGCATCAGTTATCTATTTTGTTCTAGTTTAAATTTCTCGCATTGAATAAAAAGTCGAAATGGGGTATACTTGGTTCCTTTCATTACTTCATATGATCGGATTGCTAGGGACTAGCAATAGCTTAGTGTGGGGGATTGATGAGTATGTAAATACTCATCATTTTACACCCATTTAAGACACAAAAATGACCAAAAACACCCAAATATATTGCAGATATCCTTGGTTTTGTGTTTTTACATGTTTCAGGTACAAAGGATTGAAAACGGAGCGAAAACGAGCATTTTTGGATCGACTCGACAACGATGGTGCATTTGATCAAGAAAAGTCAAAGTCAACCCCAAAAAATTCCAAAACAACACAATTGGTCCTTGGAATTAATTTTCAATATTGGCAGCCATGGTCCCTGGATTTTCAGAACTTACAAGATTGGTCCTTAAATATTAAACTTAATCCAATTCCTACCCTAACCTTTTACCAAACTAAACCCTTTTACCCTAAAACCTTAACCCATCACCACAAAAACCAAAAGCCCAAAATAATAAAAAAACCAACCCGGCTTATCTTTTATTTTAGCTAAAAACCACCACTGACCCAAGTCAAAACCATTTTCTTCCCTTTCCCACCTTTCCCGCCAACACAAAAACCCAGACCATCTCCCACCATCATTACCTACAACACCTACCATCTCCTCTGTCACACTCCACCCTACTAGTCACATGTATCCCTCCCCCTCTTCACGAGATACCAAGCCACGTTGGCTATCCGTGTGACAAATGGGCGCCAAAACTGAATATATGGTTGAGATCATTTCCAAGATTAATCCAATGGTGGGAATTGCTCCCAAAAAGCATAAGTGAAGATTAACACTCGTTTCTCTCACAGAAGAAACACGAATGAGTGAAGACCCCTTAGCTTAGATTTTTGTATAAATAGGTAGTCATAGTAGCCTTTTATGGCAGGATTAATTTAGCTTAGAATAGTTAAGGTACTTACTTTTTTCTCAGTATGTAATTTAATTTCAGTTAATGAAATCTTAATTTTCTTATTTGGTCAACCTTAGTCAACTTTACTATTCAACTGCTTATTTCTGGTTATTCTTTGTTTTCTCTGCTTATTTAATCATTAGTATGCTAGTTAATGTTAGTCAGGGTAGTTAGCTTAGCTTGTATCTCATTTTCCATTAAATGCTTGAAATCAGTCCAATAACTTAAAATAAGCTCATAACTTATTAGGTGCTTGTTCTGATTTAAAGTTTGCTTATTTCATGTTAATTAAGTTAGTTAATCATATTAAAATCAGAATCATTGGTTGTTAAGTCATTTCTATTGTTAATCCTAAAAACAGGTTAATTAAAGGGTGTTTGGAATAAGGGCTTATCTGACCTTTACTGTTCATATGCATGATTTGAGTTTTGATTCAGCATAACTAAGGTGAAATAAGCTCAGTTCAATAGGGATTTAGAGGCTTTAAAAATCAATTGTAGGTTATTGCTTAATAGGTTGATTTTGAGGATTCAAATTGCTACAATAAGCTCAGTATAGAGCTGAGCTTATTTGAGCCAATACTTTGGTAGTCTTTGGTTCAGAACATCATTTTAAGTGACAATATACAAGTAGGCAGAGTTTCATTGTGAATTGCATAAGATAAGTGCCAAAAACCATTTCTGCTGTCTTAGAAAGGTTTGTGCAGACACAAGCCTTAAGCTGCTGATCTGACTTGATTTGTGGCTTAATTACTTAAGCTTAGGTCCTTATTTTTGGTTTTTAAGTAGTTTAAATAGCAAGCTTTAGGTGCATCATCTGGGATTTGAATTTTGAGATTATTTAATAGCTTATCTTGTGTCTGCAAATAGCCCATTTGACTGATCAAAGTCTGCAACAGTTTTTTGTGTTTCATGTTAGTCTGTGTTTGGCCCTAATTGAACTAGCAATTGGCTATTAAAATTGGGGCTTTTGGTATTTTAGTATAGCTTATAGTCCTAGGTAGATTTTTCCTCCATAAATTCCCATTTCTCAGCTTATTAGATAGCTTATTTAGGATCTGCAAGTAGGCTGTTTGGTTACCCTTTTCTGCACATGTTCACTACTGTTTGAACTGCTTTTTGGCTTATCACTTGAGCTTATCTAGACTTTATAAGTTTTTTCATGCTTCAATAAGTGTGTTTATCCATTGTTGAGCTTTTGGTAAAATTTGGGACTGAAGTGCTTATTTTTAAGTGCTTATTGAAACTGTTTTGCCTCAAAATTGCTTATTAGGGTTAAGTTAAATTCTGATTTTATTTTTCCTAGCTCTAGAATATCATTTTAGATTTTTCTGCAAAAATTTAGATTTTTCCAAAGTCATTTGCTATTTTTAATCATTTAAATAGTTTAGAATAGTTTTTAAATCATAATAATTAATTAAAAAGTCAAAAAAATAAATTTCTTTTTTCTAAAATTTTCTTTTGTAATTTAGAACGTAGAAAAATTAATTTGGTACTCATAGGGTTAATATTTTTAGATTTCACGTTTTAATCGAACGTTTTCCGTTTTTAAATTCGTAATCGTTACGTTTTGTTGATGCATGCTTTGTAGACTTGTACTCCATGTTATTTAAGTTTCCCATAGCCTATTTATGCTTCCCGTAGTTTTAGATTTAATCAAAATCCAAAATCTCTCCTTTTTCATATTTCAAACACGATTCACAAACCCGATCTCACAAATTCCATTCATCCTTCATCGGGGATAACGAACCGGGTTACACATACTTCACTTGTGTTTCTTAGGGAAAATATGACTTGATTTCAACGAATCACCTAACAACAGCAAAACACCCCTTGACATCAGCATCCAAACACTTACAGCAGCCAAACACCCTGTAACAAAATCATCCAAACACCCTCTAATAGCAACAAATCACCCTTGGACAGCATCAACCAAACACCTCCTTGCAACAACCAAAACACCCTTTGACAACAGCGACCAAACACCCCCTTACATCAGCCATCCAACAACTTTGACAGCAGCAAACGTCCCCTTACAGCAACATCCAAACACTCCTGACATCAACAGCAAAACACCCCTTAACAGCAGCATCCAAACACCCCATGATAGCAGGCAAGCACCCCTTGACATCAGCATCCAAACACTTACAGCAGCCAAACACCCTGTAACAGAATCATCCAAACACCCTCTAATAGCAACAAATCACCCTTGGACAGCATCAACTAAACACCTCCTTACAGCAACCAAAACACCCTTTGACAACAGCGACCAAACACCCCCTTACATCAGCCATCCAACAACTTTGACAGAAGCAAACGTCCCCTTACAGCAACATCCAAACACTCCTGACATCAACCAAAGCACTTCTTTACAGCAGCATCGAATCACCCCTAACTCATAATCCAAATTCACAAACCGGAATGTATCTTTCACCTGAACCGTGATCATATATGTTTTCTTGATTAGAAGCATTTACATGCGATTGTGGAAGGTAGTCGTGACAACGGGTAACTCTAACCTACCATCTTATTCAACACACCAAAAGACGCATCAACCATTTTCTATCTTAAAAAACCATTGATCAAAGAAGGTTATGTAACGACATTTGGAGAGATGTTTTTACTCTCCATTCTTTGTAAAGCAGAGTCGACGCCATATAAATAGCCTGACTTGCAGCGTCAATCAAACAATGCAGTATAAGTTACACAATTTGGAACCAAGTCAGAAGCTAAAAGTCTATTAAACATCATCTCAACTTCATTAAGCTTGTCATTTTTAAATAAACCATCCATCAAAGTGGTGTATACAACCACATCAAACGGAAGTCCATGTACTACCATTTGAGTTTGTAAGCCAAGAGCAACGGCTGCATTCTTTTTCTTAAAGGAAAAATTCTAAAAACAAAGACTATGTTACATGATTAGGGTCTACACCGACTCTTTTCATTTCCTCGAAAAGTACTCCCGCATCATCAATTCTCCCATGCTTTAAAAAAACGTATATAACCAAACTATAAGTAACTGCATAAGGCGATATTCTCATACAAAATAAGTCCTTCCTCGAGCTCTTGCTGGTTCAAGTAACCACTCATAAGCGTTTTATTTAAACCTAAACAAACAATCAAGAACAACAGACAATAGAAACCAATAATACATTGGATATAACAGATTTATAGAACATTAGATGGAAATTAAACTACACTAATTATCAGCAAAGCTCATAATATAGAATGTTTCTATGATAGTATATTGCAAAGTTATAACCTCTTGAAATGAGTAATATAAAGCAATAATCATCTCACCCTCTTGATTGCTCCAGAGTGCAGCAGCAGAGCTTTTGAGTGGAGTGGACAATCATTATTTAGTTGTGCATCACAAACATAGGCTAAATCAATAAGCACGACTTAAAAATCTGAATACAAACATCACTGATAATCAGTAAGCTGCCTTAAAAGGGAGTACAACGATTAATATTAATGAAAAGGTAACACATCGGCACATCGTTTACAGCTTACTAAATGGCCAGATGTTTCAGAACTACGTTTAACATGTAAACTTCAAAATACATCTTAATACAAATTACTTATGGATGTAAGCATGCACGCATCTTTTAGTTCGAACCTAATTTAATCATTCTAAGAAGTTAAGTTCCTTATTGCTGCTATAAGAAAGGCGCAAATCAATAATCAAATGAAAGCACAAATCAATAATCAAAAGATAGAAAAATAAAATTACCAGGACCACAATCAAAGACAATTAAAGCTAACACCATGAAATTAATAAAAAACAATACCTGATTAAGCAATCCGTTATCGTATACCAACATCGTTTATTCAAAACAGCAGTGAATCACCCCTCCTACGGCCAACCTTAAGTCCCATCAACCAACCAAAAACACCATTCATCGAACCCTGACCAATGAAAATAAACTAAAATTTAAGAAACTACATAAGCATAACTTTCGTTTAGATAAAGTAATAATTTTGAACACTTAAATCAGAATACATAAGCATACCTTTGATTAAAACAAAAATAACTTTGAAGACTTAATTATAATGCTGTATTAGTTGAATCAAATTACACAAACCTGGATCAAGTTACCCCGCTAAGAGACCGTCAGTCTCAGCTGCAACAGTAACCCGAGTCAGGTTACCCCGCTAAAGTACCGGTGACACCAACATATTTGGCTGCAACCGTAACCCAGATCAAGTTACTACGCCAAGAGACCGACAGTGTTGGCTATGTATCTATTTACGATTTGAAGTAAGAGTATTAGAGATTTAAGCCGGATCCGTTAATCACTGCGAATGTGCCGTTTCTTTGGATAGAGATTGGTCTGGTAAAGGCGGTGATAAAGCGGTTTCCTATATTGCGTTGATAAGGCAGTGATAAGATGGGCCTGGACATGGCAAACGGACTGGGCCAAAAACGTGACGCAAATCTGACGTCACCGGTAAGGGGCGCAAATTTGACGCTGTATAGTATATATAGTAATTTTCGGTTTATTTGGTTATTACCCGAACCATGAACACCCTCAATTCAGCTAAGATTTTGGGCCTTAATGCTTTTTACCGATAAAAAATAAAACGTTTATGAGAAAAGTTCATTTAAGGACAAAATTTTTGTTGCATACTGAGAGACAAATCTCCATCATCCATCTAATTTGAACTAATGGTGGGGATTAACCTAAGATTTAATATGGAAACCTAAGTCCATGTATTTTTTTCCTTTTTCTTTGTCTTTTTGACTTTTTTATTTATTCACTTTCTTTTTTAATATTTATAAATTCATTTTTTTTCACTTTATTGCGTTTTCATACGTTTTCGTCCGTTTTCGTCCGTTTTCATACGTTTCCGTCCGTTTTTGTCCGTTTTCATACGTTTTCAGACGTTTTTATCCGTTTTCATATGTTTTTGTCCGTTTTTAGATGTTTTTGTCCGTTTTCATACGTTTTAGTCCAATTTTATCCATTTTTGTCCGTTTTCAGACGTTTTCGTCCATTTTCGGCAGTTTTTATACGTTTTCAGACGATTTTGTCCGTTCTCATACGTTTTCGTCTGTTTTTTTACGTTTTCGTCTGTTTTTTTATGATTTTGTCTGTTTGCAGACGTTTTCGTCCATTTTTTTCCGTTTTCATACGTTTTGTCCGTTTTATATATATTTTTTTTCGTTTTCAGACGTTTTTGTCCGTTTTCAGCAGTTTTTATATGTTTTTCATACGTTTCATCCGTTTCCCGACGTGTTTTTACGCTTTCATACGTATTTGTTTGTTTTCTTATATTTTCGTCCATTTTCTTATGTTCTCATCCGTTTTCATACATTTCTGAATATCACAATTGATATTCTAAATATCACAAGTGATTTTTTGTGATATTCAAAATATCACTTGTGATATTAAGAATATCAATTTTGATAGTCAGAAACGAATGAAAACGAACGAAAACGTATGAAAACGAACGAAAACGTATGAATGCGGACGAAAACGTAAGAAAACGAAAAAAACGTGAATTAAAAAAACGTGAAAATCACTTGTGATATTCAGAATATCACTTGTAATATTCTGAATATCACAAGTGATTTTCATGTTACAAAACATTAGTTGAAAATCACTTGTGATATTCAGGATATCACTTGTGATATTCTGAGTATCATCAATTATGATATTCTGAGTATCATCACTTGTGATATTCTGAGTATCACAGAATATCACTTGTGATATTCAGAAACGCGAATTAAAAAAAAGTGAAAATCACTTGTGATATTCTGAGTATCATCAATTGTGATATTCCGAGTATCATCACTTGTGATATTTTGAGTATCACGGAATATCACTTGTGATATTCAGAAACGTATGAAAACGTCTGAAAATGGCTTAAAACATTTAAAAACGGAAGAATATGTAGGAAAACGGACGAAAATGTAAATAAAAAAACGTAAGAAAACGGACGAATATTCAGTAACGTGAATTAAAAAAACGTGAAAATCACTTGTGATATTCTGAGTATCATCAATTGTGATATTCTGAGTATCATCACTTATGATATTCTGAGTATCATCACTTGTGATATTCTAAGTATCACAAAATATCACTTGTGATATTCAGAGACGTATGAAAACGTCTGAAAATGGCTGAAAACATTTAAAAACGGACGAAAACATATGAAAATGGACAAAAACATAAGAAAACGGACGAATATGTACGAAAACGGATGAAAACGTCTGAAAACAGAAAAAAATGTATAAAAACGGACGAAAACGTATGGAAACGGACAAAAACGTAAGAAAATGGACGAAAACATATGAAAACGAACAAAAACAGATGAAAACGTATGAAAACGGACAAAAACGTATAAAAACGGATAAAAACGGACAAAAACGTATAAAATCGGATGAAAACGTATGAAAACGGACAAAAACGTAAGAAAACGGACGAAAACGTATGAAAACGGACGAAAACAGATGAAAACGTATAAAAACGGACAAAAACGTATAAAACTGATGAAAATGGACGAAAACGTATGAAAATGGACGAATATGTAGGAAAACGGACGAAAACGTCTGAAAACGGACAAAGATGAATAAAAACGGACGAAAACGTATGAAAACGGACAAAAGATGATGAAAACGGACAAAAATGTATAAAAACGGACGAAAACGTATAAAAAAGGAACAAAAACGTATAAAAACGGACGAAAACGTATAAAAACCGACGAAAACGTATAAAAACTGACGAAAAATAAAATGGACGAATATGTACGAAAACGGACGAAAACGTATGAAAACGGACGAATATGTATGAAAACGTACAAAAAAGAAAAAAAAAAAAACGTAAAAAGAAAAGAAAAAAAAACATTTAAAAAAAAGTGTGAATTAAAAAAAGACAAAAAAAAAAGATTAAAAAAAAAGTTAATTAAAAATAATAAACAAAAAAATAAATAAATAAATAAAATAAATAAATAAATAAGAAATACGAAAAGACTAAGTAAAGAGAAAAGTTCATTTAAGGACTAAATTTTTGTTGCATACTGAGGGACAAATCTCCACCATCTATCTAATTTGAACTAATGGTGGGGATTAACCAAAGATTTAATATGGAAACCTAAGTCCATTTTTTTTTTCCTTTTCTTTATCTTTTTGTCTTTTTCATTTATTGATTTTTTTTTTAATTCACATTTTTTTTAATCAAGTTGTTTTTTTTTTTTTTTTTTTTTTTTTTAAATATATATTCATGTTTTTTTTCACTTTATTACGTTTTCATACGTTTTCGACCGTTTTCTTACATTTTCGTTCGCTTTCGTTCGTTTTTGTCCGTTTTTATCCGTTTTCGTCCGTTTTTTGTAAGTTTTCGTCCGTTTTCAGATGTTTGTCTGTTTTCATATGTTTTAGTCTGTTTTTATCCATTTTTGTTCGTTTTCGTCCGTTTTCGGGAGTTTTTATACGTGTTCAGACGTTTTTGTCCGTTTTCATACATTTTCGTCTGTTTTTTACGTTTTCATCTGTTTTTAGACGTTTTCGTCCTTTTTTACGTTTTCGTCCATTTTTTATACGTTTTCGTCCGTTTTCATACGTTTTCTGACGTTTTCGTCCGTTTTCAGCAGTTTTAACACTTTTTCATACGTTTTCGTCCATTTTTCATACGTTTCGTCCGTTTTCAGACGTGTTTTTACGTTTTCATACTTATTTGTTTGTTTTCTTATGTTTTCGTCCGTTTTCATATATTTCTGAATATCACAATTGATATTCTTAATATCACAAGTGATTTTCTGTGATATTCAAAATATCACTTGTGATATTAAGAATATCAATTGTGATATTGGTATGTGTTTAATCACATACCTTTACTTGACCAAAACCGGACCCAAATAGACCAAAAACTAACCAATTATGCCAAATATCTCGTGTTTTTGTGTTTATGATTTTGCAGGGATGGATGTTGTAAATTTGGACAAAAATCAAAGAAAACCGGAAAAAAAAGAGCACGAGATTTGGAAAAGTGTCGAAAGCCGAAGCCGGGGAAGCAAATGATCAAAGAATGAGCTCAAAATGTCATAAAGACCCTTGGAGATTTAAAGGATTGCAAATTTAGTCCTTGGGAGTAAACTTTAAAGAAATGGCAGAAGTGGTCCTTGAAAATTCAGAAGTTACATTTTTAATCCCTTCATTTTACCTCAAAATACAATCCTAAACATACAAACCACTCAAAACAAATAATAAACCCAACCCATTAAACCCCACCAACCCATACATACCACACAACCCAAGCCCAGCCCATCTTATTTCTATAACCGGTCAACTACAATAACCATCGGTCAAACACAATAAA
The DNA here is from genome assembly GCA_021014915.2 of Artemisia tridentata subsp. tridentata. Classification (NCBI taxonomy): domain Eukaryota; kingdom Viridiplantae; phylum Streptophyta; class Magnoliopsida; order Asterales; family Asteraceae; genus Artemisia; species Artemisia tridentata. Next base: position 408,343,792 of record CP139507.1, read on the forward strand.
TAATAAAAAAAACTTTACCCGCCTTTTATTACTGTACAACTCTCACCCCCAATTTACCCAGCTATAAACCCTAATTTACCTGTACACCAAATTACCCCAATTCCCCAAATAATTACCCAATGATTGGACCTTCTAGAAGACTGAGCACATGGCAGGGAATGTCAGATGCATCTCAGGATTGCCAGCGTGGACAAAAGAAGCAATCCCATTGGCTGTGCCACATCACATAACCAATCAAAGGCTGAAAATGATGGGATTTAATCCAAGGGCTGATATTGAGTATTCTTGAAGCTTCCTCTGGCTATAAAAGCCCTCCTCCACACACATCAAAGGGTGTTAGAGAATTTAGGGGTCCATTAGTTAGTATAGTATATTAGGGTTGAGGTTACTTTACTGCTTATTTAGTGTAATTTTAGTTTTAATATCATTTTTAAGCCTTGTATTCTGAATCCTGTTAATGCAATTTAAGTTTTCTATTTTCATTTACTTGGTCAACAATAGTCAAAGTGCTTATTCAGCTTATTTCTGAGTTTAGTTGGTTTCAGTTTATTGATTATTGCTTATTGTAGTGATACTTTGATATTTGTTTGCTAGCTGATAGCTTAGTTTCATCATTTCTTGTTTTGCATATTTATTCAATCAAAAATATAAAAATAGAGCATAAGTAGTTTAGCTTAATATAGTCCTTAATTTCTGAGCATTTTAGCATAAATTTAGTTAATATAGCTTAAATATCATATGCGAAGCAGTAGTTTAGTTGAAATCAGCTCTAGTTTCAAAATATCAAAAACAGTTTCATTTTAAAAAAGGTGTTTGGAATAGGGGTCAAATAGGGTCAAAATGGTTAAGCACTGTTTATGTACCACTTTTGAAACTTGATTCTTGCTTAATTTAGTTAATATCAGCTGTTGATAAGCTCCTTTGATCTATTTTAGTAGCATTTGAGGTTTTGAGTGGTTAAGTTAAGTTACAGGTTAGATACTGAGTGAATGAGCTTCTCATAAGCTCAGGCTCATTAGGTGCTTAATTCTGGATAAAATCAGTTATTCAAGTTGGTTGTTTAGAGTTGGTATCATTTCATTTAGGATTGAGTTGATTTTGTGAAATCCCATATCAGTAGCTTTCCCATTTGCAGCCCCACTGATCTAGTTTGCTAGGATAGTATTAGGTGCTTATTAGTTCAAGAAATGATTTGAATCTTGTTCCCTAGGTAGCTTGTAGTTTAAATTTCATCTTCCTTATGTTTTAGATTAGAAGCTTTCAGCTTATTGGCATTCCATCTTAGCTTAAAAACTGCATCAGTAGTATAGTATCTGTATAGAACAGTTTTCATTTGCAGTCTGCATCATGATCTTGATTGTTATTTCTTGTGCTATCTTGTAATTTTGAATGTTCAAGTCTCATGTTCCCAGATTGTTAGGATATTAGATTAGTCTGTTTCATGATTGTATCAGCTTATTGGAACTTTTTCTCTTGAGCTCAAAAGCCATCTGGACTGCCCTGCACTCAGCCTGCATCTAACCTAGTAAGCCTCTTTCTCAGCTTCACAATAAGCTCACATTAAGCTAATAGGGTCTGTAACTTGGTATTCTAGTTATATGGTAGCTTATCTCCTTATATTTTAGCTTTTTAGCTTCTAACTTACTGTTTCCTAGCTTATAGATCAGCTTGAATCACCCCCTTGGACTGTTTGCTGTAACAGTGTGCTTTGTGCTTATTTTTTTTAGCTTTTTGAGTTTAATTGCTGTTTTGCATTGCTTATTCAGTTAGTAGTATTAGTTGAGGTTAGCTTTTAACTCTTGGTAGCTTATTTGGTTTTACTTAAAACTTATTTGAGCTCAATTGTTCATGAGCTGTTAAGCAAATTGTGGCTTAAACCACCTTGTTAGCCATCTGTTAGGAAACTTTGCTTTTTCTAGCTTATCTGTTGAATTTTAAAAAAAGTTGTTTTGTTAATATTTTTTTTAGCAAAAAGCTAAGTCCAGGGTTCGAACCCTGGACCTCAGCTCAACCACAGACCCACCACACAACACACAGACCATTGGCACCCTTGGGATTTTTGTGTTATACCTTTCTTACTTATTCCTTTTACACCTTGTTTCCCATTTTAGCTTATTGAAACAGTTTTGCTTATAACAACTTTTCTACCATGGCTTTTTCCTTCATTTAATTTTTCTTTAATCTCTGATCACATTAGATAGTTCTTATAAAAATTTCGGATTTTTCCTCTAAGGTTTAGTATTTTTAATCATTTAATGTCTTAAATTTAGTTTTTAAATCATAGAAAATTAAATATTAATTAGAAAAATATAATTCTTTTTCTCAAAATTTTCTTTTCTCATTTAGAATATAGGAAAATTAATTTGATGCCCGTAGGATTAGTATTTCATTATTTTTACGTTTAGGTTCGGGATTCCCGGTTAATACACGTTTTTAGGATTCCTTTTACGTTTATTAATTCGTTTGCCTTAGAATATAATTTTCCCTTGCGTTATTTACTTTTTTTACTTATTATTTCATTATCTTTAGTATAAAACCACCAATCATTCACTTTTATTCATCATTCACTTCACGAATCACGTCCCGAGAACTCAATATTCCATTCAATCTTCATCGGTACAACGAACCGGGTTTTGCATATTTCCTTTGCAATTCCTTTTGGGATATAATTTGTTGAATCAGATATTCAGAAATGTATGAAAACGGACAAAAACGTATGAAAACGAACGAAAACGTAAGAAAGTGAAAAAGAAAACGCGAATTAAAAAAACGTGAAAATCACTTGTGATATTCAGAATATCACTTGTAATATTCTGAATATCAAAAGTGATTTTCATGTTACAAAACATTAGTTGAAAATCACTTGTGATATTCAGGATATCACTTTTGATATTCAGAGTATCATCAATTGTGATATTCTGAGTATCATCACTTGTGATATTCTGAGTATCACAGAATATCACTTGTGATATTCAGGATATCACTTTTGATATTCAGGATATCACAAACTCAGAATATCACAAGTAATATTCTGAGTATCACATAATATCACTTGTGATATTCAGGATATCACTTTTGATATTCAGAGTATCATCACTTGTGATATTCTGAGTATCACATAATACCACTTGTGATATTCAGAAACGCGAATTAAAAAAACGTGAAAATCACTTGTGATATTCAGAATATCACTTGTGATATTCTAAGCATCATCAATTGTGATATTTCGAGTATCATCACTTGTGATATTCTGAGGATCATGTGATATTCAGGGGTGTATGAAAACGTCTGAAAATGGCTGAAAAGATATAAAAACGGACGAAAACAAATGAAAATGGACGAAAACGTAAGAAAACGGACGAATATGTAGGAAAACGGACGAAAACGTGAATTAAAAAACGTAAGAAAATGGATGAATATGTAGGAAAACGGACGAAAACGTAAGAAAAGGGACGAATATTCAGAAACGTGAATTAAAAAAATGTGAAAATCACTTGAGATATTCAGAATATCACTTGTGATATTCAGAATATCACTTGTGATAATACAGAATATCACTTGTGATATTCTGAGTATCATCAATTGTGATATTCTGAGTATCATCACTTGTGATATCCTGAGTATCACAGAATATCACTTGTGATATTCAGAAACGTATGAAAACGTCTGAAATTGGCTGAAAACATTTAAAAACGGACGAAAACATATAAAAATGGACGAAAATGTAAGAAAACGGACAAATATGTACGAAAACGGACGAAAACATCTGAAAACGGACAAAAATATATAAAAACGGACGAGAAAGTATGAAAACGGACAAAAACGTAAGAAAATGGACGAAAACATATGAAAACAAATAAAAACAGATGAAAACGGACGAAAACGTATAAAAACGGACGAAAACGTATAAAAACAGACAAAAACTTATAAAATCGGACGAAAACGTATGAAAACGGACGAAAACGTAAGAAAACGGACGAAAACGTATGAAAATGGACGAAAACAGATGAAAACGTATAAAAACTGACAAAAACGTATAAAAATGGACGAATATGTAGGAAAACGGACGACAACGTCTGAAAACGGACAAAGATGTATAAAAATTGACGAAAACTTAAGGAAACAGACGAAAACGGACAAAAGCAGATGAAAACGGACGAAAACGTATAAAAACGGACAAAAACATATAAGAACGGACGAAAACGTCTGAAAATGGACGAAAACAGAAGAAAACGTATGAAAACGTATAAAAACGGACGAAAACGTATAAAAACTGACGAAAACGGACGAAAAAGAAAATGGACAAATATGTATGAAAACGGACGAAAACGTATGAAAACGGACGAAAAAGAAAAAAAAACGTAAAAAAAAAATTAAATAAAAAATAAAAAAAATGTGAATTAAAAAAAAAAAAGACAAAAAAAAATTAAAAAACAACGTTAATTAAAAAAAAGACATAAAAAAACGTGAATTAAAAAAAAGACAAAAAATAAAGAAAAAACAATAATAAATAAAAAAGACAAAAAGACAAAGTAAAAGGAAAAAAAGACATGGACTTAGGTTTCCATATTAAATCTTAAGTTAATCCCCATTAGATCAAACTAGATGAATGGTGAGGATTTATCGTTTGGTATGTAAAAAATGTTTAGTCATCAAATAATTTTAAATCTTTTTTTTTAAATGTTAAAAAAAAAGCCCATTATGCCATGTATCAAAATGGGACATAGACCAACCACACTTGGCTTAATCAACCATCCTCGCCGCCAAAGAGAAACTGAGTTCGTATTCACCCTCCAATTATTGGTATTTATCATTATCATCTAGTTTTTTTTTTTTTTTTTTTTTTTTTTCATGATTTTTAATAAAGTTTTAATTTGTTGTTTACAAAAAGTATGTGTTATTATTTCCTAAGGGGTGTTCGGTTTATGTTTCGTAAGCTTATTTTTTCCAGATTTATTTTTTATGATATATTAAGCTCATATAAGTCCCTAAGTTACAAAATAAGCTGGAAAAATGGGCTTATGTAACATAAGCTGAAATCACGTAAGTTCATAAGCCCAAAAATAAGCTTAGACTTATAGAGTGATTTCACATATTTTACTTAGGGGAGTGGGGTTGCTTATTTGAGGTGAAATAAGTTATTATCAGTAAGTTGTTTGGAACTGCTTATTTCGAAGTGGTTATTCTTAAATTGTTTTGAAATGTTAAGTTTACTCTTAAGGTAAAATACCCAATAGGCTGATTATGGGATGTGTTATCCTAACACCCCCTATTAGTCAAATGTACAACTCGTGAAGCATACAGTACAACCGGCCGCTGCATACAATGATTGCATACACCCCTTATAGGAGGTGTCAAGATAAACTGCCCCGCTGATTATTTGTAAGAATTATAATTGTAGTTTTGATTAGATATTTAGCTTTTTCATATAAATGACACATTTGTGTTTGCTGGTAAAAAAAATAGCGGTTTTGACGGGTTATCTCTTTTATTTTGTTACCTCATGTCGATTTATAATCTAGGTCAGCCAGTGGTCGGCCTACTATGTTAACTTCATTGTTACATCATCATGTGTTCTAAATTTAGATTGTTTCTATTTATTTGAAAATGTAACACGTTGATTGAGAATGATATGCCACAAATTAATTGATGCATTTGAGAAGTGAGTTTACAGGAATGTTTAAATTTTTTGCATATCACTAATAATAGTGGTGGTTTTAGCAAAGATTCTCCTTCTAGATATTTTTTGAATTTCATAGATCGATTCAAGTTTTAAAATACAGTATATTTTAAAGATCTTGATTGACGTGGCTCTTGATACCAATTGTGGAAAACTAGAAGGGGGGGGGGGGTTGAATAGTTTTATGTCTTTTTAATTTTATTATGAAAACCTTTGTTTATTTTTAAAACACTTAGATTCAAGTTTGTATGAAAAATAAAACTTGAACCTTATTATTAGTTATATAAGTATTCTTTTAAATTGATTGTAAAAGTTTTGGTTTCTTGAATGGAGTTTCAATTTGATCTATATGTGAAGTCAACTTCTAATTATTACTAACAGTTATATATGCCTATATGTTATAAAAGTAATGACGATATAAATAAAGATGTAAGTAAGAGATGGAAAGATCTAACCGAGACACGAGGGATTTATAGTGGTTCGGCTACAAGGACACCTTCCTTGCCCTACTCCACTCCCCGAGCACCAAGCTCGAGAGTTTTCTTCACAACTTCAATAAGCTCCCTTATGGCGGAGAAAACCGTACACAACTTTGGCTTACACGGGTTTAACGACACAAAGCTAAATGTCGAGTTCTAATCGTAGCTAGAACTAATCTCACAACTTCACAACACAACTTCTACACAACTTAATCACGACTTCTTCACGATGGCTTCACGACTGCTTCACGACATCTTCACGACTTCAACACGACCGCTACACAACCTCTATGCTAAGGCTTCACGACTTCAACACTATGTCTTCACGACTAAGACTTCACGACTTCAACATGAACGCTACACAACCTCTATGCTACGGCTTCACGACTTCAACACTAGGACTTCACGACTAGGACTTCATTGCTTCAACACGACCGCTACACAGCTTCTATGCTATGGCTTCACGACTTCAACACAAGAACTTCACGACTAGGACTTCACAACTTTAACACGACCGCTTCACAGCTTCTATGCTACGGCTTCACGACTTCAACACAAGGACTTCATGTCTTCTAAGCTACGGCTTCACAACTTCTACACCACGGGTTCACGACTTCTACACAACGGCTTCACGACTTCTATACTTTGACCTCACAACTTCTATACCACAACTACTTATACAACATCTTCACTACTTACACACAACACTAATCTACAACACACACCTTACATACAAATGAATGAATGATTTACAAACTTTGTTAAACACACAACTGAAGCAACAAGATGATACTAAGTTGTAATACTTCTAATCTTGATTGATAGAAGTATTCTTCTTTTGCACTTGGATGGTGGAAGCTTGGATCACTTGGAAACCAATGCTTAAGATTACATGATCAAAGGTTTTTTTAAGATATGAAATGAGATCTACAACAGAAAGTTTTAGTGAAAAAGGGTGAGTAAAAATCCAGGGGAAGGCTGGTATTTATAGGAGAAAAATCTGGACAGCTGGAGCCTACTGGAGCGGGGGCGATCCCCTTAAATAGGGGGCGGTCCCCTTAATTATTAAAGGGGCCACCTAGTAAAATTAAGGGGGCCGCCCCTACTGAACGTTGGCCAATTTTGTCCTTTTGTGGGGAAGGTTTTTCTGGAACATTTTAACTGATTTTGGTTAAAAATTTGAATTCATATTTTTATAAAAGATTAAACATTTTTATTTAATACCAAAAATGTTTTTCAAAAATATATAAAATGTTTTTGATATTTTATAAAAAATCTAGTTATTAAGAAAATGTTCCTTTGATCATATAATGCATTAAGCACTTGTTTATTCATACCTTAAGTGATTAAGTTGTAGAAGTGAATATTTACAACTAAATACTTGTTTATTTGATAAGTTTATGTTTTAATGAGTTTACATTTTGTGATCATCAAAACATAGAGATATGAATAAATATTGATAATGTTTTTAGGCATTATTTATATCAACAAACATTTCAATCAACCACAAATCAGGTTGATGAACCTTGTCTTGGCTATTACCTCGATGCACGAATGAGGTCACAAGCATCTTGTACAAAAGCCTCGCCATTGGTGAATGAATTTCCGTCACCTTTGGTCTTGAACTAATCAGATCTCCAATCTCATTCCAAATCTTATTACCAACATGCTTTGGTGGTTCCCTTTCCAACTCACCAAAATGAACAACAAACTCTTCGTGAGCAAGATCATTGTCATCATACAAACCAAGTAATTTCCCAAACTCCGGCAAAGTCAACACATGGTTATCCCCACACAAGCGGAACCAAACACATTTTTCTTCCAAAATATCACTCAACTTTACCTCTTGATTGAAATAAATGGTGGAAAAGAACTCCAAACACCATTCTTTGTAGATTTGCTTTTCATTGATCCTCAAAGCGAGCTCGAAACTAAAATCTTCAAAAACATTTCCATCTTCATACTCCGTACTAAGGTCCATCAACTTCTCAAGATTCTCATAGATCCCATACTTCTTAATCAAACCCCAATTAACCAACTTTGGTACCGCAATTTCCTTCCTTTGTAATTTAGCTAGACGGCTATTGAAACAAGCTTTAGCCTCCTTGCTTTGCTTTCCCCATTTCAAGTGTTCACTAGTAATCGGCATGAGACTAGCTTCTTTCATTGCTCGACCTTGTTTTGCGTACAAAGCAATTAACGGATTTTCTTCCTCTTGAGTAGTTTGTCTTACACATTTCTACAAAAACAAAACAAAACAAGTACACAAGAAATATTGGAGCTAAAGGTTAAACTTGTAAGATAAATAACAAAGCAAAATAATTTTTTTTTTTTTTTTTTTTTTTTATATTTTTTACAGAATTTCCAAACCGCCGCGGCTCAAGTTTCAGCTGGCGGTTCAGAAATATTTTTGGGGACAGAAGGCCTGAGCCGCCACGACTCAGATCTCAGCCGGCGGTTCAGGTTGGTCTGATGGTTCTCAAACCAGCGGCTGGCATAGCCAGCCGCGTTTCGCTGCACGTCAACATCACAAACGGGTTTTCTAGCTCATCCCCACTTCTTAACAAGTTACTACATTTCTCCTCTAGGCTTATTAGTGCTTATTCTAAATGTTTTAAACTCCCATATCCTCTCAACTTCTAAACCTCAAAAATCCTTGAATCAAATCAAAATCAAACAAAGAAGTGGTCCATATAATTAATCAAATAGCATATAAACAATCAAATAGCATATAAACACTAATCATTAACCATATACCACAAGAAATCCAATCAATCTTGATTCTAATTCCAAAAAAAATTCGACCTACATGAACCCTAAATTTCAAAACCTCAAATTCTCATTCAATACTCAACAAATTCATCTAATTTCACTTGCAATCAAACCTATTATCAAATCCTTAGTAACCCCATCAAAGAAATTCAATCAATTCGAACTATATAAAAGTTGCCCAATTCAAAACCCTAGAAATCAAATTCAAATTAAGAACAAATTAAAGCAATTAGATGGTGTTACTTACCCTTTTTGATGCCATTGAATCTTTAGAAACTTAATGTACGAATTAAACTTCAATCTCCCAAACAATTGGAATGATGTTGAGAGTGTTGGTGTTTGTGGTGTTTTTTTCTTTTCTTTCTTGTTTGGAAAAATGAAGACTCAAACCGTGGGTCAGTACTTCAACCGGAGGTTGGTAAAATATTTAGCACAAACCCGACTTAAACAAAATCGTGTCTTAATTTCTCGACATTTCCAAATAATTTTGAATGATTACCACAACTCATAAACACTTAAAACATTTCCAATGAACTTAAACTAAACCAACTAAACAACAACAAAATAAAAAACACTATAACTCAAACTTAAAATACTTCATATTATTAAAAGCTTATAAAGCTTATAAAGCTAAAACACACTGAAAATAACATAGAAATGCAAAACATAACGAGATAATCAAAAATAATCAAAATGCAAACAATCATAATAAGGCTCATCAAAGACAAAATGAGCGGAAGCTTAGCGATAAGCTTCTTTATTCCTCAAAACGCTTTCTTCAATTAAAATAGTTCCCGAAACGTAGAATATCTTCCGAATTGAACTTTCCCGAAAGTATCCTATCGGTTTCCCTTGTCTTAAACGCACGAGTGAAACGACGTCCACTTGGGCTAGTGATCTCAATCTTAGTATGCCAAACCTCGTCTCCCTCAACTTTTTGATACTTACTATAACCATCGGATGTCCACTCAATATTCTTGAGTTGGATTGGCAAAGAACCAAGAAATTCAACCATCTTTTTATACACAATTATGTTTTTGAAATGATTGAAATAGTTTTCCATAGCCAAGGCACGTTTCATATCATCCTTAATATGTTCAAACGACGGTGCGGTTATTCCATATTTCGGGTTTCCTTCACTATCATGGCCAATTTCAAACATATCCAACCAATCTTCCTCGTCCGATTCCTCATCCGCTAGAACCTTGTTCCTTTTCTTAGCATGATAAATTCTTCTAGTAACTCCATCATCAATTTCCATCGTTCCTTTACCATTATCAATTACGGCTCCACGTGTACTCAAAAATGGACGACCAACCAAAATAGGCAACTCCTTATCAATAGGCACATGTAAGATCAAGAAGTCACACAAGTAGGTTTGGAAACCTATTTGTAGCCTTACGTTCTTAACTTTTCCATAAGCTTTAGCCATGGTATTGTCCGCCATCAACAAAACATCATTAGAAGGACAAGCTCTTCCTAACTCCAAAAGCTTATAAAGTTTATATGGCATGATACTCACACTTGCCCCGGTATCGGCCAAGGCGTTTAGTGCGGTGGTTCCATTAACTTTGAGTGGGATAAGATAGTTTCCCGGATCCTCCTTTTTCTTAGGCAAACCTTTTTCCATAACTTTTTCTTCTTCCTCTTCCTCGATCACACTTTTCTTGTCAAGTTTCATATTTTCAACCGAAATTTCATCAAGTAGTTTCCTATAATGAGAATAGTGCTCCAAAACATGGAGTATGGGTTTCTCATTAAGTAATTCCTTGAATTTTGTGGTGATTTCTTCCACACATTTGGCTTCATCAATTGTTTCTTTGGGTGGTGTTTCTTTTGGTGAGGGTGTTGGGTTGGAAGACTTTTCTCCCTTGAGTAGTGTAGTAGGATGTGGTAGTGAGGATGGTGAAGGTATAAGACCTTTGAATGGTGAGAATTTTTGTTTTAGACGAGAAGCTTTTCCCATCTTGGCTATTTTCATGCTCCTTAAAGTACCACCTTCATTTTCACAAGCCTCTTCCATTTGCTCAATCAACCAATCAACATCCTTATCATCTTGCAATTCCCCAATCTTAAGTTGCATCTCTCCTAAACTAAAATCAATAGTACACTTAGTTGCTACCAAAAAATTCCTTCCAAACACAACGGAAGGGTCCGTAGTGTATTCGTATTCATCAACAATCAAATCCATAGTAAAAGTGTAACCATGGATGTCAATTTTAACATCCCTTGCTATCCTTCTATTGTACTTGTCCACTTCATACTTGCCATCTCCAAACTTCTCATAAAATGCATACGTCACATAACTTTCACTTTGTCCAATATTGCACTCCGCATCCCAAGCTCCAAAACCTTCGATTCCACAAGGCGTAGAATACCTCATACTTGGCTCATCATATTCCCTTAACTTAGCTCGAGTGAAAGTAATCACCCGTGGCTTTTCCGGTTCACATTCCATAAGTTCAACATCTTTTCCTTTAGCTTGCAATTCCATTTTCTCCACATCAACCATTTTCTCCATTCTTGCCAAAACATCTCCAACATCCATCAATTCCGTTTCCAAATTGTCAAAATAAGCAGAAACTTCACTAGGCGAATCCATAACTAAAAATAAACTAAAACATTCATAAACAACAAATCCAAAACAAACGTTAGGGGTTAGTTTTTATAAAATCTTAAGTTATTCTAATAAGAAAACATAAATAAACATCTAAAATGATTTAAAGAAATTAAATAAACAAGTTACTTAACAAATAAAAAGGAAATAAACAAAATAAAATAATTTTTTTTTCGAACAGCAACCGGCGGTTCAACACCAAACCGGCGGTTTGGTTGGGTTTTGTTTCACAGAAGGTAACCAACCGGTCCGGCTCAAACCTGAACCGGCTGGTTTGGTTTTTTGAGTTTCACAGAAAGTTTCAACCGCCGCGGTTAAGGATTGAACCAGCGGTTGGGCCTTTTGGTTCTTCACAGAAGCTTGTGAACCGGACCGGTTCATTCCTAGACCGGCGGTTTGCAGATTTTTTTATTTATTTTTTTTTTTTTAGAAAAACTAAATACTTAACTAATAATCGTGAACTTAAATAAGATGAAACGAGCAATCTAGACAAGAAATTATCAATCCGAACATTTAACAAATCATCAATCAAATAAAATCAAACAATCACAAGAACAAAAAAAAATGAAATTAACTCTAAAATTCATGCAAAAACAAGAACAAATTCTATGCTACTATTTTCAACTAAACTAATCTAAGCCAAACTAATCTAGTCTCCGGCAACGGCGCCAAAAACTTGATGGGTCTTGAATCGGTTCTATATATTATATCCTAAGTTTCACTTAAATTTTAAATTTATAAACACCTTTTTACCGATTATTAAGACAACGCATATGAGCAAGTATACTCGTCCGTGTGTAATATGGTTTGTGGTAAATAGGGATCGTCCCACGAGACTACGTAGTTTAAGCTTAGCAATTTCTGTAGCATAAGAAATAGTACTAAAGATTGTCACACTCTAAAGCACCGTTAATAAACAAATAAACAAACAATGATTCCGAATTCAATCAATCAAACGAACAAATACTTGTTTTAGGAATAATAACCAATCGTGATAGAATGTTGAACATGTTTGGATGAAACATATATGTAGAAGGCACATACCAATTTTCACAAGGTTTTCTAGTCAATGGGTAATATCAAGAAAATCCATGTTTTTACTAGTTTCACGGGTGAGTCCTTTCGGCCAATACATCATCCCATTACGCTAGCCTTTTGTGTTATCAAATGTATGAAAAAGATGATTAGTAACATTAGTTCTTACGAGTCCTTTCGACCCAATCTCGTGATTAAATATTCTCGAATTCATTTAAAAACTTGAATACTTAATAGTTGTCAATTATCAAGTACCAATTCATTTGTGCACCAACTTCTTGGAATTAAACAATATTAGAAATCCTTTCGACCTTTAAATCCAACAATGTTAAATCAGCAAGTTTTAGAACACGAATTATATTTAAACAAACTTATGAGAATAATCACTTTTTCTAACCGACTAATAATTCAACATTCACACGAAAGTCTTCATAATTCCTAAACAAGTATCACAAATTACTCCATAACAAGTTTCATCAACAAATGTAACATTTCATTCAACATAAAATTGTTCAACATAATAATTAAATAAAAGAAAGTTACCCAAAGCAAGACAACAATGTGTAAGAAATATAAAGAGTTATAGCACTCCTTAAGGCCTCCAATCGAACAAGGGAATCTTCCACCTCTTCTAGCAAGTATCACCAACACTTTCTTCGTTTCTACTTGGTATCTTCTTGAGAATGACAGAGATTATTAAGCTCTTTCGGGTTGTATAAAATATGATCAAGTCCTTATGGTGTAAGGCTTGATTGTAAGTGTCTTGTATGAAGTGTTGTATATTGTGTTTTTCTATCTTGTTTTGTGGTGAATATGGGTCATATTTATGCTTGAAATCACTCACAAAAACTGCCACAAGCCTTCAATAATCATAAAAGAGAGGAGATGATCAGACTTGAGTCATTATGGTAGTTAAAACCTTGATTTAATGCAACCCTTCATCTCAGACATGTTCTCAACCTGCAGTTCATATTTGAACCTGCGGCTGGGATGACTGCTCAACCTCAGAATGGGCTTTTGAACCTTGGGTTTGAATCACAGCATCAACCTTGGGTTGGGAATTGTTTTGCACATTAATTTCAACCTTGGGTTGGCGTAAAACTCCATCCTTTAATACTCTTTTTTAGCACCAAATCATGACTCCATCTTTCATTAAAAATCTTCACAACCATCTCTTGTACATCGGAAATAATCATAACATGAATTAATATCTTTGACGACAATCTTTTCTTGAATATTCTCTTGATCTTTTGGCTTTTCTTCGTCATTCTTCGATATTTCCTTGTACTTAGACCTTAACACATCTTAGTACCTTTTAAGCGCATAATGCTCATAAACATAACTAAATAATATACCAAAAATATACAAATAACGCTGTTGATATAAATAATGCCTAAACACGTTATTAATATTTTTCGATATCTCTACGTTTTGATAATCATAAAATGTAAAATCATTAATCGGAAAATTATGACGTAATCAAGTATTTAGTTGTAAATATCTATTTCTACAACTCAAATCACTTAAGGTATGAATATACAAGTGCTTAATGCATTATATGATCAAAGGAACATTTTCTTAATAACTAGATTTTTTATAAAACATCAAAAACATTTTATATATTTTTGAAAAACATTTTTGGCATTAAATAAAAATGTTTAATCTTTTATAAAAATATGAATTCAAATTTTTAACCAAAATCAGTTAAAATGTTCCAGAAAAACCTTCCCCACAAAAGGACAAAATTGGCTAACGGCCAGAAGGGGCGGCCCCCTTAATTTTACTAGGCGGCCCCCTTAATTATTAAGGGGACCGCCCCCGCTCCAGTAGACCTCCAGCTGTCCAATTTTTCTCCTATAAATACCAGCCTTCTCCTGGACTTTTACTCACCTTTTGCACACTAAAACTTTCTGTTCTAAATTCATTCTAAACATTGTAAATCCTTTGATCATATTTTCTTAAGCATTGGTTTCTAAGTGATCCAAGCTTCCACCACCAAAAGTGCAAAAGAAGAACTCTACTTCAACTAGTGAAGAAGTGTTATTACTTACCTCATTCAATAGTGTTGTTGTGTAAAGTGTTGTGTAGTTGTGATAAGTAGATCTAAGTGTAATTACGTAGTGGTGTTGTAAATTAGTTGTGAAGTAGTTGTGAATAAGTAGTTGTGAAGTAGTTGTGAAGAAGTAGTCGTGAAGAAGAAGTCGTGAAGAAGTCGTGAAGCCGTTGTGAAGAAGTCGTGAAGAAGTCGTGATTAAGTCGTGTAGAAGTTGTGTATAAGTTGTGAGATTGGTTCTAGCTACGATTAGGACTCGACATCTAGCTTTGTGTCGTTAAGCCGGTGTAAGCTAAAGTTGTGTAAGGTTTCTCCGCTATAAGGGAGTTTGTTGACATAGTGAAGAAAACTCTCGAGTAGGTGACTCGAGGAGTGGAGTAGGGCAAGAAAGGTGTCCTTGTAGCCGAACCACTATAAATCTCAGTGTTGTGGTTTGATCTTTCTATCTCTCTCTCTTGTTTCATTATATTTACCTTACTTGCATTACTTATCTATATTTGTTTATATATGTTCATATTGATCAAGAGTTGAATTCACATAAGATAGAATCGAAGTTTTTAAAAAATAAACAAAAGTTTTCAGAAATTAAAAAGACGTAAAACTATTCAACCCCCCTTCTAGTTTTCCACAATTGGTATCAAGAGCCACGTCAAACAAGATTTTTAAAATTAACTGTATTTTAAAACTTGAAACGATCTATGGAATCTGAAAAATATTTAGAAGGGCAATCTACGCAAAGACCACCACTATTTGAAAGTGATGGATTTTTATATTGGAAAAATCGATTCGAAACTTATGTGAAGTCAAAAGATCTAGATCTTTGGCATGTTATTACTAATGGTGATTTTTTACCTATTCAACATAATCTTGAAACTAAAAAGGATGAAATTGTACCTTTTGAAAAACAAAGTGATGATTTAAAAAGAAAACTTTCTAAAAATAATGAGGCTAAAATGGTTATTTATAATGCGCTACCACGTAAAGAATACGAAAGAATCTTTATGTGCGAAACCGCAAAAGAAATTTGGAACTCTTTACTAATAACTCACCAAGGTAATAGTCAAGTCAAAGATAATAAAATAGATCTTCTTGTTCAACAATATGAACAATTCACGATTCCGGAAGAGGAATCAATTGATAATGCATTTGCTAGGTTTAACACAATCATCACAAGTTTAAAGGCACTTGATGATAGTTTTTCTAGTAAGAATTTTGTCAGGAAATTTCTTAGGGCTCTTCATCCAAAATGGCGGGCTAAAGTTACGGCGATTGAAGAATCAAAGAACTTGTCAACTCTTCAACTTGACGAGTTGATTGGCAACTTGAAAGTCTAAGAAGCAATAATCAAGAAAGACTTCGAGACGGTCAAAGGAAAGAAAGAGCAAAGCAAGTCAATCGCGTTGAAAGCTAGGAAAGCATCAAGTGACGAGGATAGCTCAACCTCCGAAAGTGATGATGAAGAATATGCCATGGCCGTAAGAGACTTCAAGAAGTTTTTCAAAAGACGAGGAAGATTTGTTAGACAACCACATGACGAAAGGAAAACACTCCAAAGAAACAAAGACGGCAAAGGTAGCAAGAGCGAGAGGAAGTGCTTCAAATGCGGTGATCCAAATCATCTCATTGGAAGATGCCCTATGATGTCAAAGGAGCAAAACCAAAAGGCGTTCATTGGAGGAGCATGGAGTGACAGTGAAGAAGACGAGAAAGAAACCACAAAAGAGGAGAAATGTCTTATGGCTAAGACATCAAGTGAGGTACGTTCCGAAACCGAATACTTTAGTGATGAAAATTTATCATTAGATGAAAAAGACCCAGATAACGAATATAATAGGTTATGTATATTAGGTCAAAAAGTAATGACTAAAAATAAATCACTAAAACACATAAATAATCAATTAGAAAAAGAAATACTAGAATTAAAAATTAAACTACATAACTTAGAAAAGGGAAAAGAAATTCTTTAATGTAAAACATGTCAAGAAACTAAAAATGAGAATGAAATACTTAAGGAGGAAATTTGTAGGCTTAACAAATTCGAAAATAGTAGTAATTCTCTTAGGGAAATAATAAGTATTCAAAGAATATCAAGTGATAAAACCGGATTATGATTTAATTCAACTAAGGATTCAAATAGTCAAACTAAAAATGTAAAGTTTGAATTTGAAACTAGTGAGCAAAAACCTTTAGAGTCAAAATCTAAGTATATACTTATGAAAGGTAGAAAAATACCCATAGCTAGTGATGAGGAAGTAAAAACCTTTTATAAACCATCTTTAAAAAATGAAGTAAAATATTCTAAACCAAGGTTAAGGTCAAAAACACCTCCACCTAGAAGACCACCTAGTCCTCACCCTCGGCCTAAAACTCCTCAACCTAAAAGAAATCAAAATATACCAAATCGTCATAATAATAGTTACCCAATGTGGAATTACCCAAATTCACCAAGCTTCAATCCTTGGGGAATACTTCCACCATATATGCATCTGAGTCAATTGCAAACCATGTTTGGGCCAAACAACTATGGACCAATGAGATCATGGGGACCAAGTGGCTAGAGTGCAAACTCATCGGGAATGGCGATATCTCTTTCGTAATTGACTTTTATAAGTTAATATGCTTTGAAGAACTTGAAGACCACATGTTGAAGACCAAAAGGTACGCCGCTCTTTCATGCTCACCATTATATGCGTAGATAAATGAACTATCCAATTGCATGCCCCATTAGTCTTTAATGCCTAGTGTAGTTTGTTCTTGTATGTTAGTTAGTAGATTATTCCTTATACATGTATACATATATATTCCTATACTACTATTTATACATACTATATATAATATATATATATATATATATAAATATATATATATAATATTTATATATATATATATTATATATTATATATATACGCACATAACCTAGATACGTCATTTGTTGATTGTCTAGAACTAAAAGAAATTGTTCGTCCTCGAACCTTTTCTTCCCTCTTTGCATCTTTTGAACTTTAACGTTCAACACGAAAATCTTCCGTGTCCACTGTCACATAACTCATGGTAATGAAGAGAAGTGAGTTAAGTGGATTAACGTAGAAGTAGCACTTTGACCGTCGAGTCAAGAAAACTATGGATGAAACAAACTCCCGTCACCGCCAGCACCTATCTCCGTCATTACCTCATCATTTCTTAACTCCATTCAACATCCCACGTTTTCACACAAAAAAATAAATAAATAAATATATATATTATATATATATATATATATATATATATATATATATATATTATATATATATATATATATATGCACTTTTACCTTCATCCCCTAACACACTTGTCGACTTGACATCTTGATCATTTTATCCAAAATGTTCAAGAAATGTTTTCTTAACAAAATGTTAATAAAATGTCAAGTATTCCTTCCTCGTGCCATTAAAACCCAATATATTTTTGATATATAATAAATCTATATTTATACATAAAATTATTTTGCTATCAGAAACTATAACCAACAAAAATACATTTTTACTAGGCGGCCCCCTTAATGTTTAAGGGGACCGGCTAGTAAACGGGGGCGGTCCCCTTAATAATTAAGGGGACCGGCCTACTGTAGCTCCCAAAAACGTTTTTCTTCCAAAAATCTTTACCAAACACCCCACTTTTAAAACTCACCCATACCTGCTGCTACTGTGAACGAAACTTCACTCAAAAACCATTCTCCAAATCACCATCTCCGACTAATTTCGCAAGGGGCAAACACTTATATCTTGATTAGCAACACATTTTGTAAGTTTTCCAATTCACATTTCATCTAATTCCATTCAATTTTGAGTCTAATCATAATTAGGTCTTTTACTAAACTTTCTTTCAATCCATAATTTGTTAAAATTAAGTCTAGAAATCTTATAACCAAATGCTCCCCATAGGATTAGAATGCTTAATCAACCTAGAAACTAAGCAATTTTGTCAAACTAATCACTCCTTTTCAAAACTAATAACATTGTTGAATTATGCCATAAACACCTCTTAAAGCTAATCACATTGGTTTATTACAACTCACAAATCCTAAAAATATATTTTTCGAATCATAAAAAATGTTTTTGTTAAATATAAGAGAGTGTTTGGATTAGGAGCTAGAATCATCAAAATTCAATCAAAATTAAGTTCATAACTACTTGTCAAGTTTATAAACATGAAATTAGTTGTTTTAAGTCATCAAGATACATAATTCATATGTATATTGAAATTTTACTAGTTATTTTCTTATTTAAAGGAGCGTATGGCACAACATTTTGAAAGAAATTTTTGAGTCAAAATCTAAGTTACTTAACATAAACACTCGTAAGAAATAGCTAGATATACAATCCAATGTTTGTCTAGCCATATTTCAAGGTAGCTTATGACGTATAAAAGAACGTTCGGATATTGTTGATTTCTTGTCATAATATCCCTATAACTATTCTTTAACATCATAAAATACATTTCAAGCGAGATAAAATTAAAACTAAGGAACATTGTAAACTACTTCTTAGGATTTAAGTTTTAGAGTCGAAGTATGTTTACGTTCCACATAAGTAGCATATTTAATATATGCATGTCATTTTTTTTTTTTTTTTTTTGTTGCTATCTTGTATAGGTGAAAATGCCCAAAGTGACAGTTGGCGATGTCTCAAAAACAAAAGCATACATTCCTAAAGTCTCTTCCACTCCGGGCATGGCTCCCTCTGTTGCTTGTTTCTATCGTCCCATTGAGGATAGGAACATTCACGAAGGAAGAATTGTCCATCCATCGTTCTATGAATCCGACTTCATCGAACGAATGTTCACCAACGTTGGTCTTGATTGTCTCTACAAAATAAATGAGCCAATCATTCCCCGGTTTGTCCTCGACTTTTATAGTCAAGTGATGTTACAAACCGATCCCAATGGGTATATCCTCATATCCTTCATGATTCAAAACCAATTCATCACTCTTACTCTTGCTCAATTCGGGCAAATTCTAAGAATCCCCTTCTCCGGTCAAGCCGTCTTCTCTAATGAGTGGGACCTCTCGTCTCTTGAGGAAAATCGACCTCAACAGGGTCCTTACTACTCAGAGATTCCATCTCCTGAAGAGATTCGTCAATATCTTGGACTAGCTCGTGGTACGACTAGTCGAAAGATCAAATCAAAAGATGTTGACATCACTCCAAACCAAGTCCTTCTCAAGGAGCTACGCAGCGACATGAGACGTTGGGAAGAACTCATTCGTGAGAATGCGTTTGGTACCAGTGGTCACCGTGATCATGTCACGGCGAGCATACTCCACATGTTGTATTGTATCATTACTGAAAAGCCGTACAATTTGGCATATCTCTTTGTCTACCGTATCATGTCCGCCAAAAACACTCGTAATGCAAATCTTCCGTATGGCATGTTTCTCA
Source organism: Artemisia tridentata subsp. tridentata (assembly GCA_021014915.2). Classification (NCBI taxonomy): domain Eukaryota; kingdom Viridiplantae; phylum Streptophyta; class Magnoliopsida; order Asterales; family Asteraceae; genus Artemisia; species Artemisia tridentata. The sequence goes on from CP139507.1 coordinate 408,363,845, forward strand.
CCCGTCTCTACAATGATATCATGGAACACTATCCACAGCTTCGGAGTCCACTCTATGAGTCTGTTCTACCGGTCCTCAATCCACTTGTTCGTGTCCGTGCTCGTCGCTCCCGAAGTGACAAAGGAAAATCTCGTAAATCTGTCTCACTTCCACCTCGTGGTTCCACACACATCAAGGAGACGATGATGATGATGATGATGAGGAGGAGGGCACAACACGTGCTAGTACCCCATCACCTAGGACCTTCGTTCAAAATCTTCCGGATCTTGATTATACCGAGTATCAAGTCCCTTCTTTTTCCGAACGAACAGACGAACTGCTATATGAAAGACAAACCGAACTACTCAACACCACACATCAGATGCGTCAAGAAGTACGAGGCGGGTTCAAGTCTATTGGAAAGACACTCGGAAGGAAGAAGAAATAGACTTGTTTGATGAGTGTTTCGTTAGTTATCATCGGTGTTATAATTAGACATTTATATGTTATATTATTATCCTAACATTTGCTTGCTATGACTTCTATTATGTTAGATGATAAACTTATTAGAACTAAGCTACTGGGTTATTTGAAATTATATGACTATGCTTCTAATATGATTTTTTTTCTAGTCTTAAATATGTATATTATTTATTTTAATATGCAATTGATAATATTTAATCATTCTTGATGTACATGATCCAAATGGAACTTGCTGCAAAGACACCTTAAAAATGACCTTTTTCTGGAATTTTTTCAAATTTGGTCGCCTGGGAAATCACCAGATGGGCGGTCCCCTTAATTCCTTAGGCGGTCCCCTTAATTTTTAAGGGGGCCGCCCAACAATTAAGGGGACCGGCCATCTGGACAGTAAAATTTACTGTTTCCTTTTGCATCTTGTGACCACTTTTACCTAGCCCCAGCTAACATTACACTTAATGCACGAACTGGACTTGGAATATTACCACAAAACCTCCACAATTTGCCTAAATCAACCACATTTTCACAATATAAAAACCCTCCTTACAATTACCTTTCACTCCATCAACCATCACCTTCATCAAACACCCATTTCCATCCATAATGCTATCACCAAAATCCTCCATCTCTAAGACTTCAAGGAAACAAAGACTTGTTATCATACCACCAAAACAACCTTTCATTGACCTAACCCAAGATGACATTAAAACCCCATCACCACCACCTCAAAATTCATCCCCAAGTGCACCAAATGCACCATCAAAAACACCATCCACCCATGGAGCTTCATCTTCCTCCATTCCATCCACTTCATCCATAAATGACTATATCCACACTCACCTAACATCATCACCAAGAGCATCATCACCACCATCCACTCAAGAACCTTCATACACCCAACTTGCCATTTCTCTATCACCCATCACACCTCTTGATGCTCACTTTTCACCATCACCAACCCCACCACCATTCTTTCCTATACCTTGGGCAATGCTTGAAGCCCATGGTGATAATTGTCTTTGTTGCGTCCATAACCGGACCTTAATCTTTGGTCTTAGAGATGATATACCCTACATGTTTTCATCTCTTGAACACATGATTGCCAACCCACAACCACCACCTCCTCCACCTCCTTCACCCACTACACCACCACCACCTCCATTTTCACCCAATTAAGCATATGCAATGCTTAAAAATAATTTTTCAAACCCTTCTTGTAAGCAAGCTCCATGGAAGACCATGTACCTCTAAGATGATTATGTAGTTTCATTAGTAATTTTTGTTTGTATGCTTGCATGTTTCATGTTGTAATCTTTTGGTTGTGTACTTATCCACAACACCTTTATTAAATGAATGATCTTATTCTATATGCTTGCTTATTGTTGTTACATATACTTGTGCTTCTAAAATTTATTTTGCAAGCGTTCCATAGCTCGTTTCCTTGGTGCCCCCAAACGAGGGGGAGTACACATCAAGGGGGAGTTTTCGTCCCGACATATTTGATTCTAAAAATTGTCGGCTTAACCTTTTTGATTCTACAAAAAGGGGGAGAAATAGATATAAACTCACTAAATACTTATCTAAAAACTAATTTTTAGATTTAATGAGTTTAGATTTTGTAATCATCAAAAAGGGGGAGATTGTTGATATAAATAATGCCTAAACACGTTATTAATATTTTTCGATATCTCTACGTTTTGATAATCACAAAATGTAAAATCATTAATCGGAAAATTATGACGTAATCAAGTATTTAGTTGTAAATATCTATTTCTACAACTCAAATCACTTAAGGTATGAATAAACAAGTGCTTAATGCATTATATGATCAAAGGAACATTTTTTTAATAACTAGATTTTTTATGAAACATCAAAAACATTTTATATATTTTTGAAAAACATTTTTGGCATTAAATAAAAATGTTTAATCTTTTATAAAAATATGAATTCAAATTTTTAACCAAAATCAGTTAAAATGTTCCAGAAAAACCATCCCCACAAAAGGACAAAATTAGCTAACGGCCAGAAGGGGCGGCCCCCTTAATTTTACTAGGCTATAAGGGACCCCCCTTATTAATAAGGGGACCGCCCCCGCTCCAGTAGACCTCCAGCTGTCCAATTTTTCTCCTATAAATACCAGCCTTCTCCTGGACTTTTACTCACCTTTTGCACACTAAAACTTTCTGTTCTAAATTCATTCTAAACATTGTAAATCCTTTGATCATATTTTCTTAAGCATTGGTTTCTAAGTGATCCAAGCTTCCACCACCAAAAGTGCAAAAGAAGAACTCTACTTCAACTAGTGAAGAAGTGTTATTACTTACCTCATTCAATAGTGTTGTTGTGTAAAGTGTTGTGTAGTTGTGATAAGTAGATCTAAGTGTAATTACGTAGTGGTGTTGTAAATTAGTTGTGAAGTAGTTGTGAATAAGTAGTTGTGAAGTAGTTGTGAAGAAGTAGTCGTAAAGTAGTCGTGAAGAAGTCGTGAAGAATTCGTGAAGCCGTTGTGAAGAAGTCGTGAAGAAGTCGTGATTAAGTCGTGTAGAAGTTGTGTATAAGTTGTGAGATTGGTTCTAGCTACGATTAGGACTCGACATCTAGCTTTTTGTCGTTAAGCCGGTGTAAGCTAAAGTTGTGTAAGGTTTCTCCGCCATAAGGGAGTTTGTTGACATAGTGAAGAAAACTCTCGAGTAGGTGACTCGAGGAGTGGAGTAGGGCAAGGAAGGTGTCCTTGTAGCCGAACCACTATAAATCTCCGTGTTGTGGTTTGATCTTTCTATCTCTCTCTCTTGTTTCATTATATTTACCTTACTTGCATTACTTATCTATATTTGTTTATATATATTCATATTGATCAAGAGTTGAATTCACATAAGATAGAATCGAAGTTTTTAAAAAATAAACAAAAGTTTTCATAAATTAAAAAGACGTAAAACTATTCAACCCCCCTTCTAGTTTTCCACAAACGCGACTCTATCTTAGACAAAATGAGCGTTATCATACTCCTTACCATTTTGTAATTCAATCCAAGATGTAAACAATAATGTGTTTACACCACGTTCTTGTTCACACGTACTATTAACGAATTAAAGTAAATGCTAGTTTAAGAAACACAAAACTAAAACCAAACGCTTTGTTTTTGAAAAATAAAAGTCGAATATCCCTTAAAAGAGGGTGTTCGACCGAGCTTAACAAAAGTGAAGGAAAACACAATTTTAGGGTTTATTGTGTGTGTACAAGCGTTACAAAACAATGACCCCTTGGTTTTGTATTTATAGGATGACAAAACTTGGAGAACAAGTTGGAGTTTGGTTGGGTTTTACCCCTTCCTTTGGCCGATCAAATCTAAAGCCCACAAAGGGTTTCTAGATCTTTCTTGTTATCTAATTTTTGCATCTATAAACTTTTCCTTTTATTAGTTAACGGTCGTTAGTCAATTTCCGTTAATTACTAACGGTCGTTATACGTTTTGTGTTATTTAATAATTAAATACAACATTTTATATTTAATTATTAATCTTTAATTCTCATGCGTAAAGTTTGCAATCCCGAGGTCTCGAATTCGATCATAACATACGACTACTAAAATAATGTCCATAAACTAACATATCCCACTTGGACATATTTTAATAGTGTAATCACATCGGTTAGCGTCTAGCAACACTTCGATGCCTCTAGTACAACTCGAGTAGGTCTCCTGGAAAAACCTTTAATGACTCATTATTATTATTATCCTTTTGTTACTAATACTACATTAAATAAAGATATGGATTAAAGTCATTCTTTATTCAAATATTCTGTTTCTCGCTCTTTATGATTGAGCAAGTCTACCAAATCTTCTGAACACATTCAGAGGAGATCTTGGGCGTGCGCACTCAAACATCTTGTCAACCCTATGAGGGGCCCAGCAGTATTAAACTTCAAAATAAATTTGAAGGAACAAATTCTATCTTGACAACAAGCATAACCTATGAATTTTGCAACAATTCCGAAAACAATCCTTATTACTACCAGTTACGTATAGCGTTAAATTGTTCCACATAATGCACTACATTCATAATAGTTATCTGGTATCTCAATTCTGTAATACAAGAAATTTTAAAACATGCAAAATTACCAAAATGCCCCTGTAACTCTAAAATTCAATTAATAAATGTTTAAAAGCGCCAAATAAATTCTAAACCTCTGGAAATGAGCAACATATGAAGTAATAATATTTTTACTACAACATTTTAATATCTCACAATGTATAAAAATTACTTGTCACATTTATATGGGCCGAATTATAGATATATGATTAATTGTTTTATTGTTAAATTATATTAAATCATTTAATTTAGATAAACATCACAATAATTAGGGAACCATTTCCTAAGCAATCACAATCACATCATATCCCATTAGAACCAAAATTTTAGCCTCCCCATTTTATGTCACACGCTATTCCATTTTTATCCCATCCTATTTTCATTTTCTAATATACCGAATCAATCAAAAATTCACACACACTCACATCGAATCTCTGGAGGTGAACTAGTATTTCTCTGGTGTTCTTACAAGCCTAGAGGATGTGGGAAAAATAGTGCCAAGGTTGTGGGATAGCTTGTTCGATCGTGGAAAATTCTTGTTGTCGCATATCCTAACCGAGAGGTGCAATTGTTCTACGCCTCATCCGATCAGTCCAAGATCCATCTGGTATTTTTGTTACACTCTATATATCGTATATACTCTGTATAAAATAAGTAATACACCCCATGCACAATAAAAACCGATCATTCTAATTATATGTAACGAAACGTGGAATAAAACACAAATCAGATCATACGAATTTTATGGGATTCGAATCTATTTTATTTGAGTCCTTTAATCATCATATAGCTCTGGAAAAATGATTGTCGAAATCGTTGAGGCCTAAATCACCTTTGTTTAATTTATTTTGCGTATCGGATTTAAAGGAAAGAAAGAAAAAAATAAGAAACCCTAATCGAATGAATTAGGGTTAGGTTTTTCTGTGATAGATCTGGTTATTAATGGTGTCTAATGATGTTGTCATGATTGGAAAATGATTTGGTAAATTAAGGTTAGGGTTTTGTTGTGTTTTGCTAATTACCGATCGGATTAAATAAAGTATAGGGTGTGTTTCGTAATTAATGAAACTTATGGGTTATTTTTGTAAGACACTTTGGATCGGGGGTAAAATGTAAAAATTATAAGATGAAGGTATTTTGTGTAAAATTGTAAGATAAAGGTTTAAAAGTAAATCGTATGAAATTTAAATTCCGAATTGTAATTTTTAAAAGTAAAGGACTTGTTTTGTAAATTCTGGAAATTGAGGGTTGGATTCGTAAATATTGATATAAGGGGTATAAAACATAATTTTGGATTAATTGAGGGTAAAATGAGTAAATATGAATATATATGAATCGGATTTATATTTAATAAATTAAAAAGGGTTTGTTTGAAATCAAATTAATTTGAAGGACTTGTTATGTAAATTACTTGGAATTGAGGCTGGTTCGTACTTTTATTAAACTAAATGAGTAACTTGTAATATTTTCTCTGTAGACCCTTATCTAGGCATATTTACATTTAAAACCCTAAATTATGGGAAGTTGTCATAATTAACCCTGGACTTTTATAACTTGTCAAAATAAACCCTACTGTCCATAATACTGATTTACTGATAACTTAACGTACTTTGAAATACTTGAATCTTGCTAAATACGGAAATCTGCTAATTATAGAAATCTGCTAACTCTGGAAAGTTACTATTTCTGGAAAGGTGCCTTGATGAAGCGAAAAGTGTACCGCTTTTAAGGGGTCATTTAAGCCCTAAATCGTATTTATTTGATCAAATATCGCCCTAAATCGTTCCTTTTGTCATTTTAGGTACTTTTGAGGAGAAATCTGGAAAAGGAGGCATTTTGGACGTTTTTGGAGCATAAAAGTGAAGAAAACGACAAAGTCTCAAAAATCGGCTGAAAGTTACCTTTGACGGCGTCACAATTAACCCCAGACGGCGTCATGCTTTGGCAAGAAAAAGTGGACGTGAAATTTACTCATGATAAGCCAGTGAAAATAGCATGTGAATTCTGACGGCGTCACGCTTTAACTTGATCAAGGGCGTCACGGCTTAAATCATAAGGGGACGGCGTCACGTTCAAGGTTCGACGGCGTCAAGCCTTGATAAGCCAGAATGGATTTTTGAAGAGCTAAAGAGGGACGGCGTCAAGAAGGTCATCCGGGAACCCTAGAAGCGGCGAGGTGACGGCGTCACACTCCATAAGGTGACGCCGTCAGATGCAAAAGTCTATATATAGTTTTCTAATTTTTTGTCATAAGAGAGAGCTTAGTGTGTGGAATTTTGGGAGAAAACCCTAGGACGAATTTAGCTTCTTTTTCAAGGCTTTTTGCCTTGAGATCTTCCATGCTACATTGAAGATAAGTTATCAATTAATCATTCAATATGTCTATGTGTTGTTTGATTTTATCTTATTCTTGTCTTTTGATTAACATGTTAGGCTAAATTTATCTTGTGTTTGCTTAGATCTAATGAAACCTAGCTATTGATTATTGGTTATTAGTGTGTTGTTAGTTGTATTGGATGATTGTTTATCTATGTTAGGCTTAAGAAAACTGGCTAACTTCCTATTCGGTAACTTGCTTGAACGTCTTAAGAAACATGAACCAAATGCGTACTAAAGGTTTTTATGGTTGTATTTAATGCACAAGCGAATTCTAGTGATCCCATGTTAGGAGCTTCCTAGCCGGCTCGACATAGGAGTGAAGTAGGAGCTTGTAGAGTTGGGGAAGTAAGTACGCCACCCCACGAATGGTATTAAGGAATACACCCGTCATCCACGCGACTAATACACACTAATTAACCGGTAAAAGATAGTTAGGGAGTAAGGAAATCTAAGTAAACACATTTCTCTACACATAAGTTTCTCACCACATTTTCATTTTTGTTATTTTATTTTATTTGCATCCGTAGTAATATTGGGTTAGTTGACTAGCAACTAATTCCGCCCACTCTTTCAAACCCGAGATTTTACTTGCTTTCATAAAAACTATAAAAACATAAAAAGAATCTTCCTCAACCCTTAGACCTAATTAGAGTAGCCTTTCACACCTAACGAACACTATTCCCTGTGGAGAACGATCAATCCCCCGTACTTACCACTACACTATACTACATCGGTCAGGTACACTGCCTGGTGGGGTTGTAAGCCTCTTGAGATCCCTCGAGAGGTAAAACCTGTTGTAAGGTTACAAAACCACGCATCAAGTTTTTGGCGCCGTTGTCGGGGAATAGTTATTGTTTAGGTTGAATTTTTATTTCTATTAGGTCTACTCACTAGATTCCTTTCTAGTGAGATTTTTATTTTATTTTTCTAGATTTTCTTTAGTCTATCTATTTTCTTCGTGTCTTTGTTCGTAACCATACCATCCGACATCATGGAAGATGGTAATATCCTTAACCCCCACAACCCACCACCACAACAACCACAACCACCTCCTAGAGCCCGTACTTTAGGAGAGTATTCCCGTCCTAGCCACCATGGCTATCGAAACACCATTGAGCTCACTCAAGGAGCCAATATCACACCCTTGCGATCCGACACCATCCGGTTGGTGCAAAGCGGATGCGCATTCAATGGACTTCGTTCTGAAGATCCTAATCAACATCTCAAGGACTTTCTCAAAATCGTTGATTCTATAGACCTTGATGTTGCCACTCGAGAGACGACCCGATTGCGTCTCTTCCAATTCTCTCTGCGGGATCAAGCTAGTCAATGGCTAGAACGTCAACCCGCAGGATCCATCACCTCTTGGGATGATCTCACCACTCGTTTCCTTGCTCAGTTTTTCCCACCGGGAAGAACTACCAAGCTAAGGAATGATATCTTGATGTTCCAACAACGTCAAGGCGAAACTCTCTACGAGGCATGGACTCGATTCAAGGACTTACTCCAAAAAGTCCCTCACCATGGCATAGAACTTTGGCTCCAAGTCCAAATCTTCTATGACCATATCAATCTCTACACAAGGCAAACCATTGACCAAGCGGCCGGTGGCAAGCTACGTGATCTAAGTGCGGAACAATCATGGGCTCTCCTAGAGGATCTTGCTCTTTATGACAACGAAAGTTGGAGTGATCCCCGTGATTTGAATAAAACGGTCAAGGCAATATCTTTGCCTTCGAACAATTCAAGCACTTCTGACCGTAGGATCGTAGAACTTGAAGACCAAGTCAAGTTTCTTATGAAATCTTACGAGGCTCCTAAACCTTCAAGCCAAGTGAACAAAATCACTTCTTCATGTGAATTATGTAGTGGTCCCCACGACACTCGTGATTGCATGGAACTCCCCGAACAAGCTTTTGTGGACTACGCATCCTCGCGTACCGACGGAGCGGGAGACAAGTGGTACACTTTCAAACCCGAGCCAAACCCTTATGGTGATTCATACAACCCCTCATGGAAAAATCACCCGAACCTTAGGTGGAAACAAAACCAAAACGCCCAACAAACAAATTCTTCCAACCCACCTAATCGTTTCCAATCAAGCGGTTCCAACTCGAACCGTACTTTCAACAACAATCCTTCCGGCAATGGTAGTACCAATAACTTTGAAGGATTGATTTCCCAATTTATGGCATCTCAAGAAGCTCGGATAGCTAGATTCGAGACCGAATTCAATCAACAACAAACGGAGATGACCAATAAAATTGACAACTTGTTGAAAGCTCTCCATAACCAAGTGTTATCACCTCCACATAAGGACGCTAGGAACACAAATAGCGGACCCCAAGTAAAAGACCCCTCTTCATCCAAACACGTCCACTTTGTCAACATTGTCACTATTAAACCAATTGATAGGAATGAGGATAATAGTGAACCTAAGGATGAGGATAGGAAAGTCGAGGTTGATAAGGAAGTTAGGACAAGTGTGATTGAAGAAGTAGATGATGATGAGGACTACTTCAATAGGCTACCCACTAAGGAAGAGCGCGCATATCATACAAACTTATTCGATGACCCCGAGACACCATACTTCCTAGGTAGACCCATCATAGAAATAGGCGACCCTTCTAATCTCAACATACCATGCAACATTGGACATCTACATGTGTGGAAAGCTTACATCGACCTTAGATCACCCATAAACATCATGACTAGAGCCCACTACAACTTGATAATGAAGAATCAACTTGGGTATAGGATGTTCCCTGACAAGGGTTGGATGAGTAACTTCACGGGAAGAGTTACGGGATTACCGGTTTATGTAGGAAACTTCACCTATGTCACCGACTTTGTAATTGTAGAAGATATCCGCCCAATAGTCGATGCATCCTTGACTCAAGTGGTTTTTGGAAAACCATTTGTTGAGGTCTCTAGAATGACTTATGAACCTTCCTTAGGGATAGTTAGATTTAAGGATGAGACCGATGAAGTAAGCTACCAAATGCCATATAAGATAGAACAATTCCAACACTTGTCAAATGTTGAGAAGGAGCTCAAGCAAGCGGTCTACTATAGGAATGATGAGGATAGAAGTAAAGGGGTAGACTATGTTATGGAAAGGATATTCGGTTTCTACAAGGATTGTTTGAAATTAGGATCGGAATATAAAACCGGGAAGGAGAATGGCCTAGGAACCGTGACCGATGATGGAATCACGTAATGTACGTGACTTTGAGTCTAGCTACAAGACTCGTTAATAAAGAAAAGCGCTTCTTGGGAGGCAACCCAAGCTTTATTTGCTTTATTTGCTTTGTGTGTTTATTTATTTGTTTGTTTGATTTTATTTTCCGTATGTGTGTTTAATTTTTATTCTTATTGATTCATGTTCAAAACTAAATTGTGAAAATGCTTTATGTTGTTTTTAACTTCGTCTTAACTACATATAAAGGTATTTTGCAAAAGATAAGTGTAAGGGAAATCTAAATCGGTTTATTAGAACACAAATGAACATGAATCATAATAATAATAAATTAACATACATATTAGTGTTTGTTTGAGTCAAATGCTTGTATCGAGTCATAATGATGTTTTGCAGGATTTCCAGGAAGTAAGGTAAAGGTTTTTCCAGAAATTTTCCGGAAACTTAAAATGAAAATTTTTGTCAGGTCATTTCTGACGGCGTCAAGGTTTATAACCTGACGGCGTCAGATTTAATTTTCAGAAATTTTTGAAAGTTTTGTTTTCATAAAAAGTTTTTATTAAATCTCCAACTTATAATCTCCAGGAATCTGCAAAATTATCATTCCACAAGCATTATATCCTTATATATAGATTTATCCCGCCGATGTTATGCAGGTTTTCGTGTTTGTTTTCTCAGGTTTAACAGGTTATTTTGGACAAGGAAATGTTTTGAATCAAGCTTGTGGCGATGCATTAGTCATGGAGCTTCTACATTACTTTGGAGGAAGATTTAACCGTGTAACTTCATTATCCACCGAGCGAATCAGGGGAGTATTTGATTTCATTCTTTTACTTTTTCTTTTACATCTTGTTATTTGAACATTGGGGACAATGTTCATCTTAAGTGTAAGGGGAGGGTAAAAGTACGATTTTAGAGAATACAATTACGCTTGACTTTTGTTTGTTTAATGGTAGATGTGTAATAAAACTGAGAGAAATACTTGTTAGGGTAATTTTAGTGCCAAATTTAAAATTTTTTACAACATATAGGAGTGAAACTTTGATCTTAATGAGCGTCTCATGGATAGGAGTTATATGACTAGCACAAAAACCGTACCACTAAAAAATTTTCCACCCCCAAATATGTGAGGTTCGCCCCTAGAATTGGTAGGAAAAGCATTTATGCTATGATGTGTGTACCGGTAGCACTTAGATTCTAGAACTTGCGTTAGGACCATTCCAAGGCCACAAGTGAGACTACATTCGTGTAGTTAGATTTACTACATGATAAGAGGCATTAGGATAAACCCATTGTTTTACACCTGTGTTTTTGTTATAATTACATTGGCTACATTGGTCAAGTAATTCTCCCACACCCTTTGCGTTGTACTCATTTTTAGTACACGATACCCCTAGTACACCCCTCAGAGCCTATCTTTTCGTTTCGACCTTTAAGCATTTTACTTAAAGGAAGAATTTGTTACACCCCACTTAAATGTACACCCAAATCGCCTTAGCCTACCTTGTATGCACTCATTTTTAGTGCATTATTGTTACAACATTTGTTTAAACCCAAGTTAATTATCTAGTTGATTACATGGTTGCTAAGTCGAGTCATATCCTTGTACATATTGTTTTGGGACGATTGGGACTCATGGGTAAAGTACTAGTGTAATGGAGTAATGGGGAAGAACAACATTATTACCCCCATATGTGCTAAATGTTTTAAAAGTACTCCAAGTTTTTCAATTATCTTAATTCGAGTCATTAGATTAGTATTTGTAAAGTTATGTAAAAGTTCAAGTGTAAGGGGAATGCATCTTCCCTATGATGTATTATTTTGGATGGTAGGGCAAGAGTGTATGCAAAAAAAAAAAAAAAAAAAAAAAAATCAAAATCAAAAAAACAAGAAAAATACAAAAAAAATGAGAAAAAGAAAAATAGAAAAAACATACGGACTACCATCCCGTTTCATTTTATGTTTATTTTTATGTTTTTCTTATTTTTTATTTTGTTATTTTGTTTCTAGCTTAAGATCGAGTCGAGTCTTGGCTTAGCAACATTGTATAGTACATGTAATTGATCAAGATTTTTAACTCGCCACCAGTAAAATATCCTTTATCCAACCAAACCGTGTTTTCCTTTTCCCTACACCTCACGTTATAACCCATGTAAAAGCCCTCTTTGATAGTTTATCTTAGGTGCTTACGCCTAGTGGAGGAGGTTTTCGATCCTTTCCCAAGCCTATGGTAATCTATTTGCTATGACAGGTAGTGAGAGATATTATCCGTTTTCATTTATGAGATTTATTTTGATGACACTTGAGAGATGTGAGTATCTAAACACTACTTGTGAGGTGCTAGTATGTAATCTCCGTGCTTATTATGATTGAAGTGGAACGATTATTTGTTGTAATTACCTTTATGTTTGCATTAAATGACCCCTAACTTGTATTTTGATTAGAATAAAAGCGCATTTGCTTGAGGACAAGCAAATCTCAAGTGTAAGGGTATTTGATGAAGCGAAAAGTGTACCGCTTTTAAGGGGTCATTTAAGCCCTAAATCGTATTTATTTGATCAAATATCGCCCTAAATCGTTCCTTTTGTCATTTTAGGTACTTTTGAGGAGAAATCTGGAAAAGGAGGCATTTTGGACGTTTTTGGAGCATAAAAGTGAAGAAAACGACAAAGTCTCAAAAATCGGCTGAAAGTTACCTTTGACGGCGTCACAATTAACCCCAGACGGCGTCATGCTTTGGCAAGAAAAAGTGGACGTGAAATTTACTCATGATAAGCCAGTGAAAATAGCATGTGAATTCTGACGGCGTCACGCTTTAACTTGATCAAGGGCGTCACGGCTTAAATCATAAGGGGACGGCGTCACGTTCAAGGTTCGACGGCGTCAAGCCTTGATAAGCCAGAATGGATTTTTGAAGAGCTAAAGAGGGACGGCGTCAAGAAGGTCATCCGGGAACCCTAGAAGCGGCGAGGTGACGGCGTCACACTCCATAAGGTGACGCCGTCATATGCAAAAGTCTATATATAGTTTTCTAATTTTTTGTCATAAGAGAGAGCTTAGTGTGTGGAATTTTGGGAGAAAACCCTAGGACGAATTTAGCTTCTTTTTCAAGGCTTTTTGCCTTGAGATCTTCCATGCTACATTGAAGATAAGTTATCAATTAATCATTCAATATGTCTATGTGTTGTTTGATTTTATCTTATTCTTGTCTTTTGATTAACATGTTAGGCTAAATTTATCTTGTGTTTGCTTAGATCTAATGAAACCTAGCTATTGATTATTGGTTATTAGTGTGTTGTTAGTTGTATTGGATGATTGTTTATCTATGTTAGGCTTAAGAAAACTGGCTAACTTCCTATTCGGTAACTTGCTTGAACGTCTTAAGAAACATGAACCAAATGCGTACTAAAGGTTTTTATGGTTGTATTTAATGCACAAGCGAATTCTAGTGATCCCATGTTAGGAGCTTCCTAGCCGGCTCGACATAGGAGTGAAGTAGGAGCTTGTAGAGTTGGGGAAGTAAGTACGCCACCCCACGAATGGTATTAAGGAATACACCCGTCATCCACGCGACTAATACACACTAATTAACCGGTAAAAGATAGTTAGGGAGTAAGGAAATCTAAGTAAACACATTTCTCTACACATAAGTTTCTCACCACATTTTCATTTTTGTTATTTTATTTTATTTGCATCCGTAGTAATATTGGGTTAGTTGACTAGCAACTAATTCCGCCCACTCTTTCAAACCCGAGATTTTACTTGCTTTCATAAAAACTAAAAAAACATAAAAAGAATCTTCCTCAACCCTTAGACCTAATTAGAGTAGCCTTTCACACCTAACGAACACTATTCCCTATGGAGAACGATCAATCCCCCGTACTTACCACTACACTATACTACATCGGTCAGGTACACTGCCTGGTGGGGTTGTAAGCCTCTTGAGATCCCTCGAGAGGTAAAACCTGTTGTAAGGTTACAAAACCACGCATCATGCCTAAAAAGGAAAGTTACTAAAAATGGAAAGCCGACTAAAATAAGTAATCTGAATTGAACAAGCTATTAATAAAAACAGATCATGAATTCATGTAGATCCGCTGAAGACGGAGTTGCTTCCGACCTTGTTGTTCTGTTGTGTTTTCAATTGCGGTATAAGGTACAGATATTCTGAACCTTCTCACAGGTTTCTCATGATCTCTTTCATTTTTCTGATCTGTCAGCTTCTGTATTGATGCCATTGCTATGATCCCCTTTACTTTGAACCTTTCATATGATTCCCTTTGTTATAATTCCTGATATGAATTTTGTTATGAAACTTGATTCTGAACCATCTGTTATAAACCCTTTGAAATATGAACTTGTTATAACACTCTGATTCTGACATGATATCTGACTCTGAATTTTCCTTGATACTTGACTCATTACCTTGTGACCTGAATATGCAAACCTCTGAATACCCTGAAGATTCATTTTGACATTTTAATTGAAATTGGAAACTTTCCTTAATGATGTGAAAGTGTTTTTGAAAAGCTTTTGAGTACGATGTTATAAATAGCACTAAAGGTTTTATGAAAATTTCTTTTAAAGACTATATGTATAAGAAGGTTTTACCAAACATCATTTTATGAAAGTCACTGAAAGATTATTTAAATACAAGTTAAATATGAAACCTTTGAATTAAAATCTTTTCTATGAACCTATAAACCTTTTTGATTATGAACTTTTGATATGACCTATTGAACCTTGATTTAAATCTTATTCTAAACCTGGTTATAAACTCTTGTTTTGAAACTTAATTTGAACTTTGATATAAGCATTAATCTGGTATACTATTTCTGAACCTGGACTTGAACATTGCTATAAACTCTGATATAAACTTATATGATTTCTGAACCTCTGATATACACTTCTGTAACATCTGACATGGACCTTATAATCTGAACCTTTTGACATGACCCTCTGTTTATGACATGACATTTGACCTTTGACCCACGGTTTGATACCCGAGCCACCTCACTAGGCATGAAGGTTTCATGTCCATGTCATTGATGCACCGATGGCATGACTCTAGGGCAGGAGAGTGATGACCTGTCCCGTCCCTGACTTTATTTTATCTGGTGTGTATTGGTAGACTCTGGCCACCTGGGGCGTATGGATGCATCCTAGATTTGTTTTGTTTCTGTTATCTGTTTATATTATCTGTTATATCTCTGGTGACTGATGGTGTGTGCGATACACGTCTTTCACAACCTCTGGGAGCTAGCTACTCCATTTGATACATGAGGACACCCCTCATATTATCTGGTTACTGAGAGGACACCCCTCTGATTGATGATGATGGCATGGTTATATATATTATATCTCTGTTTCTGGGCTCGTGGTGGATTACTGTTTACCTTTACCATATACATTACTTACCTTTGACCATTATTATACCTTGCACTATTTCCATTTACCTTTACCTACTTATTATTCCCTATCCTTTATCCTTACTCCTTTATTTATCCTTTGATTCTGATTATATCTGCATGACATATATTTCTGACACTCTGTACTATTCTTTATTACTGCTTTGTTACCGTTATATCTGTTCACTGAGCTCTCGTAGCTCAGCCGCATTTCTTTTCCTGCGGCAGGTTTTTAGTAGGAAGCTGGGTATGAGTGGAGAGTACCATTGGACTTAGAAAACTACATTGTGATAGTTATTTTGTTATAGAGATGGCTAAAAGAATTTATATTTTCAGACTCAGTATTTATTCCTTTGTAAATTTTGTATTTCCTTGTAATTTCTTGTCATCTTTGTATTCCTTTGTATTATTGAAGATGTATGCTTGTGTATGTTTCTGATATGTCACCATTGTTGTGACATCTCTACCCTTGTCGGGTCGGGGTGTTACAATTTATGGTATCAGAGCAACAGGCTGCGACTCGTAATACATTTACCCTTGGCCTGTGAGTTTTGGACCATTAGGCTTCCACTGTAAGAACATAGGATAACCCCTTGAGAACTTGCGTTAGGATTTCTTGATATGAACTTAAGTTTTGACCAGTGAGGAATGGGTAGACTATAAGGCATTTGTTTAAGTATCTTTGCTTCCGCATCACTCTGATTCGTACCTTACTTTTGGTTAAAGCCTGTTGAGATCACTCTTGGAGAATTGCAAGCTTATGCTTTGCACTACCTAAGTTTTGAACCTAAATAAATCTCGAAGGCATTAAGAACTGCATAGTAACTGCCTGACACTATTTGATCTTGTCTGCAGAGTCTGACTCTGAATTTCTGATCCTTCTGTTAATCATTTTGATGCCTCTTCGGGCATTCTGAAAATCTCCTTGGCGATGACGTACTTGACACTTTCTGTTATTTGTCTTTTGCTTTTGATAAGCATTTGATACCTTCTGTTAATTGTCTCTTGTTTTGATAAGCATATATGAATTTTCTGACACTATTTGATTTCGTCCTACCCATCTCTGTCCCTATAAGAAGTCTTGTGGTGTTTAACCACGAGTATAAGAATAAGTTCCCTCTCACTTTTGAACGATAAGATTTGCCTTGTTGATCTGTCTTTCTTTGGACTGTTAACTCTGATTTTATTCTGATAAAGGATTGGTTGATTGACAACTATCCTCCTATGTCTCACCTTTGGCACTTGAAACAATTTGGAACTCTCTACCATGATTACCGATTGTTAAACTCTTGACTATCATTATTACTCTGAAGACTCGTGTGGTATGTTCGCGATTATGAAGTTTTCCTTGAACCCATTTCGTACAACAATGAATGAACCTTATCTTGAAAATTATTTGGCACCCTGAATTTTCTGAACACGATTTCTGATTGAACCACCGAATTTTCCACCGGAGTGAGAAGTAAGTTCGCTTAAGTGTATTTTCTTGGCGTATTTCAGTTTTGTTCGCGATAAAGAAGAATGATGACAGGAGACATGTATTGATTCTGGAAGCTGAACCGTATTGCTATTTGGAACCCTTATTTCTCCACCCTGAAACGACTTTGTATCTATTCAATTTCAGAGCACGAAGTTTCCTTCAGATGGAAATATGAATTGAGGTTATTCTTGAGATCGTTTTCCATAATTGTAACGACTGATATAAAGATTTGTGACGCTAATAGTATTAGCTAAAGCTCTGAGTATTCTGTAAATTTGATAAATGAATGTGTTCTCGTGAGTACTTGGGCAAATGGTCATTGTATGACTTAATAGTACATTCGGAGACGAAGAAGAACCTGAGAATCATTCTTGCACTTGTAAGAAAATTGACGATCACTTGTGCATTCTGGGAGATTGATATCTGTTGAGACAACGGTTTTTCTTGATTGAGAATATCCCTTTAAATCCCGCAAATTTTGAAACTATCACCGAATGGTCAAGACCGATAACAAAATGGTAAACTGAAATCTTTTGAACCTTGCATCAGAATTTTGAAAGACGTTTACAACTTGCGTTACCCTTGATAAATTTCGTGACCGGAGAGAAACAGCTTAGTTTGATTGAGAACGGAGTTTTGAAAAGCTGAAATAGAAATTTGCTTTCATACCTTCAGACGGAACAAATTTTGGGACAATTTCAGAAAGAGACTCGGTTATGCTCCCTTACAACACAGAAGGTTTCGCGTATGCACCAAGACAACTAGAAACGCGTCAGAAGAATTGCTTCGCTACCTAACCTGGAGTTGACAACAGCGGTGACTACCCTGAAGAGTGAAGACATTCCTTACAAGGCAGAGGTGTTGGCGATACAGAAGGAAGATGGCGACCCTGGAGCTGACGAAGACGTACAGTCTCACTTCCCTATTTATCTTGGTTGTACTAAGATAAATTGAGAACAGAAGCAGACTGGAGGACGAAGGAATTTTAAGATCGTGCCAGAAATTCACATCACTCCATCACATTCCAAGAAGAGCGGCAGGACGCATGATGAACCAGACACAAGTTCATGATTTTGTTTCACTCCCAACTTGATGGACAAACGAAGACAGATTAACCGGACTTGAAGAGATTTGATGTTTTGAATGAACGGATTTCTGAAACAGACCTTTTATGTTTGGAAGAATTGATTCTGTGAATACAGAAGTTATTGACGATTAATTTTCATTTCCGTTGACTCCCTTAAGCTTCGTTATATCATGATAAGATCCGCTAATGATTTAAGTTTCCTAGAAGCATTTCAGCCCCGTGCTTATTTTCGTATGTTCGATGATGGTTTTGTTCTGAGGAATTTTGGCGAACTGTGGAAAATCTGATGCTCGTGACGACGTGCCTTACTCTGCTAGGAAATATGGAAATTCCGATACTTTTGCGAATAGTCTTATTTCTCTCTTGACTATGACTTTGATCTGGTTGACTCTGAGACTGTAGAAGTACTAGGTGGATTAAGATAGGTTGTTATACTCACGACTCGAGATAAAGTATGACCATCATGAAGGCATATTTATGTGGTGCTGGTATTATGACGCCTGATCAACATGATAATACTTACACCATATAACGTGCACTCATTGTGACCATAGGATATCTTGGGGGAGTACCTAAGAAGTTTAGAATCTGATCTCCGTTGGATTATCCGTGATTAGTGAGACATTAGGTTCATTCTACCTATGCGTATACTCTGTTTTCGTTCATTAGATATCTGGATGAGTTTAAACTCTCGTTTTGCATTCTGTTGACTTCAGTTATAAATCTTGAACTCCTTGTAGAGCACTCTACTGATGATACAGTTAATCTGATTTGAAGTTCTGTTGTATTCCATATAAGCATTTCAGAAGATTCACCTATCATCCATTTTATATCGTATGGTTCTTTTGATCCGAATCAACCCAATTTGTCTTCTTCTAAGGAATCTGAACCCACCTTGTTTTGGATTGAGTCATGAGAAACCATTTGTCTAAAGATCCTTTTGGAAGAACCTCCACGGACGTGAGGATGTTCGTGACGACCTTTTACGATTTGCTACGACTTTGCTTAATCTTGCGACTTCAAATTTCGAGGACGAAAATTTTCTTTTAGAGGGGAAGAAGTTGTAATACCCGAAATTTCAAAACATGCAAAATTACCAAAATGCCCCTGTAACTCTGAAATTCAATTAATAAATGTTTAAAAACGCCAAATAAATTCCAAACCTCTGGAAACGAGCAACATATGAAGTAAGAATATTTTTACTACAACATTTTAATATCTCACAATGTATAAAAATTACTTGTCACATTTATATGGGCCGAATTATAGATATATGATTAATTGTTTTATTGTTAAATTATATTAAATCATTTAATTTAGATAAACATCACAATAATTAGGGAACCATTTCCTAAGCAATCACAATTACATCATATCCCATTAGAACCGAAATTTTAGCCTCCCCATTTTATGTCACACGCTATTCCATTTTTATCCCATCCTATTTTCATTTTCTAATATACCGAATCAATCAAAAATTCACACATACTCACATCGAATCTCTGGAGGTGAACTATTATTTTTCTGGTGTTCTTACAAGCCTAGAGGACGTGGGAAAAATAGTGCCAAGGTTGTGGGATAGCTTGTTCGATCGTGGAAAATTCTTATTGTCGCATATCCTAACCAAGAGGTGCAATTGTTCTACGCCTCATCCGATCACTCCAAGATCCATCTGGTATTTTTGTTACACTCTATATATCGTATATACTCTGTATAAAATAAGTAATACACCCCATGCACAATAAAAACCGATCATTCTAATTATATGTAACGAAACGTGGAATAAAACACAAATCAGATCATACGAATTTTATGGGATTCGAATCTATTTTATTTGAGTCCTTTAATCATCATATAGCTCTGGAAAAATGATTTTCGAAATCGTTGAGGCCTAAATCACCTTTGTTTAATTTATTTTGCGTATCGGATTTAAAGGAAAGAAAGAAAAAAATAAGAAACCCTAATCGAATGAATTAGGGTTAGGTTTTTCTGTGATAGATCTGGTTATTAATGGTGTCTAATGATATTGTCATGATTGGAAAATGATTTGGTAAATTAGGGTTAGGGTTTTGTTGTGTTTTGCTAATTACCGATCGGATTAAATAAAGTATAGGGTGTGTTTCGTAATTAATGAAACTTATGGGTTATTTTTGTAAGACACTTTGGATCGGGGGTAAAATGTAAAAATTATAAGATAAAGGTATTTTGTGTAAAATTGTAAGATAAAGGTTTAAAAGTAAATCGTATGAAATTTAAATTCCGAATTGTAATTTTTAAAAGTAAAGGACTTGTTTTGTAAATTCTGGAAATTGAGGGTTCGATTCGTAAATATTGATATAAGGGGTATAAAACATAATTTTGGATTAATTGAGGGTAAAATGAGTAAATATGAATATATATGAATCGGATTTATATTTAATAAATTAAAAAGGATTTGTTTGAAATCAAATTAATTTGAAGGACTTGTTATGTAAATTACTTGGAATTGAGGCTGGTTCGTACTTTTATTAAACTAAATGAGTAACTTGTAATATTTTCTCTGTAGACCCTTATCTAGGCATATTTACATTTAAAACCCTAAATTATGGGAAGTTGTCATAATTAACCCTGGACTTTTATAACTTGTCAAAATAAACCCTACTGTCCATAATACTGATTTACTGATAACTTAACGTACTTTGAAATACTTGAATCTTGCTAAATACGGAAATCTGCTAATTATAGAAATCTGCTAACTCTGGAAAGTTACTATTTCTGGAAAGGTGCCTAAAAAGGAAAGTTACTAAAAATGGAAAGCCGACTAAAATAAGTAATCTGAATTGAACAAGCTATTAATAAAAACAGATCATGAATTCATGTAGATCCGCTGAAGACGGAGTTGCTTCCGACCTTGTTGTTCTGTTGTGTTTTCAATTGCGGTATAAGGTACAGATATTCTGAACCTTCTCATAGGTTTCTCATGATCTCTTTCATTTTTCTGATCTGTCAGCTTCTGTATTGATGCCATTGCTATGATCCCCTTTACTTTGAACCTTTCATATGATTCCCTTTGTTATAATTCCTGATATGAAATTTGTTATGAAACTTGATTCTGAACCATCTGTTATAAACCCTTTGAAATATGAACTTGTTATAACACTCTGATTCTGACATGATATCTGACTCTGAATTTTCCTTGATACTTGACTCATTACCTTGTGACCTGAATATGCAAACCTCTGAATACCTTGAAGATTCATTTTGACATTTTAATTGAAATTGGAAACTTTCCTTAATGATGTGAAAGTGTTTTTGAAAAGCTTTTGAGTACGATGTTATAAACAGCACTAAAGGTTTTATGAAAATTTCTTTTAAAGACTATATGTATAAGAAGGTTTTACCAAACATTATTTTATGAAAGTCACTGAAAGATTATTTAAATACAAGTTAAATATGAAACCTTTGAATTAAAATCTTTTCTATGAACCTATAAACCTTTTTGATTATGAACTTTTGATATGACCTATTGAACCTTGATTTAAATCTTATTCTAAACCTGGTTATAAACTCTTGTTTTGAAACTTAATTTGAACTTTGATATAAGCATTAATCTGGTATACTATTTCTGAACCTGGACTTGAACATTGCTATAAACTCTGATATAAACTTATATGATTTCTGAACCTCTGATATACACTTCTGTAACATCTGACATGGACCTTATAATCTGAACCTTTTGACATGACCCTCTGTTTATGACATGACATTTGACCTTTGACCCACGGTTTGATACCCGAGCCACCTCACTAGGCATGAAGGTTTCATGTCCATGTCATTGATGCACCGATGGCATGACTCTAGGGCAGGAGAGTGATGACCTGTCCCGTCCCTGACTTTATTTTATCTGGTGTGTATTGGTAGACTCTGGCCACCTGGGGCGTATGGATGCATCCTAGATTTGTTTTGTTTCTGTTATCTGTTTATATTATCTGTTATATCTCTGGTGACTGATGGTGTGTGCGATACACGTCTTTCACAACCTCTGGGAGCTAGCTACTCCATTTGATACATGAGGACACCCCTCATATTATCTGGTTACTGAGAGGACACCCCTCTGATTGATGATGATGGCATGGTTATATATATTATATCTCTGTTTCTGGGCTCGTGGTGGATTACTGTTTACCTTTACCATATACATTACTTACCTTTGACCATTATTATACCTTGCACTATTTCCATTTACCTTTACCTACTTATTATTCCCTATCCTTTATCCTTACTCCTTTATTTATCCTTTGATTCTGATTATATCTGCATGACATATATTTCTGACACTCTGTACTATTCTTTATTACTGCTTTGTTACCGTTATATCTGTTCACTGAGCTCTCGTAGCTCAGCCGTATTTCTTTTCCTGCGGCAAGTTTTTAGTAGGAAGCTGGGTATGAGTGGAGAGTACCATTGGACTTAGAAAACTACATTGTGATAGTTATTTTGTTATAGAGATGGCTAAAAGAATTTATATTTTCAGACTCAGTATTTATTCCTTTGTAAATTTTGTATTTCCTTGTAATTTCTTGTCATCTTTGTATTCCTTTGTATTATTGAAGATGTATGCTTGTGTATGTTTCTGATATGTCACCATTGTTGTGACATCTCTACCCTTGTCGGGTCGGGGTGTTACAAAGTCTGAGGATAACTATTCATGATTTACTTAATAACAATATCCATAAAGTAATATCATGTAGTTTGGGATAAGTCCTATATTCAATTCATCGAATATCATGTGAATTTGGCATGTCAACGCATCAATATACTTTCAAGTATATTATACCAAAACTTAGATTTTTCTTAATTCAATGATATTCCCATATCATTAATTGACAACGGACGATTTAGAATAATTAAATTATTCATGGATTAAACATGCAAATATATGATACAATTTATTATTAATGAAAATAAACGTACCAAGTACTTAAATTCATTACAAATAATAAATGCTTAACATCCTTTATCCAAATACTAAATAGATCAATGCATGAAAATTCTAGTTGATGAATTATGTCTCAAGCTATGACAATCATACTTGTTGACAAGACATAAATCAACCAACTTTGATCTATCAGAATTTTGAGAATACTTATTTCAAGAATTTCAACTGGTGAAGTTCTTGTATGTGTGCATTCAAATAATTTGATATTGCCACATAATACTTCATAAAGTGTGTGACATCCTCAATCACCAATTTATGATTATCAAACTTTCAAACAATTTTAAAGTTTAAAGTATTCTTATTCTTTTAATGTATAATGCAACTATGCTCTTAGTTAAGCATAACTAGTACACATGGCCATTAACAAGGATGAAATCCTACCATGACTAGTATTGAGTGTCATCTCAATTTCATTAGCATCATTGTATGCAAACAACAATATGCTCTTTAAAATTCCGTAAACTTGAATATCTATTGTTGGCTATGACAATTTTCACAACAATTGACAAATTGTTCATCTATAGAATCTGGAAGCTGTTCCAGGCTGAGGATGTAATTCTATATCCAAACATATTCCAATTAGAATAATCACTACACTAGTTATCTAATAACTTTCAATTAGATATCAACATTGTCATAACATCTTATAACAATTCGTTTATGTAACATGATGTTCATGAAAAATCTTCGAGTCATACTTAGATTTCATTCATGTTCTATCTTATTTAAAAGATATGTATCCATTTAGACATTCTAAATGATATATCATGTTCTATTAGATTTATTTACCGCATATGTTTATAATAATAAACACACATTCCAAGGTTACATGTTTTATTTCCTATCCAAGTTAATACTTAAAATTTAACTTATATGAAATGTTACTTCCTATATGTTATCCAACATATATGATTTAAGAAAGTAAACATAATACTCCCACTAGCTTTCAGGAATACTTAGGAGTTATCTTTTTTTAAATTATAAATCAAAACTTGGATTTAATATTTAAACATAAGACTCATCTCCTTGATGCATGCATTTATCCATACTAGAATTCTTGCATTTTGTACACTTTCAAAGATTATATGAATTCATAAAACTCTTAATTATTTACCGTCCTCGCTTAAGTAATTATACAAGAAAGAGTTTAATAATCCATTGTCAAATTTCATATTCATGAAAATAAATATGACAATTACCATCTTTGCATATTTACTGCGCTTAGAAAGAATATTCAATCATAGTTAATTGTTTAAGTATGATTAATAATCTTGTCATAAGACATACATTAAAATATGTACAATATTGTCCATATGACTTCTACACAAAGATTTAAACCACTACGGTTACCTTATCTTTGAAGAAACTCATCTTCATTCTATAGTTTAACTATTAAGAATTAAGATAAACCAATTTTTCAAAAATTGATTATTATTATGGACAACATCTTTAACATTCATAGTATAAGTAATTTACCTAATTCAATATTTGGTAATGCATCATAATATAATCCTCAACATATTAATCAAAAATCTGAGATATCCTTGCGGATCTATGAATGAGAATTCCATCATCTTGAGGTCTATCATTTACATGTTTAGCCTAATCATGATTTTCGCTAGTGTGTTTTAGAAGATTATGTATCTCGTAATTTTATCTTTTCAAGATAAAAACTCCCACTTGCCTTTTGTAATTTATAGACTATCTATAAATACTTAACAAATAAAGCAACAATACAATGTTTTCTTTTTGGGACATTACAAATACATATTGACAGTTCCTGACATTTAGTTTGTTAATAACCTACTCATAAGTAGTTTAACAAATTCAGAACTTCATTTTAAGACTTAATGTGATTCATCACATTCTATAACAAAATGGGGTCTTATTAATCTTCTAGATTAGAGTCTTATTGAGTATATCCAATCCATACTCAATTTTCTAACCTTGATAACTTTTGGAAGGAAAGAAGATATAGTTATCTTGAATCAAACACTACAACAAGAGTTTGATTTTCATAACTGAACATACAATAATCTGGTATTTCATTAGAATTAATATTGTAAGACAATCTTATAATATGTAAGATAAATATATTTCGTTTGACTTATCTATTTACCAACTAAGTCAACTTAATGGTATAATAGAATTTCCAAGCCAATTGCATGCTATATAACATAAGTACTTTTTGACCAAGTCAGTTCATGTTCATGTCTCAACAAGAAGACATAAACTGTTATAATCCCACTATACGTTATAAATCATTGAGCAACTCAATGACTTCTTGTATATGTTTTAATTAAAAAAATATAACAAGTTAACGTCTTACTTTATTATAAGTCTTGTAACAATTAAAAGACTTCATGTTTATATCTTTACAATGAAACATAAACATGTTTAACTAAAGTAATTATGAACACCATCTATTGGTTTCAATAGTAATTTCAAGTTAATTTATTACTTCACTTATTTTATGTCATTCCAAAATTACATAAATATTCAAATTGAAGTAGTATTAGATTACTTCATTTATTTATGTCATTTCAATAATACATACATATTTAGTTTGAAGTAGTCTTATTATCATATTGACCATTGTTCTAATAGGTATCTAATTTAGAAACTGCAAATTATCCAGATACGGTCTCACGTAACATGGAGTTTTACCTTGTTATTGTAATCTAGTTAAGCTCTCACATAACGTAAATTGCAACACCAAGTGTTTCTTGGATTAGATGTGAATAAGTCACATTTAGAACGTTAGTCTCTTACCTTGCAGTCAAGAGAATCCTTTAAATCATATTCCTATGTGTTGTACCTTGCACACAATAAAGATTTCTCCCACTTGTGCATGGAACAACATCATGTATCAGATAAACAACACGTCACTCGCTTGTTTATGTGATCAATATGATTGTGTCATAGATATTAGCATAATTAGTAGATGTAGAACCACTTCATTGTCTAGTAAGGAAACATACATGACAATCCTTAAAAACACAAGTGTCTACTATTGGAAAGTAATTATCTCAAGACATTCTAGAGATAATTCGGGTTACTACCAAGATGACAAAGCTTGTAGCTTCATTACAATAATTCATTATTAAGTAATTACAACACAATGCTCCTACTGGATTTGACAACATTATAAGTGTTTCATAACCAGTAAAAGCAAATAGTGTGTTATTTACTTTCCTACACCTTTAAGAAAACACATACGTAACAATTACTTAGGCATAAAAGAATGTATTCTACTTTGTAAAGGATGGACTATCCATCAATGCAATTAACTTGAAAAATTAGGCGTGCAATTTATTCCTTAATAGGTCTACCATCCCCACAATGGTATGTAGCACCTTTAAATGGTCAAAACAAAACAACTAGATAAAATATACTAGTTTGTCTTTTATCATTTTGCGGTAATTAGTCTAGCTTTTAATTTAATAACTCATAAAATGTGCAATAATCTTATCTATTAAAGTTTGCTATGAGTTATGTATTTATAATTTAGACAATTCTAATTTTCCTATCATACATTTCTCATTCATGAAAAGGAATAGGATTAAGTCTCACGCTTCTCTCATGGAAAGGAGACTAAAATTGACTCTAGCCAAAAACCCCTATGGGTGTAGATCAATTTACCAATAAAAGAATATACCACGTTTACGGTTTAATGTTGCATTAATACATTAAAAGAATTTACAAAATTTAATTTTAGTATTTTTGATAATACAATCTTTAAGAAAATTAAATGCCCATTGGTTTATATTCATATAAACCATATAATTTTCTTAAAGCTAGGATCCTAATTGACATAATTTCATTACATCAGTTGATCTGCTAGTAATAAAAGTATTCAACAAGATAATTGTTGAACAATAATTGGCAAACAATTTCCAATTCCTAGATCTTTATGGAATTTACATTGCCAATCAATATTGCAATGTAAGCATGTTTTATTCCCATCTTATGCTTTGAGTCCAAGCTCTCACTTACAACTCAATTTAAGTCGTCTAATTAAAAAACTGTAAATTAACATAGTCCCATTGCATCAGTTGATCTGCTAGTAATGAAAGTATGAAATTTACCTTTCCATTGTAATCTAGTCCAAGCTTTCATATGACGTAAATTACAACTTCAAGTGTTCTTTTAATTAGATGGCATTAACTTAATTTTAAGGGTACTATTTTTTTATATTTATAATCAAAATATGTACGAAGAAGCATGCATACATCTTCGTATCATAAGTTTAAATAAAACCTTTTTAATTACCAATTCATTAAGATCAAATTTACAAATGTTTTCAATTGAGGTACTGGGTTCACCAATCAAAGAATTTACCTTTAATTATCGTCCATTATATCGTACTTTTGCATAAGTCTAAAGACTTAGTGTTTCGGATAATTACCACAAAGTGGCGCATGGAATTAAAGCTAATTCACCCTTAAGGTGATTTTGTACATAAAATAGTCGTACTTTATAGCTCTAATTTGACGCACAAAGGAGCGTAGAAACAAAGGTCAGCGCAAAGCTTATTAAAAACCCGTTCCTACTTATGCCCCTCTTATAGTTTGTCACAATTGGGTGAGCCGTTCGTACTACTGGTACAAAACTCAACAATCAACTAAAACACTTGAAAATTTAACTCTTCGAAAACAATTCATTGTTTCACCATTATTTAGTCCATATTATTTTTCTATTCAAAATTACCCTTTTTTGTTTATAAACATGTCTTTACAATAAATAAACAAAAAACAAGTAATAATAAAAATAAACAACTAAATAACTCAGATAACTTAACAATTAAATATGTAAAAAACATGTAGCCACATGCAAACTTAATTCGATAAAACCTATTAATAATCAATTCTATGTTTATATTGTATATATTCAACTAAGACTATCGCTTACAAAGGTAAGTGAGCCACATGCATCGACGTATCGATTGCGTTAGTCATAGTTAAATATACACCACATAGCACGTAATTGATTACTTAATATATTGGAGTCTTCCCCAATTCGACATCTATCAATTAAATTACATGTGAAAAACAATTTAAATCATCACATCAATAAATCCATGCCAAACATGCACGTTTGCATGGATTCTACATAACAATTTACAAGTTGCCACAAGACCACGTTCTTGTACACACGTACTATTAACGAATTAAAGTAAATGCTAGTTTAAGAAACACAAAACTAAAACCAAACGATTTGTTTTTGAAAAATAAAAGTCGAATACCCCTTAAAAGAGGGTGTTCGGCCGAGCTTAACAAAAGAAAAGGAAAACACAATTTTAGGGTTTATTGTGTGTGTACAAGAGTTACAAATCAATGACCCCTGGTTTTGTATTTATAGGATGACAAAACTTGGAGAATAATTTGGAGTTGGGTTAGGTTTTACCCCTTCCTTTGGCCGATCAAATCTAAAGCCCACAAAGGGTTTCTAAATCTTTCTTGTTCTCTAATTTTTCCATCTATAAACCTTTCGTTTTATTAGTTAACGGTCGTTAGTCAATTTCCGTTAATTACTAACGATCGTTATACGTTTTGTGTTATTTAATAATTAAATAAAACATTTTATATTTAATTATTAATCTTTAATTCTCATACGTAAAGTGTGCAATCCCGTGGTCTCGAGTTCGATCATAACATACGACTACTAAAATAATGTCCATAAACTAACAAAGAGTTTGTGATGTATCGTGTTGTGTTCATTTGTCTCGGGATGTATGCTTTTAATATTTGATAGTTTGGTGTTGGGAGAGGTCAAAACGACATTTTGATGTACCATTTTATACATGATGTTGATTCATATCTTAATACAGCTTATCAATTGTGCTCATTTTGAATTCCAGCTTATCTTTATTCTAAGAGAAAATGCCCAAAATAGGCCAAAAACATTCAACCATTTCAAGAGGAAGCCACAAACCACACCTATTTCCCATTTTGTCCACGCTCGACTGCTTGACCCCATTATTTTTTTGACACTTGTCTTTGCAAGTACAAGGGGTGGTTGGAGATATTTTTTTGGTTTTAGCTTAAATGACAAATATGCCCTCAAACCCATATATAAATAGCCACATCTCACTAACTCTCTTCTCTCTCTTTTTTCCCCCACCGTCGACCACCGCTACCTTTCGGCCACCGGAAAATTTTCAGGCGAGCTACTTTTCTAGCCAAATCGATAGATCGATGCACCCTGTTCGTTTCTGGAGCGTTTTAGCTCGTGACTCCCACCGCAACACCACCCACGCGCCACCCACCGCCACTATATTTCTCAAGATTCCATGTAATTGTGATGAAGACTATTTGCTACCAATTATCGTAGGTACATGGATAGATTTCTTAGGCAACTCTTCTTTTTTAAAACTTTTATTCAATTTTACTTGCAATAACACCTAAAACTAATCTCTGTAACTGCAGCGGAATCTGCTGTTGAAAAGCTTATAACCTCCTCGCTGGAAGATCAGGTGTAAATTTCTTCACTATTAGTAGTTCTTGTTTTTCATAAATAGATTCAGTATTTACAAGCTTTGCCAATATTAATGATGGATGTGAGTGTCTGAATTTGCTAATCCCACGATATTTGCTAACAACAATAACCGTATCCATTTTGAACTTTAAAAGCAACTCAGTTTACACTCAAAAGTCAAATGCTGACACTTGATTTAAAATTGAGGGATAGATTAATAGGATTCTTATTCTGGTAAAATGAATTTCGACAACGTGGTTTGTAATTATTGAAAGATGAATATATAATATCTTTTGATGTTCCTGCAGCCATGTGTCACAAAGCTCAACCTTCTTTTATGAATCTATTTATCTCTTTTTGTACAGTTCTCGGTTATTCAATTCTCTGGCTTTTCCTCTTTTGTTTATGATTAGATGTGGGGTGGTATTTACTTGTGTGCTAATTAGCATTAAGGTTAAAATTAAGCTTCTTAAGGAATTATATACTGCTTGCATAAATAGGCCAAGAAATATATTTCTTGCTCCCCATATGCAGAAATAAAAATAGTTTAAGTAAAACGATTGTCCAGAAAATGAACGAAACCAACACAAAAATTTATCCTTGCACTTGGAAGTTTGGATTGTTTGGAAGCTTTCCCCTACCTCTAATCAAAGATAATTATGCCTACATAAATTCTTTGCTACTGAAATGCCTCTTATTTTTTTTACTTCAATGGTTGGCACTCTCATCATGATGGGTTGTATGATTCTTACATAACTGTTTTGAGATTTGATAACTTGCCATCTTGGTTATTGTTAATCTTATAATGGTATACTTTTCTCTCTAAAAACAGATTGTTATCTACGTGCACTCTTGAACTCATAGATGCTCTTGAAAGCCAAGGTTCAAGAGATGGGTGCTGACTTAAAAGTCAGGTTTGAATCGCTTGAATTATCCATGGACGTGGTATGCAAATGTTTTTGTGCACTCTTTTGTTTACATTATACTGAGGAGATGTATCATGTATGTGCTAGATATTGAGTAATAAAGTCGATGCATCTTTCCATTTTGCAGTTGGAAAGAACCCGCAAAGAGCAGCTCGAGAAGTATTATCCTAATCTTATTTGCACTCAAAGTCTCGGGCATGTAAGAATTGTCTTTAGTTATGACCTTTATCATTCTTATTTTCTTTTAAGCGAAATAGTATAAAGTTTTTTTTTTTTTTTTTTTTTTTTTTTTTTTTTTTTTTTTTTTTTTAATTTACAACTGTATTTGACAGCAAAAATTATATGACAAGCAGATGGCAATTACATCAGACCGTCTACATAAACAATCTATTGTTATCAAACAAATATGCAAATTGTTTCCACAGCGCAAGGTACGCACTTTGTGTTTCGTTAATTGATTTGAGCCCTACTGTCATATGTTTGAACTTTTATATAATGTTTACAAATTCTGGTTGCAGGTCAACATTGATGGAGATAGGGAAGACGGGACAAGTGGACAATATGATCAAATATGCAATGCACGATTACCAAAAGGACTTGATCCCCACTCAGTCCCCTCTGATGAGCTTGCTGCTTCTTTGGGGTAGGCGTCTCTCCATATTTGATCTACTTATATACACATACATATGATGGTAGAGATTGTAGATTTATTAAACGACATTGTTACTTGTTTTAAGACTCATTATTTTCAATGGATGTGACAGATATATGGTGCAGCTTCTTAATCTTATTGTTCACAATGTTGGTGCTCCTGCTCTTCACCACTCGGGTTTTGCGGTAATTTTTAATTACCTTGTGTACCGTGTAAAGAAATCTGTGTTCATGCTATTTCTATTCATTTCTGTGGTTTTTAGTAGTGTTTTAGTATAGGACGGTCGTATGATTTCGAGTCTATACTGAAACTTTATTAGGAACTTTGAGTCTATTGAACCAACCTATAAAGCTTCATGCTTTAGCTCATTTAAGTATCTTTTTGATGCAGGGTTCGTCTTCCAGAATATGGCAGCGTGCTTCTTACTGGGATGCACGTCCATCATCTAGAAGGTGTGTTTATTTATTGTCCAGTGTTTGAATTTGCGTTTACTGATTATTCAATACCACGTAATCACTTTAAAACATGCATCCAAGCACCCTCTATATAGTCTATTGATTCATTTTGATGCAATGCAGCTATTAATATCCACTTTTTATCCCCCACCAAAATTTTTGCACCACTGAGAGGAAGGCTCGTTTAGATTCTTCTAGTAGTGGCAGCTTCAGCTATGCATCCGCTTCCCCTCACTCCATCGAGACACACATGGATTTGCAGAAAGGAATTTCACTTCTGAAGAAAAGTGTTGCCTGTGTAACAGCCTATTGTTACAACTCTTTATGCCTAGAAGTTCCACCCGAGGCATCTACCTTTGAAGCATTTGCTAAATTATTAGCGACGCTTGGGATCTTGTGGAACATCCTACTTTACCACCTCCACTGTCACACACCGAGGATGTAGAGCATTTGACTGATGTAACTTGAGGGTCCCTTTAACGATTTTTTTTTTTTCCCTTCTTATTTGTGTCGCTTGATTAGTCTCTGATTCTTTTAATTAACGATGTATCAGTGAGTTGTAACTTGCCACTCGGGTATTTTCCGCACTCCAGAAAAATTGTAACTATATGTCTATGACTTGCTTCCTGGGAATGAAAAAAGACTATTTGGTCAACAAAATGTTAATGTATGTAGATTTCTAATTACCAGGAGATTTGTTGGATCTTTAGTTAATGATATGTATTGAGGGGTGTTTGGATTTGTGTTTTGGAATGCAGTGTATGATGCTTGTTTCTGCCTATTTTGAGTAAATGAGCAGTTGTAAATAAGCTCTCAAGTCTCAAACACAAATAAGCAGTTTGGAGTGTTTGGTGTATTTAAGAGCGCTTTCGTTTAATTTTGATCATAATTGTGTTTGTTTAGATATTTAATTTGTGTTTCATTAAGTAGATTGTTAAGTAATTGGCATAATTAATTAGCGGTTCGGCATTGTTGAGTTAGAAGATGGATTTACCTTTGAGCTACACACGAAATTTAGTACTAGAAAGACTCATTTTTTAGGATGAATAATAGTATATTATTCCATATAGGTTAGCATTTAAAATTATCATCATTAAATATATCCATAGTCGATCAGTCGAGCAGATGTTAACTTTAAATATACTTCAATGGTATATTATTCCATATAGGTTATATAACTCACATTTAAAATTATCATCATTAAATATATCCATAGTCGAGCAGTCGAGGAATCGAGCATTAAAGTCGAGCAGTCGAGGAGTCGAGCAGTTGAGGAGTCGAGCAGATGTTAACTTTAAATATACTTCAGTAGTATATTATTCCATATAGGTTATATAACTCACCTTTAAAATTATCATCATTAAATATATCCATAGTCGAGCAGTCGATCAGTCGAGGAGTTGATCAGTCGAGCATTAAAGTCGAGCAGTCGAGGAGTCGAGCAGATGTTAACTTTAAATATACTTCAATGGTATATTATTCCATATAGGTTATATAACTCATATTTAAAATTATCATCATTAAATATATCCATAGTCGAGCAGTCGAGCATTAAAGTCGAGCAGTCGAGGAGTCGAGCAGTTGAGGAGTCGAGCAGATGTTAACTTTAAATATACTTCAGTAGTATATTATTCCATATAGGTTTAATGCTCGACTGATCAACTCCTCGACTGATCAACTGCTCGACTGATCGATCAGTCGAGGAGTTGATCAGTCCAGCATTAAAGTCGAGCAGTCGAGGAGTCGAGCAGTTGAGGAGTCGAGCAGATGTTAACTTTAAATATACTTCAATGGTATATTATTCCATATAGGTTATATAACTCACATTTAAAATTATCATCATTAAATATATCCATAGTCGAGCAGTCGAGGAGTCGAGCAGATGTTAACTTTAAATATACTTCAATGGTATATTATTCCATATAGGTTATATAACTCACCTTTAAAATTATCATCATTAAATATATCCATAGTCGAGCAGTCGGGCATTAAAGTCGAGCAGTCGAGGAGTCGAGCAGATGTTAACTTTAAATATACTTCAATGGTATATTATTCCATATAGGTTATATAACTCACCTTTAAAATTATCATCATTAAATATATCCATAGTCGAGCAGTCGATCAGTCGAGGAGTTGATCAGTCGAGCATTAAAGTCGAGCAGTCGAGGAGTCGAGCAGATGTTAACTTTAGATATACTTCAGTAGTATATTATTCCATATAGGTTATATAACTCACCTTTAAAATTATCATCATTAAATATATCCATAGTCGAGCAGTCGATCAGTCGAGGAGTTGATCAGTCGAGCAGTCGAGGAGTCGAGCAGTTGAGGAGTCGAGCAGATGTTAACTTTAAATATACTTCAATAGTATATTATTCCATATTAACTCACATTTAAAATTATCATCATTAAATATATTCATAGTCGAGCAGTCGAGGAGTCGATCTGTCAAGCATTAAAGTCGAGCAGTCGAGGAGTCAAGCAGTTGAGGAGTCGAGCAGTTGAGCATTCGAGACCACCAGTCAAGCAGTCAACTCAACACATATTTTGACAAGTGTCCTATGCTCGACTGGTAGTTGGGGAGATGGATATAATAAATGTGATGGTTGATGTTAACTTTATATATTAATTAATATAGGGTTGGTGGTTTTAATAAATACTAAAAATCTTTTACATTTTCAAAGCAAAAAAGTACGCCCCAGGTCGAGCAGTTGTAAGTCGAGCACCGTCAGTTGAGCACCGTCGAGCATCGTCACATATTTAGTTTGTGGCGACTTAAAAATATAAAAATGTTTTTGTGGGAATTCCATATGTTATTAAGTTGTATTTATAGTTATCATCTATACCAAAGCTTTTAATGTAACATCTTCCCTTAACATTTATCAAAAGAATATGTAGAGTCGCATAACCCGCCAACATGCTTTGTTAGAGCGGATCGGACCAGACACATTTTGGTCCGGTCCTCGGTCCACCTTGTTCCTATTATCGGTTTTTGGTCCGGTCCACACCGGTCCGGTTTTGTACCGACACTCAACAAGAACCCAAAACTAATGCGCCTCATTGAAATCATTTAAGAATAAAAACACAATGTTTATAGACAATATGAGTATCAAAGTCATCCCTGAATCGAACAAAATTGCAGTCAATCTAAAACTAATGTTTATTTATAAACATCAAAACATTAAAATGTGCATGTTTAAACAAGTACAACTTCAAATAAAAACTAGGACCCAGTGGCTGATCAAATTTTTGTGGTGACCAGCATGAAACCAAAATCACAACCAACAATGAAAAACTAGACAAAACCAACAAGCTATGTCATCTGATATCACACATCAGGCAGCAGTGCTTTCAGCACCATCATGAAGAGCACAGCACACAGTGGCTTTATGATGTCCCGAATAAACCCTAATATCTTCACCAGTAGACATCGACCAAAGCCTCGCCGTTGAATCAGAAGAAGCTGAAATTGGGATATATAAAGGATATAAGTTTGTTAGTGATAAGTTTGTTTTCTGTATCCCGTTTGTGATGTGAAGATAAATAGAAACAAACCACTGGCCAAGCCACAAGCCAACAAACTTTTCAGATGCTAGCGAGCTAAGGCTCTACTCCGTTGAAATGCCCCCTCGGAACTCATAATATAGATCAGAGGTGGCAATTTCAACCCGTTTACTTATTAACGAATGAGTTGTGTTTCTTTATCTCAAACGGGTTCAATACAAAAGTTTAACTAATAGTGGAACGGGTCAATCGGCTTTCATCTTCCAAATTGTCATTTTGATGCATTCAACCCCCAAAGTAGTTTTATTTAAGAATTTATAATTGCTATTGTAACATTTTTTTTATTTTTTATTTTATTTATTTATTTATTTTTGCAATCATAATCGGCATGTTATATATTAACTAAAAACGTATGAAAAAGTATTTTGATGAAGCGAAAAGTGTACCGCTTTTAGGGGGTCATTTAAGTACTAAATCGTATTTATTTGATCAAATATTGCCCTAAATCGTTCCTTTTGTCATTTTAGGTACTTTGGAGAAGAAATCTGGAAAATGAAGCATTTTGGACGTTTTTGGAGCATAAAAGTGAAGAAAACGACAAAGTCTCAAAAATCTGCTGAAAAGTACTTGTGACGGCGTCAAGCCCCAGTGTGACGCCGTCAACCCTTGACGCGCCAGAGAGGATTTTAGAGGATTAAAAGGGGACGGCGTCAAGAAGGCCATCAAGAAACCCTAACCGCGGCGAGGTGACGGCGTCAGATCTATAACGTGACGCCGTCAGATCTGTTTTCCTATATATATTTTCATAATTTTTAGTCATTAGTGTGCAACTTTGTGAGGAGAAACCTTAAGACGATTTTTCTGCCATTTTTAAGGGTTTTATACCCTTGGATCTCCCATGCTCAATTGAAGATAAGTAATCAATTAATCATTCAATATGCCTATGTGTTGTTTGATTATATCTTGTTCTTGTCTTTTATTTAACATGCTAGGCTAGATTTATCTTGTGTTTGCTTAGATCTAATGAAACCTAACTATTGATTATTGGTTGTTGGTGTGTTATTAATTGTATTGGATGATTGTTTATCGATGTTAGGCTTAAGAAAACTGGCTAACCTCCATATACGGTAACTTGCTTGAACGTCTTAAGAAACATGAACCAATGCGTACTAAGGTTTTTATGGTTGTATTTAATGCATGAGCGAATTCTAGTGATCCCATGTTAGGAGCTTCTTAGCCGGCTCGACATAGGAGTGAAGTAGGAGCTTGTAGAGTTGGGGAAGTACGTACGCCACCCCACGATTGGTATTAAGGAATACACCCGTCATCCACGCAATTAATACACACTAATCAACCGGTAAAAGATAGTAAGGGAGTAAGAAAATCTAAGTAAACACATTTCTCTCCATATAAGTTCCACAACCTTTTTATTTTCAGTTATTTTATTTTATTTGCAATTGTAGTTATTTGGGTTAGTTGACTAGCAACTAATTCCGCCCACTCCTTCAAACCCGAGATTTTACTTGCTTTCATAAAAATATAAAAATACAAAAAAAGAATCTTCCCTCACCCTTAGACCTATTAGAGTAGTTTTTCAATCCTAACGACACTATTCCCCTAGAGAACGATCAATCCCCCGGTACTTGTCACTAGACTATACTACATTGGTCAGGTACACTGCTTGGTGGGGATTGCAAGCCTCTTGAGATCCCTCGAGAGGTAAAACCTGTTGTAAGGTCGCAAAACCACGCATCAAGTTTTTGACGCCGCTGCCGGGGAATAGTTATTGTTTAGGTTGAATTTTTATTTTATTAGGTCTACTCATTAGATTCCTATCTAGTGAGATTTTTATTTTCTTTTTATTAGCTTTCTCGTAGTCTATCTTTTCTTTGTGCTTTTGTTCTTAAAGTTTTTCCATTGACTCTTCCGTTCGCCATTATGGAGAACGTGAATCTACCAAATCCGCGACTAGAGTTTTACATGAAGAAATATAATTTTACTAATTTGGATAAATCAAGATGGTGGAATGAAGTAATGAGAACAGGATCTTACATAGATTTTAGTGAGTACCTTGAGAAAAGAGACCAAGTGCATAAAACTTTTGAGGAAATCACCTTAGGAGCCCCATCAAACCCTCAAAATACCTCATTAAGTGAAATCTATGCACCATATGAGCCTTCACCTAGGATAGTTTCTTATGAACCCGACCAAGATTGTGAGATGGTTAATGTTGAACTACCTAGGCGCATGCTTGGATTAGATTTCACCAAGACATATGATGAGTATGAGGAATCCTTTAGGCAAATGGAACATAGTGATCAAATTATTGAGAATGATTCTTATGAATCGGACCAAGAATTTGAGATGAATAGAAAAGGATTTGAGATACCTAGGTGCATGTTGGGGATAGACTTCAACAAATCACATAATAAGCACATAGGTAATCAAGATAAGATGGAGGATAAAGTAGAAAATCCAAGTCCACCAAGTACTCCACAAAACCAACCATCATTTGAGGCTCCCACACCGCCCGTGACTTACTCGGAAGAAGTAGAAGAGACTTTAGGAATCCCGATGGAGGTAGAACCCTTGGACCAAGCACAACTAGAGGATATAGGTTTGAACACTTTTAGCGATGACCTTACTCTTAGTTCTAGGGAATTTCCTAGTGTTGATGAGCCGGAACCTCAACCTTTACACAACTTTTCATCCTTAGATTTACATCTAGGAGACAAAAGAGGAACCGACCCACCCATAAACCAATATTATCCGGGTAGTTTTAGGATGAAGGAAGCCATTCACTCACCCCCTTCACCTCACGTGGCATATTTCCACCCTAAGGGTGTGTATCGCTACTTCCACTCGCACTTAATCCTAAGTGTAGGGAAAACCTCCCCTATTTCCGTTAAATAAGGGTAGAGTCAGGCTCGTGACTCGAACAAAAACAAGCGCTTCTTGGGAGGCAACCCAAGCTTTATTTGTTTGTTTGTTTGTTTGTTTGTTTGATTTTATTTGTATCCGTATGCAAGTTTAATTGTTATTGTTTGTGCTCATGTTTCAAAGTAAATTGTGAAAATGCTTTATTTTGTTTTTAACTTCGTCTTAACTACATATAAAGGTATTTTGCAAAAGATAAGTGTAAGGGAATCCAAATTTGTTTACAAGAACAAGATTGAACATGAATCACAACAATATTAAATGAGCATGCATACTAGTAATTGTTAGAGTCAAATGCTTGTATCGAGTCATAATGAATATTTTGCAGGATTTCCAGGAAGTGAGGCATAAGTTTTTCCAGAAATTTTCCGGAAACTAACCATAAAATTTCTGCAGGTCACTTCTGACGGCGTCAAGGTTAACACCTGACGACGTCAAGTGTAAAATTCTGGAAATTTTGCAAGTTTTGTTTTTCTACCGGAGTCATAAAGTTTTTGTTAAATCTTTAGTTTTATAAACTCCAGGAAATCTGCAAATATTCATTCTACAAGCATTATATCTTTGATCGTTTTGTTTTTATTTCTAAGTCTGGAATTACACCTAGTTGTGAGTTTTCTTTGTTCAGGTTGATGCTTTGTTTTTTTTTTTTTTTTTTTTTTTTGTTTTCTCAGGTTTAACAGGTTATATTGGACAAGAAGATGATTTATACTTCGGAAGGGAAGCTTTCAACGTTCATTTTCTTGGAGGAGGATTTAACCATGTTACCGGATTATCCACATCGAACGAATCAGGGGAGTATTTGTTTTCATTCTTTTACCTTATTTACTTTTACATCCTTTGAATGAACATTGGGGACAATGTTCAGCTTAAGTGTAAGGGGAGGGTAAATGATGATACCTTAGAGAATACAATTGCACTTGATTTTTGTTTGTTTGATGGTAGATGTGTAATAAAACTGAGATAAATACTTGTTAGGGCAATTTTAGTGCCAAATTTAAAATTTTTTACAACATATAGGAGTGAAACTTTGGTCTTAATGAGCGTCTCATGGATAGGAGTTATATGACTAGCACAAAACCGTACCACTAAAAAATTTTCCACCCCCAAATATGTGAGGTTCGCCCCTAGAATTGGTAGGAAAAGCATTTATGCTATGATGTGTGTACCGGTAGCACTTAGATTCTAGAACTTGCGTTAGGACCATTCCAAGGCCACAAGTGAGACTACATTCGTGTAGTTAGATTTACTACATGATAAGAGGCATTAGGATTAACCCATTGTTTTACACCTGTGTTTTTGTTATAATTACGTTGGCTACATTGGTCAAGTAATTCTCCCACACCCTTTGCGTTGTACTCATTTTTAGTACACGATACCCCTAGTACACCCCTCAGAGCCTATCTTTTCGTTTCTAACTTTAAGCATTTTACTTAAAGTAAGAATTTGTTTACACCCCACTTAAAGGTACACCCAAATCGCCTTAGCCTACCTTGTATGCACTCATTTTTAGTGCATTATTGTGACAACATTTGTTTAAACCCCAAGTTAATTATCTAATTGATTACATGGTTGCTAAGTCGAGTCATATCCTTGTACATATTATTTTGGGACGATTGGGACTCATGGGTAAAGTACTAGTGTAATGAAGTAATGGGGAAGAACAACATTATTACCCCCATATGTGCTAAATATTTTAAAAAGTACTCCAAGTGTTTCGATTATCTTAATTCAAGTCGATAGAATAGTAATTGTAAAGTTATGTAAAAGTTCAAGTGTAAGGGGGATACAACCCCCCTGCGATGTATTATTTTGGATGGTAGGGCAGGAGTGTATGAAAGAAAGAAAAAAAAAAAAAAAAAGTAGAAAAAACATACGGACTACCATCCCGTTTCATTTTATGTTTATTTTATCTTTTTGTTATTTTCTTTCATTAGCTTAATTAGAGTCTAGTCTTGGCTTAGCAACGCCATTTTGTACATGTAATTAATCAAGATCTTTAACTCGCCACCAGTAAAATATCCTTTATCCAACAAAACCGTGTTTATCATATCCCTACACCTAACGTTATAACCCGTTTAAAAGCCCTCTTTGATAGTTTATCTTAGGTGCTTACGCCTAGTGGAGGAGGTTTTTGATCCTTTCCCAAGCCTATGGTAATCTATTTGCTATGACAGGTAGTGAGAGATATTATCCATTTTCATTTATGAGATATACTTTTATGACACCTGAGAGATGTGAGTATCTAAACACTACTTGTGAGGTGCTAGTCTGTAATCTCCGTGCTTATTATGATTAAAGTGGAACGACTATTTGTTGTAATTACTTTTATATTAGCATTAAAAGACCCCTAACTTGTATTTTGATTAGAATAAAAGCGCATTTGCTTGAGGACAAGCAAATCTCAAGTGTAAGGGTATTTGATGAAGCGAAAAGTGTACCGCTTTTAGGGGTCATTTAAGCCCTAAATCCTATTTATTTGATCAAATATTGCCCTAAATCGTTCCTTTTGTCATTTTAGGTACTTTGGAGAAGAAATCTGGAAAAGGAAGCATTTTGGACGTTTTTGGAGCATAAAAGTGAAGAAAATGACAAAGTCTCAAAATTTTGCTGAAAAGTACCTGTGACGGCGTCAAGCCCCAGTGTGACGCCGTCAAACCTTGATGCGCCAGAGAGGATTTTGGAGGATTAAAAGGGGACGGCGTCAAGAAGGCCATCAAGAAACCCTAACCGCGGCGAGGTGACGGCGTCAGATCTATAACGTGACGCCGTCAGATCTGTTTTCCTATATATATTTTCATAATTTTTAGTCATTAGTGTGCAACTTTGTGAGGAGAAACCCTAAGATGATTTTTCTGCCATTTTTAAGGGTTTTATACCCTTGGATCTCCCATGCTCAATTAAAGATAAGTAATCAATTAATCATTCAATATGTCTATGTGTTGTTTGATTATATCTTGTTCTTGTCTTTTATTTAACATGCTAGGCTAGATTTATCTTGTGTTTGCTTAGATCTAATGAAACCTAACTATTGATTATTGGTTGTTGGTGTGTTATTAATTGTATTGGATGATTGTTTATCGATGTTAGGCTTAAAAAAATTGGCTAACCTCCTATACGGTAACTTGCTTGAACGTCTTAAGAAACATGAACCAATGCGTACTAAGGTTTTTATGGTTGTATTTAATGCATGAGCGAATTCTAGTGATCCCATGTTAGGAGCTTCTTAGCCGGCTCGACATAGGAGTTAAGTAGGAGCTTGTAGAGTTGGGGAAGTACGTACGCCACCCCACGATTGGTATTAAGGAATACACCCGTCATCCACGCAATTAATACACACTAATCAACCGGTAAAAGATAGTTAGGGAGTAAGGAAATCTAAGTAAACACATTTCTCTCCATATAAGTTCCACAACCTTTTTATTTTCAGTTATTTTATTTTATTTGCAATTGTAGTTATTTGGGTTAGTTGACTAGCAACTAATTCCGCCCACTCCTTCAAACCCGAGATTTTACTTGCTTTCATAAAAATATAAAAATACAAAAGAAGAATCTTCCCTCACCCTTAGACCTATTAGAGTAGTTTTTCAATCCTAACGACACTATTCCCCTAGAGAACGATCAATCCCCGGGTACTTGTCACTACACTATACTACATCGGTCAGGTACACTGCCTGGTGGGGATTGCAAGCCTCTTGAGATCCCTCGAGAGGTAAAACCTGTTGTAAGGTCGCAAAACCACGCATCAAGTTTTTGGCGCCGCTGCCGGGGAATAGTTATTGTTTAGGTTGAATTTTTATTTTATTAGGTCTACTCATTAGATTCCTATCTAGTGAGATTTTTATTTTCTTTTTATTAGCTTTCTCGTAGTCTATCTTTTCTTTGTGCTTTTGTTCGTAAAGTTTTTCCATTGACTCTTCCGTTCGCCATTATGGAGAACGTGAATCTACCAAATCCGCGACTAGAGTTTTACATGAAGAAATATAATTTTACTAATTTGGATAAATCAAGATGGTGGAATGAAGTAATGAGAACAGGATCTTACATAGATTTTAGTGAGTACCTTGAGAAAAGAGACCAAGTGCATAAAACTTTTGAGGAAATCACCTTAGGAGCCCCATCAAACCCTCAAAATACCTCATTAAGTGAAACCTATGCACCATATGAGCCTTCACCTAGGATAGTTTCTTATGAACCCGACCAAGATTGTGAGATGGTTAATGTTGAACTACCTAGGTGCATGCTTGGATTAGATTTCACCAAGACATATGATGAGTATGAGGAATCCTTTAGGCAAATGGAACATAGTGATCAAGTTATTGAGAATGATTCTTATGAATCGGACCAAGAATTTGAGGTGAATATAAAAGGATTTGAGATACCTAGGTGCATGTTGGGGATAGACTTCAACAAATCACATAATAAGCACATAGGTAATCAAGATAAGATGGAGGATAAAGTAGAAAATCCAAGTCCACCAAGTACTCCACAAAACCAACCATCATTTGAGGCACCCACACCGCCCGTAACTTACTCGGAAGAAGTAGAAGAGACTTTAGGAATCCCGATGGAGGTAGAACCCTTGGACCAAGCACAACTAGAGGATATAGGTTTGAACACTTTTAGTGATGACCTTACTCTTAGTTCTAGGGAATTTCCTATTGTTGATGAGCCGGAACCTCAACCTTTACACAACTTTTCATCCTTAGATTTACATCTAGGAGACAAAAGAGGAACCGACCCACCCATAAACCAATATTATCCGGGTAGTTTTAGGATGAAGGAAGCCATTCACTCACCCCCTTCACCTCACGTGGCATATTTCCACCCTAAGGGTGTGTATCGCTACTTCCACCCGCACTTAATCCTAAATGTAGGGAAAACCTCCCCTATTTCCATTAAATAAGGGTAAAGTCAGGCTCATGACTCGAACAAAAACAAGCGCTTCTTGGAAGGCAACCCAAACTTTATTTGTTTGTTTGTTTGTTTGATTTTATTTGTTTCCGTATGCAAGTTTAATTGTTATTGTTTGTGCTCATGTTTCAAAGTAAATTGTGAAAATGCTTTATTTTGTTTTTAACTTCGTCTTAATTACATATAAAGGTATTTTGCAAAAGATAAGTGTAAGGGAATCCAAATTTGTTTACAAGAACAAGATTGAACATGAATCACAACAATATTAAATGAGCATGCATACTAGTAATTGTTAGAGTCAAATGCTTGTATCGAGTCATAATGAATATTTTGCAGGATTTCCAGGAAGTGAGGCATAAGTTT
Organism: Artemisia tridentata subsp. tridentata; assembly: GCA_021014915.2. NCBI lineage: Eukaryota > Viridiplantae > Streptophyta > Magnoliopsida > Asterales > Asteraceae > Artemisia > Artemisia tridentata. Next base: position 408,407,147 of record CP139507.1, read on the forward strand.
TTCCAGAAATTTTCCGGAAACTAACCATAAAATTTCTGCAGGTCACTTCTGACGGCGTCAAGGTTAACACCTGACGACGTCAAGTGTAAAATTCTGGAAATTTTGCAAGTTTTGTTTTTCTACCGGAGTCATAAAGTTTTTGTTAAATCTTTAGATTTATAAACTCCAGGAAATCTGCAAATATTCATTCTACAAGCATTATATCTTTGATCGTTTTGTTTTTATTTCTAAGTCTGGAATTACACCTAGTTGTGAGTTTTCTTTGTTCAGGTTGATGCTTTGTTTTTTTTTTTTTTTTGTTTGTTTTCTCAGGTTTAACAGGTTATATTGGACAAGAAGATGATTTATACTTCGGAAGGGAAGCTTTCAACGTTCATTTTCTTGGAGGAGGATTTAACCATGTTACCGGATTATCCACATCGAACGAATCAGGGGAGTATTTGTTTTCATTCTTTTACCTTATTTACTTTTACATCCTTTGAATGAACATTGGGGACAATGTTCAGCTTAAGTGTAAGGGGAGGGTAAATGATGATACCTTAGAGAATACAATTGCACTTGATTTTTGTTTGTTTGATGGTAGATGTGTAATAAAACTGAGATAAATACTTGTTAGGGCAATTTTAGTGCCAAATTTAAAATTTTTTACAACATATAGGAGTGAAACTTTGGTCTTAATGAGCGTCTCATGGATAGGAGTTATATGACTAGCACAAAACCGTACCACTAAAAAATTTTTCACCCCCAAATATGTGAGGTTCGCCCCTAGAATTGGTAGGAAAAGCATTTATGCTATGATGTGTGTACCGGTAGCACTTAGATTCTAGAACTTGCGTTAGGACCATTCCAAGGCCACAAGTGAGACTACATTCGTGTAGTTAGATTTACTACATGATAAGAGGCATTAGGATTAACCCATTGTTTTACACCTGTGTTTTTGTTATAATTACGCTGGCTACATTGGTCAAGTAATTCTCCCACACCCTTTGCGTTGTACTCATTTTTAGTACACGATACCCCTAGTACACCCCTCAGAGCCTATCTTTTCGTTTCTAACTTTAAGCATTTTACTTAAAGTAAAAATTTGTTTACACCCCACTTAAATGTACACCCAAATCGCCTTAGCCTACCTTGTATGCACTCATTTTTAGTGCATTATTGTGACAACATTTGTTTAAACCCCAAGTTAATTATCTAATTGATTACATGGTTGCTAAGTCGAGTCATATCCTTGTACATATTGTTTTGGGACGATTGGGACTCATGGGTAAAGTACTAGTGTAATGGAGTAATGGGGAAGAACAACATTATTACCCCCATATGTGCTAAATATTTTAAAAAGTACTCCAAGTGTTTCGATTATCTTAATTCAAGTCGATAGAATAGTAATTGTAAAGTTATGTAAAAGTTCAAGTGTAAGGGGGATACAACCCCCCTGCGATGTATTATTTTGGATGGTAGGGCAGGAGTGTATGAAAGAAAAAAAAAAAAAAAAAAAAAAAAAAAAGTAGAAAAAACATACGGACTACCATCCCGTTTCATTTTATGTTTATTTTATCTTTTTGTTATTTTCTTTCATTAGCTTAATTAGAGTCTAGTCTTGGCTTAGCAACGCCATTTTGTACATGTAATTAATCAAGATCTTTAACTCGCCACCAGTAAAATATCCTTTATCCAACAAAACCGTGTTTATCATATCCCTACACCTAACGTTATAACCCGTTTAAAAGCCCTCTTTGATAGTTTATCTTAGGTGCTTACGCCTAGTGGAGGAGGTTTTTGATCCTTTCCCAAGCTTATGGTAATCTATTTGCTATGACAGGTAGTGAGAGATATTATCCATTTTCATTTATGAGATATACTTTTATGACACCTGAGAGATGTGAGTATCTAAACACTACTTGTGAGGTGCTAGTCTGTAATCTTCGTGCTTATTATGATTAAAGTGGAACGACTATTTGTTGTAATTACTTTTATATTAGCATTAAAAGACCCCTAACTTGTATTTTGATTAGAATAAAAGCGCATTTGCTTGAGGACAAGCAAATCTCAAGTGTAAGGGTATTTGATGAAGCGAAAAGTGTACCGCTTTTAGGGGTCATTTAAGCCCTAAATCGTATTTATTTGATCAAATATTGCCCTAAATCGTTCCTTTTGTTATTTTAGGTACTTTGGAGAAGAAATCTGGAAAAGGAAGCATTTTGGACGTTTTTGGAGCATAAAAGTGAAGAAAACGACAAAGTCTCAAAAATCTGCTGAAAAGTACCTGTGACAGCGTCAAGCCCCAGTGTGACGCCGTCAACCCTTGACGCGCCAGAGAGGATTTTGGAGGATTAAAAGGGGACGGCGTCAAGAAGGCCATCAAGAAACCCTAACCGCGGCGAGGTGACGGCGTCAGATCTATAACGTGACGCCGTCAGATCTGTTTTCCTATATATATTTTCATAATTTTTAGTCATTAGTGTGCAACTTTGTGAGGAGAAACCCTAAGACGATTTTTCTGCCATTTTTAAGGGTTTTATACCCTTGGATCTCCCATGCTCAATTGAAGATAAGTAATCAATTAATCATTCAATATTTCTATGTGTTGTTTGATTATATCTTGTTCTTGTCTTTTATTTAACATGCTAGGCTAGATTTATCTTGTGTTTGCTTAGATCTAATGAAACCTAACTATTGATTATTGGTTGTTGGTGTGTTATTAATTGTATTGGATGATTGTTTATCGATGTTAGGCTTAAGAAAACTGGCTAACCTCCTATACGGTAACTTGCTTGAACGTCTTAAGAAACATGAACCAATGCGTACTAAGGTTTTTATGGTTGTATTTAATGCATGAGCGAATTCTAGTGATCCCATGTTAGGAGCTTTTTAGCCGGCTCGACATAGGAGTGAAGTAGGAGCTTGTAGAGTTGGGGAAGTATGTACGCCACCCCACGATTGGTATTAAGGAATACACCCGTCATCCACGCAATTAATACACACTAATCAACCGGTAAAAGATAGTAAGGGAGTAAGAAAATCTAAGTAAACACATTTCTCTCCATATAAGTTCCACAACCTTTTTATTTTCAGTTATTTTATTTTATTTGCAATTGTAGTTATTTGGGTTAGTTGACTAGCAACTAATTCCGCCCACTCCTTCAAACCCGAGATTTTACTTGCTTTCATAAAAATATAAAAATACAAAAAAAGAATCTTCCCTCACCCTTAGACCTATTAGAGTAGTTTTTCAATCCTAACGACACTATTCCCCTAGAGAACGATCAATCCCCCGGTACTTGTCACTACACTATACTACATCGGTCAGGTACACTGCCTGGTGGGGATTGCAAGCCTCTTGAGATCCCTCGAGAGGTAAAACCTGTTGTAAGGTCGCAAAACCACGCATCATATTTGCAGGTCTACCCAGCCCCATTCGGACCATTTTGTCCCATATTGATGAAAGAACTGTTGTAACCTAAACATGTGACCCAACCCATCCATCTAACCATCTCCAATAAAAATAAATTTCACATGTTTACAAGTCATATACCTGTAATGAGATAAGCACCATCTACGGAGAAGACACAATCCCACACCCAACGTTGATGTCCTGACATATATTTAAAACCAAGATGTTAAACAAAAGACTTGAGACGACATTATCGTTTATTATGCAGATTCAACATACCAACAAGAGTCTTCTCCAAGGTGAAACCATCCACATTCCATATCTTGACTGTACTATCAGAAGATGCAGTTGCCAGATACCTATTTTCAACAATTAAACATTAATAAACAACTTAATCAAGCCAAAATCGACCCAACCACAAAACTCGGGTGAAAGAAGACATTTAAGAAAAAAAGGAATCTGAAATCTAACCGTTGAGGCTCACAAAACTCGGGTGAAAGAAGACATTTAAGAATATAACCATCATGAGCTTGTAGCTTGTGAAGTGGCTCAAAGTTGGTCATGGTCTGTAACACAAAATGAATGTGATCAGCATGCTTATCGAGTACCTCAACAATTGTTTCAATCGGTGTCTGGATTTGCACTTTGGAAAGGAATATTGGATTATTTGCAACTTCAAGTTGCAATGATCTGTTTTTAATGTTTTAAGATTTGAATTAAACAAATTCTGCTTCCGACTATCCGATTAAGTAGGGGGTCAGGTCACATAATCTGATTTGGATAATCAGTTTCATACCAACAGCAACAGAAGTTATTATCACAGGGTAAATAGATTACTTATTTAAGAATGGTCCAGAGTCGCGCAAAATGTAATTTTATTTGATGAAATATTCACCTAACATCATTCTATAATAAAATCTTAGGTTTATATACAAAAAGAGTAAACTATGTAACCTCATTTGGCACACATAACTAAATCATCAATTTTGGACAAAACGACGTTTTGGATCAACCCAACCCGGCCCGTTTTAACTCTCAGTTTTGACCCACACCCATTTAGACAGATTTTTAAGCAAAACAAATTGAGCATTCCTAGTAATACACAATAAAAACTATTCTGAAATTATATAAGAAGGATAATATAGATAATATATGTTCTACTAAGATTGCTTTTCAGCATGACTAATTTCACTGTCCAGTTTTTTCATCTTGTTTAAAATCTCATTTTGTTGACTCTTGTCAGATCAGGGTAGTAACTACAAAGTCCACCTATTTGAGAAAGAAAGTAAGAAACTAATTTCAATATGGGGAGAAAATTATAATTCCACGAGATAATAAACCCATGAGACTGATTGTCCTCTTATGAGAAAGCATCATTTGAAACTTCGACCACTCGATCTATTTAATCTATAAGCACCAACTAACTCATAATGACTAGTCACAGAGGTAAGTTCTAACGACACAATTGAATAAAGGAACGAAAACCATTATGAACTTTATTTCTTTTGTGTGATAAACCTCGTGGGCATGCTACTAAAAAGTTGATGCTGATAATAAAAGAATGTATGGAGTAAGGATGCATAGAAGAATTTAGATAATGGTGTACCAGCTGCTGCAAGCTGTCTTCGGCTCCAACAGTCATAATATCCTGCTCCGAGCTTACCTGCAACAAAAAGGATTCATAAAATTAGCATAAGATTGGGGGCTTGCACGGGTGCTTATAGAAAATATGAAGCGTAGAAATAAGAGATAATATCTATTTAAGTGTTATTGCAGTTACAGAGATTAGTTTTAGGTGTTATTGCAAGTAAAATTGAATAAAAGTTTTCTTAAATTAAACGCTCTTAAATACACCAAAATTAAACGAAAGCGCTCTTAAATACACCAAACACTCCAAACTGCTTATCATGTTAGACGATTGTGAAGAAATTACCAGAAGACACATTAGCATACAGGAAGAGAAGAAGTTTCTAAAAGCTTGTCAGGAGCAAATTACTAGAATGTTTGATGCAAAATAATATGTAGGGTCTAATTTAAACAAGGATCCTAGGCTATCACCACTAAGAAAGCATATTCAGAGACCAAAACTCAAGACACTTCAGAAAAAGTTGAATTGTTTTAAACTTTTAATGACTCCCTGAGGCATACTTTGAACATATTATATTGAGGCCAAATACTTATCATGTTAGACGATTGTGGTCATCTCTGGACAAAGACATGGAAATTGACGTACGTAAAGGCATGATCTCAGGTGCAAAGTAGTAGCATTATTTATCTCTTAGTATAAAGAAAGAAACATAAGAAAATCACAAACATCAAAATAAAATAAGGATTATATAACAAATGATAACATCATCCACCACATACTTAATAGCCAAGTTTCCCTACAATATTTCTCACAAGCTGAAACTGATTTGGGGATCCCTGCAGCACCACAGAAGATAAATGTTAATACTGAACTTAAATTGAACTTATCCTCTTTAATAGTGAAGAAATTTACACCTGATCTTCCAGCGAGGAGGTTATAAGCTTTTCAACAGCAGATTCCGCTGCAGTTACAGAGATTAGTTTTAGGTGTTATTGCAAGTAAAATTGAATAAAAGTTTTAAAAAAGAAGAGTTGCCTAAGAAATCTATCCATGTACCTACGATAATTGGTAGCAAATAGTCTTCATCACAATTACATGGAATCTTGAGAAATATAGTGGCGGTGGGTGGCGCGTGGGTGGTGTTGCGGTGGGAGTCACGAGGTATTTTTCGGTGGCCGGAAGGTGGCGGTGGCCGGCGGTGGGGGAAAAGAGAGAGAGAGAAGAGAGTTAGTGAGATGTGGCTATTTATATATGGGTTTGAGGGCATATTTGTCATTTAAGCTAAAACACCCCTTGTACTTGCAAAGACAAGTGTCAAAAAAATAATGGGGTCGAGCAGTCGAGCGTGGACAAAATGGGAAATAGGTGTGGTTTGTGGCTTCCTCTTGAAATGGTTGAATGTTTTTGGCCTATTTTGGGCATTTTCTCTTATTCTAAATTTAGTTTTTCTTTCATTGATGGTTTAGGATGTTTTGTGCATTTAATTAAGGATTAAATGTTGCTCTAGTGGAAGCTAGGAATAAAAATAATCTCAAAGAGATTTTGATTAGAAACATGGACATTGTGTATTTTCACATCTCCAATTTTTTTGGCGAGGTCACTTTAATGGGTCAGTTTAATTTGGTTCATTTGAATAACCTTCTCCTGATCTTTGAAGTTTAATCTCTCAGTAAAAGAGTTGTTCGGTGGTGTTGTCGACTGTCACGAAGCAGCGAGTCTAGCCTTCGTCTTAGATTGTGACCCATCATCTTTTTCAGTTAAATATCTTGGTGTTTACTATGCTTCCAAAGATTTGGCATCTTTCGAAGCATATAAAGTATAAACAATCTCTTATTTGTTGGTTGGTAGTAGTTTGTTTTGCAATCTATGTAACTTGTTCGAATAATCGAATGGGTAAACTTTCTTAACTGGCTTGTTATAAAGAATCCCCTTCTCCAATCCTACTAGCACCTTGCTAGGTTCGACACTTTTATATTCTCTAAAGTCGCGGGGGAGTATTGAAAATTGGTTTTTGTCAAAGTTATGTCAAGTATTATTAACCTTTTGTGTGTGGAGGACAAAAATTGCAAAACTTATCGTTAAGGGACCATATGTGTCAACATGTCAAAGTTAAAATTATACTCAGAACCAAGTGTGACCCTTCATTTATTTCACCTGCAATTCACATTCAATACCACAACCACGACGATCCACGGCCAAGAATCGTTAGACTAATCCAAGCTTCAAATCTCAATTCCGTAAGTGTTTTTATAATCTTTAGACTAATCTAAGAAACGGTTTTTGATCATTTCATGATCCAACGGATAAATCGTTCACAATTGGAAATTTTAGATTTAGGGTTTTAGCCGATTTGGGTTTTATTGATTCTGAGTGTTTATGGTTAATTTTTGTGGTGGGTTTGTACCTAGAAACATCAATTGATGATTTTTAGAATTAGGGTTCATACGACCTAATTTGGGGATTTTGATGTTTGAGTGTTATGGTCTAAGTAAACGTGTGGGGAAGAGTTATTGGGTGTTTAGAAACATTAATTGATCAACAAATTTAACCCAGAAACATGTTTTAATTATGTTCAATGATTAGGGTTTAACAAGAACACGTTCAGGTTCGATGTCATCTCAGTGTGATTTTTGTTCTTTTTTTGTCGTTAGGTGTACGGAAATTACGAGAGGTTTTGTTACGGTTTATTTGTTGAATGTATTCGTGTATGTGCATAGATAAGAAAATTTAGATTAACTGAGAACACGTTTCTTAGGCATAAGTTGTTTAAATGAGCTAATTAGCTTTTTCAATATTCAATTCGCTAGTAACCTCGTCAAATAAGCTAAAACAAACGTACGCATAAAAACTAGGCTGTTTAAATGACGGACCAATTGTGATTGTTTGTGGGTTTATATGCAAAATGAGTTGTGAATAATTGGACTTTACTTATCTTATTATCTAGAAAATGTTATTTGATGCTTAAAGAATCAGAATTAGGGATGTTTGAGTAAGGTTGAGCAACTTATTAACTTAGGTTGAGCCGAAAATCTAACTTATCTAAATTATGTGATGCTAGTTTTGTTTCTGTTGAAACTTTGTCAATCCAATCAATGTTATTTCAAGTATTAAAACTTACCAAGTGTTTCGTTAGCAACTTCTGGAAAATAACAAATAAACTTTGAACCAAAGACGAACTAAAAACTCATTGTAAGAAACCAATAACCGACATCTGAATCGATTATGATGAGTTCAACTCTGGTTTGGTCTGGTCCTTGTTCTGTTTTTTAGTTCAAGTCAAGTTTTGCACACCCCTTGTTGGAATGCAACTTGTAGTCTTGCAACTGAGATGGTCATCCAGTAGTGTTATGATATATAATGGGTCATGTACAGGTCTAGTGGAAACTTGCATAATTTACTAATACAAATATATTAACAACATAAATTTATCATTCCTAAGTACTTAAGTGAAAATAATCATGTTTTCGTAAGAAAAATGTACAAATTTGATGATGTAACAAGCACTTGAACACAATGGTCTATGTGATCTGGTCATTTAAACTCAACTTGGGTCATACTCACAAGTTTCGGGCAGGTCAATGTTGGTGATAATCGGGTAAATGTTGTGTCATCTTTTGAGGTTAATAACTTGATCCTAATATTTAGCAAATCTCAGGAACTATCTTATTTGTACTAGACAATCTCATTGTCTTGTTTTGCAATAACTTCGACACACTGATTCCTTGTTTAAGAGATCAAATCGCACAACAGTTAATGCAAAATGATTGAACGGGTCCTAATGTTTTTAGTATTTTTATAATTTATGTGCTTTGAAATTTATATGTTCTTGGTATATTTTGAACCGTTTTGTATTGTCTTTAAGACTCCGTATTTTAAGCGATTATTATCTTGGATTTGTAGAATGGTGGTTCATAAGTTGATGTAACTGTCAATTTAGTAGTTTTTTATTTGCATTTGGATTTTAGCATTGCCTGTAAAGTATGCCAATATGCATCTCAAGTCAATTGAGCTGAAATTTCCTTTAGAGTTTGTAGCTCATAAGATGTTTACAGTTGGTTAATAATGCTACATGATTCTTGAAAGGTTCCTTAACTGAAATATATATAATTTTAGCTTGACCCGTTTTCGGCGAATCTAGTTTGACTCGTTACCAAACCCAGTATCCCCTATACCAAGGTTTCCATCAACCACCAACGTGCACATATGTTATGTCATGTTATAGTCTTGACATATGTAAATACGTATTCTATGCATCTATTTACTATCGGGTTTCTGTATGATTTTCAGAAATGGTGGGTCTGTCTATTGGAGAAATGCACTTTATACAAGGTGGAATTGCTCAAGACCTTCGTACTGATGGTCGTAAAAGATTAACTTACCGACCTATAGTTGTGGAAACAGGTGTCATTGCCCAAGTATACATTTTCTTTCATTTTTCTTTAATTAAATCTTAAAACAATTTTACATGTGTAAGTTGTTGATTAGCAAGAAAAGGACTTGGTCATAAACACTTGTATGTTTGATATCAGGCAAATGGTTCAGCAAGAGTGAAGATGGGCAGAACTGAAGTGATTGCCAGTGTTAAGGTATGTAGTTATCTTTTTATGCGTGCTCATGGAATTCTCGTTTACTCATTTTTTTTCTTTTTTATTTATTTATTTTTTATTTATTAATTTTTTTTGGACATAAAATTTATTTATATATCTTGCGTGCTCTACTTTATTGTAGGCTGAACTAGGAAGACCAACTTCTTCAGCGCCCGATAAAGGAAAGGTTTCCATATATATTGATTGCAGTCCCACAGCGGCACCAGAATTCGAGGTTTACTATTTTCTGAATACTTGATATAGTTCTCTTTCATCAAATGAATAAACCACCGGAATTCTACATTTTTGTATATACAGAGGAGAGGTGGTGAAGAATTGTCGATGGAACTATCAGCAGCATTACGGCAATGTCTTTTGGGAGGTAAAACCGGAGCAGGTATGAAATTTAACAAAAGAAGCAAAGTCCCATAATCGTTGTACTTATAAAACTAGCATATTTATTATAAAAAATTTCATATTATGTATTTCAGGAGCTGGAATCGATCTTTCATCTTTGTCGATAGTGGATGGGAAGGTCTGTTGGGATTTATATATCGATGGTCTTGTGATTAGTATGGATGGAAATGTACTCGATGCTTTGGGTGCTGCAATCAAGGTATTTCTTATGCTTGACTTAGCTTTCTCTTTTCTTCGAAAAAATATCGGATTTTCGGCATTTTTGGAGTTTATATATCTGTTTTGCTAGTTCATCGGGGTGGTTAGAATTCTGTTATAAATGTGATTATTATTATTGTGTCTTCAAGTTGCATGTAATCAGTTTTTGTGTTCTGGTTAAGCGAAACGGATTCTGGTTATCAGATTATTTTGGGGTCAAATAATTAGTTTAGGATTAGTTAAAAACAAAACTGATTCTCATTTGTGGTTAGGATGACGATGTAGGATTAAATAACGTTACTCTATGATTAATTAGTGATCACATCACCTGAAATCCTTAAATAATCAGAATTTAGGAAAACTTAAACAGCTCATTATCAAATTATCACAAGCATCTCTTGCAGCCCATTTTATAACAGTTGATCATCTGATACTGAATAATTCATGACTATATATCCCGTAATCACTTTCCGAACATACAATGCCAAACACCCGAATATAGCTATGTTTGTAATATTTTATGCTGCCAAACATGTTTCTCTAGTGATCAATATTTCTTTCCCATAGGCTGCTTTAAGCGATACAGGCATTCCGAAAGTCAATGTTGCATCAGCCACTCCTTCTGATGAACAGCCAGAGGTTGATGTGAGTGATGAAGAATTTCTACAATTTGACACCACTGCGGTCCCAGTCATTGTTACTTTAACTAAGGTAATGTCAGATTAACGTCCTATACAAACAAATAAGAAAGCTTTCAGTTGGACATATTCTTTTCATGTTTATTTGGTTTCATTTTACTTTGTATGTAGGTTGGACGGCATTACATTGCAGATGCAACTTCAGAGGAGGAATCACAAATGAGCTCTGCTGTATCTGTTTCAATCAACAGGCTAGGATTGATTTGTGGGTTGACAAAAAGAGGAGGTACAGGTTTAGATCCAAGTGTCATTCTTGACATGATATCAGTGGCTAAACATGTAAGTGAGCAATTAATGAACAAACTGGATTCTGAGATAGCTGCAGCCGAGGCTATGGAAGAGGAATCATGATATTGTTAGGGGTTAGGGTAGGCACGTTGATGTAAAGAGTTTGTGATGTATCGTGTTGTGTTCATTTGTCTCGGGATGTATGCTTTTAATATTTGATAGTTTGGTGCTGGGAGAGGTCAAAACGACATTTTGATGTACCATTTTATACATGATGCTGATTCATATCTTAATACAGCTGATCAATTGTGCTCTTTTTGAATTCCAGCTTATCTTTATTCTAAATTTAGTTTTTCTTTCATTGATGGTTTAGGATGTTTTGTGCATTTAATTAAGGTTTAAATGTTGCTCTGGTGGAAGCTAGGAATAAAAATAATCTCAAAAGAGATTTTGATTAGAAACAGGGACATTGTGTATTTTCACATCTCCAATTTTTTTGGTGAGGTCACTTTAATGGGTCAGTTTAATTTGGTTCATTTGAATAACCTTCTCCTGATCTTTGAAGTTTAATCTCAGTAAAAGAGTTGTTCGGTGGTGTTGTCGACTGTCACGAAGCAGCGTGTCTAGCCTTCGTCTTAGATTGTGACCCATCATCTTTTTCAGGTAAATATCATGTTTACTATGCTTCCAAAGATTTGGCATCTTTCGAAGCATATAAACTTATAAAGTATAAACGGTCTCTTATTTGTTGGTTGGTAGTAGTTTGTTTTGCAATCTATGTAACTTGTTCGAATAATCGAATGGGTAAACTTTCTTAACTGGCTTGTTATAAAGAATCCCCTTCTCCAATCCTACTAGCACCTTGCAAGGCTAGACACTTTTGACCCATTTGATTTGTTTGTTTAGTCAATGTTCATAAGTAACTATTTATTGCGTTGAAAGATAAAACATTATCTCAAGACTCAGAATCAGATAATCTTTTGCTAAAGTTATGCATTGTCGGATTCTATTTTCTCTCGCTTCGGACTATTTTGGCCATTCTGAAAACCAAAATCAGGTGTGTAAAATACTAGTCAAATATCTCAGCTTTTACATCATATTGAATGGGGATTGATATACAAAATATTGAACGAAATACTAAGTTGTAAGCTCCTGAAAACACGTTCTTTCAAAATGAAACCATACTTATAAGTTATAACATCATGTTTAGGCCTTTGTACATGGCATTTTCGCTTGTAGCCAAAATTAATCATGTATGTGGCATTTTCGCTTGTAGCCAATCTTCGGGCAGAAAGTCTGTTTCCATTCATAGGCAAAGCCGAAAGTCTGTTTCCATTCATAGGCAAAGCCGAAGACCAAATTACCAATGTCTCTTGGTCAGATATGGAATCCATTCATCCAGAAATAAATGATGCAATAGATTTCAAAATGCTCCGTCTAGAAACAGAGGACGTTTCAGAGAGTAAATCATCTTTTGTAATAGCTGCAGACACAAGTCTCTGAAACTTTGCAGTCAATTCCTCATAAGATTCTACATCCGATGGTTGAACTTGTTCACATGCAGTTCTTAAATGTTCCATTCTTACTTCCGATGCATCAAGTTTCTCCTGAAAAGCTGCCAAAGCTGCTTCCCGGCAAATAAGAGAAATGTTAGCCCATGTACTAAACAACTCAACTCCTCAATGCATACATAATAATCATTCTAAATGAATACTAAAGATCTCCTTACGATCTTCTTCATTTGGTGGGCCCACATACACAAGCCTATCAAAATGTCCTGGCCTCAAAAGGGCTGAATCAATCTTATCTGGTCTGTTTGTAGCAGCAATAACAATGACATTAACTCTCTGGTTCGAACGTCTAGTTCAACCAGAATTACATGATCACCAACTGAAACCCCATCATTTTCCTTCCCACGGATGTTAGAAAGACCATCTAATCCATCAAAAAATATGATCAAAGGAGCATTCGCCCTTGCTTTTGCAAACACAGACTTTACAGCCTTTTCTGATTCACCAACCCATTTGCTAAAAAGTTCTGGGCCTTTCACTGCAAAAAAATTGAGTTTGGCCTCAGATGCCACCGCACGAGCCAAAAGAGTTTTGCTGCACCCCGGGGGACCAAACAATAAGACACCGGTCGGTGGTCGTGTACCAATTCGCTTGAAAGCATCCTGATGCTTTTGAGGCCATTCTAGAGCTTCCATTAACTGCATTTTAACCTCCTTTTGACCACCAACGTCTTTCCAGCTAACCTTTGGAACCTCAAGTATCACCTCTCTCATGGCGCTCGGTCTTACTTTAATTCTTGCCTTCTCAAAAAATTCTAAACACACACTCAAACTATCTAACATCTGGCCACATTCAGCACTTCCTAAATGCAATTCTGAATTGGATGAAGATGAACCCTCCAAATTATTTTCATAATGCATTGCGTTCATATCATCTGAAGACACGCACGCTTGCTTATTATTATCACCATTCTTGCTAATGCAGCGCCTAAGGCAAACAAAGGCAGCTTCATTGCAGAGGGAGGCAAGATCGGCACCCACAAACCCATGAGTAGTCATAGCCAGATGATGAATATCCGAATCTAATAGACGGTGTTCTTTTTCGTTGAGGAGAGCAAGTAATATATCATACCGTTGACTAGGAGATGGCACACCTAATTCGATTTCCCTGTCAAGCCTTCCAGGCCGTCTGAGTGCTGGCTCAATACTGTCAGGCCTATTGGTTGCAGCAATGACAAGTAGGCCTTCGGTTCTACTAATTCCATCCATCAAATTGAGTAGTGTTGCAACAATTCTTCCAGAAAGTTCTTCACCACCTTCTTTCCGTGATGGGGCAATGGCATCCAATTCATCTATAAATACCACAGCAGGCGCAACACTAATAGCTGAATGCCTGAATCGCTAACTATTAATCAGGCAGTGTTAGGCTTCATTTAACATCTGTCGTTCGATGTCTTTGCCCTCGTCATTAGATTGGAAGATAATGCCCTTAACTTTCTCATAACGTCCGAGCGCAAGACACCCATCATCAACCACCCTCAACAGATCCGTAACTAATCTATCTTTCCATACTTCTGAAAACCCTTTACACAGTTCACCCAAGACAGCCGGATCAGGACCAACAGGCCTCTCTAACATCTCTTTAAAAACACAAAATGCACCACCATAATCATCGTTTTGCACAAAAGAAGACATCAACATCTTTACTGTATCCTCATTTGGACGACAACCACTCTTTATCATACTTTTATATAACTGAAATCCGCGTTCTGGATTCTTTCGTGCACATTGTCCTTTAATAAGTGCAGCAAAAGTTGAAGCATTCGGTACTAATTTCTTTTTATCAAGTTCTTTAACCAAATAAGCAGCTTTTCTAGTCTTCCCTTCATTACACAAACCCGACAACAACGCATTATAAGTCAAGATATCAGCTTTAATCCCGTTCCTCATCATTTCTTCAAAGATTTGATTACCCTTTTCAGTTTTCCCCGTTTGGGAACACCAACTGATCAAAGTATTATAAGTTACCGTATTAGGACCCACATTAACCCTTTTCATTTCGTGAAAAACTTTAAACGCTTCATGTAACTTCCCTTCCTTACAATGTCCATAAATCAACGTGTTATAAGTAACAACATTCGGTTTAACCCCATTCTTCTCCATCGTATCTTTCAACTTCATTCCAACGCTCACATGACCCTGGGCACCACACGCAGCTATCAACATATTATAAGTCGACACCAGCGGACTATACCCCATATCCTTCATCTCATCAAACACTCTAACGGCATCCTCCAACTTCCCCAACTGACAATAAGCATTAATCACCATATTAACCGTAAAAACATTCACCACAATCCTCGCCCGCCTCATTTCCTTATAAAACGACAAAACAACACTACCTCTATTCATACTCAACAAACCACTCATATACAAATTACAAGACTCCACATTAGGCACAAAACCATACTCCCTCATACGCCGAAACGTATAACTAGCATTCCGAAACTGTTTCATCTCAGCAAAAACTTTAAAAAGCGCATCGAAAACACGAGGACTTGAATCACACATCCTATAAGTACACAAAACACCATCAAAAACCTTCTCACACATATCAAAATCACATGAATTCAAAACCTTTTTTAACACATATTCAGCAGACACAAATTTTCTGTTCTTAGTCAAAACATGGATAATAATGAAATTGCTTTCTGGGTTTAGTAAATTAGGCCTTTTTAACAAAACCCATTTGAAGAATTTGAATGAAAGTGAGTAATTGTGTTGGATTTTTAAAAGGGTATGTTTGACTTTAAAAGAGTCAAACTTGGGTAATAATTGGTCTAATTTGGTGAAATCATTGTGAAGAAGATGACTGTGTGTTATGTTGATGTAATCAAGATCTTGGCCTTTGGGTTCTTGGATTGTGTTAAAGGGTATTGGAATTGGGTTCCATTTTGGGGTTTTCATGGTTGAAATGTGACGAATTTGCAAAAACTTCATTATATGATAATCTGGAACAAGGAAAAGGGGCGTGATATTTGGATCCCCCTAAAATACAAACGGACCCCCTCCTTTTTTTGCCTTTTATTTTATTTCATTTTATTTATTATTATTTTTCTTATAATTTTGTTTATATAAAAAAAAACTATAAATTTGAAAGTAGGGAACAGAAAATATAAAGTTTAATAAGTCAAACACTTAAAACTGTCAGAAATACGGAACAAAAACTCACAAAAAACTGTGTTGTAGCTTGAAGCGACGGTCATTCAAATTTTATAGGTTTTTTTTTTTTTTTTTTTTTTTTTTTGTCGGATGTTTTATGTTTGGTTCGGCTTATTAAACGTAAGCCCATTTGGGCTTATTTTTTATAAACTCCAATTTTGTGGCTTATTTTGAGACTCGTTGGCTTATATAAGTTTATTATGATATAATAAACTTATATAAGCCGACAAGTCTCAAAATAAGCCGTAAAATTGGAGCTTATTAAAAATAAGCTGAAATTTCATATAAGCCGATAACTCACAAAATAAGCAATAAAATTGGAGCTTATAAAAAATAAGCCCAAATTGGCTTACGTTTAATAAGCTTAGCCAAACATGGCCTAAGAGTTCTTAACAAATAAGTTGTATAAACGGGCTTTTAAAAACATGTTGGAGATTAGAGGTGCACATTCCGACTGGTTACCGCACCGGCCCTGAAAGCAAACCGGAAAACCGGACCGGTCAACACCGTTTTTGACCGAAACCAGTTCGGTTATTCCATAAATCGCCGGTTTGGAACTGGTTAGGGTTTTGGATTTTGGACCGGTTAGAGGACCGGTTTTTTGGAACCGGTTAGGAGCGGGATTTTTTTTGTTTTTTGAAATTTCAAATTTTGAAATAAACTCTTGAGCGGGAAGGCGGGAAGGAGCCGGGGGGGGGGGTGTCCGAAAATTTGAATTTTTGGGTTTGAAATTTACCATTTTGCCATTGTATGTTTAGTATAAATAGAGGGGTTTTTGTGTTGGTTTATTTACAACTTTCATACAAGCAAAATAGTAATACACTATAAAAAATCAAAACCGAAAGTATTTCACTAATGGCAAGTGCAAATCAATCTGGTTTAAACACCACCAGTGGCACCGAGGCTGGTTCAACAAGTGCACCGATGATTGCTAAAATTTTACCATGCGACCGTATACAAGATCCTTGGGCTAACTTCAACTACGTTCTAATGTTGGATGGCAAGAAAAAGGCTCAATGTAAGCATTGCTTCAGTATAAAGTCTGTCGGTGCCAACTCGACGTTGAGGGCTCATATCAACATGAAGTATTGCAATTTGCAAGGCACTCAAAACGGTTCCGAAAGCGAGTCAATCATCTATGGGTTGAGATGTGAGTATTTTTGTATACGGTCATGAAGTAGTTCGTCAATAATTTGTCGGTTTGGTGATTCAACGAGGTTTGCCGTTCAACCATTTCGACGACCCTTTGACGACGATGGTGTTTCAGAATCATGTCCAACCAAAGTATAATCATGTAAGTCGTATGACTCTAAAACGCGATTCTATGAAAATGTGGAAAACGGCTAAACAAGAATTAAAAAATGGTTTTTTAAATTTAAATGCTTGTGTTAATTTAATAACGGATGTTTGGTCCGTTCATCATAATTTTCCATTTTCCTACCTTTGTGTTACCGCACATTGGGTTGATCCCAAAAGTTGGCAAATAATGAAGCGAGTCATAGCATTTGAAGACTTTCCGGTTCCTCACACGGAAGTTGCTTTATTCAAATTGTTGAGAGAAGTGTTCGTTAAATTTCACTTGGTAGAAAAAAAAATATTCAATTACGTTGGATAATGCTAGTAATAACACAAATGCAATGGGTAGACTAAAAATGGAATACGAGCCACCTTTAAATGGTAATTTTTATCATACTCGATGTGTTGGTTGTGCAAGCAAGATTAGCGGATCCCACAATGTATCAAATGAAAGAATGTTTTAAAAAAATGTTACACGATGTTTTTAAAAAGGGTACTAAAAGATATAATAACTACATTCGGATGTGTGTTGATGCGGGGAAACCTTGTTTATCACCTAACTGGGATATTGATACAAGATGGAATTCCACTTATCTTATGTTCCTAAGTGGTATAAAACAAAATGTGACTTTACAATATTTTCATGACAAATTGTCGAAAAAGGATAGGTGTGCTCCATTTTCGGTCGACCATTGGGATACTATTGAAAAACTAACCCGATTACTTGAAGTTTTTTTCAACGCCACAAAAAAATTATCGAGAGTTTATTATCCAACATCTCATTTGGTACTCGAGCAACTATACTTAGTGTGTTCAAGTATGGCCTCATTTGAATTAAATGGTGGTATATATACAAGTATGGTTCACCAATGAAAGAAAAGCTTAAGAAATATTTTGAAACTTTGCCACCGGTAATTACTTGTGCGGCCGCATTAAATCCATGTTATAATGTAAGGGGGTAGAGTTACTTATCGACTCGATTACAACTGATTTGGGGTGTTTTGAGACTAACGTGAACTTTGGTGATGATGCAAAATATTCTTTTAACAATACTTTTGAAGGTTTATGGGAATTATATTTTGAAAAATATATAACCCAACTCCTTCAGTGAGTGCGGCTTCTTCATCATCGAGGTTGCATAGAGGGAATCCGATACAAGGCTTGCTACAAAAGTTAAGAGAAAATCCCAACACACGGGCAAAGAGTGATCGTTTCACGAACAACGAATATGCAAGATATACCACAACCGATTTTATCTCACATATTCCGCTCGAAGAAGTTGAAAACTTTGATGTTTTGGCGTTTTGGAAAGCAAATGAAACAATGTTTCCCGTTCTATCCCGAATGGCTCGAGATCTACTAAGTGTACAAGCTACTTCGGTAGCTTCTGAATCCGCTTTTTCAACAAGTGGAAGGGTGTTATCAAACAGAAGAACAAGGCTCACACCGGCTTCTTTAGAGATGTGTATGTGTTTGAAAGATCACTTGGACGCAACCCAACGAAGACAAGACAAATCAAATCTTGAAAACGCCATAGACTTCGAAGAAGAGATCTACGAGGAAGAGGTGCAAGAGGGTGTAGTTGAATTGCTTTCCGATGAAGAAATTAGACAAGATGAAGCTGCTAACGAAGCTAGGTCCATCGGATTCGATGAAGACATTTACGAGTAGCTTTTCGATGTTTTATGTTTATGTATTATGTTTTAAGTTTATGTATCATGTTTGATGTATTTCATTTCACGATGTATTTTCTTTCAGTTGTATTTCTGATGTATTAAATAAAAGTTGAAGTTTATTCGGTTTACTTTGTATAAACGACGAAAAAAAAAACAAACCCGTAAAAACCGGTTAACCGGTCCCAAACCGGTTTCAACCGGTTGGGTTTTTTTCTCACCGGTCCCGGTTTGTAACCGAACCGATTAACCGGCCAAACCGGTATTTTTTGCCGTTGACGCTAACCGGTTCGGCATTGACCGGTTCTCAAATCGAACCGGTTAACCAGTCGTGTGCACCTATATTAGAGATTATATTTCACAAAATTACCGATTTGATTTTATATATATTATTCTTATTTATATAGGGTTTGTTATTTGAGAAATGATATTTCTTCATACTAAACATTCCTACTTATCCTGCTACTTCTAGGATCCTGACATGTGAAAAAACTGACAGTTTAAATGAAGTGAGATAATGAGTGGAATACATGTTTTATATTTTTACGTGGGTGGGAGGATAAGTAGGCACAAAAAGTAGGAGGATATAACAATGCTCTTGTTATTTGTATGTTCAATTATGTTATTTATATTTTTACTTTACAATTAGAGCTAGTTTGCCAAACACCATTAAAAAAAACTAAATTTTCATCTTTTACACATTTCTTTCATTTCCTTTTTATGTTTGCACTAAAAAGAGGAACAATCAAACATATTTCTTTTATTTATTCTTCCCGTCAGCAGACATAAGAGGAGAGGAAAAAACAAACATAATTCTTTGTTTTCCTCTTCCGCTTGCAGACAAAAGTGAAAAAAATAAAATATTAAGTGTTTCTTAAAAAAAAAAAAAAAGCATTGCCTTAATCTACAATATTTTTTGTAAAACATCAATAGTTAGTAGTACTAGTTAATAATAGCTTCGAGCAATAGTTATTTTTTTAAAAGTGTTTGGTAACTTATTTGTATCAGTGATTGTAAAGTTTAAAATTACGTAAAAGCTAAATGCTAACGCCAAAAGAGTTGGGATCAAATGAGAAATAAAATTAAAATGAGAAGGGTGAGAAGAAACCACAACCGCATATTTCAAATGCACCTACAAACATAAATGCATCTCCTCTTAAATTTCTCATCCTCATTTGAAATGTGTTGCTGAAATTTCTTCTCATTCTTCTCATTTCAATTTTTTTTTCCTTACTAGATCTCTTCCCGACGCCAAAACGCTTCTTCAAATAGCGTTTGAAAAATAGAATTTTCTGAAAAGGCAAAACTTGCCAAACGTCCATTCAATTTTTAACCACTAAATGTTAAACGCCAACCGCTTTTAAAGCCTACTTGCCAAACATAAGAACTATTTAAGTATTACAAAAGTGCATGAACTGAATTCGTTTCTCCGTTAGAGGTTCCTGAATGATCGACGCATACTCTATCGGGATTGTAATTTTCAAACTTAGTGTTACTAAACTCTTACTATTTTGACATGATCTTCCTTTTGTCGTGTGACATTCTAACTTTCTTATAAACTTTTGCGAACATAAATCGATTTTGACATAAACAATGGAACTTTTAGCTTTATAAACCTTTTGTTGTTTATATACAAGCTGATCAGAATTGGGCTTAATGATTTCCAAGTTAATTTGCATGATCACGACATCATTACATCAATATAAGAATAACGTATATAAAAACATTAGGCCATTTTAGAGGACTAGGTGTGGTGAGCAAAATTTGCTCCTCATTCCGGCCCCACTTGGTGCCACGTCATCACAACAAACCACAACAAACAACCCCCCCCCTTACAACAACAAGCCACAAACTCCTCATTCCGGCCCCACCACTACTTAAAAAAAAAAAAAAAAAAAAAAAAAAAAAAAAAAAAAAAAGCGAAAGGAATTAAAAAAAAAAAAAAACAAACGCAAATGTCAGACAAACACCTCCTCGTGCAGACGAGGAGGCTTCCACGGCGAGGGACGAACAGCATGCTCGGTGTGGCGGTAAGGCACGGTAAGGCCAAACGGTAAGGCTCGGTAAGGCCACACCGAGTCCTCTTAGTGTTTCGCATATCATGTCCTAATCATAAACCCTATCATTGGTTGAAAAAAGATTTTTAAAAGCAAGTTCTAATAGCAAATTGATTTGTGAAAGCATCTATCAAAGAACATAACGTCTTTAACTCAAGTTCACTTTACTATAAGCAATTTATGTGGTTTCGAGTGTGGACACTCGGTTCTTTGACCATTGAGAGCGGAAAACCGAACCAAAACCAAAACTAAACACGAATCAAAATAGGAAAATGATTATGTACGGTCCATTTTTCAGTTCGTGTTATAAAACACTATTTTGCGAGTCTGCTACCACTTAAAAGCAACTTAGCACCGATTTTTTGATTTTTTAAAATAAAGTTATCATACTTATAACAAACGCGTGAATCACTTAAACTTAAAAGTCTAAGCCCATTCCATGATCCACTTTTGGACTACACCACTAAACTGATAACACACATTATACGATTCACTCTGATTTCAGTCACTTAAACTATTTGACATGTCAGTCCCACGGTCCCATCTCGACGCGATTTCTGAACCGTCACACACTATACACTCTTGACTAATCGTTGACGAATGGTTCCCTTAACCAAGCCACTGGAAAAACTTACTCGAAATCTCACTTATCAGATTACATTGTGGAAACCATAACTTTTTTCTGAAGAATTCGCCATGATTTATTCTCGAAAAAATATGAATAGTTACATCTATGAATTGAAAGGTCCGAATGATCCACAGTTTTTAGGCTATGTGTAATGGTACAATAAGAATATGGGGCATTTTCTGACACGTGGCAGCCCAGTCAGCAAAGGGGTTTGATGGGTTTAGGTGTGTAATTGTGGGAAATGGTGGGTGGGGCATTTTCTAACACGTGTCACCCTTTTTTTTTTTCTTTTTTTTCTCTTTTTTTTAATCAACCAAATAATACATTCTAAATTAAAACATCATTTTATTAATTAAAAAAAAATGCAACATCATTTTATTATTTAAAAAAAAAAAAAAAAAAAAAAAAAAAAAAAACACATTACATTAAATTTTATTCAAACAAACACTAAGATTAAAAACTACTCGTCGTCGTTGTTGTTGTTGTTGTTGTTGTTTCCCGCATTGTTTATCACATTCCGATTGATCCACGCTTCCTCGATCAAATCTTGCATGAGCGCGTAATGGTTCACGTGACTTCGCATTTGAATGGAGTTTTCAATAGCTTCGTCTTGCGATAATGCCGGCATTGGTAAACCAATTTCTTCCGGCTGATAATCTTGACAATACGCGTTCCCGTCATCCTCCAAAATCATGTTGTGTAAAATAAGACAACATCGCATCGTATCTTTAATCTTATCCTTTGTCCATAGACGACAAGGATTTCTCACAAAATGAAACCTTTTCTTAAGAACCCCGAACGTCCTCTCGATATCCTTTCTTTCCGATTTTTGAACTTGTTTAAAGTTGATTCTTTTTTGGTCAGATGGGTCTGTAAACGTCTTAACTAGAAACGAATACTCAGGATAAATCCCATCGCCCAAATAATATCCATGTGGATGGTAGTTATCGTTAGCATAAAACCCGAGAATTGGATTTTTTGCAGCGATGAAGTCTTCAATAACAGGTGATTGTTCTAAAACGTTGATATCGTTGTTGGACCCGGGTACACCAAAATAAGCATTCCATATCCATAGGTCGTAGGATGCAACGGATTGAAGAATTAAGGTTGGATTTTTATGGTCACCCCGATGGTGTTGACCTTGCCACGCGGTTGGACAATTCTCCCACTCCCTTCTTTTAGCTCTCAATTTAGTCAACGCGATCGACGCAATAGAAACCGCTTCTTGTTCCATGTCCGAGATCTCGTCGTCGGAACTAGACTCAAGAAGAAATGAAGAGCTTGGAGAATCCATAATTTTTATAAAAGTGTGTTTGAGTTGTTTAAAGATGTGTTTGAGTTGTGAAAAATGAAAAAAAAAAACGTTGGTATATAAAATAAAATAAAAAGGGAGCGTTTTTTTTTGTTTTTTGTTTGAAAAGTATCCGTTTGGGATACAATGGTCCATTTTTTCTTGAAAGCAACAAGGGGAAAGGCGTCATTTAATTCACGCCTATTCGGTTTTTTTGCAAATTGGCGCCCCTGTGTAGTGGTCCTGGGTGCGAATTGAGCGCTAATTAGGCAAAATTTGGGGCATTCACGCTCCATTACACATAACCTCAGATCATGAATCATTGTGGCGAATCTAGTGCAATGCCCCACTAATAAAAAAGTACCGTGTATAAAAATTAGGCCGTTTCGTGTTTGATCAAGACATCATTACATCAAATAAAAGAGTAACGTGTATAAACATTAGGCCATTTAGTGTTTGACAGCTAAAGGGAGTGAGGCTACCCAGGAGAGGGGCGACTCGCGACACGTGGCGCTGAGTCAGCAAGTTGGGTAGCCTCCAAAAAATGAGGGAGTGGGGCTACTCAGGAGGGTGGGGCGACTTCTGACACGTGGCACTTCTAATGATTGATTTTTTAACTTTTTTTTTTTGCAACTTTTTTTTTTTTTTTTTTTTTTTTTTTTTTTTTTTTTCATATTATATAAATAATAACTAAAAAAAACAATATTACATAAATAATAATCCTAAAACATAAATATTACTTAAAAATTAATACAAACATAAATATTGTTCATAAAACATAAATAATAATCCTAAAACATAAATATTACTTAAAAATTAATAAACTACGCATCCCGATATTTTTCAATAAGATCTTGTTTCGCTTTTTCCATGATTGATCTTTCGGGTTCCGGAAGATCGCTGTAGTCAGTGCTCAACACTCTCAACTCGGCAAGCTTAATTTTACTTTCCTTTGCCTTCAACTTTCGATCCCCATACTCCAATCTTTTTGCCGTGAGATCCATCAACCCTCTCAATTGACCCGAAATATCGTCCAAAGCATTATCCAACTTCCCCTTTCCCTTGCTCGACGAACCACCCACACTCGAACTCGATTTCCTACTCATGTCTCTTCCAACCGGCCGTTCCCGAAACTCCACCTCCTCATCCTCGTCCACTGAGTTAAGATCGAAATTCACACGAGCATCCGAACCTTGACTTTGATAATCGCCGGATGATGAAGTTTTCGTTCTTTTCTTAGTTGGTTCTCCTCGACTTTTTCTTGCGTCGTTTGAATCGGTAACGTAATGAAACTTAGAACTGAATCTTAACTTATCCCAAATGTCCACATATCCAAAAGGTTTTCCATAAGTCCCCTTGTACTCGGAGAAAGCTTTTTTAACCACGTCGGCGTCATTCGAACCACTTTGATGGTTGTTTGCATTTCTGAGCCGTGTATAGATCTCATTGAAATGTTGGATTTGTGGGCGTATTTTCCTCCACTTGGCACTCACCCCGTCCGGATCACGATATCCCTCCTCCTCGCCCATGAGCCTCAAAAAAATCTTCGTTATTCTGGACCAATATGTTCTCTCCTTTTGATAATTAGCTACAAAAAAATAAAACAACATTTCATATATATATAAATATCCGTAAATGTATATATAAATTTATAAATAATAAAACAACATTTCATATATATATAAATATCCGTAAATGTATATATAAATTTATAAATAATAAAACAACATTTCATATATATATAAATATCCGTAAATGTATATATAAATTTATAAATAATAAAACAACATTTCATATATATATATAATACCTTCTTTCGGGTCCTCGGTAACCTCCAACCAAGCTTTGCATAGGCACATCTCCTCCTCTTTTTTCCACGGAATAGCCGTGGTTTTCATCCTCGGTTCGTCGGTGGGTTTGCGTCTGTGTCGTCTTTTTCTAGCTTCGACTACCGGTTGGGTTTCTTCGACGACTTCAACGTCCGGAGAATGTGGCGTCCTTGGTGGAGTGTCAATGACTCGTTGACGATCTAGAAAAAATATATGGCTTAAAAAAATATATAGATATATATATATATATATATATATATATATATATATATATATATATATCCGAAATATATATATATATATATATGTATAAAAAAATATATACTCCCTCCGTCTCAATTTATTTGTCAGGAGAGAGAAAACACAAAGTTTAATAAAAGTGGGGCCACTTTAATTTTCAACCACTAAAATAGAATATTCCTCCACTAGATTCTCTAGTTTTTACTAAATAAGGAAAGTGGACAATTAATTTGAGACATCCATAAAAGGAAATATGGACAATTAAATTGAGACGGAGGGAGTATATAAGTAAATAAAGAGTAAAAATATATATATATATATATATATATATATATATATATATATATATATATATATATATATATATATATATATATATATATATATATATCCGAAATATATATATATATATGTATAAAAAAATATATATATAAGTAAATAAATAGTAAAAATGTTATACCAAAATGTCCACCCGGTGTGTTTTGCGGAGTAACTCCGGCGAAACCGTATCCCTCTTGTGACGCATTCCAAGGTGAGAAACCCGGCATTGGTTGATTTTGGACGTTCATTTGTTGAATATATTGAAACAATGCCGGGTTATTAAGCAAATTTGGATCATTTATATCCGGTTGATTTGGGACGTTTGGACGTGATCGATACCCATACGGGCTGCCAAAGTTATTTGGATTGGGATTTGGATACATATTTTTATAGAGTTGATGAACTGAGTTTTGGTATGAAATGGAAGGAAGTGTTTTTTTTTTTTTGTCGGTGAATGAAGTGTGAAGATGAAGAAGTGGGATTTGGATAGTATATATATTAGTATGAAATGGAAGGAAAAAAAAAATAATAATAAAAACTGCCGTTCAACGGCTACAATTGCATGAAACAAAGCAAATACTCAAACTTTACAAGGCGATATATTTGAGTCGGCAGGAACCAAAACGCCTCGTCGGGGCAGTGTGTTGTGGCGATAGGAGGGGCGATAAGGGGCGAACCAAGGCTTATCGCCCCCTTGGTTCGCTTCATACCGTTCAGTCCATTTAGTGTTTGACATATCATGTCAGAATCATAACTCCTAATCATTGGTTGAAAGAAATTACATTTTAAAAAACAAGTTACAATAACAAAGTGATTCGTGAAAATATTTATCAAAGTACACAACATCTTTAACTTTAAGTTCATCGTTCAAGAAAAAACTTTAAGCGCCCTTTAGTACAAACAATTTATGTGGTTACGAGTGTGCAAATTCGGTTCTAACCGTTCAAAACGGAAAAACAAACAATTACCAAGACTAAATGGAGACCAAAATGGGAAAATGACTATATACATCAAGTTCTCGGTCCATACTATAAACAAAAAGCTCTCGGATCAATTTACTACAACTTATAACATATTTTTACTCTTTTTCCGGAATGAAATAATGTCGTACATATCTTAAATGCTTGAATCACTAACACTCTCTTCCCGAGGTTTTTATTTAGAAAAAAAAATAAAAAATGTAAAAAAAATCTCAAATATTTTGTATTTTTCGGGTGGAAGAGAAAGAGGAAAACAAAATATATCAAATTTCTCCTCCTAGTTTTCTTTCCAAATGGTGAAATTTAGAGAGAAGATGGTTTGTAAACTTAATTTGGTTCAATTCACTTTCTTTTCTTTTGAACTTAGAAACACATGTATTTTTTATCCCTTCTGCTTTTCTCTCTTTTTTAACTTTTTCATTTATTTTTTTTTTTCCGTTTTATACTAAAAAACATTACATAAACTAAGCCTAATTCAACGTGCTAAACTAATAACACATTTTATAAGACTCACTTATGATGTTTTAGGATTTCAGTCACTTAAACTTTTCGACACGTCAGTCTCACGGTCCCACTTCGACGCGATTTTCGAACCGTCACACACCCTACACTCTTGACTAGCATCCAAACATCATGAATCATTGTGGCGAATCTAGTGCATTGTCCCACTAACAAATATTTTTAGGTCCCAAACATTCGGGTCAAAATGGGTCCATTCATACATTCACCTTAACCAATCAAACAACAACTAAACTCAATATGGGTACATAACTACATATCACACACACTTTACACTTTTACCCTTTACTTTATTTACATTAAAAATTAAACAAATAATAAATAGATAAATAAATACTTAGCTTAAAACTTATACTACCACAAATTATACTATCATCACATTACATTACATTTTATTTATTTATTTTTAACCTACATTTTTGTGGTCTTCATCTATTAAATCCTGTAACTAATCAATTTCCCATTTTTGATAAAACCCTTATCTTAATTTGAAGTATAAATTATTTCCTTTTTTTAATTTTATTTCTAATCAAGTTTTAATTTTTATAAATTTTTAACTTTCAAGATTTACAAGAAAGTTTATAATTTCAAGATCTGAAGCTGCTGTATGTGGATCTAAGGTAATTTTTATTTAATTTTGTAATTAATTAATTAATTAATTAGATTGTGAATTAGGGTTTTTAAATGCTTGATTTTGATGCTTAATTTGATGATTGTATTTGAAATTGATTTAGGGCTTTTGATCAGATTAACTTGATTGTTCATTTGCGCTGTTCAATTTGAAATCTTGTTGACTAGTTTTGAACTTTCCAAAAATAGAAAGTTTACTAATTTGGGGAAAATTAGTTGGATTATGGAGATTGAAAGTATAATGAATATGGGTTTTGAAGTTTATGTTCAGAACTTTAGATTAAGCATGGATTGGGTAATTATTTGTTATTATGTTTGTTTTTATGATGATGGTTTAACTTATGTAAAAAAAAAAAAAAAAAACTGTCATTTTTGTGTAATGTGATCTTAATTTAGTAAGTTTGTAAATAGTTGGTGGAATTTGTATTTTTTTTTACAGTGCTGCGGATATGTAGATTTTGTAAAGGATCAAGATTTTTTTTTTTTTAAAAGTTAAGATGGAATCGAACATAGAAGAAGCGTTTAGAGCGAAAGAGCATGCAGAGAAGCTATTTTTGGTAAATGATTACATGGGTGCGAAGCAGTACGCGATAAAGGCTCAAGCTTTATGCCCGCAGCTCGAGGGTGTGTCTCAGATGGTGGCTACTTTTGAAATATATGCTGCTGCTCAGACGAAAATAAATGGTGAAATTGATTTGTATTCGGTTCTTGGATTAGGCCCGTCTGCAGAGAAATCCGTGTTGAAGAAACAATACAGAAAGATGGCGGTTCTTCTTCATCCCGATAAGAACAAGACATTGGGAGCTGATGAGGCGTTTAAGCTTGTATCAGAAGCGTGGAGTGTGTTATCGGATAATACTGAAAGGAATAATTATGATGTCAGAAGAAACAAGCAGTTATCAGCATCAGTATCTCGACTTGATACTTTCTGGACTGTTTGCACTACTTGTCGTGTTCAGTATGAATATCTTAGAAAATACGTGAATAAAAGACTTTCGTGTAAGAATTGTCGTGGAGTTTTTGTAGCTGTTGAAACGGGATCAGCTCCTGTTACTTATTGTCCTTGGTCTTATACGAGTGAAAATAACGGTTATGTGAACCATTCGTATAATACTAATGCCGCTACGTATATACCAAATTCATCTGTATGTTTCACAGGCAATGGGTCGTCTACTTATCCACCTGCACACACATCCGAATATGGGAGCAATGCAACCTTCCAGTGGAACACTTTTACGGGTGCTTCTGATCATAGTGTTGTCCATAAGAGCAATAAAAGACGACAATCCCATGTGGGTCCTGGTGAAATCAAGGTTGTTAAGCTTGGTAGGCCTCGGAAAAAGAGAAAGATTGAACCGGGAAATGGCACTCAACCCACAAATGGTGAAATGTTATTCAAAACCGAGCCTTATGTGGCAGCATCTAATGGGCATATTGTCAATGAGACGTCTGTCAAGTGGTATCCTGCTCCACCTACTTTTGATACTAGGAAGTTGTTAATTGACAAAGCGAGATCAGTCATTCGGCTTAAGTTAGAAGAAATAAAATTAGCTTCAAAAAACGAGAAAGCGCTGAAAAAAACGGATCCGGTTCCGATAACCGTCCCAGACCCAGATTTCCATGATTTTGATAGGGATCGATTGGAGGAAGTATTCAAACCGAAGCAAATATGGGCTATATATGATGAAGAAGACGGTATGCCTCGTTTATATTGTCTAATCCGAGAAGTTATATCTGTGAAGCCGTTTCAGCTCTATATTAGTTACTTGAACTCAAAAACCGACACTGAGTTTGGTTGTGTAAAATGGATCGAATCGGGGTTTACTAAATCATGTGGAAACTTCCGTGTTTTCCATTCTGATATCGTTGACCAAGTCAACATCTTTTCTCATCTTTTAGGACGAGAAAAAGCTGGTAGAGGAGGTTGTGTTAAAATATACCCGAAAAGTGGTGACGTATGGGCAGTTTATCGAAACTGGTCGGTTAACTGGAACCGCAAGACACCAGAAGAAGTGAGGCATCAGTATGAAATGGTTGAAATTCTTGAAGATTATTCTGAAGAGCTTGGAATACGTGTAACTCCTTTGGTTAAGTTAAACGGTTATAAAACAGTTTATCAAAGGGACGAGAAAAAGAATGGGACACGCTGGATCCCGAGAAGGGAAATGGTAAGATTTTCACATCAAGTTCCGTCTTGTTTACTTAAAGGTCAAGGACTTAACTTGCCTGATGGATGTTGGGATCTTGACCCTGCTGCAACCCCTGAAGAGCTTCTTCAGGCTACAGTGGATGAAGAAAAACCCGATCTTAATGTACAAACATAAACATGTAGTTGTGTGTGTAAGATTTTTAGATAAAAGGATCGTAAGATGATCCACGGCGAACTAAGCTCACATTTGTTTTTAGATGAGTTACATTACATGTTTGGTTGAGCTAGTATTTGTACCATCATTAAATACTCTTAATGTTTTAACACTTAGTTTATACATTAATGATAATTGCAGGATTTATGATGCTTGAACATTGTCGTTTTTATCTTCGAGTCTTGGTATATGCAAAGTTCTTCATATAAACTAGACAAATCCCCACGAAAGCATAACGTAACATTAGTGGCATCTTTTACACTTAAGTAAAATTCTCAACAAAGAAGAGTAAATACATAAACCATGCAGGTTTTAACAAAGAATCAAAATAAGTCGCTGAATAATTTCATTCAAAACATACATAAATTATATGAAGCACAAAGACTTAGAGCATACAGTACTGGTTGTGGTGTGGGTGGCGTTTTCACACCAGCCAACGAAAACGCCAACAACCATACCGTGGCTCGCGTTTTGGAGTCTCACGCCGTCGTTGCCAGCCCAAATAGTCCCTTTTTTTCCTTTTCTTTTTGTTTTTGTGTGTTGTATTTGTGTTTTAGTGGGTTATGTGTGGGTCAGAGGGTGTCCCATGGCACCCAGAAATATGAAGCATATTTGTTTTGTGTGATGTGATAGATTTTGGTGTTATGAGAAAAAATCTGAGGTGTCTAACACTTTACTCGCGACACCAAATGTACCCTGTGCTCTAAATGTTTTGACAAGAAAAGCTATTGTAATATTTTGGAACTCAAACTTATTTTGTCATCTTCTTGGTGCATATGTTATGCGACTTATGCCCCTACCTCCTGCTGTTGTGGGGTTCATGTGTGCTCTTGAAGGCCCATGAGACCCACCATTGGTAGAGTCAGTAGGTAGACTGTACTTGTTTGTGAATGCAGGTGTTTATTACTGTACCGTGCAGTTGATGGTAGAGGATACTACTGTGGAAAAAAGATGTTTCAACTGTCTTGGTGTAGTTGGTTCTATAGATGGGATATTGGGAGTATTCAAAAGAATCTTGAGTTTTAATTTGTTGGAAAAATTATTGATGATGATAGAACATTTATTTAGGTCATTATACAGAGTTAGTCGTTAACGAGCTTGATTTACATCATGTGATTGATTACCAATAAAATCTTTACATTTACCAAAAATGTGTGCCATTATCAAAGTCGACGGAAGAACATCTTCTTGGAAAGAAACAAAAGTTCAAGAGCAATATTGTAATTTCAATAGTTATAGTGATGTATGGATCATTATAACTTATAAGTGGTAAACACTGCATTTTTACTTCAGTGAAGTTTATTAGAAGTTGAAACTTGTATCAGTTTCACTTCAGTCGAGTTTATACAGTATAAAGCAAATGTTGGTCTAGCGGTAAAAGTTTGCAAATATTATAAATGAAATGTGAAAGGTCTCAAGTTCACTAACTGCTTAGTGAAAACAACATGATATGGCCTCGCCAACCTAACAACTAACAAGATAACATAGGCTTTAGCTGGTTTTTGTGTGTGGAGGTAAGATCAGACTATGTGAATTAGTCAACCAAAAGGTCGAAAGCCATGGTTACAAAAAAAAAAAGGATAAAAAATACGTTTTTGCTAAGTGACCAAATATATTTTGTTGGTAGCTTAAATTGGATCCACATCACAATCAAAAAATGTCACAAAACTATACAAGCTAAAGAATCATTTCACAAAATACTGATTAATGATTTACAGAATTCTGCTCCGGAAAACTTGTACAACACCTACAATGAATCTCATGTGTTTTCTCTTTTAACAATCTAATCTAACTCGTTTTTTGTACAACAAATCTAGAAGGATGTACATTGGATATATACAAGTCCTGTGTTCCATCATTCTTTCTCATCAAGTCATTACATGCACATATCTGTATAGGATCGGACCAAAAACATCATGGTTTCAAGTGGACTACCAAATTGGGTAAAAACATACCGTTGAAGATGATGTTTAATGGTGAAAGAAACAAAGCGCCATTTAACCAGACGGGTAAGCCCCTAACCACTTGCAGCCACTCAACCAGTTTCAAAAAAGCAAGCTGCAGCTGAGTAAAGTTGTTCCTCCTCAAACGGTTTCGAGACATAACCATCCATCCCACACTTCATGCATTCTTCATCCGTTGCTTGAATCACATCAGCTGTCATTGCTAAAATGGGTGTGTGCCAATAACCCACATCAGATTTAATATTTTCATTAAACTTATTTTCGAGGCCACGAATCTGTCTGGTAGCTTCAAACCTAATAAGTTATGATAAAAAATAAAAAAATAATAATAAAAAAAAAGAAAGAAAAAAGAACAAGATTAAAAACCGAAACTTATTTAGGAAAAAAATGGAACTTTTTAAACCAAACTTTAAACGTTTTGGAGATTACTTACCCATCCATTTCTGGCATTTGAAGATCCATGAAACAAGCATCAAAACAATGAGGCGGTCTAAGCTTGTCTAATGCAGCTTTCCCGCTATCTACACATGTAACAATAGCTCCGTATTTCTTCAAGGCACCTTCTGCCACTCGTCTGTTTACAACATTATCATCCACCACCAATATTTTCTTGTCACGAAGCAAAGTTCCGAGAGTGGGTGCTTTTCTTGTCACTCGTGCCTTATCTTTTGTTATAAAAGTTTCTTGGAAACAAGAAATCAAGACACTAAATCTAAGAGGCTTTACAAGAACATCACTCACCAAATTAGCCGTTTTGAGCTCATTGTGTTTAGTTGGGTGTATGGATTTAGCCAGTAGAAATACTTTCGGTTTGAGTTCTTTTAAGGTATGAAAATCACAAACTTCTTCGTCTATGAGGATCATGTCAAAATGAGCTGAATCACTGCAGGATAACAAACCAATAATTATTTGTTAATGTACAAAAACAATTTTATAATAAAGTGTACTTGCATAAATAACAATCAGTTTTTCATTTGTTATGTATTATTGTACTTGTTATTATACATACGGGTCATTTGGTAATCAAAAAACCATTAAACAACTTCTCAGAAAAGATGACTTTTATATAAAATATTAATTTTGCATATACAGATGTCAGATTTTATATATAATGCTAAATTATTATTTAAAAACTCTAAGATTATGGGTTAATTGACCTAAATGGGACAAAAAAACGTTTCTAAGACTCAAATGCACAAATGCGAAACACACTGATTGAAGGGGACAAATGACTTGTATGTACAAAAAAAGTAGTACACTGGCTAAAATCAAAATATTACCTTGATGTCTTCAAACTAGATGCTATTTCCACAAAGATTCCCATTCTTTGAAGATGGTATCTTGTAACTTCAGCTCGTATGCTTTTATGATCGACCACAAGTGCTTTTAAATTCCTAAATTCTGATACGGTCGGATAATACTGTTGCACAACTGTATCAACAGGAGTCGGTTCCTTTTTCATAAAAACCGTCGTAAATGAAAATGCACTTCCGGTACCCGGTTCACTAACAAAACCAAACTCCCCATCCATCAAATCCACCAATCGTTTACTAATACTTAATCCAATTCCTGTCCCACCATAAGTCCGTGATGTGGAACTATCGGCTTGCATGAATGGCATGAATATACGGCTTTGTGCATCTAGTGGGATTCCCACTCCTGTATCTTCAACAGTTACTAAAATCTTTATTTTTTCAGAATGAGTTATTGAATCGATAGCACTTAATTTTTCAAAATTTTGCCAACTTTTTCTTCTGTCGACAACTGGAAGGCCGCTCAAAGTGTTGCTGAAATTTGTGTAACATTTTTTAAGTACGTCATCTTGACTATCTAGTGGACGTTTGACTTCATCAGCTAAATGAACGGATACAAATATGTGTCCTCTGTCGTGTGTGAACTGTAACAGAATAAGGCTTAAGTTGAAGACCAAAAGACAAACAAGAAAAAGGAGTGCATATATTTTTATAATTAAGGCAAGTGAGAGGACTAACTTTGAGTGAATTCGCAACAAGATTTGTAATGATTTGCCTAAATCTTCCAGGATCTCCAACAATAACTTCAGGTAGCTGATCAGAAACATAAACTGCCAACTGCTCACCCACAAGAATAAAAATTTCTTCTTGTTAGAAACGATATATATTGCCGACAAATAAAATAACAATCTTCGATTTTAAGTACTTGAGCAGATAGGGAACTTAATACATAAGGATTTAATACGTAAAATGACCAAAAAAGACCCAAACTGTTCCGAATTAATTTAAAAGTTAGTTTTCTTGTAGCAGATATGAAACTGATTATCACAAAAGCTGTTTGACCCGACATAACTAAAAACATAACTTCTACATTCTAACAGTAAAAACTGATTATTACAGCTTCAAGTCACAATAATCAGACATCTATTCCAATATCCAAAATTAATCACTCCGTATAGCGTCTTACTTCTATTCCTTTTTCTTGGGATTTGGTTGAAAATAAAGACAAGATATTATCGAGAATAGTGCGCAGATCAAATGGGACAGCCTCAAGCTCAAGTCTTCCAGATTCAATTTTCGCTTGATCTAAAACCTCGTTAATCAACTTTATTAAGTCTTTTCCACTAGCATGAGCGGTCTGTGCAAAATCCAATTGCTTCGCGTTTAGATTTGTGTCCATCAGCATATGCAGCATGCCTGTTATGCAAATTATAGTATATGTTGCACAATATTTAGATAAAGAATCATAATAACAAAAAAAGAATATATATATATATATACTGAAGGGATTTGTTAATTAGTAATTACCTAAAACACCATTCATAGGAGTCCTGATTTCATGCGACACCGTTGCAAGAAACTATAAAAGATAAAAATATGTAAACAGGATGAAATGTTTAATATTGCAACAAGATTGGAATATTTTAATATACTCACCTGTGATTTTGCAACATCTGCAGCTTCGGCGCGATGCTTAAGCTCCATCATCTCTTGGAAATCGCGTTCAACTGTATTTATTCTATTTATTGCTGCATAGAAGATATGTCCAAGAAGCAAAACTATTATAAGCTCTCCAGCTGATGCAGCTATTGCTGTCCAAGGTAGAGAAGGCTTATTCTTGAACCTGAAAAGAAATAAAATCCAATTATAATGGTAAAGATCCAAGTGTTCTGGTAATTTTAAGGGGTGTTCGGATATCCATATAATAATGATTATCTGATTGTTGCAACTTTTCAAGTTGTAATTATCAGTTTTTAGCATCCGTATAAACTGACTATCCGTAAAACTGACTATTTTGAATGTCTCAACAGTATATAAGAATGTCTGTTTTTGATTATCTTATCAATAAGTTTCTTGATTTATAAGAACTTACCAAACAGCTCGTTATCTTGTTACTGTAACTTCAAACAGTTTTGAGTTAATAATTATTCAATATCACATATTCACATAATCAGTTTCAATACGAAGATCCAAACACCCTCTAAGTCTACAATGGTTTCAGAAATAACCTGCAATGCATTTCATGCTTCCGGGCAGGATCACCAAAGTCAAGGCTGCTAATATGCAGTAACCCTGTGTCAGTCTCGTCTGGACCATACATTCTAATTGCTGCAGAAATGTTTGTGGTGTCGTAAACATTCACAACAATGGTTTGTTTGCTAGCTAATTGGTGTAGAAGCTTATCGACTAGTGACGGGACATCATATGATGCACCAAGGTACCTGTTTTTAGAATAAGATCCCAGTAAAAACAGAAGCCTGTCGATCTCAATGTTACTAAAAACGGAAGATGGTAGCTAATTGAACTTACCCCACAGTGGCATTAATTCTTTGCTCCGGTGTAGCATCTTGAGACATGTGAGTATCATAGACAGCAAAGGTAAGTACAACACCCAAATGATTTGATTTTAATAGCTTGAAAGGAGATGTCAAAACCCCCTTTCCAGATGATCGCGCTCGTAAAATGTTTTCACGATCTTCCTAAAATGATGACCAAATAGAAACGTGAGCTACCCTTATCATATAATGTGATAATTGCAAAGGTAACCAATTTTGGTCAAAACTATATCTTACCAACTTTTTTAGGCAAAAATAAAGGAATTTCCTAAGCTTTAAAAAGTTTTTTTTAAGGTAAACCTGATCCGATAACCACTCAAATGATGACGTGGCAGGTAAAGTGTCGATAACTTTTAACAACGAATTTTGACGTGCCATCTGATAACCAATTATCTAAGGTAATCAACTTAAATTTAAAAGTTTACTACTGTTACGGGTTTTTTTGGCCTATAATAGATCGATTACACACAGCAAAAGCAGACCAAGGCCGGTGTATGCAATTAGCCCTGTAAAATAGCCTCACAAAAAATAGAAAGTTCTCTTGTAAAGGCCTGATAATAAACGACCACACAAATATAAGTGAATTTAAAAGTTTTCATGAAGATATACCGTTCCGGACATCATATCGATAGACACAATATGAGCTACAGTTTCTTGAGACAAGATAACAGGAGCATATTCATCATGAATAGGTGACGGATCCAGCTTTTCAGGGTCACAATCTTGTGCCAATGTTTGATCTTCAGTTTCCATTTTCTTTATTGTAAATCCATGCTTTTTCTCAAAATTTTCCCTCTCTGAATGACGTACTCTCAAAGCATAGGCCACACCACTGGTAAGTGGTCTTTCAAAAGATGTTCTCTCAGTATATTCGCCAAAAGTTTTCTATAAAACAGAAGACGACATTGTTATTATATTCTTGTTGAAATTACAAAAACTAGATTAACAATATAATGGAATGATAACTAAGAAATGTATGGAAAGATTACTTGATCGATAGCAGGAGGTTGTTTCCCGTGATAAAAAGTAGAAACAAGAATAGCTAATGCATGAACATGGTTCATGCTCACGTTGAACTGATCTTGCAGCATTCGTGCCCGTTCATCACACATATTTGCTAGAGTTTCTGTTCTTCTAAAGCTAATCTCCGAATTAATGTACCAAAATATTGAAATTGATAAAGCCACGCCAGCTAATACAAACAGAACAAGTAGCTTCTTCATCCACTTCCCAGTTCCCTTTGAAGAACCTTGTAATTCATCTTTCTTTTGATGAACTTTTCGTTTCTGATTCTTCCATAATGTTCTACTTAAACTACGAACACTGTATCCCAGTGCCATTATAAGAATAGCCCACAAGCATACCTGTACAAAACATAACGGAATATTACAAATACAGCATTGATCCCTCAATACAGATTGAAACTCAAAGAGTCTATGGTTTCCAAATATGCTCCAAATTGAGATTTTCGTTTTTATGGTGGCATTAAGAAAGAACTATGTTTGCATCACAATATTGACTAGCTGAAGAGGGTGGGGGATGGTTGGTCCAAATGGATTTGGGATGAAACCGGCAGCTTCTAGTTTGGGTCGAAACAGGTGGATTGACCCACACACTTTTCTGTAGATTCTTTATAAATAGTTTATGTATAAAAAAATTACATCAATAATGCAACTCTTTCAATAATTCAACTGTTCAAACAAACCATTTGAACAATTCCACAATTTGCTTGAAATAAATTTTATTTTAACCAACACAAATTGAATTATTCACAATAAACGAAGTCTAAAAAACAAGAAACCAAAGCATTTTGTGTGCATCTTGAAGCCCAAAAAGAGTTGTGTGCATACATCAACCAATAAACAGTTAAAAACTTTATCTTCAACCCTAAATTCTGCATAATTCTCAACCTCCCATGTTATCATGTACTCTAGATGCTAAATAGTCTATAAAGTACCAAAATTTATCAAAAAAAACTTGACAAGAATCAACCTTTTGCACATAAATCAAACAGTAAAAACCAAAAAGATATGATAGCAAACCTGATTAGACTCCAAGAATGAAGAAACCAGCTCATAAACATGGCCTCTGCCAACATTAAAACATTCAATCAAGAACCAAACAAGCCCACTTGCAACAACAAAAAGCAGCATCTTTTCCAACTTCCAGCCACTATGACCCTTCTTCATCTTGAAATTAGTCAACTATCTACCGTTGACCACACAATTTTTGCACTTCAAAGACATTATAGACACAACCCACTTGCATATCATCAAAAAGCACACACTTTATTAACCACAAGCTAATTTTGAACACAACCCATCTCAGAAATAGCTCAAAAACTAATTTTGAACCAAACCCAAATCAGAATTCACTTAATAAGCTCTAAAAACCAATAAAATTGATACTTTTTTTTTTTTTTTTTTTTTTTTATATATAAAAAAAATGGATATGGTGAAATGGGGTTATGTAATAATCATATATGAAGGTCTTTTTATCTCTGTGAATCCAAAAGAATCATCAAGAACATACTTTTTTAACACACACACAGTGGAAGGTGTAAATATGTGTGAATAATGTACTTTATCAATGTGAGTTGATGAGAGAGAGAGAATATGTGTTTATGTTGTTGTTTTTGATGTTGTGACTGGGAACATGATTATCTCATCATCTTGTGGATGAAAGCTAATAATATAAAGCAAACAAAAACACACATGTTTTTTTAATCATTGTTTTACTTTAATAAGTGTTGTTAATTAGTCATTGCCTTTGATATTATTCTTTTGCAAGTGTTGTTAGAAGATATTAGAGTGCGTATGTGTCTGATATAGAGACTTCAAGATAGCATTTATCACTGTCATTATAAAGTTATTTTAGATTTTTCTCTCTACAACTAATTTCACCACCAAATTAATGTAATAAAACAACCAACTTCATCATCAAAATATACCAAACTTACACACACAATTTTTTTTGAAAGGCAACAATATATAAAATCACAAAAGAAGTGATACAAACAAACGACATTCCACCTCTCCAAACAAGATGATTAAAAAGAAAGGAACCCGGACAAGAACAACACAAAAGAAACTATAACAAAAAACAAACTAACATTACAAACCAAACCAAAAAGCCATATACCAAAACAAAAGAATATAGAACCAGGGATCCACAAATCCAAAACAAACTAAAACCATACCCCAAGTGACCTATGGCTTGGAGTCAGTGTAGGATTCCACGAAAATCCCTTATGATAATCTTTGTTAATTTATGATAACCTCGAGTTACTATCTACTAAAACCCATATTTTTTTTTACGGGAAAATTTAAATTTTTATTTACTTAATATGTTATTCTCACCGCGTCACGACATCACAACGATTACCAAGTGACAACATTTGTTCCCGACACGTACTCGAGACACAGTTCAATCACAACACATATTGCGAGACACTCTATTTCACAAAACCCCATTTACATTAAATTTATATTTACAATTAATACTAATAAGCTAACACACTAAACACCTTAATTTTCACTAACTAATCACAAAACCAAATGGGCCATAACATTCGTCCAGCCCATCACCATTTCACCATCAACAGCCCACCATCACCACTTCATACCACACGATCCAAGCCCACACACTAAAAATCAGTTTGCATTCTATAATTTCATGTAGAAATCGACAGTCCAACACCCTCAAAAACGACTTGTAATCTCTCGAATACTAAACGCGACCCTCGAATATTTTTGCACCTCCTCGATGCCTACCCACTAGACTCTATATATGCCAACTCGCAGCCCTAGATGTCGAGTATTTCCATGGCATCCAAAACCATTTTGTTTGTTCCATCATAACCAAAGTCGACATTCGTAAACCATCGAAACTTAACCAAATTAAAAACCGATTATTCCTATGATCTTCTAATGATAATTTTGGCATAATAAGATGTTTAAAAGAAAGTTAGAATAGCAGTGGACTCTATGGCTAGATAAATTCGCTTGACACCATTAAAAACACAAACGTGTATATGTGTATATACCTTCACAACAAAAGATAGGAATTACCCACGTTTCACATCTATCAAATATCTTATTTTGTCAGTAGAAACATCTAGGTGTCCTCATTCCTACAGTGGACTTCAATAATCGAGTTGCAAGGGTAATATAGTCCAAGCTTGTGTAGTATACTTCTATATAACTCAACCACTATTAGCAACTTACATTGCTCACTCTTCACTCATTCCACCCTCACTAACAACCCTAAAGACCCAGGAACATGTACCTCTTAGTGGGGAATGCAAGTCGAGTAGGAGAGGTCAGCACGTAAAACGTATCCAAGCTTGCTGTCTTGCCCTTGTGTTCCATTCGACTGCCACAACCTTTTCATCACCTCGAAAGTGTAGTAAGTATTTAGTCCCTCTCTTGCCTTCTTATCTCACGTACACACATTCTCCATGCATCATTTCCTTATCTCATTCGATCATATATAATGACACGTAGATGCATTCACTATTTCATGTAACCCATCAAGAAATAACGAGCTTCCAGCTTGGAAGACTTAGAAGGCACCTCTCACGCCATTTTCATGTTTAAACGCATCATTCATGCATCATTCAAAACGTACAAAAACTTTACATCACACGTTAAACCTAAACTTGAAAACACTTAGAAATATTTAAGGGGTTTTGGTATGTTAAACAACCCAAGTCGCCTAGAACACAAGCCCACAACTCATGAAACGACCAAACGACCACGTATTTTTTTTATACAACCTGTTAGACCACACAACAATCTACACTTTTTATTTAAATAACTTGTAATGTTAACCACGTTTCGATCTTCAAAAACAAGCAAAATGAAACGCAGAAGCTATTTTGGAAAGCGACAACCAAAACTGGAAACACTTAGAAAAATTCTAAGTGTTTCGTGTATATACAACCAGTCCCAAGTAGCCTATAAAACAACTCCATAACTCACGATCTACCTTAATGAACATACCCTATTTTTATACGACTCAGTAGACCTCCTAACAAGCTACATATTTTGTGTTTTTACATTGATCACATGATCTCATTTCGACATTTAAAACTGGCCCTTTTGATCGACAAAACCACCAACTCTATAGTTAAGTTTCCAGAAAATGAAATTTCTAAAAACCTTCTGATCCGAATTGGGCTTATTTAAAGCCCAACAAGAGTTAACGATCCATAAGCATACTGAGCCCATATGATACATTTTTAGAACCACAAGAATAGCCCAAGTTCAGGCCCAAAACTATTTTCACGCCCTCGCCTCCAAATTTCTTAACGGGCTTTAAATTAAATCGTTAATTGGCCCAATGATACAAAAATAAGTTCTTTTCTGGAATAAGCACTTGGAATAAGTTAAAATGAACTTAATAAAATTATAGAAATTTTCATAATATTTTTCCCGTCATTTTTATGCAAAAAGGACTAAAAATGTAACGCGATTTAACTAGAAGGACCAAAACTGCCAAACTATGAAATTTATGGACTGAAGCTGTGAAAACAGTTTATAGAGGACTTAATTTGACATACCATTGAACTCCAAGCCTTATGTGGACATATGGACAAGATTTGAACTATTATGGACTATGGACTTAACCGAGGACTAACGATGTAACGCAATTACAGTTAGACTAAGAAGTATAAAATCTGAAAAGGACAAGGACCTATTTAATTTCACTTGACATTCTTAGTTTATTTTCATTTTGCACCCTTCATTTCATATGCATGTTTCATTTTAAGTTATGCATTATTTAAAGTTTCGTTATTAGAAATTTAGTAACTTCACTTGCATATTATTTCAGCATATTTTGAGAAAGTAATATTTTGGGTCAATTGAAATAAGAATCAGGATGATATTATAGAAATATCATATTTTTAACTTGAGGCATTTTAAGCATATCACACTCATATCACCAATCAAATCGTTATACGATTTATCCTTTCCACATTCGTTACTAGTAGTAAGATAGACTCTTAGACTTCGCTTATATTCAGGTCTTGTATTGAAGAAGTCTTTTGTGATCGTTTACTTGACCTTATAAATTCATCTTGTC
The DNA here is from genome assembly GCA_021014915.2 of Artemisia tridentata subsp. tridentata. Taxonomy (NCBI): domain Eukaryota; kingdom Viridiplantae; phylum Streptophyta; class Magnoliopsida; order Asterales; family Asteraceae; genus Artemisia; species Artemisia tridentata. The sequence goes on from CP139507.1 coordinate 408,448,674, forward strand.
AGATACGCTCCAGGTGAGTCGTGGCCCCTCCTATTTTAATACTTGATTTATACTTTTTGGGGGAGATACATGCTTCGAAATATTTTACTCATTTATTAACTATATGATTTGTTTTGCGATACAATACTTCTATAAGCACTATGAAAACTCTTATGACTTACCGTGAGTCGTGGCCCCTACTTTTAACTCTTGTTTTGATAACTCTTTTGGGGGAGATACATGCTTTAACTGTTTTAAGTTATTTAAATATAAAACTCTCATGATTTACTCAAAATCATCCACTATGCTTTACATGTTTGAATCACCTCTGAGAGGAATATATGTTCATTATATATACAAATTGCTTGCTTAGCATAAACACTGAGTTTGAAAGATAACAACTTTAAACTACTTGATGTAACATGATACTGAGACTTATTGTATGCATTCATATAACAAATGAATGTAATGTTACTTTAATATGATATTTCTACATTTCACTAGAAATAATTGCCAAGACTAAAGTTACGCATAATTCATGCACCTTGAAACCTATATTGCCTAAGTTTACTTTATTGCCATAAAGTCCCTTGATCATGAGCCATTAATCACTGCGGTGAGCGCGAATATAGTGAACAACTTCGAAACCTGTTAGAGGCTGACGACCTATCCCACTAAATACTTGGACGGAATGCCTATATGGTTAGTCGTATTTAGTCGCGATGCACTATATTTGAGAAAAATAGGAATTGGCAAGTCACCTATTACACGAGGGCAAAACTTTCGTTATTAATTTGGTGAACACTCCGTTTTCTGGTACAATGTTAACGTTTTGCGTGTCATGAGGCTTAGGGCAATATAACTTTATGAATATATGAATGTTTCATATATATCCTAGGATACAGCTGTATTTAGCAGACCACCACTTTACACTGATAGATTTCAGATTCTAAATTATCATTCCCACTATGTGATATGATTGTGAATCCTGTACTTGAATTTTAATTGTTATCATATGTGACTTAAATGAGAATTCTACACAAGACAACCCAAAATGCTTGGTATATCGTTACATTTAAAAGCTGACTCAACAGTTTATATCGAGCGCATAACAACGTAGCTCATCTGCATTTACAACCTGAAACTTATGATTTTGGAGATCATACATGATTTACTTGTGGATTTTTATACAACACAGCTTATTATTTATTTCATGAAGGATTATTATTTACTTCAACAAATCACTATACACTTTTCGAAGAAAGTTATTTTCTATAAACTCCACGAACTCACCAACCATTGTGTTGACGTTTTAAGCATGTTTATCTCAGGTAATTAACGGAGCAGGACAAGACACGGAGCGGGCATCTTATACTCTGATAAATAAAATGGTGTAAAATCAAATATGTCATTCCTTCCAAATTACCACATTTTTGTGGGATTTTCAAATCAGATATTTTACCTTTATATCAGAACCATTATTTTGAATGACATATAGCTTTCAAAACGCCCCTACCGGGCCGTCTTCCGAAATTTTAACTCGATCCTCACCGTAACACCCTAATTACTTTTTCGCTGCCACTAAACAAATTAGGGGGTGTTACAGATTGGTATCAGAGCCTATGGTTATAGGGAACCAAATGTTTTCAAACAACGAACTATAACCATACTTTCAAAATAAATGATTTTACACCTTATCATCTTATGCCTTCCGTGTCTGCAGACTGTCGTGCTCAATACATTACTTACTAAGATTGTTTTGTACTAATCTTTACATGCTTGATGTATACTCTTCACACATTACCCACTGCATTATTTCACACTCAACGTTACATCTTGAACGTATAAATACTCATAATTATTATTTTCGATTGGTACAGTAACATGTCTTCCCTACCAGTTGACATCGCTAAGACTACCTCTCCTACTACCCATGTATCACCTAGCTATCATATTACACCAAATACTGAAGATCCTTATGTACAAATGTCACAACCTCAACCCGACATAGAACTTACTCAGAAATCATCTTCGTCATCACCTACTCACTCACCTCCACGTCAGAAACTTAGGAGAGCAACTGAATCCTATTCAGATCCGATTGGTGGTCAACCAACATTTGAAATTGGACAAAGTTCACGTCAAGAAATGACATGGGAAAATATCAACCTAAATTCTCCCTTACCTAATACCTCAGATTTCTCCATGCCGGATGTCCCAAACAATGCATCCTCACCCAAATCTCCTGACTACAATATAGACACTAGAGACCCCATATGGATTCACCTTCACCAACACACCAGCATACTAAACGCTCACTCTAAACAGCTAAAAGAGTTACAACCATTACGATTCGAATGGTATGACCGTAACATTGATACCCTGTTCAAGAGGACCGATGCTGAAAGACGAGAAGTGTTTGGTTTAGGAGTGAACATTGGTAATATGAAAGACAATTACGAACAAGAACTTAGAAATTTGGATGCCAGAACCCGCTGTTTAGGTAGAGGCCATACTCAAACCCACATTAGGATTGAAGACATTGAAAGAGCCTTATGGTTAGCTAGAGACGCAGCAAGGACCCAAAGCCAAAAGATTTCAGCCTTGGAAAGCATGTTAGCTAATCAGATGAATGCATGCCAGGAACGTTTCTCAGCCATGGAAGCTGCACAACTGGATCTTGAGGCAGAAGTTAGACGTCTACGTCAGAGACGTAACTAATCTTAAGTATCGTTGTTGTATTAAATAAACCAGATAGTTTTGGTTAGTAGTGTATATAGTTCCAATAATTCTGTAACTTTCAGAACTTGTAACCGACTTTTAATGTGTAATGGTTTTCTTTCCGTTATACTCTTCTGTTATAAACAAATTTCTCCCACCAAACCTTATTATGATGCTGTAAGTGCAAAGAGATATGCAAAACCTCACCATTCGTTACTCTTTTAGGTAAACAAATAACTCTACATGAATCAATGGGACATTAATAAAAGACCTTGTGCTGGTTGTTTTGCAAAAATCAATCGAACAAGTTATTAGAGTTATGTCAATTTTGATGACTGTGTTCAAACTCACTATGACATTATTGATGATTGTACATCGAATATACCTCGACTACACAATAAATCATAGAATTCCAAGAACAAATATTAAGAAGAAAATTTGATGAGTAAAGAGAAAGTTGTTGAACTTCAACTTTTGTAAAAGAATCCATTTGTTCCTTAGCAATCCCATATCAATAGATGATTATTATTTTACGATGCTACCCAGACACACCGTATTTCTATGATCTTCAGTTGAATTTATTTTGTATTAATATCACATTGTTAGCACTAATATGCAAATACATTGTTATTTGAATTATTCTAACGATAAGTGAATACTAAATCAGCGTTTCGTGTAATGTTCATAGGAAATGGACAAAATGAACAGCGTAGTACCTACAACAACCATGACCCCTAAAACCATCGAGAAACTGGTAAACAATATCGTTGCAGCCGTACTCGAAGTGACCACAACAGTCCATCCGAGTAACAATGAGATGACGAGAAAAGAACGAAAGAAGTCTATACCTTATAAGCATAACCATGAAAGTTTCATGGGATGTAGGCCAGTTTACCTAACAAATTCAAGGAAAATAGCTAAACCTATCCGCACTTGTACTCAAAGAATTAGGCAAGATATTGCACTAAAGAAAAATAACTAAAAGCGAAGACATGAGGAGAAAAGATCTTTTATCCTCAACGAATGTGAGTTTCACAATGACGTTTGCATCCGCAATCATCTACAAGACCGCATTGACTATCTTCGCCAGCAAAGGCTCAACCTAGAAATTGAAAGAAACTACGTCACCACCCCTACCAACATAGACAACTACCGTGGAAATAAAACTTTGTGCCTAAGATGTAAGTTGCATCACACCGGACATTGCATTGCTATATGCGGGAGATGCCGGAAAACAGGCCACAAGACGAGTGATTGCAAAGTTATAGAAGGAAATGAACAACCCTCGTCCATAAAATGCCACGGATGTGGTGGAATAGGGCATTACAAGAGTCATTGCCCGAACTACAATGTCAACTGGAAGGCCAAAATGGATGCAAGAAAATGAAGATTCGTTAAAAGACACCAGTAGTACCGAAGAATGACCTCTATGTTAAGCAGATGAATAAATTCCTGCTGTAAAATAAATAAACTCTAGTTTAGGACTATCTAAGTTATATTTCCGTTTGTACTTTGCCTTAGGTTTGATGGATGTAACCTAAGTGCAACAACTATCTTTCTACCGTACGAATCTCTACCTTGTAATATTTCAGTAATCACCGTAATCTATGTCTATTTCCATTTCTATATCACTTTCACTATTTATAGTTGATATGTAACAATACCTTAATACCACCCTAGGAATTTGACTAAGCACAATATCTGATCAAACAATAGACAAATACCACATCGTAAGGAAATCCTCACCTAAAACCTAAGTTTATACAAAAGATATCCTCGTATCATTTCAAAAATTCTTGACTTACCATTGGAATATAAACAAAAACTTTATAAATTTTTATCAGAGGGTGTCTGACTTTGTGACGAAATCATTATAACTGAACCATATAAAACTCTTTGAAGAAACATAAATACTGAACCAAGAGTTACATCATTTGGTCCTCAATTATACATAGCCTAGCTACCTATGTATAATTTAGGAAGAATCATATTATAACTGGAACAGTTATCCTTTCGAAGTTTTAATAACAATTTTCATTCCAAAAACAGAATCTTGAGACAAAATAATTTGTTCACAAACTTTACTTTTTAACCAACCCCAGTCAGGTCTACACTCATCACTCATTTCTCTATTATACGAAGTCGAGGAAATTACGAAAATTAGGAACTTTAAAAATTCACAACAGTCTATGGAAAACACAAATAACAAAAATTCTATTAGAAACCATGAAGGTTAATACATAGCGAAATGATTAACATCGGAAGTGCTAATAGTACAATAAACACAATATAAGGCATAGAATCTTCAATAGGTTGGCCCGCCATAGAAACAAAAACCACCACCAACCCAACAATAGCAAGAGCCACCATAGGATGAAGTACCCTGATTATTCTGAAGACACACAAAAGCGAACCGTTAAACACAACAACTAAACATAAACATAAACGAGAATTTAATCCACATTACATCGACACACAACGAAACTACATTCTAACCACTCTAGCTCGATACCCTCACCCCAAGAACTTATCCACGTAAATCGCTAAGATTGTGAGGGGAACGATGAACACCAGAGATGCGATAAAGTAGTCGGCGTTTTCATCAGGGAAGAAGGCCAGATACACAGCAACAAGAACAATGTACAAGGTAGCAACAACTATGGCGATCGGCGGCATAGTGATTTCTTTTCGGAGGAGATGAAGTTGAATGAAAGGGACAAATCGAAAAGGTGAAAAGGAATAAAGTGGAGGAAAAAGGGGAAGTTAAATAGGGAATGTAGGTGGAGAAAGTACCCGTTATTTTACTATTCACAATCATTAAAATTTCAAACCACTACCATTAAAAATCCACTAGTCTCGACCGTTAGAACACTAAATATTAAGTGTAAATACTTCCTACTCCCGATCGTTACTTTCACTATTCGTAGCCTATAAATTAAATTATTGACCAAACATTCAAATTTATTTCGTTTAGTACGAATAAACCTAGCTGAAATCTCGCCTCTTTGATATTCAAATAAGAAATATAGCGACAACATCTTCCATAAACTCTCGCCTCAGTACACCACACTTTTCAATACCTATCATGGACTGAACTTCGGGACGAAGTTCAAAATTTAGGGGGAGATACTGTAGGATTCCACGAAAATCCCTTATGATAATCCTTGTTAATTTATGATAACCTCGAGTTACTATCTACTAAAACCCATATTTTTTTTTACGGGAAAATTTAAATTTTTATTTACTTAATATGTTATTCTCACCGCGTCACGACATCACAACGATTACCAAGTGACAACATTTGTTCCCGACACGTACTCGAGACACAGTTCAATCACAACACATATTGCGAGACACTCTATTTCACAAAACCCCATTTACATTAAATTTATATTTACAATTAATACTAATAAGCTAACACACTAAACACCTTAATTTTCACTAACTAATCACAAAACCAAATGGGCCATAACATTCGTCCAGCCCATCACCATTTCACCATCAACAGCCCACCATCACCACTTCATACCACACGATCCAAGCCCACACACTAAAAATCAGTTTGCATTCTATAATTTCATGTAGAAATCGACAGTCCAACACCCTCAAAAATGACTTGTAATCTCTCGAATACTAAACGCGACCCTCGAATATTTTTGCACCTCCTCGATGCCTACCCACTAGACTCTATATATGCCAACTCGCAGCCCTAGATGTCGAGTATTTCCATGGCATCCAAAACCATTTTGTTTTTCCATCATAACCAAAGTCGACATTCGTAAACCATCGAAACTTAACCAAATTAAAAACCGATTATTCCTATGATCTTCTAATGATAATTTTGGCATAATAAGATGTTTAAAAGAAAGTTAGAATAGCAGTGGACTCTATGGCTAGATAAATTCGCTTGACACCATTAAAAACACAAACGTGTATATGTGTATATACCTTCACAACAAAAGATAGGAATTACCCACGTTTCACATCTATCAAATATCTTATTTTGTCAGTAGAAACATCTAGGTGTCCTCATTCCTACAGTGGACTTCAATAATTGAGTTGCAAGGGTAATATAGTCCAAGCTTGTGTAGTATACTTCTATATAACTCAACCACTATTAGCAACTTACATTGCTCACTCTTCACTCATTCCACCCTCACTAACAACCCTAAAGACCCAGGAACATGTACCTCTTAGTGGGGAATGCAAGTCGAGTAGGAGAGGTCAGCACGTAAAACGTATCCAAGCTTGCTGTCTTGCCCTTGTGTTCCATTCGACTGCCACAACCTTTTCATCACCTCGAAAGTGTAGTAAGTATTTAGTCCCTCTCTTGCCTTCTTATCTCACGTACACACATTCTCCATGCATCATTTCCTTATCTCATTCGATCATATATAATGACACGTAGATGCATTCACTATTTCATGTAACCCATCAAGAAATAACGAGCTTCCAGCTTGGAAGACTTAGAAGGCACCTCTCACGCCATTTTCATGTTTAAACACATCATTCATGCATCATTCAAAACGTACAAAAACTTTACATCACACGTTAAACCTAAACTTGAAAACACTTAGAAATATTTAAGGGGTTTTGGTATGTTAAACAACCCAAGTCGCCTAGAACACAAGCCCACAACTCATGAAACGACCAAACGACCACGTATTTTTTTTATACAACCTGTTAGACCACACAACAATCTACACTTTTTATTTAAATAACTTGTAATGTTAACCACGTTTCGATCTTCAAAAACAAGCAAAATGAAACGCAGAAGCTATTTTGGAAAGCGACAACCAAAACTGGAAACACTTAGAAAAATTCTAAGTGTTTCGTGTATATACAACCAGTCCCAAGTAGCCTATAAAACAACTCCATAACTCACGATCTACCTTAATGAACATACCCTATTTTTATACGACTCAGTAGACCTCCTAACAAGCTACATATTTTGTGTTTTTACATTGATCACATGATCTCATTTCGACATTTAAAACTGGCCCTTTTGATCGACAAAACCACCAACTCTATAGTTAAGTTTCCAGAAAATGAAATTTCTAAAAACCTTCTGATCCGAATTGGGCTTATTTAAAGCCCAACAAGAGTTAACGATCCATAAGCATACTGAGCCCATATGATACATTTTTAGAACCACAAGAATAGCCCAAGTTCAGGCCCAAAACTATTTTCACGCCCTCGCCTCCAAATTTCTTAACGGGCTTTAAATTAAATCGTTAATTGGCCCAATGATACAAAAATAAGTTCTTTTCTGGAATAAGCACTTGGAATAAGTTAAAATGAACTTAATAAAATTATAGAAATTTTCATAATATTTTTCCCGTCATTTTTATGCAAAAAGGACTAAAAATGTAACGCGATTTAACTAGAAGGACCAAAACTGCCAAACTATGAAATTTATGGACTGAAGCTGTGAAAACAGTTTATAGAGGACTTAATTTGACATACCATTGAACTCCAAGCCTTATGTGGACATATGGACAAGATTTGAACTATTATGGACTATGGACTTAACCGAGGACTAACGATGTAACGCAATTACAGTTAGACTAAGAAGTATAAAATCTGAAAAGGACAAGGACCTATTTAATTTCACTTGACATTCTTAGTTTATTTTCATTTTGCACCCTTCATTTCATATGCATGTTTCATTTTAAGTTATGCATTATTTAAAGTTTCGTTATTAGAAATTTAGTAACTTCACTTGCATATTATTTCAGCATATTTTGAGAAAGTAATATTTTGGGTCAATTGAAATAAGAATCAGGATGATATTATAGAAATATCATATTTTTAACTTGAGGCATTTTAAGCATATCACACTCATATCACCAATCAAACCGTTATACGATTTATCCTTTCCACATTCGTTACTAGTAGTAAGATAGACTCTTAGACTTCGCTTATATTCAGGTCTTGTATTGAAGAAGTCTTTCGTGATCGTTTACTTGACCTTATAAATTCATCTTGTCAGATACGCTCCAGGTGAGTCGTGGCCCCTCCTATTTTAATACTTGATTTATACTTTTTGGGGGAGATACATGCTTCGAAATATTTTACTCATTTATTAACTATATGATTTGTTTTGCGATACAATACTTCTATAAGCACTATGAAAACTCTTATGACTTACCGTGAGTCGTGGCCCCTACTTTTAACTCTTGTTTTGATAACTCTTTTGGGGGAGATACATGCTTTAACTGTTTTAAGTTACTTATATAAAACTCTCATGATTTACTCAAAATCATCCACTATGCTTTACATGTTTGAATCACCTCTGAGAGGAATATATGTTCATTATATATACAAATTGCTTGCTTAGCATAAACACTGAGTTTGAAAGATAACAACTTTAAACTACTTGATGTAACATGATACTGAGACTTATTGTATGCATTCATATAACAAATGAATGTAATGTTACTTTAATATGATATTTCTACATTTCACTAGAAATAATTGCCAAGACTAAAGTTACGCATAATTCATGCACCTTGAAACCTATATTGCCTAAGTTTACTTTATTGCCATAAAGTCCCTTGATCATGAGCCATTAATCACTGCGGTGAGCGCGAATATAGTGAACAGCTTCGAAACCTGTTAGAGGCTGACGACCTATCCCACTAAATACTTGGACGGAATGCCTATATGGTTAGTCGTATTTAGTCGCGATGCACTATATTTGAGAAAAATAGGAATTGGCAAGTCACCTATTACACGAGGGCAAAACTTTCGTTATTAATTTGGTGAACACTCCATTTTCTGGTACAATGTTAACGTTTTGCGTGTCATGAGGCTTAGGGCAATATAACTTTATGAATATATGAATGTTTCATATATATCCTAGGATACAGCTGTATTTAGCAGACCACCACTTTACACTGATAGATTTCAGATTCTAAATTATCATTCCCACTATGTGATATGATTGTGAATCCTGTACTTGAACTTTAATTGTTATCATATGTGACTTAAATGAGAATTCTACACAAGACAACCCAAAATGCTTGGTATATCGTTACATTTAAAAGCTGACTCAACAGTTTATATCGAGCGCATAACAACGTAGCTCATCTGCATTTACAACCTGAAACTTATGATTTTGGAGATCATACATGATTTACTTGTGGATTTTTATACAACACAACTTATTATTTATTTCATGAAGGATTATTATTTACTTCAACAAATCACTATACACTTTTCGAAGAAAGTTATTTTCTATAAACTCCACGAACTCACCAACCATTGTGTTGACGTTTTAAGCATGTTTATCTCAGGTAATTAACGGAGCAGGACAAGACACGGAGCGGGCATCTTATACTCTGATAAATAAAATGGTGTAAAATCAAATATGTCATTCCTTCCAAATTACCACATTTTTGTGGGATTTTCAAATCAGATATTTTACCTTTATATCAGAACCATTATTTTGAATGACATATAGCTTTCAAAACGCCCCTACCGGGCCGTCTTCCGAAATTTTAACTCGATCCTCACCGTAACACCCTAATTACTTTTCCGCTGCCACTAAACAAATTAGGGGGTGTTACAGTCAGAGACAATGCTTAGGGACCTGTTAGGAATATAAATATTCATATGAAGACTCGGTCACCCCGAGTATCTATTTAGCATTTATATAGCTCGTAGAATTATTAGTATTATTATTATTAGTTTAGTTATATTAGTATTTGTGGAGTTGGGTCGGGTCTTTACCCACTGTCAGCTCACTCCACAGCCCACTAGGGGCACCTATGTTAGTAACTATAAATACCCCTCTCCACCTAGGGAGAGGGTAGGAACTTCTCATTCTCTAAATCTAACATATTACACTTTCTCTCTCAAGGTTCCCATTCTCTCAATTTCTCTCTCTAAACCGTCGGCCAAATCACCACCATATGTGTGTTTGAATGTTATGAATATGCTACAATTGGTATCAAGAGCCATGGTTAGGTTCTAGTTATTGCATATTCTCGAATTTGTGTTGTGATTTTGGCACTTTTATGTTGTTTTTGTGAACCGAATAGAAAAGAAAGAAAATACACTAGTTTTGCTTCGTTTGTGGTTAAATCTGCTCAAAAAGTGTTCTTTTGTGTTCATAAAACTGTTTTACTTCTTCCTTGATAACATACAACACTGCTAGTGCTTGTTTGTGGAAGATTTGAAGGGATTCTTAGCAGCGGTTTGACTTTCGGAAGAGTTCTCTTCGCAGCGGTTTGACTCTCGGTGAAGGATTCCTCGCAGCGGTTTGTGTTATTCGGGTAACTCTTAGTAGCGGTTTGGCAAAAAGCGGTTTGGAACTTATCCATAACGGGAAACAAGACAAAAAGTACGAAAAGTGACGTTTTTGTCCTATTACTGCAGCGGTTTGAGTGTTCTGTCAGGTAGCGGTTTGTCGTTTAGTGGTTGCGGTTTGACCAGTCTTTGCGGTTTGACTTTTTGTGGTTTATATTCTTGTGGTTTAGCTCTCAGCGGTTTAACCATCAGCGGTTTAGGTCTTAGCGATTCTGGTTTCAACGGTTTGATTATTGCGGTTGGGTTAATTGCTGCGGTTTGAATCTTGCGGTTTGGCATTCTGGCTCAGCGGTTTAATCGTAGCGGTTTGTCTGGTATTCCTGCGGTTTAACTTAGCGGTTTGTCGTGCGTGTCAGCGGTTTAGTTATAGCGGTTTGGTCTTCAGTTCCTGCGGTTTGTCGTGCGTGTCAACGGTTTAGTTATAGCGGTTTGGTCTTTAGATTCTGCGGTTTGACCAAAGTTGACTTTTTACGTCAAAACTTCAAACGGCTATAACTTTTGAATCGTAACTCCGTTTACAGCCCAAGACCTGTCAAAACGACCGTGAGGCCGAGGAGAAGGACACATTGAAATAATTTATTCATTCAACCCAACTTTCGAAGCCTGAAATCGCTCCGAAATGAAGTTATTGAGGTTTTAAGTTTTCAGACCATAATTTCACCGTAACAACTTGCGTCAACCAAACTAAATCAACTTTCATCATAACACATTCAAGTAATCAAATCACGGTTTATTCTTGATTTTTGTAAAATCCCGCGAAAGAATCTATTTCTCGGTTTAAATCACAGACTTGTAAAATCTCGTGAACATTCATATCATGTCAAAGACTTCGGATTCAGTCATTGTTGAGGTGCTTAAATTGTACGACATGAATGACAAACAGAAGATTCCCAATGATGTACAACAGATAAACGTGTTTGAGTATGTTAGTGCAAATAGGGACTTTGTGTGCACGAATTCTCAAGAGAAAGAGCTTCATCAGCCACAGACAAACGTTGTTGAGACAGATACTGCTATGAACAATGTGCAACATGGGAACACACAATGAAGCGTCGGCTGAACCTAGTGGGGTATCTTCTGTTATTAATGATGATAATGTGTTGCTTGAACAAAAGATTCCCGACAAAGTACAATAGACAAACGTTGTTGAGTCAAATATTGCTAATATGGGAAATAACGATGTTATCCCAAATGAACAATATGTGAAACACAACGAAACGTCTGTTGTACCTAGTTGTGCATCTTCTGTTCTAAATGATGATTATGTGCTGCATGAGAACACTGAATTTGTTCCTGATGACCCATTAACCACCCAACTTAACATCTATAAAGAACAAGTGGCCATATATGAACAACGTGCTAAGTTTGAGTTAACTAAACGTGAGCAAGAAATGGATGGTCAGATGCGTACACTTATTTCTGAATGTAATCTAAGGGAAGAAAAATTGAAAATGGAGTTACATTCTTTACAAGTGAAACTTAAGCAAACTGTTCAACTTAAACAAGTAATGCAAGAAAGTGTGAAAACACTAAAGCAAGATTTCAAAGAAAAAGAATCTAAACTCCTAAATGATTTTTCCAGACTTAAAACCTTAAAGAATAAGCTTGAAAATAAGTTGTGCACGCAAGACCAATCTAGATAAACGGTTCAAATGATTCAAAAGCACAAAAAGTTGTGTGATAAGCATAGTGAAAGTAATGTAGGTGAACCTAAATTAGCTATCCTTAGGAATGCTAAAGTAGCCCAACCTGCATTATATGATGCAAATGTGATGATTATGCCTGGTCATGCCCCTCCTGATGTTACATCATTAGAAGAGAGCGATGAAATAGATGAGAGAAATAGAGAAAGAATGACTGAGAAAATGAAGGATCCCAAATGCATAGCCAATCGAATAATAGTCAAACCCTATGATTATTATGAGGAGAATCGATTGACTGTGTTTGCACCTCAAAAGAAGTTAACGCCTGAACAAATATTTTGGTCTTTAGATATGGAAAAGAGAAAGGCCGATGAGCTTGAAGCCAAAACTTCATCCCTTAGGAAAATTGCAGCTGCAACGGTGTATCCTCCCAATACACCTAGGCATTTGGTTCCTTTGACTCTTCCTACTAAATGTAAAACCTTAATTAGCATATATGTACTTTGTCAACTATTTGCTGATTTTGATAAAACATGTAAGAATAGAATTACACCAACCGGAATTACTGAGGAGGAAAGGGGTTTTGAACAGACTAAAAGGTGTTACTTAACTGAGGTCATTCCATTCTTTAAATTACTTAAGGAACAGTTTGAAGGATTGCAAAACGCCCTTGAAACTGAAGTAAATGAAATGAAAGTAATGTTTAAAGATATGGAAAATGAGGTAGCTCAAAATGCGATAGAACTTAAGAGCCGTGAGATCGAGAGAAAGAACATTCTCATCACCAATGAGAATTTGATTGCTAGATGTATTGCACAGGATATATTTTATACTGCCACTGATTCTACTTTTACTGCCTGTCAATTTCATGAGTATTCTATTGCATTGAATGTTACCCAGAATCGTGTTGTTGAGCTTGAGGGGGAGAATTTGAAACTGCAAGAGAAAATTCAAAATGATGACCATGATAACATGGTCAAGCGTTTTTCAAAATTAGAAGTTGATCATCTTAATTTACAATTAAAATATCAACACGTAGAAGAAAAATGTAAAATATCAAATGCCAAGACATCTCTGGATGCTCCTGAATTTAATACATATTTTGAATTGAGTAAACGTGATGAAAAAATTCAAGCTCACACTAACACGATTCGACAATTGAGGGCTTAAATTGCCCAATTAAAATCAAACAAGAGTGATGTGTATGGCACCAATAAACCATCGTCTTTAGATTCTCAGAATTTTCACTATCAAGACACCATCAATAAGTTACACCATGAAAATGAGTGTTTTCGAGCTGAAAATTCAAAAGTCAAACAGCATTTCAAAGAGTTATATGATTCAATTAAAGTTACACGTAACAGTCATAATGAAAAGATAACTTCTTTGTTAAATGAAATCGAGAATCTAAAGACTTAGGTGAAAGGGAAAATGCCATCCATCACTAGTGATAATGTTGTGTCAAAGGTTCCTGCTTGTTGTAAGTATGCTGTGGATGTTGTCCCTATTTCGCCTCCCCTTAGGAACAATAGGTCTGCCCATCAAGTATATCTCAATCACCTTAAGGAAAGCCTTGATATTCTTCGTGAGATCGTTGAAGAGGACAGGATTGATAAACCACATGATAGTGCAATTGTAGATGCATGTTTCCTCACTAAACGGTCTCAAGAACTGTTAGAATACGTCATTGGCACAGGTCCTAAGATAGAGAACAAAAGAGATAGACTTGTTGCATCATCCTCTACAACTAAGAATAAGCATGTAACCTTTGAGGCACTCTTGGAAACTTCAGATCCCAACACATCAAAACATGTTCAGCAACTGGAAGTGAAAAAGACTAAGATTCTCATTAGTCCTTCTACAGGAGTTAACAGAGACACTAAAGCTAGCGAGTCAAAACCTAGGAGAAATATAAAGAATTATAGGACCTCACCAGCTAAAAGTGTTCCCAAGAAGAAAGTAGAAGACCACATGAGAAACATCATGTCAAATTTGAACAAAAAGAATCATAATTCAAATCCTAATTCACTTTGCAAAACATGCAATGAATGTTTAATTTCGGGTAATCATGATAAATGTGTTGAGAAATTTTTGAAGTCGTCCAACAAAACCCCTGTCAAGCAAGTTTGGAGAGCCAAGCATGTCAAGCAAACTTGGAAAGCAACAGGAAAGATGTTTGCTCATGTTGGTTACCAATGGAAGCCCACTGGAAGGAAACTCACTTTAGGAGAACAGTGCCCTTTAACTACGATAACTAAGTCTAAAGTAGTGCCTGTACGTCAATGGAAGCCAACTGGAAGGAAATTCCCTGCAGGAGAACAGTTCCCTTTAATTAGGTCTACTAAATCCGAAAATGTGCCTTTAATACAACCTAAACACGTTAGTACTAGTGAAAGCGTCATCACTGAGAGATTTTGTAACAATCCTCATACATCGTTAACTATGTACCAACGTAGAAACAAACAGAAAAAGGCTACTTCCCCTAGCATTCCAACGCCTACTGAGACTCAGGCAACTGATGCTCCTGCTCCCATTAACCAACTGGACCCCAATTTAAATTGGGGATCCGGCACTTCAAACTTTCTATTTTTGTCTGTTTTCAAATGCAGGTCGTATAGATCATCCCTTGACATTTGGACTCAGGCTACTCACAACATATGAGGGGATACGACAATGACGTCTGTTCACATCAGTTCAGGCCTCGTTCTTCATCGACAATGACGTTTGAACACTGCAGTTCAAGCCTCGGGCCTCAAAGTCAACATTATGGCGTCTGCTGACAACTCTTCAGGCCCCGTTCATTAAAGAAAAGAAAAGTGTATGCTTAAGTGCGCTTTATCTTCAGAAGAAGAGAAATCTTCTTGTTTCTGACTATTCTCATCTACAAGCTTCATACTTGCTCCATGCTCGTTCAGACATCAAGTGGATCTACTTCCATCAGATTGGATTTTTATTCACTCAATCAAAAATGGTAACTTCAAATGCAATTTTTGAGGGGGAGAAGTGTGAACAGTGGATCAACCTCATATACACTTGTTCAATCAAAAATGGCATTCTCATATGCAATTTTTGAAGGGGAGAAGTGTGAACAAGTGGATCAACGTACATTTGATTGTTTGTTCACTCACTTGTTGGGCATTTAATTGTGACTATGGAGTTGATCGGGTATCACTTATTTGAGATTGAAGTTGACTTTCACATAGGCGTGATCTTATCTTATCTTGAAGTCGAGGTTGGTTGGATGCATGACTTTCAATGATAACTTGCTCGTGCTTAAGATTTAAGTTGAAGACTTAGTTTATCTAGTTACCAGCAGTCGGGGTAAATGTTTGACGACCTGGTTAACTATCACTTAAAGGAGTTACGTTGTAGTACTCAGTGTCACACGCCGATGACATTGTGGATAATCGCAAGAGGTGTTAATGTCTCATACTTTGGTTGAGTATTGAGTACTTAGAGATTTTCTTGGAGCACTAATTCTCTACACCGTTCTTCCAACATGAGTGCAAGTTCAAGTCACGAGAACGGGGAATTCTACTTCAGTGTCAAGTTTGGTATATCGGGTTTGCTTCATCAGTTATCAATTCAGATGGCCTACTTAAGGGTTGATAAAGATAGTCAGAAAGTGTTTCGGTAGCGGTTGATTCTCACTTGATACATTTGAGCCAATTTTCGTCTTCTCACAAGATTTCATGTATATGTGCGTAAAATGTGTTGCTGATTCTGAGGTATCAAAACCAGCAAGGGGGAAGGAGACATACATCTGAACGTACAACGAGTACACGTGATGAACTTTATACCTCTTATGAGTTGAGGTTATTCCGGGAAGAAAAATGTCATAACCGCAGAGAAAATCAGTGTTTTAACTCGTTCCTTATGGTGTATCATTCCAACTACGTGGGGGAAGTGGTCTCTGGATACTTTTGGTATGCATTACTTCAGAATTCAGCGGGAAAAAATGTGAGAAGATTTACTCAAGCATGAGATGATACGTTGCTGATCTATTTGATGATCCCCCGATCTGAGAATCTCGATGGTTATTCTTAAAAGGAGCAGCAATTTTTGATGTGGTTTGCTACGGTTTCCGCTGTATACTTACCTATGTAAGCTTGAAAGAGAGCTTTGAAACTGCTCAAAAAGAAGATTGTCGGTTTGGGGGGAAGCTATCAAAGCTTCACAGTGAGAAGGTTTAAGTTCAAGCAATTATTCAGGAGCCTTGAAAGCTTTGGTGGTGAAAGTTTAAGAAATGTTGACTTCAGATTTCTACCACATACTGAACGTATCCTTATTTCGGTATTCATGTCAACATCTTAAACTGAATAATATAGTTTGTACATATCTTATACCAAAATGTAAATAGAAAATTATAAAACCAACAAATTGTAAATAGAAAATCTTAAACCTAGAAAAACCATAAAAATCAGAAAAATAGAAAATACCAAAAATAGTTTCCTCTAGGCATGTCTTTTGTTTATCGATAATATTTACGGTCTTAGAAATGTCATTCAATAATGACACGGGACTTTAAATGAAGCTCGAGCAGAAGTAATACAAACTGGTTAAAACATGTCTAAATGGCTTGCTATTACTTTAGATAGCAACCCGTGTTTCAAAATGAGGAAAGCACGTCGGCAAAAAGACGGCTGTTCCTAACAACGGGTGAAGTTCACCCGAGCATGGATTACTTCATATCAATGCATCCCTGATTTGATGTTCGTTTCAGTGCATCATTTCTTGTAAAAGAAGAGAAATCTTCTTTGTATACAAATAGTTTTCCTTCTATGATTCTTCTGAAAATTATTTGTGAGACACTTGGTGATTATGTGTTGTTTGAAACTCTTTTAGACTTGGATTGTTCATAAAATTTGTCACTCAATCAATGACTACAACTCTTTAACTAGAATACGGGTCACTGATTGAGGGGGAGAGTGATTTCAAATTTTATATCATCAAATGGGTTTCTTGGTTATCTCATAATTGTTAGAAAAGGTTTTGTAGTTAATGGGGTATTAGCTGAAGAGGATCTTACTAAGCTTTATCTCAAATGGCCAAATGTGTTAGTTGTTAGAAAGATTAGGGCATTATGTGCAATTTGCTTATAGTATCCTAGATTTATGTAACTATAAGATCCATTTATGTCACGCTGGAATCCTCGTTTAATCCCCTAAATACTTTAAAACTCAAAATATAAAAGAAGTTAGAGAACCCATTGTGATTGATGTTCTTGAATACTCCACAGGCATTTGTATGATCTGAATGAATGAGTTTCAAATGTTGATTGACTTTTGTTTGTCGATTGCTGCTTAATTGTTGTTGATTTAGTGCATGTGCACTCAGGATATGCTTAGGTATATAGCTATCATGTTAGAATCTTGTCCCTAAGATTCTGAGTTGAATGTTGAAATATGAGTGAATTGCCATGTTCATGATTGCTGATTGCTCTTCATGCTAGATAGCGGTTTGATGTATTTCCTGACTATGGTTTGATTATGAGATGAATATGGTATTATGAGTTGGTAAGCTGCTACGTGGTAGCTATTAATGAAAAGTGAATCTGTATGTATGTATATCTGTGTTGATATTCTTATGCAGATTCCATGGCCAATATGAATGTGCCAGTTCCCGCTCTAACCATTTGATCAGATGTTCAAACTCTATTGACTGGCTCTGAATTCACCACAACAACAACATCAGCAACAACAACAACAACACTGTCATCACCACCACCACCTTCACTTCAACAAAGCATTACTTATTCTGGTCTCGCCGAGTGGGGATCTACAATACTTGGGAAGATTTGTTGGTGGATGGATAATTGATGCTGACTACTGACTCCCTCAGGGAAGTGAAAAGGTCAACATCATTTGTGTCATAACGATTATCTTTGTACATAATAAGCAGTGAATAAACATTTGTTGTTATGTGTCAGTGTATGATTGTTTTAATTCAAAATCATTCAAATTTATCATACCTGACACTAACATTCTCCCTCATTGATTGAGGGGGAGCATCGTAATGTCTCAGTATCAGAATATATTAAACCTGAGCACATTTTCTCCCATAATTTTCTAAGTTATTTAAATCAATTGGGATCACAAATCTCAAAGGGTTTGAAACTTTTGATCGGGGGAGAGAATGTGATTTAAATATGAAATCTGATAAAATGTGATCTTTTGGACTCATGTGTAGGCTACCAAATATGTGCTAAACTCTTTCGTATATCGATGCACATATTGAGGGGGAGCAAATGATTTGTGATGGCAATTGTGAAAGAATACCAAAGACCGACCATTTTACTTTATGTACTGGAGTTATAAGGATGGTGAGGTTAGGTATTAGTTCCCATGATCCAGCCAGAACTGGAGGGATCTTCCCAGAGACAATTCTCTAGTTAGAATAGAAGTCCTTAGGAATGATTAAAAAGGAGAAAAGTGAATAAGGGAAAAGTGCCGACTGAGATGGAGCTAGTACTGGAACAAACCCAACAAGGTGCTAGTAATGAAGTCTCGGTAAGCACTGAAGGGGTTGAAGAATGAAAAAGAAATGTAAAGATAAAGGGTGAAAAGAAAGAAGCCCTCCTTACACTTTAGGCAGAAACCGGGTCAATACATATGCTGTCAGAATCACTTAGTTGATTGCTGACATTGAAGACAAAGTATCATGGACCCAGTGATATGCTGCACAACCTGTAAAACCCAAATTTTCTGAACGCGTAAAATACCCAGAATACCCTTCGGTCTCAAATTCATAAATGACGTTTAAGGCATTAATGCATTTAATTCCGAATACAACCTAAGTAACTAACCGTTAATAATAGAACGAATAAAATTAACACGATAATGAGACTTGTGATTAACAAATCAAATTTATATAATACAACTTTATATTGGATGAAACCATAATGCGTTTGGAATAAATATGAATTGAAGGACATGGCTTTTGTTTTTTTTTATACATATACTAGCATTGATTTTGCCTCCAACCAAATCCCATAAAGTTAGCATACTTCCTATTTGAAAATCCCTCCACACGTTTCCTGTATTTTAATCTCCGAAATTTATGCACTCTCAATTCCTTAAATTCGGCTAATTATATCACCACATAACTGACGCATTAAAGACCCATCAAAACTTACCATATTAGCTACACGCTCCTCCCTAAATATTGATACAACACGGTTCTTTTCTTCATTCGAAACACAAAAAGATAAGACACACAAACTTTATTTGATGAGCAAAGGTACTCTTGTTTCCTTGTGCTACTCGACACACATATCTCCCTTTTGCTTCATACGTGGCCTAAAATACCTACAAACCACGAAGTCGATTGCTGCTGCTCTTTGTTTCTTTCTGTTCGATCCAACACAGCAGATAAAGGACGTGTACAAGGCTGATGGAAGGTGGCGATGATCGTGGGTCACAGATTCGAAAGGGGCCTGGGTGGTGTCTGAATTCGGTACCTGCCTGATGTGGGTCGGGGTCGCTTGTTTCCTCCTCCATTCGATCCGCAACAAGGGTACCATCGTGAGGTTTTGTTCCTGGTTCGATAAGGGTTTTGTTCGTGGGTGTAATTCTGTTCGAGGGTGTGGGATTTTCTGTTCGGCTTTGGTGTGGCTAATACTCGACATTGTTCTTGTTTCCTTCTCGTGTCTCGCTTCAAGGGTAACGACTCAACCTTGCTCGATTATGTTTTCTCTCGTTTTCTCTTCTAACATTTACATGTCACTTAAAACCTATCTAAGAAACGGCCAAAAACGAGTGCATGATTTATCCGAATAAAACTCACAACGACCAACACATGAAATAACAAACCTGAATCAGTCTATATTATGAACATGCATGTGTACGTTTAAAATCTCACATGAAATCACAAGACTTGTCACATAAAATAACGAAAGGTATATCATGATCGATCTCTATTCTGTTTTGCTTTTCGAATACGACGGTATACGTTTTACTTTGGTCTTTGGAACATTGGTATAACTATTGATAAATGTTCGTAAAATACTGGTTATATAAACTAAAAAAAAAAAACGAACATGGAGAATGGTCACTGGAACATGTTAAATGATTGAAGACAAAAGCATGCCACAAGAGTTTTAGGATATTCTATTCAAAATCAGTAAACTATGTTCTATGAAGAAAAAGATTTGCATGCGTGTGGATCATGAACAAATAGTGTACGTGTATGTGTATGAGGGATTGATGAAATCTGTTTTGGCAAAATGCATGTGGGGATTTTGATGTATGAGTAAAATGGTTTAGTATCCCTTATATTTAATGGGCTGCATGGTAATTTATGGTGTGCGTGGGATCTTGTAACAAGAGAAAATGAGTGTCGGTGAGTCGTGTGTATGATGGTAGAGTGCATGCATATATATTAGCTTATAGCACGGTGTTGTCGCGGTCAAAAAAAAAAAAAAAAAAAAAAAAATGAAGTCGAGAATACATTAATATAACTTGTAAAACGACGAAGCCCTAAATCGGTCATTATGAAACTAGTTTACTTTCTAAACCCTAAAGTTAAACATTTGACGTTTATAGATCTTAAACTTTGGTAAATTACACTTATAACCCCAATCTATGAAATTGTCGTTATTAAAACTTCAAGTTTATTTAATTATTATTTATAACCCTAAAGTATAAAGGTATTAATTCGGGAAACTAAACTTTCTAATTCGGGAAAGTTACAAAAAGGTGGAAAGTTACTAAAAATGAAAGACCGACTAAAATGAGTAATCTGATTAAGAACAAGTTATTAATAATAAGACGATCATGAATTCGTGTAGATTCGCTGAAGAAGGAGTTGCTTCCGATCTTTATGTCTTCTGTTGTATTTTCACTTGCGGTATAAGGTACAGATATTCTGACCTTCTTTGTAAGGTTTCCTATGATTCTTTTCTGATTCGTTAAATCTTTGATTTGATACTCTGTTACGATCCTTTGCTATGACACCTTTGCTTTGACCTTTGATCTCGGATTTTGGACCTATGATATGAAGACCTTTTTGATATGAGGTGGAAATGTTTTAAGTAAAGTATTTTGAAAGGGTTTTTCAAGCATGATATATTGACTTTAAGAAACCATTTTTTTTGAAGTTCGTTTTATGAAAACTATTTGAAAGACCATTTATGAAAACTATTTTGAAGGATTGTTTTAAATGAACCTTAAGAGAAAACCTTTTGAAAAGTACTTTTGATATTGAACCTTTTGAAGATTTGTCTATCTAATACTTTGACCCTTTTGGATATTGACCCGGGATATTTGATCTTCTGATATTGAACCTTCGAATATGACACACTGATCTTGATATGAACCTTTGACCTTTGACTCCCAGTTTGATACCCGAGCCAAAATTTGTTCCCTAGCCATGAAGGTAACATGGCCGTGTCTGTGATGCACCACTGGCATGACTAGTGTGTAGCCCTAGTGATTTGGTTACACCGTCCCCATTCTGATTTTGATTATGCATGCACACTATATGATTTATTATGGCCGATCTGTTCTGGGGGGCGAATGGATGCATCCTAGATTTGTTCTGTTATGATATGATATGTTATGATATGATGTGTCTGGTGATTGGTACTGTGTGCTATACATGCCTTCACATTTCTGAGAGGTCGCTCCTCTATTGTTACTGTATATGATGTGATCTGATATGTTTCTGGGCTCGTGGTGGAGGACTGTCCTAACCTTTACTCTTGTACCTTATTTATATCTCTTTCATTATGTTTCGTTTGCTTTCGTTTCCGTTAATTATATATCTGTTCACTGAGCTTTGTAAGCTCAGCCGTACGTTTCTTTCATGTACGGCAGGTTTTTAGTTGGAAGCTGGGTTGTTATTAGAGAGGACCTTGGCCTTAGAAGACCTTGCTAGCTAAATTGGATTAGAGATGATTTGAAAAGTTATTTTCAGACTTAGTGATTATTGTATATCTCGTTTGTAACCTTGTAACATCAGATTTTCAGTTGTAACCCTTGGAATTCTATTGTATTATTTATGTCATATGCTTGTGTTTGTTCTGATAAGAATCCGTATTTGTGACACCTTTGCCCTTGGCGGGTTGGGGTGTTACAATTATGGTATCAGAGCCCAGGCTGCGACTTGTAATACAATTACCCTTGACCTGTGTAAGTTAGGACCACTAAGCTTTCCCTGTAGGCGCTCGTAAGACAACCTTTGAAAATTTGCTTTAGGATTTCCCTATAGGAACTTAAGTTCTGACCAGTGAGGAATGGGTAGATTATAGGCCTTTTGTTTAAGTATCATTGCTTCCGCATCACTCTGATTCGTACCTTACTCTTGGTTTAAGCCTCTTGAGATTCCCCTTGGAAATTGAAAGCCTATGCCTTGCACCACCTAAGTTTTGAAACCTAAATAAATCTTGGAAGCATTAAGAATTTCATAGAAATTGCCTGACACCATTTGATCCTTTACCTTCAGATTCCGACTCTGACCTCTGATCTTTTGTTAATCATTTCGATGCCTCTTGGGCATTTTGAGAATCCCCATGGCGAGTGGTTTGGTTTTCCCTCTTGATTATGACATTTGATTTTGTTGACCTCCGAGACTATAGAAGTACTAGGTGGATTAATATAGGTTGTTTTGCTTACGACTCGAGATAAAGTATGATCATCATGAAGGCATATTTATGTGGTGCTAGTATTATGACGCCTGATCAACGTGATAATACTTATACCATATAACGTGCCTTCATTGTGGCCATAGGATATCTTGGGAAGTACCTAAGAAGTTTAGAATTTGATATCCGTTGGATTATCCGTGACTAGTGAGACTTTATGTTCATCCTACCTGTGCGTATACTCTGCCTTCGTTCATTAAATACCCGGATGAGTTGGACTCTCGTTTTGCATTCTGTTGACCTCGGTTATAAACTTTGAACTCCTGTAGAATTCGATTTGAAATCTTGTTCGCATCCCATATGAGCTTTTCTTTTTGGAAGAACCTCCCCGTGCATGAGAATGTTCGTGACGATCTTTTGCGACTTGCTCCGACTTCGTCTAGCTTTGCGACTTCAATTTTCGAGGACGAAAATTTTCTTTTAGAGGGGAAGAATTGTAAAACCCAAATTTTCTGAACGCGTAAAATACCCAGAATACCCTTCGGTCTCAAATTCATAAATGACGTTTAAGGCATTAATGCATTTAATTCCGAATACAACCTAAGTAACTAACCGTTAATAATAGAACGAATAAAATTAACACGATAATGAGACTTGTGATTAACAAATCAAATTTATATAATACAACTTTATATTGGATGAAACCATAATGCGTTTGGAATAAATATGAATTGAAGGACATGGCTTTTGTTTTTTTTATACATATACTAGCATTGATTTTGCCTCCAACCAAATCCCATAAAGTTAGCATACTTCCTATTTGAAAATCCCTCCACACGTTTCCTGTATTTTAATCTCCGAAATTTATGCACTCTCAATTCCTTAAATTCGGCTAATTATATCACCACATAACTGACGCATTAAAGACCCATCAAAACTTACCATATTAGCTACACGCTCCTCCCTAAATATTGATACAACACGGTTCTTTTCTTCATTCGAAACACAAAAAGATAAGACACACAAACTTTATTTGATGAGCAAAGGTACTCTTGTTTCCTTGTGCTACTCGACACACATATCTCCCTTTTGCTTCATACGTGGCCTAAAATACCTACAAACCACGAAGTCGATTGCTGCTGCTCTTTGTTTCTTTCTGTTCGATCCAACACAGCAGATAAAGGACGTGTACAAGGCTGATGGAAGGTGGCGATGATCGTGGGTCACAGATTCGAAAGGGGCCTGGGTGGTGTCTGAATTCGGTACCTGCCTGATGTGGGTCGGGGTCGCTTGTTTCCTCCTCCATTCGATCCGCAACAAGGGTACCATCGTGAGGTTTTGTTCCTGGTTCGATAAGGGTTTTGTTCGTGGGTGTAATTCTGTTCGAGGGTGTGGGATTTTCTGTTCGGCTTTGGTGTGGCTAATACTCGACATTGTTCTTGTTTCCTTCTCGTGTCTCGCTTCAAGGGTAACGACTCAACCTTGCTCGATTATGTTTTCTCTCGTTTTCTCTTCTAACATTTACATGTCACTTAAAACCTATCTAAGAAACGGCCAAAAACGAGTGCATGATTTATCCGAATAAAACTCACAACGACCAACACATGAAATAACAAACCTGAATCAGTCTATATTATGAACATGCATGTGTACGTTTAAAATCTCACATGAAATCACAAGACTTGTCACATAAAATAACGAAAGGTATATCATGATCGATCTCTATTCTGTTTTGCTTTTCGAATACGACGGTATACGTTTTACTTTGGTCTTTGGAACATTGGTATAACTATTGATAAATGTTCGTAAAATACTGGTTATATAAACTAAAAAAAAAAAACGAACATGGAGAATGGTCACTGGAACATGTTAAATGATTGAAGACAAAAGCATGCCACAAGAGTTTTAGGATATTCTATTCAAAATCAGTAAACTATGTTCTATGAAGAAAAAGATTTGCATGCGTGTGGATCATGAACAAATAGTGTACGTGTATGTGTATGAGGGATTGATGAAATCTGTTTTGGCAAAATGCATGTGGGGATTTTGATGTATGAGTAAAATGGTTTAGTATCCCTTATATTTAATGGGCTGCATGGTAATTATGGTGTGCGTGGGATCTTGTAACAAGAGAAAATGAGTGTCGGTGAGTCGTGTGTATGATGGTAGAGTGCATGCATATATATTAGCTTATAGCACGGTGTTGTCGCGGTCAAAAAAAAAAAAAAAAAAAAAAAAATGAAGTCGAGAATACATTAATATAACTTGTAAAACGACGAAGCCCTAAATCGGTCATTATGAAACTAGTTTACTTTCTAAACCCTAAAGTTAAACATTTGACGTTTATAGATCTTAAACTTTGGTAAATTACACTTATAACCCCAATCTATGAAATTGTCGTTATTAAAACTTCAAGTTTATTTAATTATTATTTATAACCCTAAAGTATAAAGGTATTAATTCGGGAAACTAAACTTTCTAATTCGGGAAAGTTACAAAAAGGTGGAAAGTTACTAAAAATGAAAGACCGACTAAAATGAGTAATCTGATTAAGAACAAGTTATTAATAATAAGACGATCATGAATTCGTGTAGATTCGCTGAAGAAGGAGTTGCTTCCGATCTTTATGTCTTCTGTTGTATTTTCACTTGCGGTATAAGGTACAGATATTCTGACCTTCTTTGTAAGGTTTCCTATGATTCTTTTCTGATTCGTTAAATCTTTGATTTGATACTCTGTTACGATCCTTTGCTATGACACCTTTGCTTTGACCTTTGATCTCGGATTTTGGACCTATGATATGAAGACCTTTTTGATATGAGGTGGAAATGTTTTAAGTAAAGTATTTTGAAAGGGTTTTTCAAGCATGATATATTGACTTTAAGAAACCATTTTTTTTGAAGTTCGTTTTATGAAAACTATTTGAAAGACCATTTATGAAAACTATTTTGAAGGATTGTTTTAAATGAACCTTAAGAGAAAACCTTTTGAAAAGTACTTTTGATATTGAACCTTTTGAAGATTTGTCTATCTAATACTTTGACCCTTTTGGATATTGACCCGGGATATTTGATCTTCTGATATTGAACCTTCGAATATGACACACTGATCTTGATATGAACCTTTGACCTTTGACTCCCAGTTTGATACCCGAGCCAAAATTTGTTCCCTAGCCATGAAGGTAACATGGCCGTGTCTGTGATGCACCACTGGCATGACTAGTGTGTAGCCCTAGTGATTTGGTTACACCGTCCCCATTCTGATTTTGATTATGCATGCACACTATATGATTTATTATGGCCGATCTGTTCTGGGGGGCGAATGGATGCATCCTAGATTTGTTCTGTTATGATATGATATGTTATGATATGATGTGTCTGGTGATTGGTACTGTGTGCTATACATGCCTTCACATTTCTGAGAGGTCGCTCCTCTATTGTTACTGTATATGATGTGATCTGATATGTTTCTGGGCTCGTGGTGGAGGACTGTCCTAACCTTTACTCTTGTACCTTATTTATATCTCTTTCATTATGTTTCGTTTGCTTTCGTTTCCGTTAATTATATATCTGTTCACTGAGCTTTGTAAGCTCAGCCGTACGTTTCTTTCATGTACGGCAGGTTTTTAGTTGGAAGCTGGGTTGTTATTAGAGAGGACCTTGGCCTTAGAAGACCTTGCTAGCTAAATTGGATTAGAGATGATTTGAAAAGTTATTTTCAGACTTAGTGATTATTGTATATCTCGTTTGTAACCTTGTAACATCAGATTTTCAGTTGTAACCCTTGGAATTCTATTGTATTATTTATGTCATATGCTTGTGTTTGTTCTGATAAGAATCCGTATTTGTGACACCTTTGCCCTTGGCGGGTTGGGGTGTTACACAACCCTCCCTAGCCACTCAAGGTCCCTCAAAGGACTCTTGTTTCACTTGTCACGGAGATCAATACATTGCTATCGTCTCTCTCACTCCAAGTTGGACAATATTGAAAAGGTGGCAGTCCTCTCCAGCCTCCGATCACTAAATCAAAACGCACTATTGAGTCTAGAGCCAAGAGATCATCAATAAATCTCATTAGGACACACTTCCAATATGCTTGTTGTTTCATACACCGTGAAAAGCAAGAAAATATATATGAAGAGTCCTACACATTATCCTCGTGGTATTGCCAGAACATCCGAGTGATACGTAAAGTATTCACAATGAAGAAGAAAATCCTTCTAGAGCCAACATCTAACAAGCTCTTGGTGGGTGACATGTGAGATCCTTCATGGATCAAGCTTGTGACAATTGGAAAGAAACGATGGGGCGATTCAAATTTGAATCAAACTTGTTCCAGGAAATGGATTGACGGATACTTTTGGAAAACCTTTCAATGTGCTCACCAACAAAGTTTCGAGCACATTGATTGTGAAAATTTTCAAACAAAAGTATTTTTGACAGAAATGTGATTCAATTTATAAAACCCTTGTCGTGTTGCACAAAATGTTTATCCAGTGACATGCAAGTGATTTTTCTAATCAATTTCTCATCAATCAGTGGGTATTTAATTCACTGATTTACTCTACCGTGCTGTCTGCTTTGAGACGTTCCGGTATGAGAACATGCTTAGTATGATGATTCTGACATTAATTTGTTGGAAGACTCATTACTACAAGCTGGAAATTCCTGTCAAGGAGAATCTTCTTTAAAGGGGATTCTACCTGTTCATAGGTCGGTTTTCACAGAACCGAAGGTTATATCCAACCACCACATCGAATGAATGACAAAGCCATATTCGTTCTCCAAATTTATTGCTAACTATTTTATTTCAGATTCATATAAAGATGGCGATGGTGGTTCCTGATTCCAGCAGAAACGTGTCAATCCACACTCCATGCTCACACTTCCAATTCATTATCAAAGACATCATGATAGATGAAAGACCTACAACACAGCTTCTGCAACTCTGATAATAGCTATCATGATCCAGAAAAGTGTGTGCATGCGAGTCCAACGGTCACAACATATCACATGGAGGCAATACTACAATGGATGAGCTCAGAGATTTACGGTGGCTGATGATCTCAAAGAAGGCTCCAAGATCACAACTTCACATGGAGACGATGCAGCAAGATGAATTGAAGACATATGTTGGATGATAACCTCAAAGAATACTCGAAGATCATCCAAGACAAAAGATCAGTCATCAAAGGTTCACTGCTGAAGACACAAAGTACAATGACGTTGAAGAATCAATGTCTACGAGCTATGAAGTCAAGTTCAGAGAATAGAATGCTAGAATTCGAAATATTATTTCCGGGGTGACCTCCCTTAGGGGGAGATTGTTAGGAATATAAATATTCATATGAAGACTCGGTCACCCCGAGTATCTATTTAGCATTTATATAGCTCGTAGAATTATTAGTATTATTATTATTAGTTTATTTATATTAGTATTTGTGGAGTTGGGTCGGGTCTTTACCCACTGTCAGCTCACTCCACAGCCCACTAGGGGCACCTTATGTTAGTAACTATAAATACCCCTCTCCACCTAGAGAGAGGGTTGGAACTTCTCATTCTCTTAATCTAACATATTACACTTTCTCTCTCAAGGTTCTCATTCTCTCACTTTCTCTCTCTAAACCGCCGGCCAAATCACCACCATATGTGTGTTTGAATGTTATGAATATGCTACAGGACCCAAAACAAACATGAAGTTGTCACAATATCAAAACCACTTCTGATATAACCTTAACCTGAAGTTGCAGGCCATAAACTTCTGAACTGCAGACCACTTCTAAACTATTCATTTCCCTTTGCAGCTCCATGAAACCATCTTCACAAAAGGTGCACACGATGACACGAACTCTAACATTTGAAACCCAACAAACATATACTTTAACCTTTGGATGCTTTTACAGGATCTATGCACCAATCGTTTCAGGATGTAATTTACCCTTTTGCTCTATGTGAAATCCAAAAGTACACAAGAACTTGTACTTCGTTGCATATTGTAGATAGGTTCGATATCTTATTCTGAAACACTCTCTTATTACAAATACACCATACTAAGTACAACATTGCCCAACAAACCACTTGCCAACATTTCTTTTGCACGACATTATAATTATTGTGACCACTATGCTTAATTATATCTCCAATAGACCCAACATTAAAATTACCCATGTTCCACCATTTAAATACTCTTTCCCATCCTGCCACAACTCTCGGGCAAGGCCTAAAACAATGCTTAAAAGTTTCCACATCCGTATCACAATGAGGGCAAATAAATGTGTTGAGATCCATACCAATATGTTGTAACCATGAGCGAACAGGAAGGCGTCGTTCTTGGGATGTATGTGTTCCACTTAGTCTTATGAGTTGTAACGGTTGAGTTTAGAGTAACCTCATCAATCTTATGAGCTATATATTGTTGTTTAAGATGCCCCACTTAAACAAAAATATACCTCACAAAAACCAAAATC
The DNA here is from genome assembly GCA_021014915.2 of Artemisia tridentata subsp. tridentata. NCBI lineage: Eukaryota > Viridiplantae > Streptophyta > Magnoliopsida > Asterales > Asteraceae > Artemisia > Artemisia tridentata. Next base: position 408,478,378 of record CP139507.1, read on the forward strand.
ACACATACAACCACGACTCGGTCGTCTGAACGACCAAGTTCTCCCCCCAAATCACCTAAGACGCATCCTAGATTGTATCAGTAATAAGGTAGACGCGTTGTTGATCTTTCAGCTAGGCATGCAAAACGTGTTCTTGAGCCTTATTACGGGATGTCTTAGCATTTAAAACATCAGATATGGTGTTAAAGCGTGAAATGGGGCAAAAGTGCTTTTTCAAGCCAACCCCTAACACACCACTTGTAGCAACCCGTAAAATTTCCTAGTCATTAGTATACGTTAATCTAGTATTAATTTCCAATTATAGTTCAGTTTACCATTTTCACAAGCAAAATTTGAAAATTTGTTTATTATGTTACGATAATTCTCAAAACATTGGAACGAGCTCACACAAGGACCAACGGATAACCCAACACACTCAAAATAAACCCATTGGACATTAACACTATTCATAAACCCAAAAACCATAACCCATTACTATTCATCTAGTCCAAATCTATACTTAGTTTATTTTTTACTTCCAAAACTATCGACTAAAGCTCTTTAACTTTGCCCTCGCCAATTCCTGATTCTTATACACAAGTGATACGTATTTTTGCCTCTCCTAATTCTTCACATATCAATCCATTAGGATGCCAAATTTCACAAAATGGTTCGAACGTTTGACCCATGAACCAAGGCCAAAGCAAACGCCACTTGACACATTCTCAAGTCGTGTAACTATTTTTCAAACTTAACCCGTGTTAATACAAATATCGTCCTAAAAATGTTATTTATATTTTACGATCTTTGCTTAGTTTTGTTAATGACAAATTACAAAGTTTATCTTTAAGCAAAGCATAAATAAGATTAAGTCTTTTACATTTATAGTGATAAGTCCTTTTAAAACTCATTTACACATTAACAAGATCACTAGACATCATATACACATTTACATATTTATTTCTTAAATTAGAAACTTTATTAGTTAAATATTAGGATGACATCATGGCATGCATCATGAACATAGCTTGGAAAGATTTTGTGATATTTTGTTTAGATCTTCAAGCCAAAGAGTTGACAGTTGAAGATATGGAAAGATTGTGCAAGATTTGGAAAGATATGAAGATCTCTTAGCTGGCCTGACATGGCGGATCCAAAGCCATACAAAGGCGGATCCAATTTTTGGGATCCGCCAGCTGTTTACTCAGTTTGCCTATAAATAGCAAGCTGATCATTTTGCCATTCTTATCACTTACATAGCATAAAATATATATTCTTTCATTTGCATATCACTAACCCATATTATTTCATTCCTAGTGATCTTCCTTTTGTAGCAAAAGAGATCAAGCATTGACAAGCTTCAACATTCTGTTGCAAGACTTGATAGTTACCTACTGTGTAACTTATTAGAGTTTAGGTATCATAGTTGCATCTTTTATTAAGTAGAATCCGGCTAGTGTTGTAGTCCTCAAAACACATAGAGTGAACGGGAGTGGTTGTACCCTTGTAAAGAACTCGACATCTAGCTTAGTGTCGGTAAGCATTTAGGCGACGTCAGGTTGGTTCTTCCTTAAACAAGAACCCGGTATTTAGCTTTGTACCAAAAAAAGGTGTAAGCGACGTGTATTAAGGTTTTCTCCGCCGAGAAGGGAGTTTGTTTCTTAGTGAAGAAAAACTCTCGAGTTAGAGGCTCGAGGAGTGGAGTAGGGCAAGGAAGAGAGTCCTTGTAGCCGAACCACTATAAATATCCGTGTTGTGTGGTTTGATCTTTCCTTTCTCTACTTACTTATATTACATTGTTTGTTTGTGCATACTTACTTTGAAATCACGTTAAGTCACAAAGCGAATTAATTTTAAACGGTAAAACTATTCAACCCCCCTTCTAGTTTTCCACAATTGGTATCAGAGCGGTGTTACTCAAGATTTTCAAAATATATTGTATTTTAAAAACTTGAAACGATCAATGGATTTTGAAAACTTTAAAGAAGGGCAATCTATGCAAAGACCACCACTATTTGAACCAAATTGTTTCATATATTGGAAAAATCGCTTTGAGACATACGTGAAGTCAAAGGACATAGATCTGTGGTATATTATTGTAGAAGGTGATTACAAGCCCATTAGTAATGATGTTTCAAGTGGTCGGGATGTAGGCACTTCTTTTATTCGTCACGGTGATGAACAAAAGAAGTTGATTGCCAAAAATAATGAAGCCAAAATGTTTATAACGCTTTACCTAAGAAAGAATATGAAAGAGTTTTTATGTGTAAAACGGCTAAAGATATTTGGCAATCACTAATTATCATTCATCAAGGAAACTCACAAGTCAAAGATAACAAAATTGATCTTCTTGTTCAACAATATGAACAATTTGTTATCTCTGAAGATGAGACCATTGATAGTGCGTTTGCTAGGTTTAATACTATTATTACATCTCTTAAAGCACTTGACGAATCTTTTTCTAGTAAGAATTTTGTCAGGAAATTTCTAAGAGCACTCCACCCGAAGTGGAGAGCAAGGGTGACAGCCATTGAAGAATCTAAGGATCTTTCAAGAATGACACTGGACGAGCTCATAGGAAATCTCAAAGTTCACGAGATGGTAATGGAAAAAGATTCAGAAATAGTCAAAGGCAAAAAGGAGGAAGTAAAGTCCATTGCCTTGAAAGCTAGGGCAGAATCAAGTAGTGATACATAATCTAGTTCTAGTAGTGAAGATGAAGAATATGCCATGGCCGTAAGAGATTTCAAGAAATTCTTTAGAAGACGAGGAAAGTTCGGTAGACCTCCTCATAAAGAAAAGAAATCCTTCCAGAAAAATCATGATGATAGGAAAGGAAAGGTAGATAGAAAGTGTTTTAGATGTGGAGATTCTAGTCACTTTATAGAAGAATGTCCAAAGCCTCCAAAGAACAAGTCTCAAAGAGCCTTTGTCAGTGGAGCTTGGAGTGATAGTGAAGGAGATGACGACGAGCCTAAGAACAATGAAGTTGCTCTAATGGCTCATGACACAGCAGAGGTACATTTTGACTCGTCGTACTCTTTTATTAATGATGACACATTAGATATAGAATATAACAAACTATGTGAAATCACTCTAAAAATCATAAGCAAAAATAAGTTCTTAAAAACTAAAAAGGAATTTTTAGAAAACGAAATTCATCGGTTAAAAGAGAAAGCTATAAGGTTAGAAAAAGGTAAAGGTATTAGAGAAACATGTGTTTTATGTCAAAAACTAAAATTTGAAATAGATACACTAAAATCTACGCAGGAGAGTCTTATCAAACAAAACTCCAAATTCAAAAGGTTTGATAAACACTTAAGTTGTACTGATGACATAATGAAAATGCAAAGAATACCTCATGATAGTTTCAAACCAGATTTTATGAGAAATGGAAACTTAAGTGACTTTCAGGAACAAACGATAAAAGAAAAAGAGACTGTTCCAACAACTTCTGATAACCACGGATCTGACGGATCCAAAATTTTGGATCCGCACAGAAGATGAACAGAAGGCTATTAAATTAGATCGTACAAATTTTGTTAATATCACTAGAAAACCTAGCACGAGTACAACTATTAACAAACAAAAACCATTAGTCTCTGTAGGAAAAGGTCAAAATAAGTATAGGGTCAAAACGATTGTAGACTCCTCATTCTATGAAGGAACCATGCTTAGAGAACAACTAGCAGCAATTCCCTTCGATTATATGCTAGATATCAGTGAACCATGGTAAATGTTATGTCTAACCCAAACGGACCCATGAGATATTGGGGACCAAATGCTTGAGCTTTTCTTAAACTAAGGTATGCTCAAAAGTTGAGTTAAAATCAGATGAGAGAATTAAAAAAAAAATAGTAGGTGTTCAAGATACGTGATGAGAAACAAAAGCCTTTTCTCAACCTACCAAGTGTATGACGGAGGTATTGTCACATTCGGTAGCAAGCTTAATAGTAAAATCATCGGAAAAGGTACAATCTCTCATGACTTTCTCACTATTGATAATGCTACTCATATAGATAACTTAGGTTGCTTAGTATTAGTCAACTATGCCGTAAAAAGTATAACGTCCTTTTTAGTAAAAATGGAAGTAAAATGCTTAGAGACGGTATAACCGTAGGAAAAAGTGTTTTAAAGAATAACGTATTTGTTATGAAATTAGATAAAACACCTAAAGACAAATCTTGTCTCACTTCTTTGGACAATAACTCAACTCTATGGCATCGACGCTTAAGTCATGCTAATATAAGGTTAATTCAATCCTTATCATCTAAGGAAATCGTTAGGAACCTGCCCAAGTTGAAATATGACCAACTCTTTTGTGATGCTTGCAAAATAGGAAAACAAGTTCATAATAGCCATAAGGCTAAAAACAAGGTGTCTGCATCTAGGTGTCTAGATCTATTACGTATGGATTTTTTTGGTCTATCCGCTATACTAAGTTTCGGGGGAAACTTCTATACTTTGATAAAAGTAGACGATTACTCTAGATATACATGAACCTAGTTTTGAAAACTAAAAATGAATAGCTTGATAAATTTGAAAATTCAAAATCAAACCATGATAGGTACAAAATGGGTTTTTAGAAACTAAATGGATGTCAAAAGTACATTTCTAAAATGGGTTCATAAATGAAGAAGTATATGTAGCACAACCTCTCGGCTTTGCCGATTTTGAAAACCTAATCATGTCTACAAACTTAAGAAAGTATTATACGGACTTAAGCAAGCACCAAAAGCTTGGTATGATCGACTTAAGACCTTCCTAGTTGACCATAAGTATACCATGGGCCTAGTAGACAACACTCCCTTCACCAAGAAAAAAGGATCACATATTATCATAGTCCAGATATATGTGGACGAAATTATATTCTGTTCAACTTGTCAAGAGTTATGCGATGAATTTTCAAAAATCATGCATGATGAGTTTGAAATGAGTATGATGGGGGAACTAAACTTTTTCTTAGGTCTCCAAATAAAACAATTAGAAGATGGGATATTCTTCAACCAATCTAAGTATATCAAGGATATGCTTAAGAAATTTGGTCTTGAAGATTCTAAACCTATGAGAACACCAATGTCTTCCGAAACCAAACTCACCAAGGATGACGAAAGTGAATCCGTAGATAGCACTAAATATAGAGGGATGATTGGTAGTTTACTCTACCTAACGGCTAGTAGACCGGACATTATGTTTAGTGTTTGTCTATACGCACGCTTTCAAGAAGATCCCAAAACATCCCATCTTGAAGCCGTTAAACGGATTTTTAGGTACATAAAAGGCACTACACATCTAGGATTATGGTATCCCAAAGGAACGAGAATAGAAACCATAGTGTATGCCGACTCAGACCATGCTGGTGATTATGTTGATAGGAAAAGTACAAGCGGTATTTGTACTTTTGTAGGACATTGTCTCACCTCATGGTTTGCTAAGAAACAAACAGCCCTCGCCATATCAACAACTGAAGCCGAGTACGTGTCAGCAGGAAAAGCTTGCCAACAAGCACTGTAGATGAAACAAGCTCTCGTCGACTATGGAATTGTACTCAACGACATTCCCATTCTTTGTGACAACAAATGAGCTATCGATCTTAGCAAAAACGCATTCCAACATGCTAGAACCAAACACATGGAAATACGTCATCACTTCCTTCGTGACAATGTTAAGAAGGAAAACATGTCAATTGAGAAAGCTTCCTCAAAGGACAACATTGCCGATATCCTCACAAAACCTCTCAAGAGAGAACCTTTCAACTATCTTAGACTTGGTTTAGGATTAATGGAACCTAGTAAGTAGATTAAACGTTAGCTCAAACCTTAGGTTAACCAAACACAGGCAATTCCAAAATTATTCTGATCCTGCGGATCCAACCGACATCAAGGGCGGATCCCTTTTCTTGGATCCGCCGGATCCGCGGGTTACTGAGATAGTTTTTTAATACATTAAAACAAACACTCTTTACTGTACACCATACTCCCTAAAAACACACATCTCACTGGAACTCGACCCTTACCACACCAAAAATTAGGTTATTCTCCACAACCAATTTATGATTAATTCATCACTGTAAGTATCCTAATCTTATCTAATTTCTAATCTGAGTCTAGGATCCCTATTTGGTGCACAAAATCAAAACTTTGGGTTTATACATTATTCTTGTAAAATCATGAGGCATGTTAAAATTGCATAACAAATCATAGTTTTCATAGTTAGGAATTGCATCTTGTAGTACATTGTCATTATTTATCAAAAACCCCATGAGAAATGTTTGCTAAAATCTTCTCACGACTAGGAAAAACGGTTTTTGAACATTGTTCATACAAATACAAAAACGTTATGTTTTAAACATCACTTGCATAATGTCTCTTGAATGCTAAAGGGAATACATAACTAATATGTATTTTCGGGTACATTTAAATGAAGCTACATTGAAGTAGGAGCGCTTGGGTTATCTCTTGTTTTATCATAAAACTTGCACAAACAAAATTTTCATTCATCAAAAAGGGGTCGAGATAACCGTACCTCCACATTGTCCCCATGTAGGCACACACACACTAGACATTTATACACATTTTCGATAATTTCAACTAAACCATATATTTTTCGTGTCTAGGATAACTATGCCTCCCGCAACTAATTACGATCACAAAAACACCATCAAATACCTACCTCAACACCACAAAACCAAAGTTCTCACCGAAGCTCAAGTTAATATCTTTAAAACATTAGAAAAACGGTATGTTCACGAAGGTAGAACCGTAGACTCATCATTTTTAGAAGAAACCAATATCCGTGAACAATTAACCGCTATCCAACTTGATTGTCTCCTCGACATAGATGAGCCTATCATTCCTAGGTTTATACTTGAATTTTATGCCTCCGTAAAACTTAGATCTGACGACTTTGGATCTTTAAGCATCCATTTCAAAGTAAACCACAATCAATTTAGTTTTCCTTTAAATCAATTCAGAGAAGTTCTAGGTATTCCAAATCAAGGAACTTGCTTTTATTCAGACAAGTGGCCTTTGTCCATTCTAGAATGCAACCTTGGTCGTACCCATCCATACGATACACCTCTCACTTCCAAAGAAATCATCCGAGACTATCTCTTCAATCCTAGAACCAACCAAACTAAGAAAATCCGAGGTAAACAAGTAAATCGTGATCCATTTGCCATGGAGCTCAATGAACTCAAACCCGAATTTAAGAAACTAGAGGAGATTCTTAGAGCCAATGTCATTAGCACTGTTGGAAATAAGGACCATATGAATGCAAGCCTATGCTACATGCTTTACTGTGTGTCAACCCACCAAAAATTCAACTTAGCCTACTATATCGCCAAAAGAATGGCCGATATACCTGTCTTAGGTACCACCGCCATGCCATACGGGATGCTTCTTACCCGTTTGTTTAGAGCTTCTATACCTATTCCTCGTAATGAGAGTGGTTTCCTTCCCATCTACACCGAAATCCCACATACCTTTGTTCCTCTCAGTGATCATAGGGTAGCTGTAGCAAGAGGAAAACGTGCTCTTACTCCAACTTCATCTTCATCATCATCGGCTAGTGACGAAGACGGTCTGCCCAACTCTAGGATTCCTCCACCCGAATACTTGAATCAACTTCCTTCCATTAAAAATGAATCTGAGGAGCTTCGACAAACAAAGGGAATGATGAAAAATCTAGGACGGTGGATCATGAAACTTCACAAGAGTCACAAGAAATTGATCAAGATAATGAACAACAAGTGACATCTAAGGAGTGTTTGGTTTTAGACTTTATTAGACAATGAGATGATGAACTTTATGTACTTCTTAAGATATTATGTTAGTACTTGACATGCATGTGAACTAACTCAAAATTCCAGATCGATAACACGTGTTGTTATCAATTTTCCGAGACTAAGCCCCTGTTTGGCTTAACTCACTTTATGGTAAGATATTACGATTGGATTAATCAATGTGCAAACGTGTGTTAGAATCTATATATTTAGTAGTTTTCTAACACATATTAGTTATTACATATGTTTTAGGAGATTTTTTAGGTTCTGACCGAGAAATGCGAAATTTGACATTCATTCTATTAAGAAACTAACTTTCCATAGGGCGGATATGGCGGATCCCAAAATTTGGATCCGCCTAGTGTATCTCTTGGCTCCGCCATTTCTGAACCTGTGGATTCCGCGGATCCCAAAATTTGGATCCGCCTTTGTTGTCGATTGGATCCGCAGGATTACACAGTAATATTTCCGATAACTTTCCCAATTAATCGACTCTTAGATTTTTAATTTTAGGAGCATTCTAATAATCTTTAGGATGTTTAGAAACCTTTAGAACAACTAGAAAACAATAGAATCAATTTCCCACCAAAATTTGAATATTCAAAATTTTGTCTAGGTTACCCTTCTCTAACACATCAGGATTCCTTTAACTAGGTTCCTTGGAATCCGTGAATCAATAACATCACATGCTTTTGAGTCATCTTCTGCATATCTTCATGTCAACTTCATTTCTATGGACTGACTTTGATAATATGACAAACAAGTTTATCTTGCTCTAAGTTTTTGGAAACCAACATCTCTTTAAACATCTAATCCAAACACCAATTTCCATACACTTCAGAGTAGTATAAATTAGAAGCCTTAGGATGATTTCAACTCACATTCTCATACTCATACTTGCACAATCTCACAATGCACAAATCCAACAACTCACACATATCCAGACCATACAGAAGAACCGCTAGAATTAGTGTAAGACCATACTGGTTCATAAATCCTATCTCTAATGTGAACTTCCCTACCATATCCACTACTACTTCTATGGTTAACATACCATCACCCGTTTCAACTCAACCATCAAAATCACATTCACCTATCATAACTCTACTAAGTTCGACACCATCACCTACATCAAGGTCACCATCACCTACCATAACTCTAATAGGCAATACACCATCACCAACTCCATCTCAACCAAGCTCACCACCACCAACATTAGCTTCCTTACCACTACCCACATCATCTTAAGTGAGAAAATCATCATCACCTTCACAATCACCCAACTTGAAACCCCATAATTTACTTACCACACTCCAAAACATTGATGACTCAATGTGGCTAAATCAACCAAACATTCAAAACAATAAGGATCTTGATCCTCTCAATTCCTCTTCAAACATAATGGACTCTAACTTACGTGATACAAAGGGCTTAGAATCCATGTGGCTTGCTTCCATTATATCTTCATCAAACCCAACCAATCCTCCGCAATAGGCGTTCTTAGGATTCATTCTAGTATTCTCTTTGTAGGATTTATTTTTCCTTTTTAATATCATGTTTAGTGACTTATGTCATAAACAAATTTTAAATGATGAATGTTATATTTTTATACTTGTAGGTGATCAACATTAAGCATATTATCTCATTTTAGATTACTAACATCATAGTATGGTTGTTTTAACCTCACATATTGCTTTGATCAAATGTACATTAGGTACTAAATTTTGATCAGACACTTCATTTTGACTTTTAAAAGTCAAAGGTGTTGACCTTTCTTGTTTGGTTGACTATTACATATGCATTTTTCTTCTTTGTTGAAGTATTACTAACCTTTATCTTGTAGCTTTTCTCAACCTTGAATCATATACGTTGGTACCCTAGCAACGGGGAGTATAGATCGAGGGGGAGTATATCATACACTAACTCATCATTTTATAGTATTCTTCACTCTTGAAATGTATACGTTGGTACTCTAGAAATGGGGAGTATACATCAAGGGGGAGCATATCATAGTCTAACCATTTGTTTTGTAGGATCATACATCATATCATACTCTTGAAATGTATACGTTGGTACTCTAGCAATGGGGAGTATACATCAAGGAGGAGCATAGCATATTCTAACCATTTATTTTGTAGGATCATACATCATACCCTTGTTACTCCATTTAGGGGGAGTATAAATCAAGAGAGAACTTTAAAGTTCTCAAAATCGCATTCCACTACGCATATCTTCTTTTTGTTTCGACAAAAAGAGGGAGAAAGGATTAAGTTCATCATTATGAAACATCACAGTACATACTTTAGGCTTAAAATAGATTTTAAAACTTGCATAAACTAACTTAATCTATATTTTTAAAAGACTCTTCCTTTATTTAAGCTCTTTACTTAAAAATACACTTTATGTTTTGTCATCAACAAAAAGGGGGAGATTGTTAATACAAATATCGTCCTAAAAACGTTATTTATATTTTACGATCTTTGCTTAGTTTTGTTAATGAAAAATTACAAAGTTTATCTTTAAGCAAAGCATAAATAAGATTAAGCCTTTTACATTTATAGTGATAAGTTCTTTTAAAACTCATTTACACATTAACAAGATCACTAGACATCATATACACATTTACATATTTATTTCTTAAATTAGAAACTTTATTAGTTAAATATTAGGATGACATCATGACATGCATCATGAACATATCTTGGAAAGATTTTGTGATATTTTGTTTAGATCTTCAAGTAAAAGAGTTGACATTTGAAAATATGGAAAGATTGTGCAAGATTTGGAAAGATATGAAGATCTCTTAGCTGGCCTGACATGGCGGATCCAAAGCCATACAAAGGTGGATCCAATTTTTGGGATCCGCCAGCTGTTTACTCAGTTTGCCTATAAATAGCAAGCTGATCATTTGGCCATTCTTGTCACTTACATAGCATAAAATATATATTCTTTCATTTGCATATCACTAACCCATATTATTTCATTCCTAGTGATCTTCCTTTTGTAGCAAAAGAGATCAAGCATTGACAAGCTTCAACATTCTGTTGCAAGACTTGATAGTTACCTACTGTGTAACTTATTAGAGTTTAGGTATCATAGTTGCATCTTTTTTTCAGTAGAATCTGGTTAGTGTTGTAGTCCTCAAAACACATAGAGTGAATGGGAGTGGTTGTACCCTTGTAAAGAACTCGACATCTAGCTTAGTGTCGGTAAGCATTTAGGCGACGTCAGGTTGGTTCTTCCTTAAACAAGAACCCGATATTTAGCTTTGTACCGAAAAAAGGTGTAAGCGACGTGTATTAAGGTTTTCTCCGCCGAGAAGGGAGTTTGTTTCTTAGTGAAGAAAAACTCTCGAGTTAGAGGCTCAAGGAGTGGAGTAGGGCAAGGAAGAGAGTCCTTGTAGCCGAACCACTATAAATATCCGTGTTGTGTGGTTTGATCTTTCCTTTCTCTACTTACTTATATTAAATTGTTTGTTTGTGCATACTTACTTTGAAATCACGTTAAGTCACAAAGCGAATTAATTTTAAACGGTAAAACTATTCAACTCCCCTTCTAGTTTTCCACAACCCGTTTTACATCTAACTCATTTTCTACCATGGGAATTGACTTCTAAGTCATATTTTATCTATGTAAATGTGTTGTCTCACCCAAACCATTTGATATCACACGTTAGATAAGTCCTTTGGACATTTGATCAAGTCGTACGAAACAAATAATTATCCATGTGTTGTGCCCTTTCGTTCCTGGCTTCTACGTGACTCCTAGCCCTCTCCTAGACTCTTAAATGCAGGGAATATATCCCTTATCATGTCCCCTCCTGCCATAAATGAATAATGAACCAACTTGCACAAGTTGCTTATATAATGTTCGGTTCATGCATGTATCTTGCATTCACAAACCATACGCAACCCATTTCTGGTTTTCACTCACTCACAAACACTCTCAAACTATCCTAGCATCTTTGGGAATCCATTCGAAGCAAGTTAAACTCGTTTGATAATTGTTCGAATCCATAATCTCACGTATAAAACCAAACCGAGGCAATTCTTGATCATACCAACGTCCAAACTCATTTCTTTGGAGTTTGTAAGTCGGTTACACATCTCTTAACTCGTTTTTACTCATTTTACTTAATCATGCATCATGTTTACCTTATCTCATACGTATATATATATATATATATATATATATTATATATATATATATATATATATATATATATATATATATATGTTTCATTTTACATACGAGTTCATTTATTCATTTCGTTATATATACATAAATATGAACGCCTCCTATATGGAAGGCTAAAGTTCATCATATTCATGCATTCATAATAGCATTTACGCGTTTTAATTCCTTTTCATTCGAGTTCTTTTAATTTATTTTGCATATCGTTATTCATATCATAAGTAATATCTATAAATTGATCATGTACAAACTCGCTTAGATAAAGCCTCGTTAAACTATATATTAAAACACGACATACTAATTTTAATCGTCCTACTAATTTTTGAACTATAGACAATCTAAATCTAGTTTAAAGTTTCCTCTCATTCGACCTAAATACCATTCGAATTGACCCTTTTTAAACGCTAGTCGCAACTCTCTCAAACCCTTTTATATTTAACGCTTGGGCCTAAAGCCCAATAAGCTGTTTCCAGCTTATTTCAATAAGCAAATCAAACGAACCTTTTTCCTATGTTTTTCTAATCCAAAACTGAGCCCAATCATAAGCCCACTAAGCCTTTAAAGCCCATGATTCGTAAATTGATGTTGGGACGAGATAAACGTTTTAAAAGCCCAATAACGGAAAAATAAGCAAGACATGGAATAAGCACTTAATAAGCAGTTTTATAAGTTTCAATAAACTCATAATAGTCTCGGAAAACTTTTCCATTTCTTTTTGTACGAAAAGGACCATTTTTGCAAATAGTTTCAAACTTAGGGACTAAAGTTGTCAATATCAGAAAATTAGGGTATATAGTGTAATATCAATAACTTTGGGATATTTATTGATAAAATAGTAACTTTGAGGTTTAAAAATGACATTTTTGAGAACCTTTGGACTAAATAAACATTTTAAGGACTAACGGTGCAAATATTACACCGTTAGGGTCAAAAGTGTAAATTTGATAAAACTGCTAGGACTAATAGTAAATTTTACTTTATTTTCATTTTCATTCCACATTTTATCTTTTTCATTCATTTCACGTGCATTGTATCTCATTTCTTTCGACATTTATTATATAAACGTTTATATTTTTATATAATGACTTTTAATGATCAACTTACGTTTTATTCAAACCATTTTTGAGAAAAACGATATTTATGATGTAAATAACATAAAAACAAGATAATATTATATTATTTTAAACTTTAGGCATTTTAAACATATCATTCATTCACATCACAGTCCGATTCGTTATCCGATATTCTTTCACAATCATTAGTCACAGTCAAGTCAAACATAAACCATCGAAATCTCAGACTTCCCTATTATTCAGGTCGTGTGTTGGAGCCGTTCCCGTGATACTTTTGACATAATTTTACTTTGACCTTACAGCTAAGGTGAGTCGTAGCCCCTACACTTTTGATACTTGTTTTATACTTTTGGAGGAGATACATGCTTAAATTATTTTACTCGTTTATCAAATACATGATTTATACAATTACTCAAAACAGTTATACAATTATGATACGCTTATTCTTTTACACTTTCTAGATATGAAATGTAACCTTATAATGTTATATGCTCTTACGTGGTAATCTACTCTTATGCATTCTATTCATAGTCATTGGAGAGGTATTGATAGTACTATATGGGATGATATCCCCTAACTTTGTGTCCAAGACACGTGACCTTGGTAGACACGTACTATTTGGGATGGTGGTTCCCCGCCCTTTGGTCCAAGACACGCGACCTTGGGTGAATATAATCTGGAATTCTAATCTTATTTGGCAGTGGGTTGTGAATACACAGGTTGCAAGTCTTGTATGGGCGGAACTTGGGACTGAGTGGATTTACAATGCCTTTGCGGTGGAAACTTTATTCATTATACAATGTTACATTGTTAAACTCTTTTGCTGGAAAATCTTTATTCAAATACTTTATATTTTAAACTAAACTCTATGAACTCACCAACTGTTGGTTGACACTTTTTATCATGTTTATCTTAGGTTATAAGGCGATAGTAGATGCATGGATTTTAGAGTCAATTGCATACTTTGAAGACTCATATATTTATCTTTACCATTCGATGCACTATGAAAACTTTTTATGTATCTTTACTTTGGAACTTGTTGTCATAACTCTGATTTTAATAAATCGAATGGTAACTTTTTAAAACGTCTCATTTAGAGGTCGTTTTCTATACCTTGATCTATATTATGAAGTAATACCCCCTTGATTCTACTGTTCCGCTACGGTAATTTAGGGGTGTTACGCCACTCTCTTTGCAGTGAACCCAAAATTAGATTTGTTTATGTTTTATGTGGGTATATGTCTATTAGAAATGGTTTTAATGAGAAAAAGTTTAATGGAACAATGAAAATGTGATTAGATTATTAGAGAAATAAAATGCAGAGAAATATGTAAATGGTGACGTGGAAATCATGTGACTAGGGAAAACTCATCATCATACGCTTTACTCTAAAATTGCTTGTAGTTTTGGCTAACCACGCGTGAAACACAAATTTGTGATATGACCATGTGTGGTTATTGTTACAAAGTGTATTTGCTCATGCGTAAAAAAATAATAATAATAAAGTTGCAAGTGTTAGTACAACCGATTGATGTAATAAGGATATGTGATACCTAAACACCACATTCATCCGTCACATCAACTTTCTCTTTTTACAACCATTTTCACCATCAACTTGGTGTAATAAGAGAACCATCTTCACCATCAAAACATACATCACTTAAATACAAATATACTTTTAAAAACCATGCAATAAACACACATACAAAAGAAAAACTCCCACGATTTGGTCGTATGCATGACCGAGTATTCGTTGTTTTGGCCAAGGACGCGTCGAAGGTGGGTGAATGTAGTAAGCTAGGACGCGTGCTATTTTGCCAGCAAGGACGAAGACCGAGTCTTCCTTGCCTTATTACGCCGGGTCTTAAACTAGAATTTGTGTGTGCTGAGTGTGTTGAATGATACTTTTATTACGTTATGGTTATCAACAACGAATCATTCATATTTTCAAGTGTTTATTTGTTTTGGTCCAAGCTCCTTTGTATGAACGTACTTTTGCTCATCACATTTCGTAACATGAATCAACATTTTCAACATCTCACATTTTTCTTTTCATTTTCAAAAAAACATAGTTTTACTTTTATGAGCAGCTTTTTTTTATTTTTATTTTTTTCTTTTTTTTACGATATCACTTTAATAAACTATGAAATAAATGATGTATAAAAACCCATCTACAATCTGCAACTATCTGCTGTCACAAGAGGGATGAGAGTCAGTAAAGAATAAACCAAAACTGTGAAAAAAGGAAAAGAAAGCGGCATATGACGAGAAAACAACAAGTAGAGTTATCATATCAAGAAGTTGAGTGACGGAGATTGGTTACAATCTATTCTTTTAGGGTTATACTATACAAGCCCCCCTATTATGTGGGCTCCGCCTATTCTGATCAACATGTACAAGTTTTAAAGCACACAGTACAAACGGCGGCAGCACATGAAAAGTCAACACCCCCTATAGGGGGCTTGAATAACACATCCCATTCTTTTAATATTGAAAAGCTTATAGGCATTTAATGGGAACAGAGCCTAATTCTAGCATATGACCTACGTACTTTAAATAGATTTGCTTACTTTTTTTTTTTTTTTTTTAAAGTATAATTGTATTTAGCCATCTATTTTTTTATTATGTATGTAGCATTTTTTTGATTCGGTCTTTTTGATATATCATGTGACCAATTTTGTGTAGTATTTGACTATTTTACCCTTCAAGTTACACGCTCCTATTTAACTGATGAGGGGGGGGGGGGGGGGGGGGGTTAAATTGGTCAAATAATACAACTGATCGCACGATACATAAAAAATATGAAATTCAAAATTATGATACATCAATTAGAAAAAAAAAATTAGATGGCTACACAAAACTATAAAAGATAGTAAGTAAGCTATATTTTCATGTAATTAGCACCATTTTTTTTTTCAATTCATAAAGTTTTTAGTGCATGTATTTGAAAAAATTAAGAGAAATTATTGATAGGTGAGAGTGAGATGGTGTTTGTTTAAGTTTTGTTTTTTGGACTTAAAAGTTGATTAAGCTCCTGAGTCATTGCTCGGTGTTAGGATTAATTTAGAGCATGGGGTACGGTTGAGCTATGAGTGGCGCCATGGCCACCAGCCCAATTTTTGCGACGGCGCACCACACCGTGGGTGGCGCCATGGCTGCTCGCGCCGTGGTGGCCAGCCACGCGATAGTTTTTTTTTTTTTTTTTTTTTTTTTTTTTTTTTTTTTTTTTTTTTTTTTTTTTTTGCAGGCGGCAGGAAGGAAGAAGGGAAGAGGAAGAAGATGGCTGTGAAATTGGTTTACATAACTGCACGTGTTTCAAGAGCCCATTTAAGCCAAACAATTCAAGCCCATTAACAAAAAAAGTCTTATTATTCTAGAGCCCATTAAGCCAAAAAAATTGAATATTTTGTTATGTCTAAAAAATGTATATATATGTCTAAAAAATTATGTATATATAAATATTTCGTAATGTGTTATTTTATGTTAAAAAAAAAAAAAAAAAAAAAAAAAAAAAAAAAAAAAAAAAAAAAAATTCCTGTGGCACCACATTTTCTGGTGCCAACTGTAACGGCTAGAATATGGTGTCATTGGATTTCTGGTGCCATAAAAAATTTTGCTGATGTGGCAGCACTTTTTGTCTATGGCACGAGAGCCACGACACCACTATACCCAGTGCTCTTATAATAATTACATAAAGATGTTTTGAGTAGCTTGTGTTGGTAAGATGCCAAAACTATATAATCATAAGTAAATGTATGCCCAAGTTGTTGGTATTTTAGTGTAAAATAGATTGCGTTTAATATGCAAATAAGAGTCGACGCTTATTTGGATATTAACGGGACTAACAGGGGTTTGGGGGCAACGCCCTTGGCTAGGGTCGAGCTGCCAGGTATTTTTTATTTGGTATAACATTGCTATGTTAAAAATTCACTAGAATTTGTATTTTCCGAATTTGTTACATATTTAATATGTTACAAATTCACAGGAATTATCCAAATAAAAATAACTGTAAAACAGTTATCGGCCCATAAAACCGTTTTGTATATATCTTCTCAATTTCGAGAATTGAAGAACTCTCTGATCAAAAATCTTTTGATCACGAAATTCTGCAAACATACTCACATACAAAATCTTGAATCAAATTCGATTTTATCCGATCATAAATTGGTATCCACTCCATTTTATTGATCTGAAAGTGTACTCACACGACTTCGAATTTCTATCGGGTTACAACAAATAATCAACACAAGTAAGCTACAGGACCCTCCTCTATATAAGATCATAAACACAAAGCTTATAAATTTATCCGGACACTATAAGATGGTAAGTTTGTAGGTCCATTAAATAAGCCAAAACAAACACCATTATATGTCTGTTAATCTCACTCGCTTTGCAATGTGCAGCTATCAATGGCCAACATTGAAAGTATTCATCTCTTTCTCGAGTAGTTAAGCATAATGCAGTTTCAGTTTATACAAATGCCGAGTAAGATGTAGCTTCAAATGATACGATCATTTGATGTAGCTACAAATGTCGACAAGCCTTCAACTTCTTTTGAAGTTTCAACAAGTTTATTCGTTAAAAAGATAAATTTTAATGGTTAGGTTTGAGTTACTGATTGCCTACTTCCATCGTGGCCTCCCAATTAAACTTTTGGGTAAATTGCAAAAATAGTCTCTAAAGTAGCCAAAATGCGTAAGAAATACACCGAGACAAAAAGTGTTGCAAAAACGACATTAATGTTTTATTTTTTTTTGCAAAACAGCCACCGAGAGCTACTTTTTGCTAACGCCCGTTAGTTATCCCGTTAGTCAAAGGTAAATACATATGAAATGACTAATATACCTCTTCATCTTTAGATACAATCCTTATTAGCTCCGCCGCCCTAACTCGTTACCACACTAACCCGACCACCTATTCAGATACAATCCTCATTGACGTATAGTTCCGGTTATATTACATCGATCGTCCTTGCCTTTGCACAATACGGTAAGAACACAGTGCATTTTCCTGTTTACTTCAATATTGTTCTTGGTTTTTAAAGAAGGTACATTTGTTGTTAATGTTATGGATTTATAATTGTAGGTGGTCATATGGGAAATGGTGAAAATACCCTTGACTAACGGGATAACTAATGGGCGTTAGCAAAAAGTAGCTCTCGGTGGTTGTTTTGCAAAAAAATGAAACATTAATATCGTTTTTGCAACACTTTTTATCTCAGTGTATTTCTTGCGTATTTAGGCTACTTTAGGGACTATTTTTACAATTTACCCTAAACTTTTTTAGTCATATAAATTTTTGACTTAGAAGGACACTAAATATATTAACAAACCATGTGGGTACCCATACATTAGTTAATTAAACATATAAATGTGGGATACAGAGTGTTTTTTAATCATGTAGCTAGGAACAAACTCACTAAAAGGTTATAATGGGTTAGTATCAAATCAATGTCATCATTTGTTTGACGTAGCTTTGGTCGTTATCTTTATCAAAGGATTGTTTGATTTGAGGGTACGGGATTAGGGTAATGACTTTTATTTTTGTTGTAATTTTAGTTGGCTAGTTTATAAAACTTGAAATGAAACCCTATAATATATTGTAAATGTGAAAAGTTCAATGTAGACTCTAAAGGCATGTTTCGTTGGGGGAAATCTCAAAGAAATGAAAATGAATTCATTTTCTTTGTTTGGTAGCCAATGAAATAAAAAAGTGGAGATTTGCAATTCTTAAAGAGTTTAGTTTATACACAATCTCAAAGAATTGAATTCCTTTACTTTTTGGGTGGAAATCAATTTTTTACATTGGAGGATAATAATAATAATAATAATAATAATAATAATAATAATAAATATGTAAATTTTGTTCATTTATTGGTTCAAGTCTATATTGTTACCAAATAGTGGAATTAATCTCAATTATTTGCTAATTTCACTTCTCTGGATTTCAGTTCTTTTACTTATTTCATTTCTTTGAATTTTCCTCTACCAAACGTTCCTTAAGGGCCCGTTTGGTTTGTAAGTGAGTTTAGAATTTGAGTTGGATTTGGATTAGTTTGAAAAAAAAGGAGGAGAGAGAAAATGATAGATTGACTTAGATGATATTTGTTTTAAACTTTAAAATATATATTAAAATTAAAATTATTAATTTTAAAATATAATATAAATATATGATAATGAGTTGGGAACCACTAGAAAAGAGTGAAAAAAAAAAAAAAAAAAAAAAAGTCACTATCTTATGGTGGAGTGAGTCTAAGGGTATCAATATACCTTTTTATTCCATTGTGGTGGGTCCATAACCAACCAAACAACAATGTACATCATTCGTTTCATGCTTTTCATTCCACACCCTTCAAACAAACGGGCTCTAAGTTCTCTATAAACCCAATGAATCAATCATGTTCATATATTTTTCGATCAAAACAAAACAAACTCACTTTCATCCATTTTTTTTAAACATTAATATCTCACAAAACGTTAATCATTACGCGAAAAAAATCATGGCATCACGACGAAAATTAAATCTGTCTATAGAGGGGCACTTCTATATAATTTCAACGAATTTTTTTTTGACTTTTTTTTAATGTTGAAATTCACGTCTGAAAAAATCACAACTGATTTGTAATTTTAAAATCACATGTGATTTTATGAAATCACATGTGATTTATGAAATAACACGGGATTCCTAACATACAAATCCATGTGATTTGTGAAATCACACATGATTCCTAATATATACAAATCACATATGATTTTTTCAGACGTAAATTTTAGTACTAAAACAAAACTCGAAAAAAAGCCTGTCGAAAGTATATCAAAGTGCTCGTCTACTGAAAGATAATAAAATTCTTGTTGCGATGATGTGTTTTTTGTCGCTTAACGAGTTACCGTTTGCAAGATATTTTATTTTCAAAAAAAAAAAAAATGTGAAAAGTGATTTTTTTTTAGCTAGTATTGGTTCATTGGGTTTATAGAAATTTTGAGATTTATATTGAACTAAACTCTACTGTAAATATTGTTTAAATATATGATACGACTAAAAGTGTAAAAGGTGTAAATATTGTTTAAATATATGATACGACTAAAAGTGTAAAAGGTCCGGATGATTAACAAGCACTTTATAATTGATAAGACTTGACACAAATTGAAATTGGTAATTTGTTTTTTTCTTCTAGTTTAGTTTGTGTTAGGTCATAAAATAGCAACAATTTTTTTTAAGTTATGTTTTGGTATGTGAACTATAAAAAGTGTCATTAAATGAAATGAACTTGTATAAAGTGTTCCGACATACACATTTTAATGTGTTGTCACGTTAAAAATAGTGACACGTGTCAATAGTTTTTCTGATAAGACAACACTTCAAAATGTGCATATTGTAATATTTTATGAAAGTTTGTTGCCTTAAATGATATTTTTATAGCTCACGTAACAAGACGGGACTTTGAAAAAAGTTCGTTGCTATTTTATAACCTAAACCCATTTAGTTTTGTACTAGTATTTAACATCGTGCATACACGAGGTTGTTAAATAAGATTTTTCTATAAAATTATGTAAACAAATACTTACATAGTTATAATACTCGTACACGCGCGGGTTTTTTATATAAATTTTTCATTCTATTTTAATATTGATTAATATTGTTGGGAATTAAATATTCTGAAGATTAGTATCGGAAATTAAAGGATTACAAGATCAGTTCTGCTCAAAGAAATACTCTAAGTATCATTCTACTGCTAGTGCATTTGATTCTACTGCTAGCGTTAAACATTCTACTGCTGAATGATGCTGCTGCTAGTAAAGATGATTGCGTGGTTTTGTAACCTTACAACAGGTTTTACCTCTCGAGGGATCTCAAGAGGCTTACAACCCCACCAGGCAGTGTACCTGACCGATGTAGTATAGTGTAGTGGTAAGTACGGGGGATTGATCGTTCTCCACAGGGAATAGTGTTCGTTAGGTGTGAAAGGCTACTCTAATTAGGTCTAAGGGTTGAGGAAGATTCTTTTTATGTTTTTATAATTTTATGAAAGCAAGTAAAATCTCGGGTTTGAAGAAGTGGGCGGAATTAGTTGCTAGTCAACTAACCCAAAATTACTACAAATGCAATAAAATAAAATAACAAAAATGAAATGTGGTGAGAAACTTATGTGTAGAGAAATGTGTTTACTTAGATTTCCTTACTCCCTAACTATCTTTTACCGGTTAATTAGTGTGTATTAGTCGCGTGGATGACGGGTGTATTCCTTAATACCATTCGTGGGGTGGCGTACTTACTTCCCCAACTCTACAAGCTCCTACTTCACTCCTATGTCGAGCCGGCTAGGAAGCTCCTAACATGGGATCACTAGAATTCGCTTGTGCATTAAATACAACCATAAAAACCTTTAGTACGCGTTTGGTTCATGTTTCTTAAGACGTTCAAGCAAGTTACCGAATAGGAAGTTAGCCAGTTTTCTTAAGCCTAACATAGATAAACAATCATCCAATACAACTAACAACACACTAACAACCAATAATCAATAGCTAAGTTTCATTAGATCTAAGCAAACACAAGATAAATTTAGCCTAACATGTTAAACAAAAGACAAGAATAAGATAGAATCAAACAACACATAGACATATTGAATGATTAATTGATAACTTATCTTTCAATGAAACATGGAAGATCTCAAGGCAAAAAGCCCTGAAAAAGTAGCTAAAATCGTCTTAGGGTTTTATCCCAAAATTCCACACACTAAGCTCTCTCTAATGACAAAAAATTAGAAAACTATATATAAATTTTTGGATCTGACGGCGTCACCTTATGGAGTGTGACGCCGTCACCTCGCCGCTTTTAGGGTTCCCGGATGACCTTCTTGACGCCGTCCCTCTTTAGCTCTTCAAAAATCCATTCTGGCTTATCAAGGCTTGACGCCGTCTAACCATTAACGTGACGCCGTCCCCTTATGATTTAAGCCGTGACGCCCTTGATCAAGTTAAAGCGTGACGCCGTCAGAATTCACATGCTATTTTCACTGGCTTATCATGAGTAAATTTCACGTCCAACTTTTCTTGCCAAAGCATGACGCCGTCCAGAGTAAATTGTGACGCCGTCAAGAGTAACTTTTAGCCGATTTTTGAGACTTTGTCGTTTTCTTCACTTTTATGCTCCAAAAACGTCCAAAATGCCTCCTTTTCCAGATTTCTCCTCAAAAGTACCTAAAATGACAAAAGGAACGATTTAGGGCAATATTTGATCAAATAAATACGATTTCGGGCTTAAATGACCCCCTAAAAGCGGTACACTTTTCACTTCATCAATGATGCTGCTGCTAGTAAAGAAGATTCTACTGCTGAGTGGATAACTATTGAAGTATTCTACTACTGGTTGGATAAGAATACAAAGATATTATGTGTATAATAGTCAACAATACACGGTAGATAATATCTTTAGACAAATTGTTCAGTAACAAGTTGTAAACACAGATACATGTTGTATCTTAATGACTGACACTCTCAAGCATGTATTTGATTAGACTTGAAAATATTGTAAAGATCTTTCTTGGACTATAAAAGAGAAATCATAGGCTTAGATATTGTACGCATTAATTAGATCATAATTGTTAAGAACATAGAACAAACACAACTATATCATAAGTCGTAGAAACATAAGATTCAAGGTTTTTGTAACCCTAGTGATAAGTGAAGATCACTCGTATTATTATCTTAATAATATTGAATCGTTTGGTGATAAACTTTCTTTGTTCATTGTTCTATAACAAACATCACTGTTCCATTTCCATAACCAAAATAACATTCTAAGTGTGGTTAAGTAGATTCCGCATACTTAATCATATTAACTCAATATATCATATACATAAAGCAACAAAGGTCTAACAACCTTATAGTGTATCGAATCCGCTCCTCAAATATTTTGTATAGATTTTTGTTTGACGAATGATTTGACTTTGTTTAACTGGCATGGTGTTCAGATTGATGTTGTTTAATTTAAACTATTGATATCATGTTCTAGACATTATGCGCGTTTAATAACACTTGATGACCGTTGAAAAAATATGCGTCGTCGCTATATGTACAATATTGTGTATTTATTTTAATAGTAACATGTGGGACCGTGCCTTCATTTTGATTTTATATTCTTGTTGATAATAATTAATTTTTAAACTCGTGTCCGCGCTGGCTAAACTTATAAAGAGGAATAACATGAGTCGTTATTGAACGCATATAGTAAAAAAAAAAAAAAAAAAAACTTTTTCAGATATCCTTACTTAATATCATAAAGAAGAAGAACATTAGTCGTTCGTATATGTACAATCTTGTGTATTCTATTACATATCACAGTAACTCGTGCTTTCATTTTAATATGTTGGTCCAATATATTTGTGCAAAACCATGAGTTGTATGAACAAGAGTTTAAATAAGGGCATGTTTACACAATCTTGACCTGAGTCAGCTAATAATACTCATTTGTACATTACGACTGTATTAGTCTCACTTAGTTGTTAAGGTCAAGGCTTTACGAGGGATAGTTGCGGAATACTATCCTTGGTAATGACAAATGTTACTCTTCAAGTTATGAAGAGGAAGATTCCACTTAGAAGAGGAGGAAAATTCTAGTGGTGGAATCGATTACTTATCACTACTACTAACCTCCCTTTATATACTAGGGAGATACACTATTAGTAGTTACAAGAGAATAGTGATATCTAAACTAGAAGTAAGGTACACGTGCACTTGTGTGGCTAGGGTTGTGGTATGTATGTTTTCACATACCTTTTATATATCAAAAACGAACTCTGTTGGGAATTATCACAAGACAAGACTTAATATGAAGAACAAACTTAAGTCTGCTGGGTTACGTAGTTAAGTCTGTTAGTTGTGTTTATGTAATAGTTAAGTCTGCCTATGCATTGTTAAGTCTGGTAGGCAGTATTACTTAGTTAAGTCTGGTTGACTTAATTAGTTAAGTCTGTTTATGAATTATAGTAAAGTCGGTTAGCTATAAGTTAGGAAAGGATACGTAGTTATCTTAATAGAAGATACGTATATCCTTCTACACGTTTTGTATATAGGGTTTCCTTAGTGTATAAAAGGAACCCTAAGGCTCAAGAGTAGTAAGCATACGCATATGTGAAAGTTAGTTATTGAAAGTTAATAGAATACGAAGTTAGTATTGTGTTCTTCATTGTTCATTGTTAAGATTCCGCATTAGCAATTAACAATCTGTTAGAGTTTCTCAATTAGATCAATTTGAATTTATTCAAGTTGTCTAACAAGTAACAAAGGCTACTTGGATCCATAATTCGTGTGGACCTACAAGTAGTATCAGAGCTTGTAAAGAGACTTTAAGTTCAAAGAAACACATAAACCACAAACACAAATCACTCAAACAAACCCTACACAATGTCTGTCAAGAATGGTGATGATTTCTCAAACCATCTCAGTGATAATGAGTCAAACCATGAAGAAGAAAAATCAGAAGCTGGCACATCCAACAACAAATCACAACAATTAACCGTACCTTCCACAACCACCATATCAAACATAAAACTCCCAATCCTGAAGAAGGAAGAGTATGACATATGGGCGATGGAGATGGAGCACTATCTGGAATATATTGACAACGAGGTCTGGAAGGTCATACATAATGGGAATTCTAAGAAGAGGGTTTCAGTTGGCAAGGATGGAGTTATTAGGGTGCTACCACCAGTATCTACTGAAGAGAAGTATGCTGTGGAAAAAGAGAGAAAGGCCAAAACTATATTGCTGATGGCTCTTCCCAAGGAGCACTTGAGAAGGTTTCATGGCATGGATGATGCCAAGGAAATTTGGGAGGCTATTAAGAAAAGATTTGGAGGGAATGCTAATTCCAAGAACATGCAGAAGGCTGTTCTTAAACAGCAATTTGAGGCATTCAGTGTATCCAGTTCAGAGGGGTTGGAAAAAGGCTATGACAGGTTTCAACATCTTCTGTAGTGATCAAGATACGTGTTCAGGAGGTCGGGGGAACTCAAAATAAAGGTTAAACATTGTATTTATTAGATTAAGAATGGGGGAAGGTGTGTGTGTTTTCTAGAGAGAGAGAGGAGATCACACACACACCTTCAAAGTGATACAAGAATTCCCTCACCTCCTAGTCTCAACTAGGAGGGTATTTATACTAGTTTAAAAACTAATCTATGACCTATTGGCAAGACTAGCCCTTGAACTTAATAACTATGCAATTCCCGAGTATAACATTACTTTTAAGGCTAACAATCTCTCCCCAAAGTGATGTTATACGGGAATTGCTTACAAAGTTCCCTGCAAGTAAAATATAAACCATAAGCACAGAGAATGGTCTTCAAACTTCATCACTTCGTTCAGCTTGCAGAATCTTCTCAGCTTTCATTTCTTTACTTGCAGAAGAACGTGAGCAAATCTAATTAGGGTTTAATTCTGGGTGCCCTGAGTGCTCTCCCCTAATTAGTGCTCTCCCCCAAACTGACAACCTTTCTGATTACTGCCCTGAATCTGAAGAAGTCTTTTGATAGTTAAATGCATTCCGTCTTTAGTCTTCTAACACGCAGCGGAAAATGTAGAACAGACTGTAGACTCGACCTTCTTCAAGATTATCCATTCGGGGGAATATAGTATCAACATCTTCATCTCACCAAATGCATCCCAGTTATCTTTCATATGATAAATCAGCCCATAACGTACACATGAAATGATAACACCAAAGTAACAAGTTGAACCACTGATCATCTTGATTTTGTTGCCCGAAATTGGTGAAGGTGGATAAGGTAGAAGTACGTAGAATAAGATGAGTGGAAGATAAGACATAGAATTAACCAATCTCTGACACAAATCATTTCATAAATCATTAAGCCCGATCACATGAACTTGTTGTGCGTCCTTGATGTACACATTTCTCTCCCCTGCTGGTTACGATTTATCGGAATCAGCATAATGATGTGTACGTGAAGTATTAACTGAAAGCACTTTATCATTAACCCGATCAGCCTATGAGAAGATGTCGATAAACCCAATCTACTAACAATACCATTTAAGATGTCTAACTCTTTATCAACCTCCTGTATAAAAAACAACGGCTTTTTGTAGTAACCACATGAGAAGATAACCCAACATGACGAACTTGAGAATGAAGTAAAATCACCCAGATTTGTGACTTAATCTTGTACGATCCTTGTGACTAAGAACGGTGTACCCTATACCCTCAAAAGAAGTATTAGTACAAAACCTCTTGACGTATCCTTAACTACTTTGTGAGTATAGAGAGAAAGAATCACAAAAGTAACTAGGTATCCAAGTCTTCGTCACCATTAATATAAGCCCAAACAAGTCATCTTCGCGGGAGGGTAGAAAGAAAGAAGATGAAATAAGTACACGCGTCCATATAACCTGTAATACCCAAAAATCTAAAACATGTAAAAAGGACCAAATTGCCCCTACAACTTTAAAAATTGATTAATAAGTTTATAAAGTATCAAATTAATCCCTAACCTTTGGAAATGAACAAGATATGTAGCCAAATAATTTTTACTACTAAATTTAACATTTTATAATGTACAAAAAATTATATGAACACACAAATTACAAATGGGCCGATTTATATAGTATTTATGTATTATTATTATTATTTAAAATTGAATATAAACCAAATAAATACAAGATAAGCTCAAATAAATTAGGAAATCATCACAAATCAGTATTTGATCTCTTAAACACTTTCTTGGGCCGAAAATATTGCCTCTCCTCCTTATTTACACGGTTTGATATTTTTTCCCTTTTTACATATACCGAAAACACTAAATAAAACCCACAAAACTCTCTCTCAATATCACGATTTTCTGGAGGCTTGGGGTTATTTTTATGGTGTTGTTCATCATCTAAGGAGGCTTGGAAAAATAGGCTAGAGGTCGTGGGTTCACTCATTCGATCTGTAGAAGTTTTGTTGTCGTTTTTCTTGGGCCGCAAGGTATAAATTCCAAATATCCCTTCCACACGTTCTAAATTTTATTTAGCATTTTTCTAATGATCTATGGGTTGAATATAACCTAAGAAAAATAAGAAACATGAATCATGCAAGGTAAATAAGGCGTACGGATTTTTATGAGCTAAAACACACTAAAATCCCAAATATATTAATCCAAATTTTCTGAGGTGCTTTTATATTTTTCTCATGTTCTTTGATGTTTATAGAGGTCTGGAAAAATAGCCATGTGTTTTATTGAAGCTTAGATTAATTGATTTGGAATTTGTTTATAATCGGAATTCATGGAAAATTAAGGAAGATTGTGAAAACCCTAGAACCGATTAGGGTTAGGGTTTTGTGTGTTGAATATGGTCTAATAAATGCTAATTAATGATTGAGTAATGATGGGTTAATGATTGGTTGAACTAGGGTTTGTATTTTCATAATAAAAAGGTTATGCGATTTAAAAATAAAACTAGAAGGGTGTGTTTTGCCAACTTTGAAACTTAAGGGTTATTTTTATAATGTTAATTAGATCAGTACCAATGTATAAAAATTATAAGATGAGGTCCTTATGTGTAAAATTTGCAAGATAATGATTTATTGGTTATTTAATGGTTTGAATTAAAATAAATTAAAAAGGAGGGACTAAAAGCGTAAATTCTGGAAACTTAGAGTATTTCGGTGTAAATAATGATATTAGAAGTATAATATGTAATTTTGGGTAATTATGGGTTAATGTGTAATTATTACGGAATTATATAACTATAAGGTCTAATTGGTAACTTTAATAACTAAAGGGTGTAAATTGTAAATTAAATTATATTGAGGGTCTAATTTGTAAATTGTTAACATTAAAGGACTAGAGTGGTAATTATGGATAACTTATGGGCTAAAAGAGTGATTTATTTTATTTTCACTTTAAACCTTATTCTTTTATATATTTACATTTAAAACCCTAAAGTATGGAAGTTTGTCATAATAAGCCCTAAAATATTATAAGATGATAAAAGAAACCCTAATTCTATAATAAAATTAAAGTAATGACTTAATCTAAATTTATAATATTTAAATCCTACTAATTATAGAAACTTACCCAATAAGGAAAATTTCTAAAAATGGAAATGTACTTAAAGTGGAAAGATAACTCAAACCCTTTGTAATTTTGCCCTCTACTCTTTAGGTTCGTGAAGGGAGTAATTTGATCCTTACCATTTGCTATTCTTGAGTTCTGCTAATAAGGTACAGATATTCTGCCCTTCTTGTTAAGGTGTCTTCGTTCTCTTGATTTTGTATTTTGATTCGTTTAGGATTCCCAAACCATTGCTATGTACCCTTGTTTTGTGAACCTTAGATTTGAATCTTTGTTTTGAATCCTTGCTTTGATCCTTGCCTTGAACCTTTGTCATGAACCCTATTATGAACCTTGCCATAAAACCTTGACTTGAACCCTAATATGTTTGATAATGTAATTGGATGAGAAAACCTTTTTATTCGTTTATGAAAATGTCTTAAGAAAACCATTTTTAAAACTATCTTATTGAAAACTATTTTAAGGACTATTTTATGAAAACCATTTTAAAATACTATCGTTATGAAAAACCATTTCAAAAGATTCTTTAATGAAAAACTATTTTAAAAGGATTGTTTTCAAATGAACTTTTAGATTGAACCTTTACTATGAACATTTGCTACGATCTCTTGTCTTGACCATTTGACTTGAACCTTGATACATGGAGTTGAACCCATTGATATGTAAACCTGAACTTGAGCTTGACTTGTACACTTGACCTTGACCTTGACCCACAGTTTGAGATTACGAGCCATACTAGGCATGAGGGTTTCATGTCCTCGTCATTGATGCACCAATGACTTGACTTTTGGGTAGGAAAGTGATGCCCTATCCCGTCCCTGCCATGACTTGATATTTGACTTGTACACGTAGATGAAGACATTGTGGCAGCCTACAGGGGCGTATGGATGCATCCTAGATATGTACTTGACTTGACTTGTTGATTATATTACTTGTTATATTAGATGACTGATGGGTGTGTGCGATACACGTCTTTCATCTCTTGGGAGCTTGCAACTCCAACCCTTGGAGGTATCCCCTTATATTGTATTTGGTACCGAGGTCACCCCTCCGTACACCTTGCTTGACTTGATTGGATTTGTTCTAGGCTCGTAATGGATTTCTGTTTCTGTTACCCTATAACCTATGCTCGATTGACACTTGACTTGACTTGAATTGAACATTGGGCTGGTGGTGGGTTATGGTTTCCTTTACACTTAGACCTTGTAACCAATTCTTGATAACCTTTCTCATTTCTTTCTTAATCATGTTACACCTTGTATTATTTCCTTTACCTCACTATTCCTTTGCTACTGCTTTGTTGTCGTTATATCTGTTCACTGAGCTTTCGTAGCTCAGCCGCATTTTCTTTTCCTGCGGCAGGTTTTAGTATGGAAGCTGGGTATGAGTGGAGAGTGTATTGGATTTAGAAGACCTTATTAGCTATTGAAGATGACTAGAAGAATTTTATATTCAGACTTAGAAATTATTGTATTTCTCATTGTAACCTTTTAGTTTCAAATTTTCCTTTGTAAACCTTGAAATTCTATTGTATTATTTATGTCTAATGCTTATGTTTGTCCTGATATGGAACCATCGTTGTGACATCTTTACCCTTGTCGGGTTGGGGTGTTACATAACCTTACTTCAAACCCAAATGAATAATAACGAATCATCCCCGTAGTCACATTTCATTGCAAACTTTAGCCATTGTCATTTGATTGCGATTCTTGATCAGGATCAGGATCGTTTAAGCTATACGTGGTGTTTTGAGGATGTAGGCCAATAATATTTTTGTGATTTTGGTGTGGTGCCAGTTATATAAAGCAAACACGTATACACACTTGACATGCAAGCTCTCTTCACATACAAACTAAATGTAATACACGTCAAATGCAACTACACGTGTCTCATGCAAACTCTTGAAATATAGTGAATTGGTTACACACGTCAAAAGCAATCTTCAAAAGTTGAATAGTTTGGGAACAAAGTTGATGGTGCACTATATGAGATAAAAGCCACAACACATATTCTGATGAAGCTCAATATTACTTTCACCATGCACATCTTATTCAAACGTAGCTCTAGTCCTTCACTATTCGGTTCAAGTGCCACACGAGAAGACTACAAATAAATCGAACTCGAGAAGATTCGACTAGAAGGTTGCTCGAATAACTTCACTTGTTCGACTAGATACGTGATCAAGTGCACTTGCTCGTTCGACTACTTCCTTGGCTCGACTGGTTCGATCAAGATGACTTTGGTTTGACTATATATTGCTCGTTTGACAAGATCTTGCTTCGATTATACAAAACTTGGTTCGACTAGAGTTTGCTTCGACTAGGTGAACTCGTTCGATCAAAGGTTTGTTCGGTCAAAGGTTGTGGTTCGATGAATCCTCCTTCGATCAAGTATTCGTTCGACTATATCATGCTTCGACTACAACCTTGGTTCCTTCTATCAAATTTTGGTTCCTTCGATCAGTTGGTTCGATCAGGTTGTTCCTTCGATCAAGTGGTTCCTTCGATCAGATGGTTCGATCAGAGTGTTCCTTCGATCAAGTGGTTCGATCAACATAGCTCCTTCGACTAAATACTCCTTCAATCATACCCTAGCTCCTTCGATCATTCTGCTCGTTCGACTAAGTCGTTCGACTATGTCATTCGACTATGTCGTTCGACTATGTCGTTCGACTATGTCGTTCGATCAATTTGGAAGAGTAAGTCTGACTCGACTACCCTTGTCTCGTTCGATGAAGTCGTTCGATTAACCAACACTGATGAACAGTACTGAGCAGAAACACCACAAATCACATATTTTTCACCTCAAAACCCCACGATTCGCCCCTGGTTAGCTCTGATGCCAATTGTAGTGATCAAGATACTTTGCTTCGACTAGGTGAACTCGTTCGATCAAAGGTTTGTTCGGTCAAAGGTTGTGGTTCGATGAATCCTCCTTCGATCAAGTATTCGTTCGACTATATCATGCTTCGACTACAACCTTGGTTCCTTCTATCAAATTTTGGTTCCTTCGATCAGTTGGTTCGATTAGGTTGTTCCTTCGATCAAGTGGTTCCTTCGATCAGATGGTTCGATCAGAGTGTTCCTTCGATCAAGTGGTTCGATCAACATAGCTCCTTCGAGCACAGAAGCTCCTTCGACTAAATACTCCTTCAATCATACCCTAGCTCCTTCGATCATTCTGCTCGTTCGACTAAGTCGTTCGACTATGTCGTTCGACTAAGTCGTTCGACTAAGTCGTTCGACTATGTCGTTCGACTATGTCGGTCGATCAATTTGAAAGAGTAAGTCTGACTCGACTACCCTTGTCTCGTTCTATGAAGTCGTTCGATTAGCCAACACTGATGAACAGTACCGAGCAGAAACACCACAAATCACATATTTTTCACCTCAAAACCCCACGATTCGCCCTTGGTTAGCTCTGATGCCAATTGTAGTGATCAAGATACGTGTTCAGGAGGTCGGGGGAACTCAAAATAAAGGTTAAACATGGTATTTATTAGATTAAGAATGGGGGAAGGTGTGTGTGTTTTCTAGAGAGAGAGAGGAGATCACACACACACCTTCAAAGTGATACAAGAATTCCCTCACCTCCTAGTCTCAACTAGGAGGGTATTTATACTAGTTTAAAAACTAATCTATGACCTATTGGCAAGACTAGCCCTTGAACTTAATAACTATGCAATTCCCGAGTATAACATTACTTTTAAGGCTAACATCTTCTATCACAATTGGAGGTTCATGGTGCAGCTGTGTCTGAAGAAGATGCAAACCACAAGTTTCTCAGATCACTACCAACAGAATGGTCAAGTGTTTCAATGACCATGAGAATGAAGGAAGAAATTGACACCATGACAACTGATGACCTGTACAACAATCTTCGGGTTTTTGAACAGGAAATCCAAGGAAAAGCATCTTCAAGTTCTACCAATGTTGCCTTTGTTTCTCAAAACAAGGGCAGCACTAACAAGGTTAAGTCTGGTGGTTTTAGTTCTGGTGGTTATGAAACTTCTTCAAGCAGAATGAGAGAAAGAGAAGTACCAGCTGACTTTGCTGATGAAGTTGTTTATTCTCTATTTGCCAAGAATTCAGAAGAACCAGATCTTCTCAGTGATGACCTTGAGCAAATTGATGATGTTGATGTTGAGGAGATGGATATTAAGTGGCAAATTGCTATGATTGCCCTTAGAATGAAAAAGTTTTACAAGCAGACTGGGAGGAACATCAGGTTTGATGGGAAGACAGCAGTTGGGTTCAATAAAAAGAATGCGGAGTGCTACTATTGTCACAAACCGGGGCATTTTGCTAGGAAATGCAGAGAAAAGATGACTGCTGATGGGAAAAAGAAGAAGGGTTCTGACTCTCAAGATGATGACAAGATGGGGAAGAATCAGATGAGCATGTTGACACTGGAAGCTGGAGTTGTGAATTGGGATGAACACACCAGAGGAAGAAGCGCCAAGCCATGCACTTATGGCTATTGGTTCCAGTAATGAGGTATCTTTGTGCTCCAAAATATGTATTGATTCATACAATCATCTTAAAGCTTTGTGTGATGAACAATTAAATCAAATAGGTGACCAGGAAGTAAAAATTCTTGCTTATACTAAGGCTGTTAAAACTTTAGAAGCACAAATAGTCACCTATAAAAAACAGCATGCCTCTTTAAATGAAAAATTCACCTTTCAGGCTAATGAAATATATGAAAAGGATGAAAAACTTAAGAGATATAGAAGAATTGGCATGAAAGTAGTAAAAGAAAGAGATGAATTGCAAAAGAGAGTAGACTCATGGAACCATTCCTCTAAAAATCTGGCTAAGCTAGTTAATGCTCAAATGAGTTCCACATGTAAAATTGGCTTAGGTTATGAAATTAAATCAGACAGTGAAATTCT
Source organism: Artemisia tridentata subsp. tridentata (assembly GCA_021014915.2). Taxonomy (NCBI): domain Eukaryota; kingdom Viridiplantae; phylum Streptophyta; class Magnoliopsida; order Asterales; family Asteraceae; genus Artemisia; species Artemisia tridentata. The sequence goes on from CP139507.1 coordinate 408,511,371, forward strand.
AAGCTATGAGGAAGAGATGGACAGATCTGTGTTCAAATGTAGAGAAGATGATTCTGCTGGTAGACCAATTTACAATAGGTTCATTAAAACTGATGATTTTAAAGGGGTGCCACCTCCATTAAGTGGAGATTACACTCCTCTACAAAAGGAAGACCTTGATGATTCTTTGTTTGTATATGGTAAAAAGGGTCCTATATATCCTGAGACAGGCAACTCAGATGACAAATCAAGTGAATACTCTACCTGTCAAACTAATGACAGTGAAGGATCCACTAGAGATGTTTCTGAGCTGTCTAAATCAGAATCAGAGAGTGAACCTAAAGAAGTTTCTGAGTCAGAATTTGTCAAACATAGTGAACCAGTTGTGACTACACCCAAATCTGATACAGATAAACCTAGTTGTGATACTCACATAAAATCTCCTAGGAAGTCTGTCAAAAGTCAAGAGTCACCAAAATTTGATAGGATGAGAAGAGAGTACAGGAAAAACTACACCTTTGGTCCTAAGAGGTGTTTTGTGTGTGGTAGTCTAAGTCATCTAATTAGAGACTGTGATTTTCATGAGAAAAGGATGAAAAGAGAAGCTTAACTTAGGAAGCAGAAAAGTGTTAATACTGGCCATTTGAATGTTAAACCAGTTTGGAATAATGCAAACAGGATTAATCATGCTAATAAGTTTGTTTCTAGACCAACAAAATTTAATTATGGTAGGCCTAATGTTAATACTGGTTGGTCATCAGTTAATTCTGTTAGACCAAATTTTAATTCTGGTAGGCCAAATGTTAGTTCTGGTAGAACAAATTTTAATTCTGTCAGGCAAAATGTTAATTCTGTGCAGCCAAATGTTAATTCTGGGTGGTTTAATCATTCTGGACCCAGACAACCAGTAAATAGACCACAGGTGAACTCATATAACCAAAGAAACAATTTTTATAAACCTCATTCACCTGTGAGGAGTCCTTTTGCTAAGAATACAGCACAAACTTTAAACTCAAATGCTGTAAGGGAAAATGGGGAATCTGCTGTTAAGACCCCAGCATGTTGGTCTTGGGATCCATTTAAGAATACACTTACCTACCAATCCAAGAACAACAGTGGATCAAGCTCATACAAGACTTATAAATATGTTGATCCACAGGGCAGACCCAAGCCTTCAGAGGCCTGGGTCCTTGAGAGAAACTAATTTCTCTACTTTTTGTGCAGGAACATCCACTGAAGAACATGGAAGACAGAGGAATATTTGATAGTGGGTGCTCTGGGCACATGTCTGGTAACAAGAATCATCTGAAGGATTTTCAAGAATTCAAAGGCGGTTCTGTTACCTTTGGAGGTAGCAAGGGGCAAATAACTGGTAAAGGTAGAATTGTTGTAGACAATTTAGAGTTTGACAATGTGTCTTTTATAAAAGAACTAGGGCAATTTAACCTTTTCTCCATATCACAAATTTGTGATAAGCAGCATAAGGTGCTTTTTACTGAATCTGAATGTTTTGTATTGACTTCGGACTTTAAGATGCCTGATGAAAGTCAGATCCTTCTTAAAGTTCCTAGACAATACAACATGTACAACTTTGATATGAAGCAACCTGATCCTGCAAAAGGTTTTGCCTGTTTGCTTGCGAAAGCCACTTTGGATGAATCTAAATTGTGGCATAGAAGGTTAGGTCATGTTAACTTTAAGAACATAAATAAACTTGTGAAGAATAACCTAGTTAGAGGCTTACCTTCCAAGGTTTTTAAGAATGACCATACTTGTGTAGCTTGTAATAAGGGCAAACAACATAGGGCTTCTTGTAAGGCTAAGTTAGATAGGTTTGTTACTGAGCCTTTGCATACCTTACATATGGATCTGTTTGGCCCTACATCTGTACAAAGTATCAACCATGCTAGCTACTGCCTTGTCATCACTGATGATTGTACTAGATTTTTATTGGGTGTTCTTTATGTCTAGGAAAGATGAAACAACTCCATTAATTCAAACTTTCATTAGGCAGATAGAAAACCAACTTAATAAAAAGGTTAAGATCATTAGGTCAGACAATGGCACAGAATTCAAGAATAGGAGCATGATTGAGTTTTGTGGTAATAAAGGAATCAAGCAACAATACAACAATGCTAGAACTCCACAGCAGAATGGAGTTACTGAGAGAATGAACGGGACCCTGATTGAGGCAGCTAGGACTATGCTAGCAGACTCACTCCTACCCACAACCTTTTGGGCTGAAGCAGTAAGCACTGCTTGCTACATTTTCAATAGGGTTAGAGTGACCAAGCCTCAGAATAAAACACCTTATGAGCTTATTTTTTTGCCATAAACCAGTTGTTAGCTATATAAGGCCTTTTGGGTGCCATGTGACCATTCTTGATACATTGAGTGTGCTTGGAAAATTTGAAGGAAAGTCTGATGAAGGGTTTCTAGTTGGGTATTCACTGAATAGTAAGGCCTTTAGGGTATACAATTTAGTGGCCAAGAAAGTAGAGGAAAATCTTCATGTTAATTTTCTTGAGGTAAAACCCAATGTGAAGGGACTAGGTCATAGATGGATGTTTGATATTGATTATTTAACTAATTCTATGAACTATATTCCTGTCTCTAAGGAGAATCAAGCTAACCCTGATGCAGGTTCCATAGAAGTACTTAACAATGCAGGTACACTAGTTCCTTCTGATGCAAGCAATGCTGAGCAAGACAAGGAGAATGAGGAGCTTATTGTGATTCCTACCACAAAAGTCAAACATGATGCAGCTCAAGATGGAACAAAGAAATCTTCTCCAAAGAAGAAGGAGACTGTGATCAAGCCTCAAGCTGAGAGGAAAGAGGCTTCTCCTACCAAGATTCCAGAAGATATTTCATCCTTCAGAGAAGAAATGAATGCTTTGGCTGACAAACATCTTGGGAAGAAGGCTACCAGCACTAACTTGGTTAAGTCTGGTAGTGGGATCATTAAGTCTGCTACCAGTACTAACTTAGTTAATTCTGGTAGTGATGCTGTTAATTCTGCTCAACCTGAGTCTACTCCAAATGCTGATATTGATGATTCTGAGATGCCAGAACTTGAGTTCTTTGATAATCCAAGCGAAGGAATTTTTGATGGGGCTTTTTATGATGAAGAAGGGGTAATCACTGATTTCAACAACTTACCCACATAAGTGGATGTAAGTCCAGCTCCAACACTCATAATTCACAACATTCATCCTAAAAGTCAAATAATTGGTGATCCTAAGTCAGCTGTTTAAACCAGAAGTAAAGTGCAAAAGCTTCCTGAATCTCATGCACTTATCACTTTTATTAAGAAGTAGCAAAAGGGTCAATCACAAGGACCAACAACATTGTCTGTTTGCTTGTTTCCTTTCTCAAAAGGAACCCACCAAGGTCTCTGAAGCACTTGAAGATGAGAGTTGGGTGGAAGCAATGCAGGAAGAGTTGTTGCAGTTCAAATTGCAAAAAGTTTGGGTTCTGGTAGATCTACCTAATGGGGCTAAAGTTATAGGCACAAAGTGGGTCTTCAGAAACAAAAGGGATGAAAGAGGAGTAGTTGTTAGGAACAAGGCAAGATTAGTAGCACAAGGGTACAAACAGGAGGAGGGAATAGACTATGATGAGGTTTTTGCTCCTGTAGCCAGAATTGAGGCTATCAGGTTATTTTTAGCCTATGCATCATATATGGGATTCATAGTCTATTAGATGGATGTCAAGAGTGCCTTTCTGTATGGCACTATAGAAGAAGAGGTTTATATACACCAACCTCCTGGCTTTGTTGACCCTGCTCACCCCAAGAAGGTATACAAAGTCATTAAAGCATTGTATGGTCTCCATCAAGCTCCCAGAGCTTGGTATGCAACACTCTCCAAGTTTCTTGAAGAGCATGGGTACAAGAGAGGTGTGATAGACAAGACCTTGTTCATCAAGAGGGATAAGAAAGATATCATTCTGGTCTAAGTCTATGTGGATGATATCATTTTTGGTTCTACTAAAAGGTATTGGTGTGAGGAGTTTGAGGCATTAATGAAGAGAAGGTTTGAAATGAGTTCAATGGGTGAGCTCACATTTTTCCTTGGACTGTAAGTGAAGCAAAAAGAAGATGGCCTCTTCATTTCTCAAGACAAGTATGTTGCTGAGATCTTGAAGAAGTTTGACTTTACAAATGTGAAGACTGCAGTCACTCCCATAGAGAACAAGGTGCCATTGACAAAGGATGAAGATGTTGATGATGTGGATGTGCACCTCTATAGATCAATGATAGGTTCTCTAATGTATCTCACAGCCTGTAGGCCTGATATTATGTATGCTGTGTATGTTTGTTCTCGGTTTCAGGTTACTCCCAAGACTTCACATCTTCATGCTGTGAAGAAAATCTTTAGGTATCTAAAGGGCAAACCCAATTTGGGCCTTTGGTATCCTAAAGAGTCATCTTTTGACCTGGAAGCCTATTCAGATAGTGACTATGCTGGAGCAAGTCTTGATAGGAAATCCACAACAGGAGGTTGTCAATTCCTTGGAAGAAGATTGATTTCCTGGCAATGCAAGAAGCAGACCATTGTGGTTACATCAACAACTGAAGCTGAGTATGTAGCAGCTGCCAATTGCTGTGGACAAGTCTTGTGGATTCAGAATCAAATGCTGGATTATGGTTTGAACTTTATGAATACTGTAATTCACATAGATAATGAGAGCACTATCTGTATAGTTAAGAACCCTGTATACCACTCTAAAGCTAAGCATATAGAAATAAGGCATCACTTCATTAGGGATTGCTTTGAAAAGAAGCTAATTAGAGTGGAAAAGATACACACAGATCTTAATGTGGCATATTTATTAACCAAAGCCTTTGATGGACATAGGTTTAATTACTTAGTGGTTAATATTGGTATGATGAACCCATAGCTGGAATTAAGGGGAGGTTACATTTAAGGGGAGGTTAAATGTAGAGTTTGTATAATAATCAGTACTTAGTAATTTTAATAGTCTTAGAAGTTAATTCTTGCCTTAGAAGTTAATTCTTGTAGTAGAGTTAATTCTGGTACTTAGTATTTTTGATTTTGAGTGTAAAATTGTTTGTTTGTATGTTTTTCTTGGTGTTGGAACTAACTTTTGCAGGAAAAACATGGATTAGTGGTGATATGAAGCCTTGATATTGCTTTTTATGTATGTTTGTCTGATTCTTTGGTTAAGTCTGGTGAGTCAGTGGTTAAGTCTGGTTGACCATTTTTAAGTCTGGTAGTGTAAATTGTAATTAATTTTATTACCGTTAGGTCTGGTCAGTCAAATAATGATTTTTCTGATAAAATAATACCGTTACGTATTTTTCGAGAAAGAGAAGTATACAAGGATAAAATTTGATAAATTTTTCACTTTTATTCATTATTTGCTTCTAATTTTAAAAATCATTATTTTCGGCCTTCGATACTCTGTTTTACACTACAAATTCGCAAACCCTAATTAGTTCTCAACCAGCACTTAATCATTCTCTCATCTATGGCTTCTCTAAAGTTTTGTGACAAGCACAACCAGGTTGGTTTCTTGAAGAAACCAAACAAAAGTGAAGGTTTCGAGCAGATTGTGGATTTCTTGAGAGGCTCTTCCATTCGGTATGCTTTAACTCATAATCCTACAATCTATACTTCCCTAGTTAAGCAGTTTTGGGGGTCTGTTACCTCTGAAACTCTTGCTGATGGGATACCATAGTTAAGGGCAACCATAGATACACATGATTTCTTTATCACTGAAGTATCCATAAGGAGTAGTCTTCAATTGGATGATGCTTCAGGGAATTATATCTTGCCTAATGATGAACTTTTGGAGGGTATGAAAAATATTGGATACCCCACTAATGGTACTTTTACTTTTTGGAAAAGCCATTTTACACCACAGTGGAAATTTTTCCTGCATCATTTGCTCCGTTGCCTAAGTCCCAAGAGTGGAGGATGGGATCGGTTTGGAAGCAATATTGCTTCTGCATTGGTCTGTCTTTCATTTGGAAAGACTTTTAATTTTTTAAAACTTATTTTTGATGGCATGGTAGCAAATGTCAACAGCAAACATAAATTTTTAATGTACCCTCGATTTCTACAAATGATTTTGAATTTTGAAACTGAAAATAAAATGCAGACTAGTGATGTGCTTCACAACTAAAACTTTGTAATATGAAAAGGGGTTCTTCAGTGGCACTGTGCCACTTTCCTCATATCTTTCGTACAACTAACATGAGGTACTCTACTGCTGGACAAGTGGAGCCACCTTGGGATCAAGCCCAGGAACAACAAAAATCCCCACTGCAAACCCAAATTTACCATCCTCTATCAACCCAGAGTACCTTACACCTCACCTAAACCTACACCACCTTCACCACCACAGCAAACCCGGGTTCCAAGTCCTACTCAGGAGGAGGAATCTACTTCCATGACTGTGGAAGATCTTCTAAAACTGGTGCCTACTTTGGTTAATAGAGTAACAGCTTTGGAGAAGGCAAATAAAGCATTGAGTGGAGCTGTTGTGACATTGGTTAGAAAGGTGAAGAAAATGGAGAAGGTGATGAAAGAAAAGGGGGTTGATTTTGATGACCAAGAGGGTGGAGATGAAAATTCTTCCAAACAGGGGAGGAATTTGGAGGAAGAACAAGTGTTTAAGACCCCTACTCAAAAGGATAAATCTGCTGAGATCAGTCCAAATGCCATGGAAGCAGCAGAGACCTTAGCTCAATCTCTTAACAAGATTAAACAAGGAAAGAAAAGGAGGCTAAGAAAATTGAGAATTGAAGAAGAAATGTCTGAGGATGAAGTTCTTAAGTCTGGTCAGGAAAAGTCTGCTGAGCATGTTAGTTCTGCTCATGTTGAAGAATCTGATGTGGTTAAGTCTGCTCAAAGGGAAGGAAAGCAGATATTGGTAGAAACTCCTCAACCCAAGAAATCAAAAAGGCAACAAAGAGAAGAGGAAGCAAATTTAGCAGAAATTGCAAGAATACAAGCAGAAGACCAAGCTGAAAGGGAAAGGCTGGAAGAAATTAAAAGGCAAGATGAGTTGCTTGTAAAGAAGATGCAAGAAGCTGAGGATGATCCACTCATATCTATGATTGAGGGTGATACTGAGTTAAGAGCAAAGTATGAAGAGTTAAAAGCTGATGTGAATATGACAACTGAGGAAAGAGCAAAGCAGATGGCAGATTTTCTCAATGCTAGAAGGGTTTCAGATACTCTTGGTGATTTTATGGAAAAGGTAAAACAGACTCAGAAAAAGAAAGGTACCAAAAAGAAGCTCACAATGAAGGAAAAGATGTATAATATGAAGATGTACATGAAAAACATGATGCATTTAACCCTTGAGAAGATGAAGGGAATGTCATATGAGGAGCTTGAAGGGAGGTATCTCAGGGCATATAAAATGGATCAAGGTTATGAACCTACTGATTATGAAGACTCAATCAGAAGGAGTTTTAAGAGACAGAAGGTAACATAATCTGAACCAATTATAGAAGCTGAGAAAGTGGAAGAAAAAGTAACTGAATTTGAAAAGGAATCTGAGGTTGAGAAAGTGTCTGATGTTGTGCAAGAATAGAAAGAAGTCAAAAAGCCAATTATAAAGTGGACAAGAAGAAAAAGTATAGCAAGAAAAAGTAAATCCAAGAAGAAAGTGCAAGGGGAAGAAGAATCAGAAAAAGAGGAATCTTCATCTGAAGAGTTCACCATGGGATCAATCCCTGAAAGCTCAGCCAAACTAGCCAAGATTGTCAGATATCAAATCATAAAGACTGGATTGAGGGCAGCTTATCAGATAATAAGGGAGGACAACACTGATGTAGTGTATTTAAACTTTCCAGGGCTGTTAAATGATGTAACCAGGGAAGATCTCAATGACTTGTATAAATTGGTGAATATCAGACATGGAGACACAAGACCTGAGGAGGAGTTTGAAAGGGTCTTTTGGGGAGATTTAAAAGTTATGTTTGAGCCACCTTCAAGAACAGATGAGATTTGGAAGTTACCATACCAACAAGAGATTGTTAGGTGGAGATACTTTCACAATTGTAAGGTACATTGCTTATCTTTGAAAATGGCTCATATTTATATGCTTGCAGAAGTGGAATATCCTTTACCACCTAGGGTCTGCAAAGAAATGTTAGAAAAGAAATTGCTTGCAGATGAGAAAGATGAGGTATATGAGGAGCTTTTGGATTTGATTAAGGAACAATCCTTAAAGGAACCATATTGGGGTGTTTGAAGTGTTTGAAAGAATTTTCAAGTTGTTAAGTGAGAATAAAGGAACTTCTCACTTGGTGAAGGTGCATAGCACTAACACAACAAATGGTCATCAGTCCACCATGTCTAACCCACATAAGGACTGGCTAATCCAGAGCAAACGACTGTGGTAAAGATATTTCAAATCCGTTAATGGTTGACAATTTACCAAAAATTGTATGGTAATCAACTCACCATATCTGAGATAGTGAAGAGTTGGCTAGCCCACAAGATTATGGCTTGTGGTAAAGGCTGTGGAAAACCATAATTGGTAATCAATTCACCAAGATGAGGTCTGATTCCATCAAAGAATTGGCTAGTCCAAAAGCAAACAACTTTTGGTAAAGACAAAACAAATCCGTTGATAGTTGATGATTTGCTAAAAATCATATGATTATCAATGTACCATGGTCTTACACACCAAAACATTGGCTACTCCAGTAGTTAATGGCTATCTGGTAAAGAGACATCAAATCCATTAATTTTCAATGATTCACCTCTCACAGGAGTTAACACACCTGGAAGTGATGAGAATAGTATGAAACTTAAAAGAATTGATGTACAAGTAGTCATGGTTGCTGAAAAGATCAGATGGATTGAAGATCAGTTGGTGAAAAGATTGTTAAAGTCAAGGTTGCTGCACAAAGTTCAAATATGCTGATTTGAAGTATTAGAGATCAAGATAATTCCAAGAGTTCAAGATTCAATCCTCAAGACACTTATTCAGAAGAAACTTGAAGTTCATGAAGCATGAAGATCAAGTTAGGGGAGGATTGTTGGGAATTATCACAAGACAAGACTTAATATGAAGAACAGACTTAAGTCTGCTGGGTTACGTAGTTAAGTCTGTTAGTTGTGTTTATGTACTAGTTAAGTCTGCCTATGCATTGTTAAGTCTGGTAGGCAGTATTACTTAGTTAAGTCTGGTTGACTTAATTAGTTAAGTATGTTTATGAATTATAGTAAAGTCGGTTAGCTATAAGTTAGGAAAGGATACGTAGTTATCTTAATAGAAGATACGTATATCCTTCTACACGTTTTGTATCTAGGGTTTCCTTAGTGTATAAAAGGAACCCTAAGGCTCAAGAGTAGTACGCATACGCATATGTGAAAGTTAGTTATTGAAAGTTAATAGAATACGAAGTTAGTATTGTGTTCTTCATTGTTCATTGTTAAGATTCCGCATTAGCAATTAACAATTTGTTAGAGTTTCTCAATTAGATCAATTTGAATTTATTCAAGTTGTCTAACAAGTAACAGAGGCTACTTGGATCCATAATTCGTGTGGACCTACAAACTTAAAAGACCAAAAAATGTATTATAAATGCCAAATATATGCTTTTTTTTTTTTTTTTTTTTTTTTTTTTTTTTTTTTTTTTTTTTTTGTATGTGCAGGTAACAGATATGAGAAAAGGACAAAAATAAAGACAAAACAGACAAAAACGAGCACGAGATTAGAAAGAGCGTGAAAAGCCGGAGCCGGGGATGTGTTTCTACATTTTGGATCAAGCTAAACCTAGAAATACCAAAACCTAATCCCTAATGTTAAAACCTTTTTCACCATTTGTCCTTAACCTTTACACCGTTAGTCCTTAGCTATTCCAAAGTTAGTCCTAAAACTAACGGTTGTTAAAGTCCTAAAACTATTATTAATAAACAAACACCAGCCCAAGTTAAATAACCCAATCCAATATTAAAACCCAATAAGCAAATACCCATAACCCGACCAAGCCCACACCCCTATCCTAGTAAAAAAAGAGCGGGAAAAGAAGTTTTTACTATTTACCCATCGTCTTCCTTCTTACCCCGACTCACACGCACCTAAATTCACCCAACTTAAACCCAATTACCCCTTCTAGAACATACTGACATGTCAGAGAGAATGACACACTGGCAATCCCCATCTATTCGATTGGTCGAAACACCCTAACACATGATCTAAAGGTGTAAATTAAGGCTTATTGATGAAGCAATGATTGGGTGGTCAGGATTAGAAGGAAGAAGCACACCTCAAACCCTAGAAGCATCACAAGACCCCTATAAATAGGGCTGCTCCTCACACACACAAGCATCTTTACTCGTCTTAATTTTTAGCTTATATTACTGCTTATTGTAATTTTTAATTGTCTTTTAAATATTGTCATTTCCTTTTTCCAAAGTATTGTAATCATTTAAAAGTTTAATAAAATTCAGTTTAATTTCAATTATTGTCCAATTTACTTTAATGCGTATGTTGTTTGTTTTTTATTAATAAGTTATTTAATAAGCTCTTATTTTTGTCATCTATACTCAAACAAGCTTCTTAATAGCTTGTTTTGAGTTGATGTAGTTTGTGGTTTGAATTAAAAGCAGTTTAGTTTGGTAAATTTAGTTTTAAGTCAAAATAAGTTATTGGGAAGATAAGCCAGAAATGGAAGGGCTTATAGGGTCTCACCAGCTTATCAGTTAATAAGCTGGAGCTTGTAGAGTAGCTCCTCGAGCTTATTTGATCCTTGTTGAGCTAGGATCAAGGTATTAGTCTTTAATCTTCATTTTAGCTTAAAATTGCTTACTGCTTATTAGCTTATTTTATCTGCCTATTTACTTGCTTATTATCTGCTTTTCTACTTAGTTATTGCTTAAATAGTGCTGTTTTAGTTTAGATCTCTTAGTTTTGTTTAGTTTAAAACTCTTTTAGTCTATTTTTCATTAAAACTGTCAAAAATACCAATAAGCTTTAGCTTATTGGTGAATGCTTATTTTTCAGTCAAATATGCTTTTATTTAGTCATACCAAATAGTTTTTGTCAAAATTGCATAAGTTTTATAGTGAAAATCTATTTTAAAAATCAATTTAAGTTTTTAAAGGGCTGTTTGGGATAAGCAGCACTAACTAAGGTTAGTGCTGCTAGACCACTTATAGGTTTTTTAATCAACTTTTTTTAGCTTAAAATTAGTCAATTAAGTAGATTTTAAGTAGTTAAAAGTATTTTAGCAAAGTTTAATAGGTTTTAAGTCAGTTTTGAAAGTTTCATAGTCTTAAAATAGTTATAACAACTTATTTTGATAAATTCATAAAAAGTCCTTTTTAGATGTTATTTTTGTGTCAAAATCAGTTTAAGATACATGTTTCATCTTCTGGTTAAGTGTCAAAAAGAGTTGAGTCATTTTTAATCAAGAGTTCAGTTTACAAAATTGGATCAACATAGGTTTTTCATAGCTTATTTTTCAGCTTATTTCTGGTTCAAAGTGTCTAAAAATTGTTCTTAGGTGTTCATTAGTGGTAGATCTTAATATGTTTTAAGTTTTTTTGGTTTGATTATAGCTTATAGAAGCTTATTTTTGGTCTTAAAAAGTAGCATTTTCAGGTTTTGCAAAAATCCAATCAGTATACACTAATTCATCAACATAGGTTTTCATAAGTTTTTATCAGCTTATGTTTAAGCTTATTTCTAGTCCAAAATCCTTAAAAGTTGGTTTTATGTGTTCATTGTTAGGTAATCTTTAGCTGTTTTAAAGTTTTAGCTTATTTCATTAGCTTTTAGTAGCTTTTTCTTTGCTCAGAAAGTATTGATTCATCATAATAATTCTCAAAAAGTAAAAAATATTGCCTCAACTGTCCAGTTTTCTCAGCTTATTTTTAAGCTCATATTAAGTTCAAAATGTTTGAAAATTGATTTTGTGAGTTATTTGGTCTATAAGCTTAATCTGTTTTTAAGTTTGGTGCATTAGCTTATTGCTTTAGTAGCTTTTTGAGTAGCTTAAAAGTGCCTTCTCAGGCTGTTTTGATATCAGTATTTGGTTTTTAGCTTAGTTTAGATTTTAAGCTTTTTGCTTATTGATCTTTGCTTATCAGTGTTCCCTTAGTGCTTATTAGGATTAGGTGCTTTAGTTTGTTCAGTTTTAGAGCTTATTAGGTGAGCTTATTAAGAGTTTAAGCCTTAGCAGTTTTAAAAAAAGAAAACTAGTAGTACTAACCTTAAGTTAGTACTGCTGAGCTTTTTAGCTTATTTCAGCTTTTTAAAGAAAGTTTTGTAAAAAGTGTTTTCACAAAAGTTGCTTAATTTTAGCTTATTAAAAAGTTTCAAAAAGAAATTTTGCAAAATAAAAAATATGGGAAGCTGGGGAAGCCAAGGGTGAGACAAGCTCGAACCCGAGACCTCGACCCAGCCTCAACAATATTACAAACACTCAATACCATCCGCGCCCTTGGGTCTTTTTCGTTTAGGATTGCATACCTTTTATACTTAACTCATTTTTCAGTTTTTACCTTTCAGCCCCTTTTTGCTTATTTCAGCTTATTTGAATAAGTTGGTTTTCCTGTTTTATTTTTCCTAGGATTCTAATAGCCTAAAGTACTTTTCTTGATTTTTTTAGATTTTTCATAATTAGTTTAGTATTTTTAATAAAATTTTTAGATTAAAAGTGTTTTTAATTCATAAAAAAAAAATATATATAAAAAAAATATAATTCTTTTTTCTAAAATTATTTTTAGTCATTTAGGACTTTTAGAAATTAAATTTGTACTTCTAGGGTTAAAAATTTGATAATTTTGGTTTTTAGGCCCGTTGAATTCCCGTTAAGTGCCCGTTTTAAGTTTAGTTTGCATTAGGACTTATTTATGCTTAGTTTTCTTGTTTTATGTGCTTATTATTTACTTTTTTGTTTACGTATTCTATTTTAAGTAGCATAATTCCAAAATATCTTGCTTATTCAAATCACCCGATCACGAACCGAACCCGATTTTCCATTCACACTTCGTTGGGACATAAACGTCCCGGGAATATCTAATACTTCCGAAAATATATATAGTTTGACTTTCTTTGACCGTTTGGGATTTTCACTCTTGGTTAGAGAGCAAATTGACTAATTGGTCGGTTTTTTACTATTATATATTATATATACTTTGACACGAGTCAGGTTGGTTTACTATGCTGACAACTTTTGTACATGCGATGAGTCATTATCTTCCCAAGGGTTTTCCCGCTTTTCCTTATCTCAAATTACACCCGCCTGAGCGTGTCTGAGAATTTCAGCCAGATCCTTTGTCATACTTAGCAAGTATCTTTAAGTATACTCTAAGTGTATCTGATTTGTGTAACTGGTTCTTCTGGATGGCTTAAGATGCTAAGTCTTTCAGAGCCCTAGAGACATCTGTTAGTCCTCCAAGACTCTGGTTGTTTGTATTCTCCTTGTATTTTGTTAGCTGACTCCACATCAGGTTACAAAGTATTCAGTTTGGTCTTCGACTTTCACGAAGCTAGACTGTATTTACCAAGAAGTATACAACATATCTGAGTTGTTATTCTCTGATATGTGAACGCTTAGTGAGTCCCTTAGTCATAATCATTGTTCTTTATATCAGTGGTTGAATATACATTAAGTAGCTTAACTCTGACTTCCCTGAGGTTGCTCACAAGGAGTATACCATTGTGAGTCTTTTGATAGCTGATTGTGATCAGTTGTGCTGATCCTTAGTCAGGGGGTAGACTTGCTCATGGTTTACATTTTGACTTTATCATGTGGAAAACTAGAAGGGGGGGGGGGTGAATAGTTTTACCAGTTTTTAAATTGTATCAAAACCTTACCTTACTTTTGAAAAACTTTGATTCGAATCTTTTGTGTAATCAATCAACACCAATATGAACACTATACTATAATATCTAATATAAACAATGAATGTAAAGAAAAGAGACGAAAAGATCAAACCGGGACAAAGAGATTTATAGTGGTTCGGTCACGAAGCTCTTCTTCGCCCTACTCCACTCCCCGAGTACCACACTCGAGAGTTTCAAGCTCTATGTCAACAAACCTCCCTTCAGGCGGAGAAAACCGTACAACGTCGCTTATCCTAATTTCCAACACTAAGCTAGATGTCGAGTGCTAATCTTGGCTAGCACCAATCTACCACGATCTACACGATCCTTTCTACTTCACACAATTAACACACTTGACTCGATCTACCCGATCTACCCTTGATCCACTTGATCAACACACAAGCCCACAAGCTACAAGAGATCTCCAAGATCTCACAAGATCATAATGATCAACTCTCAATTGACTCAATCTACCCTATCTACCCTTGATCAACTTGATCAACACACTAGCTTCACAAGCTACAAGAGATATTCAATATCTCTACAGGATCACAATGATCTTCTCTCACAAACTCTCAAAAGAAAACTGAACTTGATGTATACAAAGATACAACAAGTATGTAACAAATGTTACAAGTGCTCTAACTAAAACTACAACACTTTGTATCTTCTTGGATACCTTGTGTTCTTCTCTTGCACTAGAAGAGGAATGAAGGTGTTAGGATTTATATTTTTATGAAGTGATGGTCATTTATCTTTCATGTATGTTTGGTCGGTGTGTCGATCTAAAGAAAATAGAATAGTGTTTAGAAGGCTTGTGTTGGACTTTGTTTCATATTGTTCAAGTGTATTGTATAAGCCCAAGTCCAACACAAGCCCACCAAGCCCAAAGGAAAGCCTTTAGGGCAACACTCTTTACCTATAAATACTACACTCCCACCACATTAGTTTGTGTGCAATAGAGAGGGTAAGGTGGGAGTGTGTATTGTGTTAGTTGTATTCTTCTCTTTTCTTTCTTTCCAAGCTAATATACACGGTTCACTCTTTCTTCTATATTGCGCCGCCTCTTCTCAATATTCTTTATTATTCATCACATCTGACTCTCTTTTATTATTATTCTCTTATTTCCTAGTATTATTAGAGGCTACTGGTCCCATCTCTATTAATACGTGTCTTGCTTCATCAGTATCATGTGCCATCTATTTCTTTATCTTGTCTTATTCGTATACTTTATTTAGTTGGGTGATAGATATAGATCTAATCATTAACGAGTTTATATATCATTAAGGCGTGATAAAGTTTGTATATTTAGTGCTCTACAAGTGGTATCATTCGCCATACAAGGATTTAGGTTCTAGTTGTGTTGTTATTCTATCGTCATTTCTCAAAAAGGTTGTAGCTTTTTACGTTTTACGCATCAGTTATTGAGTTTTAAAGAAAAAGCTTGGAGCTTTTTGGTTTTTACGTGAGTTTAACAAGAAAAGGTTGTAGCTTTTTAACTGGTCAGCGTTATTTAGTGTGTTATTAAGTTAAAGTTGAAAGCTTTTTGTTGTGTCGTGATTTTTGTCACGTATTGTTGTTCAAAAAATTGTCATCGTATTAAAGTATTATCTGGTTCATCAAAAAGTTGCTACAAAAAGTTTGTTGATCGAAAAAAGGGTGCTACAAAAAGGCTACGGTTCGACTCTTCATTGCGGATTGACTTTTTATCATTTCTTGTACAAGAAGTTGGTAAAAAGGTGTTCTTCATCGGATAATATCGAATCTCTTGTAAAGATTTTCGATAAAAAGAGGGTTTCTCGCATTTCATTTGCGACCAAAAAGAGGGTTTCTTGGATTTGCAATTTCTCGCATTTGCTGCTATCTTTCGGAATTGAAGTTCTCTCGCAATTCATCAGCATCTTCGGAATTGGACTCGGTGTTTCCTTACTTGTATAAGTTTGTGAAATTACCTCGACTTGGAATTATTCTCATCTTTTGTATAAAAGTTTGAGAACGTGATCGAAATTGTAATTTTGAAAATTCTTTCGAAATTACTTTATCTTTCGCAATTCAAAGTACCTCTCAAAATTGTACTCTCTCGCAATTGGTCCTTATCTCGCAATTGAACACAAGTTTCGCAATTGGCACTATCTTTCGGAATTGGACATACTTTCGCAATTCAACAAAGTCCCGCAATTGCTGCTTAGTTTCGCAATTCAGCTACTTCTCGCAATTGCTTTATAAGTTTCAAAAAGTGTCAGTTTCAGTCCCTCGACTTCGTAGCAGATTTTGTGAACTTCCGGATTTGGCAGATTTAACCCTTGCACTTTACCTATACTTTTGCAACTTAAATAACTTTTATAAATTTGCTTCGATCGGGATTTCTTCAACATCAAAAGTGAACTCGGTATTTTTGCGCTTGTATAAGTGTAGAAAATACTTCGACAATCGGATATCTACCATCTTGTACAAGAGTGTTAGATTTTTTATATAAATTATCAATTTATATAAATTAGATATTTCTATCTAAATTGAAATTTAACCATAATTTGTATAAATTTTGGTCAAATTGAAATTTCTATAGAAATTGACATTTTATCTAAATTATAATTTACATAACTTTTGTTGAAATTGTAATCTTTCGATTTTGTCTAAATTATAGTCTAGTCAAATTTAGTAACTTTATTTAATTTGTTTCGTTTATCTAAATTGTAACTTCAACGATCATCAACAACAAACCAAAGCTTCACAACAACAACAACAAAGCTTAACCATCAACAATCACAACACCTATTTCTTTGCAACGATCCTGAATCAACTGAAACAACTTTATCATACCAACAATGTCATTTCTCACCAATCTCATTTCATCAATTGATATGGATCCTCTCATTCAATTCTTTTCCCCATATCCTCAGACTGAGATAACTGAGACTGAATCTGAGGAAACATGGTATGAGAGTGAGAAGCTATCGACTGATAATGAACAAGATGATGAAGAATATGAGCTTCCAGAGCATTTACAATCACTTGACTTGAGATTTCCCATCACATTTGCTGCACATATGAAACGATGGTCAGAAGAGGAACGAAGTGCTGAAGCATTGTTTGAGCCTAAGGCTGATGCAACAAAAAATGCTACGGGTATTCAAATACAAAGTACAGGGCAATATGACAGAAATCAAATGGATAAGTTTATGAATCAGAATGGGGTCAATCAAAATGAGAATTATTGTTTCATGACTTCATCTGCAATCCATGGGAGTGATATAAGTAGAGATGGTAATGTCAATACAATGGATAGGGTAGAAAAGCTCCAGTACATGTTGATGCTAGCCAGAAAGAGAGACTTGGGAATACCATTGACTGCTGAGGAATCCGACTTCCTGCTTTCAACCAGAATCAATGATAATTCTACAGAAGTCACTGGAATCTCCGACCCTATGCCAAATCAGCAAGAATCAACATCATGCAGCGATTTTGACATTCCTCCTACTTATGACGTAGAACCACTCCATGAGACATCAATTTCAAGTAATGAGGTTAATCCGTTTGCTCAACAAAAGCCACATTCTGTGCCTCTCGAACCTACTTATGATACATATATGGACAAGCCAAGTTGTAGCAATATTAATTTGGCAACTCCAGATATGAATCCTAATGAAGTTCAAGTTGCACAAGATGATGCTAATGATGAGGAAACCCGTTCTTTATTTGAAACATTACTGAATAATTGTCGTATTGAGATTGAGAAGGTCAAAAAGATCAATAGCGATGTTAAGGCCGCTAATGAAAAATTGACCACTGAGCTTGAGAGATACAAGATGAACGAAAAAGCTTTTGAATTTAACCACAAACGACAGTCAAAACTTGAAACTGGTTACAAAGATTCTGTTTTAAGAGAAAAACAATTGCAAATCAAATTTGACACTCTTGATGTCAATTTGAACATGAAAATTAAATCTTTAAACAAGGAAATTTCTGAGTTAACCAACCAACTTTCAAAACAAAAATCAACTTGTTCTGATCTTGAAAAAGAGAAGAAGGAGTTGCATACAAAGTTTTCAAAACGAGAAGACGAACTTCTTGATGAAGTTCTTGATAAACAGGAAACTATTAAAAAGTTGGAAGAATTGCTTGTAAAAACGGGTCATTCTACACAAACGCTTAACATGATAATTAACGATCAAAACCCGATTTTACACACAAGGGAGAAAATGGCTCTCGGTTGTGAAAATCCTTGCTATCTCAAGAAAGCTCAGCAAATACAGAATGTGCTATTTAATGGTAATCTTATAAATGATGTGCATGATCCACCTACTTGTTATGATTCGTATGAAACGATTGAGCTTACGAAAGAGAGTCGAAACAAAATGAGACAATTGAATAGAGAAATCAAACCGATTGATTATAATGAAGCAAACAAACTTGCTGGTGTTCATCTTGTTAAAAAGGAGTCACATTTGTTTTTCAAAAAACCAGTGGCTGCCTCAAAGTTCAAAGTTGTGTCAAAACACATTTCTAACATTGAACAAATGTACTCTACCGACACTTCCGCAAGTGAAGCTAGAATACTTTTGGCCGATCTTAAAAGGAGAGTTGAAATGCTTCAAGATGTTGTGGCAACCAAAACTGATACTAAAATCAACGATTGGTTTTCAAGTTTTCAAACTGAACAGAAAAAGATGTTCGAAACAGAGATTACTCCCATTGTATCTGGCATACATGCGAGAGAAATTCATGTTGAGAACGCAATTATCAAAGAAGTAACTGAATTTGTCAAGGACCACACATCCTTGGTACTTGAAGCTAATGAAAACATTGAAAAAATCAAAGTTTTGGAAAAACAAAATGACGCACTCTCTGAAGAAGCTCTTTCAACCGATATTATGTCCATTATTTATCAAATATATTGTGTTGAAGATGATGAAAGACTTCGAGCTGAGACTTCCCAAATTGTTTCAAAATATGAAAATGCGTTTGCAAAGCTTGAAAAAGAAAATGTTACATATTTTAAACAACTTGATCAGAAAAAGGAAGAATGCAAGTATGACAAATTGTCGTATGAGCGGTCCTACAAAAACATGCAAGAACAAATTGATCTTTTGAAGTCTCAGCTTGATAGTCAAAAAGGAAAGGGTGCGGAAAATAAGTCTGCTAGACCAAAAATGTCCATTTCCACATCCTTGCCTAAGGAGAATGACAAAGGAAAAGGAAAAGCTGTTGTCGAAAACTCAAATGTGATAGCACCTGATCTTTCTAGGATTAGTCCCACTACTGCGTCTGCCTCTACATCTCAAACATATAGGGCGATAGACAAAAGTGAAAAAGATAATCCAAAAGAGTCTAGGAATGCTACAACAAATTTGATGAACTCAAATAAGTACATTTTATTACCATCATTTATCCTATTTATTTGACTTGTTTTATTATATTATCTGTGAGAATCGATACGTTAATGTTTACTTTTGTAATTCTCAGGTAAAAACAAGTATTATGTGAAACTTGGCGATTTTGGACTAATTATGGAGCAAAACAAGCAAGAAGTTAAGAGTCTACTGAAATGTACAAGATCAAGACCATTCTGCTCCAGATACGCCGCATCCTACTTATTATATACGGCGCATCACTATCAAGATTTCACAAGTTATAATCCAAGACGGCAAAGGACATGTGCCGCATACAAGAATGGAGTTACGCCGCATCTTCTGGCGGAGTACGAATATTCCTGAATATATTAATCTTGGACCCCATGTGAAGTTAAGTCAATGCGCCGCATCTACTTATTCGATGCGCCGCATCTAACCCTCAGACAGAAACTATAAATACCCCAAGGTCAGACGAATTTCGAGACTTTAGGTTCGAGCCTAATACACAAGAAGACCGAAGACCACAGAACCCTAAGCCGAATTCAGACGAAGTAGCAGCACAAGACACACCTTGAACGAAGATACAAGAGCTGTAAGAAGGTCCTGCATGTATTCAATTCATTAAGTTTTTTTGTTTTATTGTATTAGTACACTTTAATTTATCAGGATTGATGGGCTTGTGTCATTGATTTAATCATGCACTTCAACTCCCCTTAAAATTGCTTTCCCATTAATTAAAGTTTATATGTTGATGTCTTTGGTGACTTTTATTAGTGCATTGATAACCTCTGTGTCTAGCTGAGCATTGATCGGGTCGCCATGCCTCTGTCCTCGCCTATTTATTTTATCGCCTATGCATTCTATCGTCTGTAGAAAAGTAGGAAGAAAGGGTAAGTAGGATAGACATAAGTAATCATTAAGGGTTTACTCGCCGATAAGATTAGAGCCAACGAGAAAGGATTAATTACATACACTTCATATAAAACTAGCAATAAAACAAGTGACAAGCTACTTAACTATCAGGACAGGTCTTCTTATTGTCTCAAGTATCTATCTGTGTACGTGTGTGCTAATCGCTGATTCGTGCTTATTAGTTTAGTTTATTATTTAATCTCAACCAAACCGTGCCAGTCTCTCAGGCTGAACCCCCTTGCGTTAGATTAGGTTGTATAGCTAACTTAAGATATTAAAATACTGATTAGAATAACTAGATAATACGTTCCACTCTTAGTGATCGACACTCTACTTACCATTATATTCATACTGACCGGGTACACTGCTCGTTAAAGTGTGTGTTATTGATAAGTCGGCTAAATATAAATTTAAAACTTGAATACTGCTAAAACCACAACGACATACCGTGGGTATAAATTAGAGCACAACAAGCACACGCACATCAAGTTTTTGGCGCCGCTTCCGGGGAGTGAATTGTTATTATCTGTTAATTTGATTAGTATTTTAATTAGGTTTTTCTTTTTAATTTTTATTCTAACCACTAACCCTGTTATATATTAGTTAAATTGCATTCATTGTATTATTTGCATATTTTTTGTTTTGTGTGTTTTTATTTTCTTTAATTTTGTTTCTTTTTGTTTGTTTTTATTTTTGTTTTTATTTTCCGTATTTTCTTGCATTCTGCTATCGTTGTACTGTGCTAATTCAGACGATACGGCGCATCTATTTTCATAGATACGGCGTATTGCGTTTAATTTTTATAAAATACAACGCGTTTAATGAATTCGATACGACGCATCTTTTCCCCAAGATACGGCGTATTCTGTTTTTAATAAGAAATTTTTCTAAACCATAACGCCATACGACGCATCTGTTTTCACAGATACGGCGTATTGTCTATTTTAAATTAAAAATAGTTTTTCGAATTATTAAACAGATACAACGCATCGATTTTTATCGATACGGCGCATCTTCTGAATCAAAAATCTTGTATTTCGAAACGTAACGAAAATACGGCGCATTAACTTTTGTAAATACGACGCATTTAATTTTAAATTAGATACGTTGATTTTTGATAACTTAAAACTGATACGGCGCATTCTAAATTCTAAGCGGCGTATCTATTTTCTGAATATTAGTCTGATTAAATTTTAACGATTATAAGATACGGCGTATCCAACTTTTTGGATACGGTGCATCGTCTGCGGATATCAGTAACTTTTATTTTTCGTATTCCGTTTTCGTTGTTAATTTTCTGATATACTACTTTCTTGAACATACCTTACTGATGCTTTTGTGATAAGTTTCATGAAGTGCATGACCAGGAGTTCTACTAGGAACTTGATTCAACCTTTCGAAGATCCTGAACGAGCCTTTCATTCGCTTAAAAGGCTTTTCAACACAAAAAGCTTTGATATCTCAAGTTCATTCGAGCTTGATTATTTTTCTGAGAAGAAAGAGGAAGTAGAAACAGAAACAATGGCGGAAAACACAACTATGGAGGAATACATGAACAAAACCCGTGCTGATTACACTTCAGGAGTTGCTAGACCAAAGTTTGATGAAAAGTCTAAGTTTGAGTTGAAGGGTCAGTTTCTCAAGGAGCTAAGAGAAAATGCTTTCAGTGGATCGGAACATGAAGATGCTAATGAACATGTTGAAAAGGTCCTCGTGATTGCAGATTTGTTTACTACAGAAGGAGTCTCTGACGATCAACTTATGCTAAGAATCTTTCCAATTTCGCTTAAAGGAGCTGCTAATAAGTGGCTAAGGAATGAACCTGCTAGTTCAATCACAACATGGGAAGATTTGAAGAGCAAATTCCTGAAAAGATATTGTCCACCTGCTAAAACTGCTAAAAAGATGGAGGCTATCAACAGTTTCAAGCAAGAGCCTGATGAAACTCTTTATCAAGCTTGGGAACGATTTAAAGACTTGTTGATGAAGTGCCCTCAACATTATCTAAGTGAAATGCAGGAGATAATATTGTTCTCAAAAATGGCACGATGGAACCTCTACTAGATCTAAGAGCAGCACTAATTTTGACGGGTTTGCTGCTATTCAAGCTCAATTGGATAAAATTAGTAGAGAGATGAAGAAGCGTGATGAGAAAGTGTATGCTGCCCAAGTTGGATGTGAAAAATGCGAAGGACCTCACTACACTAAAGATTGCCCTAATAAGAATGAAAGTGAGACTTTTGAAGAAGCATACTACACACAATTTGGACAACCATTCCGACCTTCAGGAAGATTTAGGGAAGCTACTCCGGGATTCTATCAAAAGAACAACTTTAATCCCACTTATCAAGAAAGGAGGCAGACTTTAGATGACACTCTAAAGCAAATTATGACCGATGCTACTAAAAGACATGATGAGAACACTGCTATGATCAAAGAGATCCGAGCTTCAACGGATACTATTACAAGAAATCAAGGAGCTTCGATCAAAGTATTGGAACAACAAATTGGACAAATGAGCAAAGTTCTTCAAGAAAGGGGATACGGAAGTTTACCTAGCTCAACTGAAACCAACCCAAGAGATCATGTCAAGGTCATAAGCACTACTGAAGAAGTCACGCCTAACATTCCTTTTCCTAGAAGATTGATGAATTGTAATGATGCTGCATAGCCCGAATTTTTCTTTAATTCTTCAATCAGTTTAAGGAGGTTACTCAAAGAGAAGACGAAGATTGAAGAGGAGATCAAGGCTACAATGAAAGAAGAGAGCTCTGCAACCGACTTACATGCCTTGCCTCATAAAGAAAAAGACCCAGGAAGTTTTACTTTACCTTGTTCAATTAATGATATATCTTTCAATAATGTGTTAGCTGACTTAGGAGCTAGCGTTAGTGTTATGCCCCTTAAGACATTCACTACCCTAGGACTAGGAAAATTAGCACCAACTAAGTTGCTTATTGAATTGGCTGATAAAACGGTAAAACGACCTGAAGGGATTGCTAATAATGTGCTAGTTAAGATTGAGAAGTTTGTTTTCCCTGTAGACTTTGTTATATTAGATATGCCCGAGGATGTTAAGCTTCCTTTAATCCTTAGAAGACCTTTCTTGTCTACTGCCCATGCTAAGATTGATGTGTTTAAAAGAAAAATCTCATTAAGGGTAGGGAATAATAAACTAGTCTATA
This sequence comes from Artemisia tridentata subsp. tridentata, assembly GCA_021014915.2. NCBI lineage: Eukaryota > Viridiplantae > Streptophyta > Magnoliopsida > Asterales > Asteraceae > Artemisia > Artemisia tridentata. The sequence continues at coordinate 408,534,625 of CP139507.1, forward strand.
AGTGCCAAGATCCTGCTAAAAGCATAATTAGAGGCATCTATGTGCTAGGATTAAGAGAACGTATGGACCTCGATCTTGAAGCTAGGTTTATGGGAGAAACCTTGATAAATAATGAATCACTTGAGACCTATAGTGGAAACTACATTGAATTAAATGATCTTAATTTACCATTAGGAATCAATGAATAATTTATGGAGGATTCTGAACCCGAAATTGAAGAAGGAGAAATCATGGATATACCTAGAGTTAATATGATCAACACTAAGAATTATGATGAATTTGAAGGATATCCTAGTTTATGTGATTATGGTAGAAAGATCCATGTAGATTGTGCTGATAATTTACAATTTCCTTGCATGATAGGATTTAAACAGATTAGTGCCAACTTTTTCCCTATTTTACCAATTAATGTAATGTCAAAAGATTTCTATAATTCTATAATGAAAAACAAAATTGAGTATAGAGGGTAAAATGTAGTTGGAATGTTCATGAATGTGCCTATTTTTGTTGGGAATTTAACTATTGTTACAGATTTCACTGTGGTGGAAAACATAGATGCTTATCGTGATGATGAGATGGGTGACGTGATCGTTGGGAAACCATTCTGTAAGGAGGTCGAAATTAACGCTAAAAGATTTGAAGGAAAGATCACCTTTCAAAGTGGAAGCAACGTTATCACTTACATGATGCCTCGTGCTCACCCAAGGTTTAAACATGCCCTTAATAAATTTTGGTTACAAATTTACACCATTTCTTTTTGTAGATGAAAATGACGCTGAGAAAGGGATCGAGTATCCGTACCAAAAGATGAAAGGATTCTACAAAGGTGTACTTGAATTGGGGCCGGAATATGTTCGTGACGAAGTAATTCGCAACTACATCGTGCACGGACATGTGGGGATCAATAGATCTAAATAAAGAGCTGAACGTGAGTCTAACTTGAAGACTCTGGAATAAAGACAAGTGCTGACCGGGAGACAACCCGGAAATTTTTTACTTTTCTGTTCTATGTCGAGTCAGTCAGGCCCGCAGAAGATACGGCGCATCTCAATATTAAGATGCGACGCATCTTCTGCACTGGTCATATCTTACTTTATTTTTTGCATTTTTATTTTTAACTTTAAAACTTTCTGTCAGTTTATTTTAATGCGGCGCATCCCTGGTTAAGGATGCGACGCATCTTTTATTCTGATTCGTATTTATTCCAGGCTCGATACCGCGTATCCTCTTCCATAAGATAGGGCGTATCGACTGACCTGATGATTTTCAGTTTAATTTTTATGTTTTATTTTCGCTAACTACTAATGTATTATGCAAGTTTGAACCTTCTTAACTCAGGTGTGTTAAAGTCTTGATGGTATTATAGATTCCTGCATTTCCTGTGGATACATCAATTATGAAGCTTAAACGTTCTCATCCACAAGAAAGATGATTTTTGCTCTTATACGAATAATGGAGGATCATACCGAGCAAATCTCAGGGGAGTTTTTCTGTTCTAATTCTTTTATTTTTCCAGTATTTAATCTTTGATACAAACAACGAGGACGTCGTTTAACTTAAGTGGGGGGATTGGAGAATTAGAACACTTACTTGTCCTAAACTTTTTCAAAATATGCTTAAAATGCGCTTAATATATCAAAATTTAAAATTTTTAGCATGTTTTTGTTTAAAGTCTAAATTACATTGCTGCACACATGACGTTATTTTCAAAAATTGTGAACTTTTCAAAATTCACAAATCTATGAGTGTGCCGGTGACTTGTAAACTTGAGAACTTGGCTTGTATACTATTCGAGACCATCATAATAAGTATTATTTATAATTGGAATGACTTGTCTAAATTGGTAAATTTCTAGGATTACACCCAAATAGCCTTTATATGTTATGTGTTATTAGCTAACTACACTGGTTAGTTAACCCCCGTATAAACTTTTTGTTACTCTCACTTTTAGAGTAAGATACCCCTAGAAAAACACTCAGAGCCATTCCTTTCGTTTCTTACACATTTGTTATAATGTTTCGTTACACCCTTACACCTTAGCCTACCCTGTAGATTAAAATCCGTGGTTGGTTAATTGCTTTAGGCAAAGTGTGTTTCCTTACATTACCTGTGTTCGCGTGCGTAATTCATTATCTATGGTTAGGTCGGGAAATTGCACAATGCAATTGGAGTGAAAGTAAATATTGTATATCTTTGAGTTTATTTTTCATGTGTTTACTACTTTCACTATTACCGTTATTTTTGAAGTCATGAAAAGTATGGAAAAATTATCCAGAGTTATCATTATAGTGATGTGGTGAAATTTTACACGTCTATGTTTATGTTTCAAGTTTAAAAAAAAAAAAAAAAAAAAAAATCGAAAAAAAATGAGAAAAGAAAAAGAAAGAAAAGTTGGATGTTTGTTTAAACAACTTATGTAAAGTTTTGTATTAAGTGGTCGATATCACCACTAGTTTTTGTATATTATATCTATGGATTGAATGGGAGTTGGCCGTTATGGGAACGCCAACTAAGGTTATTCTTTGATTGAGATCTTGTTGAGTATAATTCGTGTCTACCTAAAGCGTGTGTTTCAAGTGTTAAAGCGTGAGTTATTCAATGATATGAGTCTTATTCATGGGATGGTTGGGATAGCATTTTACCACACTTAGGATTTTAATTTATCTGTTTTGTTTATTTTTTCATTTTACACCAATTTATATCCCAAATATTATCCATACCCTATATTATTCTTTATCCAAACCTTTGATTTATTGAGATTAGGGATTTAAGCAATCTTAAGTATCGTAGTCGTGGATTCGGCTATGTATTTATGATTTTGTCGCCCTTTTTGATATAATATTATTGGTAAAGATTATTTGGTCCTATCTTTAGCCTATTCGAGTTAAGGATTTGAGCAATTGCAAGTATCGTGTTCGTGGATTCGATCATGTATTTGTGATTTTGTCGCCTTTTCTGGAATTTGAGATCGATAGAGATTAAGAAGAATGATTAACCCTTAACCTACAAACCCTTTTTACCGCTTTAGACTTGTTATTCATTGGCTTTAGTGGGGGAGATGCGTATACTTGCCAAGCTTATGATAGAATATTCGTCACGACTGGACAGTTAAAGGATTAGATTTGCTTTTATCAAAATATTTTATTTTATTTCTAACTCGTTAAGTGTTTGGTTGTGTGATTATGACAAAATGAATACATGCTTAAATATAAAAATAAATCCTAACATCTTTTAGGATACATTTTCATAAGATTAATTCTAAGGTTTACTTGGGGACAAGTAAAGTTCAAGTGGGGGGATATTTGATGAACTCAAATAAGTACATTTTATTACCATCATTTATCCTATTTATTTGACTTGTTTTATTATATTATCTGTGAGAATCGATACGTTAATGTTTACTTTTGTAATTCTCAGGTAAAAACAAGTATTATGTGAAACTTGGCGATTTTGGACTAATTATGGAGCAAAATGATGAAGCGAAAAATGTACCGCTTTTAGGGGGTCATTTAAGCCCTAAATCGTATTTATTTGATCAAATATTGCCCTAAATCGTTCCTTTTGTCATTTTAGGTACTTTGAAGAAGAAATCTGGAAAAGGAAGCATTTTGGACGTTTTTGGAGCATAAAAGTGAAGAAAACGACTAAGTCTCAAAATCGGCTGGAAAAGTACCTTTGACGGCGTCAGGGATTGTTCTAGACGGCGTCATGGCTTGGCAAAAGAGGTGGATATGAAAAATACACGTGACGCGCCAGAGAGTTTTGCAATGGAAAGTCTGACGGCGTCACCCTTTAAGATGATCAAGGCCATCACGGTTTAAGTTAAAGAGAGACGGCGTCAAGCTCATTTCTGACGGCGTCAACCTTTGATAGGCCAGAGCGGATTTTGGAGGACTAAAGAGGGACGGCGTCAGGAAGACCATCCGGGAACCCTAGATTCGGCGAGGTGACGGCGTCAAGATCTATAACGTGACGCCGTCAGCCCCTAAACTCTATATATAGTTTTGCAATTTTTTGTCATTAGTGTGCAACTTTGTGAGGAGAAACCCTAAGACGAATTTCTGCCATTTTTAAGGGTTTTCATACCCTTGGATCTCCCATGTTTAATTGAAGATAAGTATTCATTTAATCAATCAATATGTCTATGTGTTGTTTGATTATATCTTGTTCTTGTCTTTTGATTAACATGCTAGGCTAGATTTATCTTGTGTTTGCTTAGATCTAATGAAACCTAACTATTGATTATTGGTTATTAGTGTGTTATTAATTGTATTGGATGATTGTTCATCGATGTTAGGCTTAAGAAAACTGGCTAACCTCCTATACGGTAACTTGCTTGAACGTCTGAAGAAACATGAACCAATGCGTACTAAGGTTTTTATGGTTGTATTTAATGCATGAGCGAATTCTAGTGATCCCATGTTAGGAGCTTCTTAGCCGGCTCGACATAGGAGTGAAGTAGGAGCTTGTAGAGTTGGGGAAGTACGTACGCCACCCCACGATTGGTATTAAGGAATACACCCGTCATCCACGCAATTAATACACACTAATCAACCGGTAAAAGATAGTTAGGGAGTAAGGAAATCTAAGTAAACACATTTCTCTCCACATAAGTTTCACAACCTTTTCATTTTTAGTTATTTTATTTTATTTGCATTTGTAGTAATTTGGGTTAGTTGACTAGCAACTAATTCCGCCCACTCCTTCAAACCCGAGATTTTACTTGCTTTCATAAAATATAAAAAATACAAAAAGAATCTTCCCTCACCCTTAGACCTATTAGAGTAGTTTTTCAATCCTAACGACACTATTCCCCTAGAGAACGATCAATCCCCCGGTACTTGCCACTTCACTATACTACATCGGTCAGGTACACTGCCTGGTGGGGATTGCAAGCTTCTCGAGATCCCTCGAGAGGTAAAACCTGTTGTAAGGTCGCAAAACCACGCATCAAGTTTTTGGCGCCGCTGCCGGGGAATAGTTATTGTTTCGGTTGAATTTTTATTTTATTAGGTCTACTCACTAGATTCCTTTCTAGTGAGATTTTTTATTTTATTTTTCTAGGATTTCTTGTAGTCTATCTTTTTCTTTGTGCCCTTTGTTTGTAAAACCATTTTCATTTGTCACTATGATGGATGAAATTCCATTTAGATCATTGACAATAGAGGAACAATTATATTTCACCAATAGATTTGTTTCCTATCATTCCTATGAATTTTTGTGTGATCTTTGTGATTTCCAAAAGGAGTTAGGGGTAAGGTTAGATGGGTTTAATGAATTCTATGCATGTGAGATTTCTATTAGATGAGCATTATCTGGATCAATTCCTTTTAGTCAGGCCCTCTGGATGAATTTTGAGGAAAGCTTCCTAACCATGACCCATAAGTGTAACGAATTGGTGGATTCGTATGAGCAAAGCGACCTAGTTTTCCAAGGAATTGTGGATAGAGCCGAAGCAATAAACCATAAGTTGGATGAAGCGCTAGGTTTGTTATCATCACTACCTAAGAAAACAATTGATGAGGATATAGGTGATCTTGACACAAGGAATGATGAGGTTAGTAACATAAGCCCGCTAAGTACCTCACAAGTCCTACCATCATTTGAGGCACACACACCACCCATGACTTACCCGGAAGAAGTAGAAGAGACTATAGGAACCCCAATAGAGGTAGAGCCCTTGGACCAAACAAAACTAGAAGAAATAGGTTTGAATACTTGTAGTCATAACCTTTCTTTTAGTTCTATGGAAGTTCCTAGTTTTGATGAACCGGAGCCTCAACCAAAACCGTTACCTAATCTTCCATCTTTAGATGTGAATTTAGGAATTAAAAAAGGTCCCGATCCACCCATCAAACCATGTAGTCCGGGTAATGTTAAGATTAAGGTAGTAGACTCTAGGCCATGTGGAGTGGAAGCTAACATAGGAGTGAACCACGACCTTACATACTTACATCACCCATTCATGATTGATCACAAGAAACATTATGGGTTTAAACCGGGTTTATTAGGTCAAGATGGATTCCCAACTAGGAATCTCTCGAAGTTGATAGAAGATGATCCCTTTTTAGGAGAAAACTTTAATTCACCCATTGACTAAAGTGAACTTGGTAAGGTTATGATGAAAGGATCACACCCCTTTGAGTATATAATTCATCCACCACTCTTTCCTCACACGACATACTTCCACCAAGATGGTGTGTATCGCTACTATCACCCGCACTTAATCCTAAGTGTAAGAAAAACCTCTCCTTTATCCGTTAAATAAGGGTAGAGTCAGGCTCGTGACTCGAACAAAAACAAGCCCTTCTTGGGAGGCAACCCAAGCTTTATTTGCTTTGTGTGTTTATTTATTTGTTTGTTTGATTTTATTTGCTTCCGTATGTGTGTTTAATTTTTATTATTATTGATTCATGTTCAAAACTAAATTGTGAAAATGCTTTATCTTGTTTTTAACTTCGTCTTAACTACATGTAAAGGTATTTTGCAAAAGATAAGTGTAAGGGAAATCCAAATCGGTTTATTAGAACAAATGAACATGAATCATAATAATAATAAATTAACATGCATATTAGTAATTGTTTGAGTCAAATGCTTGTATCGAGTCATAATGATATTTTGCAGGAATTCCAGGAAGTAAGGTATAGGTTTTTCCAGAAATTTTCCGGAAACTTAACATGAGAATTCTGTCAGATCATTTCTGACGGCGTCAGGCACTACAACCTGACGGCGTCAGGTTTTAATTTTCAGAAATTTTTGAAAGTTTTGTTTTCATAAAAAGTTTTTATTAAATCTCTAACTTATAAACTCCAGGAATCTGCAAAATTATCATTCCACAAGCATTATATCCTTATATAGAATTTATCCCGCCGATGTTATGCAGGTTTTCGTGTTTGTTTTCTCAGGTTTAACAGGTTATTTTGGACAATGAGATGTATGTGGAATCTAGCTTATGGCGATGCATTAGTCTTGAAGCTTCTACATTACCTTGGAAGAAGATCTAACCATGTTACCTATTTATCCACCGAGCGAATCAGGGGAGTATTTGATTTCATTCTTTTACCTTATTTACTTTTACATCTTGTTATTTGAACATTGGGGACAATGTTCATCTTAAGTGTAAGGGGGGGGGGGGGTAAAGTACGATACTTTAGAGAATACAATTGCACTTGATTTTTGTTTGTTTGATGGTAGATGTGTAATAAAACTGAGATAAATACCTGTTAGGGCAATTTTAGTGCCAAATTTAATTTTTTTTACAACATATAGGAGTGAAACTTTGATCTTAATGAGCGTTTCACGGATAGGAGTTATATGACTAGCACAAAACCGTACCACTAAAAAATTTTCCACCCCCAATTATGTGAGGTTCGCCCCTAGAATTGGTAGGAAAAGCATTTATGCTATGATGTGTGTACCGGTAGCACTTAGATTCTAGAACTTGCGTTAGGACCATTCCGAGGCCACAAGTGAGACTACATTCGTGTAGTTAGATTTACTACATGATAAGAGGCATTAGGATTAACCCATTGTTTTACACCTGTGTTTTTTTTATAATTACTTTGGCTACATCGGTCAAGTAATTCTCCCACACCCTTTGCGTTGTACTCATTTTTAGTACACGATACCCCTAGTACACCCCTCAGAGCCTATCTTTTCGTTTCTAACTTTAAGCATTTTACTTAAAGGAAGAATTTGTTTACACCCCACTTAAATGTACACCCAAATCGCCTTAGCCTACCTTGTATGCACTCATTTTTAGTGCATTATTGTGACAACATTTGTTTAAACCCCAAGTTAATTATCTAATTGATTACATGGTTGCTAAGTCGAGTCATATCCTTGTACATATTGTTTTGGGACGATTGGGACTCATGGGTAAAGTACTAGTGTAATGGAGTAATGGGGAAGAACAACATTATTACCCCCATATGTGCTTAATATTTTAAAAAGTTCTCCAAGTGTTTCGATTATCTTAATTCGAGTCATTAGAATAGTTATTTGTAAAGTTATGTAAAAGTTCAAGTGTAAGGGGAATGCAACGCCCCTATGATGTATTATTTTGGATGGTAGGGCAAGTGTGTATGTCCAAAAAAAACAAAAAAATACAAAAAAATGAGAAAAAGAAAAGTAGAAAAAACATACGGACTACCATCCCGTTTCATTTTATGTTTATTTTATCTTTTTGTTATTTTGTTTTTAGCTTAAGTCGAGTCTAGTCTTGGCTTAGCAACGCCATATTGTACATGTAATTAATCAAGATCTTTAACTCGCCAACAGTAAAATATCCCTTATCCAACAAATCCGTGTTTATCATATCCCTACACCTCACGTTATAACCCATGTAAAAGCCCTCTTTGATAGTTTATCTTAGGTGCTTACGCCTAGTGGAGGAGGTTTTTGATCCTTTCCCAAGCCTATGGTAATCTATTTGCTATGACAGGTAATGAGAGATATTATTCGTTTTCATTTATGAGATTTATTTTGATGACACCTGAGAGATGTGAGTATCTAAACACTACTTGTGAGGTGCTAGTTTGTAATCTCCGTGCTTATTATGATTAAAGAGGAACAACTATTTGTTGTAATTACTTTTATATTAGTGTTAAATGACCCCTAACTTGCATTTTGATTAGAATAAAAGCGCATTTTCTTGAGGACAAGCAAATCTCAAGTGTAAGGGTATTTGATGAAGCGAAAAGTGTACCGCTTTTAGGGGGTCATTTAAGCCCTAAATCGTATTTATTTGATCAAATATTGCCCTAAATCGTTCCTTTTGTCATTTTAGGTACTTTGAAGAAGAAATCTGGAAAAGGAAGCATTTTGGACGTTTTTGGAGCATAAAAGTGAAGAAAACGACAAAGTCTCAAAATCGGCTGGAAAAGTACCTTTGACGGCATCAGGGATTGTTCAAGACGGCGTCATGGCTTGGCAAAAGAGGTGGATATGAAAAATACACGTGACGCGCCAGTGAGTTTTGCAATGGAAAGTCTGACGGCGTCACCCTTTAAGATGATCAAGGCCATCACGGTTTAAGTTAAAGAGAGAAGGCGTCAAGCTCATTTCTGACGGCGTCAACCTTTGATAGGCCAGAGCGGATTTTGGAGGACTAAAGAGGGACGGCGTCAGGAAGACCATCCGGGAACCCTAGACACGGCGAGGTGACGGCGTCAAGATCTATAACGTGGCGCCGTCAGCCCCTAAACTCTATATATAGTTTTGCAATTTTTTTTCATTAGTGTGCAACTTTGTGAGGAGAAACCCTAAGACGAATTTCTGCCATTTTTAAGGGTTTTCATACCCTTGGATCTCCCATGCTTAATTGAAGATAAGTATTCATTTAATCAATCAATATGTCTATGTGTTGTTTGATTATATCTTGTTCTTGTCTTTTGATTAACATGCTAGGCTAGATTTATCTTGTGTTTGCTTAGATCTAATGAAACCTAACTATTGATTATTGGTTATTAGTGTGTTATTAATTGTATTGGATGATTGTTCATCGATGTTAGGCTTAAGAAAACTGGCTAACCTCCTATACGGTAACTTGCTTGAACGTCTTAAGAAATATGAACCAATGCGTACTAAGGTTTTTATGGTAGTATTTAATGCATGAGCGAATTCTAGTGATCCCATGTTAGGAGCTTCTTAGCCGGCTCGACATAGGAGTGAAGTAGGAGCTTGTAGAGTTGGGGAAGTACGTACGCTACCCCACGATTGGTATTAAGGAATACACCCGTCATCCACGCAATTAATACACACTAATCAACCGGTAAAAGATAGTTAGGGAGTAAGGAAATCTAAGTAAACACATTTCTCTCCTCATAAGTTTCACAACCTTTTCATTTTCAGTTATTTTATTTTATTTGCATTTGTAGTAATTTGGGTTAGTTGACTAGCAACTAATTCCGCCCACTCCTTCAAACCCGAGATTTTACTTGCTTTCATAAAATATAAAAAATACAAAAAGAATCTTCCCTCACCCTTAGACCTATTAGAGTAGTTTTTCAATCCTAACGACACTATTCCCCTAGAGAACGATCAATCCCCCGGTACTTGCCACTTCACTATACTACATCGGTCAGGTACACTGCCTGGTGGGGATTGCAAGCTTCTCGAGATCCCTCGAGAGGTAAAACCTGTTGTAAGGTCGCAAAACCACGCATCACAAAACAAGAAAGAAGTTAAGAGTCTACTGAAATGTACAAGATCAAGACCATTCTGCTCTAGATACGCCGCATCCTACTTATTATATACGGCGCATCACTATCAAGATTTCACAAGTTATAATCCAAGTCGGCAAAGGACATGTGCCGCATACAAGAATGGAGTTACGCCGCATCTTCTGGCGGAGTACGAATATTCCTGAATATATTAATCTTGGACCCCACGCGAAGTTAAGTCAATGCGCTGCATCTACTTATTCGATGCGCCGCATCTAACCCTCAGACAGAAACTATAAATACCCCAAAGTCAGACGAATTTTGAGACTTTAGGTTCGAGCCTAATACACAAGAAGACCGAAGACCACAGAACCCTAAGCCGAATTCAGACGAAGTAGCAGCACAAGACACACCTTGAACGAAGATACAAGAGCTGTAAGAAGGTCCTGCATGTATTCAATTCATTAAGTCATTTTGTTTTATTGTATTAGTACACTTTAATTTATCAGGATTGATGGGCTTGTGTCATTGATTTAATCATGCACTTCAACTCCCCTTAAAATTGCTTTCCCATTAATTAAATGTTAGGAATATAAATATTCAGATGAAGGCTCGGTCACCCCGAGCATCTAATTAGCATTTATATAGCTCGTAGGCTTATTTATATTAGCTTAGTATTATTAGTATTAGTATTAATAGTATTAGTCGTATCTATATTTGTGGAGTGGGTCGGGGCTTTCCCCACTGTCAGCTCACTCCACAGCCCACTAGGGGCACCAATATTAGTTAGTATAAATACCCCTTCCCACACTTGGGAAGGGTTGGAACTCTTCACACACTTAATCTAACATTACAGTTTTTCTCTCAACTAGAGTTTCCCTCTCTCTCTAACTTCTCTCTAAAACTTCACCATGGATCTAATCTTCCATGAACCAAGACCACCCGAATCAACCACACAATCAAGATGGTTATTTCCTACAATTGGTATCAAGAGCCATGGTTTCATCTTGGTCAGATCTGTGGTCCATGGGTAGGTCGATTGATTGTGTGGTGGTTTGATGTTTTTGGCTGTTCGAACTATTTTGCTTAAACAGTGTTGGTTACATTTTTTGTTCGAATCATTTTATTTGGGTTTTATGTTGATGACTTTCATCTTGGGCCTTATCATACATATTTGGGCTTGGATCTTAACTGTATTGAGAATTCACCTTAGTTGCTTAAACATGGTGGTTTTTAAATGTGATGTTTTTGGCTGTCAAACCACTTTTGCTTAAACTGTTTTCGTTGCTCATATACTTGTTCAAATATCATATCATAATATGTGGTTTGGGTTTCACTGTTATGTGTTGAAAACTTTGCTCGAATATCATTGATTTGGTTATGTATTGGTGAACAATCTCCTGGGTTTCGAGTGTAAAAAAGGGGTGTTCTTGTTTGTTCATAGTGACTTCTTTGTGGGTTTGTGGTTCTGGGAATGATGTTCTAGCTGCTGGTGTTTATGAATGAGTTTCTTGAATGAGGTTTGTCTTGGTTTCTGCTAGTGTTTATGAATGAGTTTCTTGAATGCGGTTTGTCTGTTTGACTGGTCAAAGAGAAAAAACACAGATCCGGATTTTATGGAAAGTACAAATGTGACAGGTTTGACCGGTCAAATGCGGTTTGTCCTGGACTCGGTTTGTCCAGGACGCGGTTTGTCTACTGGCTCACAGACTCGGTTTGTCTGTTTTACCCTGGACTCGGTTTGTCCATACAGTCACGAACGCGGTTTGTCCTGGACGCGGTTTGTCTGTTTCACCATGAACTCGGTTTGTGTATATATTGTATACTCGGTTTGTCCATTCAATCACAAACTCGGTTTGTCCAATTTTCACGAACTCGGTTTGTCCAGTTAAGCAGTTACCCAAATGAATGATTAGAAGGAGAAAGCAGTTAAACAGAACCAGACCTAACAAACAACAAAACAACATCATCTCATGACCTCAGTCTTGCAACATCATCGGTCCAAGAATCAAAATCTTAATGAAAATAAAGTCGACTGCTAAGAAAACAAATCAACCTCAGCCGGTTCACATACCAATCCAAAACCCATTCTAAGCCTACAACTACACACAACATTAATCCACACATCACTCCCTATTAACATCATTATCATCACATCGAATGAACACAAAATAAAATCAAAAGGATCTCATTGTATCTTTCGTGTATAACACAAGGTTATTAGATCGTTAAAATCAAAACACACGAAATGATATATCATCATCGATCTTAATTTTTGTGAAGACTAAGCATCAATTGAATATCCGAAACATAAAGAAAGTCTCATAACAATTCTCGTTAGAAATTTTCTTTGGTTCGTTCAAGATGAAAGATACCTACCTGAGACCCAAGATGGTCTGTTTTGTCGGATTATATGCCGGTAATGAGATGAGTACATAGCTTTGCTCGGATTGGATGATTCGTTATGAGATATGAAGAGTTTGAGTGATGATGTTTGATGAGTACATATGATGGATAGGAGGATGGATTTGAGGTGTTGGAGAGCTGAGCATAACGAAGGTGAAGGGGGCGGATTTTATTATGATTAAGATTAGGGTTTGAGTTGTGGAGTTTGTGTTAGCTGCGTATGATAACCATTAGGGTTGGATTGATTAGAGTCTAAGTGGCTTATAAATACCGGTTTATTAGGGTTTGTTTTGTTTGTGGCTGATTGAGAGAAGTGATGAGAAGGGGGCGGACTAATATTAGCTATGAGATTAGGGTTGTGTTATTGTGTTGAGTGGGAGTTAAATACCGCGTGTTTAGGGCTTCTCAACATTAATACCGGGTTGGGAACCCTTGATTGGATTTGGGCTATATTGATGGACCGAGTTTTATAATGAGGATGGATTGAACTTGGGCTCTCATATTGTACCAAGTGTTTTATTTGGTGGGTTGAATTTGGGTATAATATTTGTTACCAAAATCATAACACACATGAATTGCATTTACCGGATTTCGTTTGGGTGTTAAAAAAGTTTTGCTAGCCGTTATTATTTGGCAAAAGAGAGTGGTGTGTTAGGATCTGCAAAATCTCACATGGATTCATACGTCAAGGACAGTATTTGGGTTTATGAATGTCTTCGTTAATTCAGAGGTGTGGATTTGGCTGCAGTGTCCTATTAGTGCCTACGATTCTAGTGAGTCTGCAATTTGATGTTTACGAGTTGAGTTACAGTTGACAGATTGCAATGTGATTAATTGTGATTTGTCAAGTTGCGTGTTTGGCTTATTACGACTTGTCGAATTGCTATTTGACCAGTTACGATATGACGTTGTGAGTTAACACTTGCGATTTGACTTACTGTGACTTGGTTGATTGCAATCTGACTTGTTGCAATTTGACAATCTGTGACTTGGTCTGTTGCAATTTGATCATGTTGTGATTTGACCTCTGTGACTTGATTTTCGACGATTGGTATTGCACCTCACTCTTGGGTATTCTGGTAGATTTCACGGTTTCTCTTGTAGATTTTAGAAAATCCCGCGAAAGATTCGATTTCTCGGTTTAAATCTCAAGAGCTGTAAAATCCCGTGAAATTAATATTGGACTAATAGGCTAGACTTGGATGTAGACATTATGAAAACTTACGGGGTTTGACTATTTTTTTTGGGATAAGTTTGTGCTTCAAGATCAGCAGGAATTGGGAAATTATGGTAACTTGGTTGGTTTGTTAATTCACGGGTTGGTGTACTTAGTGTCACAAGCATCTTGGGGTGGATGGATGCATGATGTTTGTTGACCCTTGCTCAAGCGTATTTAAGGTGATTAGATCTGGATGTTCAAGAAGTGGATATATACAATAAAGGATGGAAGGTTGGGTATATATCACTACCTATATTTAAAGGAGTTACGTTGTTGTGCTCAATATAGGTTCTAAATCACAATTTGTAATTTAAGGTGATTAGACTTGGATGTTCACGAAGTGGATATATACAATTAAGGATGGAAGGTTGGGTATATATCACTACCTATATTTAAAGGAGTTACGTTGTTGTGCTCAATATAGGTTCTCAATCATAATTTAGTGCAAGTTTAAGTCGCGGACTTGTTCTTTATCAAGCTTCATCAAGTGATTGTTGTTTCTCAAGCTTCTAATGGGATTGTTGCTCGAGATCTTCTCAAGAGGTAGTCAGGCTTTAAGACAAGAGGTGATCTGTTCAGAGACGTGTTTTAACCTTTTACTCATTCTATAGCTAATCATATTTCATCAAGCGGTTTTGGCATATTATGAGCTTCAAAGAATTTTTATTTGCTAAACCATTGATGAGGAGACAAGAAAGAGGTTACTACAAGAGAGTCTTAATCACCTTCTTCGTTGCAGTTGTTTCAGTTGTCTCTTTCCATGTTTTGTGCCTGATAAATTCACAAACATCACAGACTCTCAGCTTTGGCAAAAAGGTCATTTCATGTCCTTTTTGAGGGGGAGAATTATCGCAAGTTTCCTAGAAATTCCGTTCCCAGCGATGTGAATTGTCGCGGTTCCGGTTACAGCGGCAGCGATGTGAATTGTCGCGGTTCCGGTTACAGCGGGTCAGATCGTAACGATTCAAGACTCAGTGGTTCAGTCTACAGCAGTTTGAACCTTACTGTTGTGCAGTTAGTTCTTGAATCTCTCAGATAAATCTCAAGAACTGTAAAATCCTGTACACAATACGACTACTATTCCACATCCAAGTAGCTGGATCAGACAGCTTTGTTTGATTGGACTGACTATGAGTCATGGGCTCTTCTAAGAATTTGCGCATGTTTCTTTTCCTTTCTGGCTAGTCAACAGCACAAGATGACCACGAAGTTAATCTGGTATTCTTTATTTGTGATTGAAGTTGTAGTTCTCGAAGGCGTCTACTTATTTTATCTTGAAGTCGGGGTTGGTTGGATGCATGACTTTCAATGATAACTTGCTCGTGCTTAAATTTTAAGTTGAAGACTTGGGTTATCTAGTTACCAGCAGTCGGGGTAACTATCACTTAAGAGGTATTGGAATACTCAGTGTCACACGTCAATGACGATGTCGATAATCGCAAGAGGTGTTAATGTCTCATACTTTGGTTGGGTATTGAGCACTTAGAGATCTGCTTGGAGCATTAATTCTCTACACCGTTCTTCCAACATTAGGGCAAGCTTAAGTAACAAATTTGGGGATTTATTCTTCTGGTTTCAGTACTGGTATATCGGGTTTCCTTCATCAAGTGGTCACTAATCTGTGTTCAAGGTTGATTTGCTGGCCAAAGGTTTTATAAGTTGTGATGTGATCTGTAATTCTCACGAATTATTCTTATCCCAAACTGATGTTCACCATTACCATATCAGTCATGCCACATTCAATCGGTTACTCTCTCACGGTTTCTTCTTGGTTTTGTAAAATCCCGCGAAAGAACTTATTTCTCGGTTTAAATCATAGATTTGTAAAATCCCGTGATGATGGACTATGCGCTCTTAACCATGATCGGGTTAAAACCATTATCAAAGTTCAGTTAAAGCATCATGAAGGGCTAGATTTGGGCATTAACCACAAGACGTGACTACGGCGTTGATTCATTATTATTTATTTGAGGCTGAAGTGAAATTTCATGGGTGCGTGTACTTAGCATCTGAAGATATCGGGGAGGTTGGATGAAGATTCTTCGAGATCCTTGTTCGAGCTTTCAATACAATGACAAGGACTTGGATATCTAGTTATTTTTTTCTTTCTCCCTACTACAAAATAACTATCACTTTAAGGAGTCACGTTGTAGTGCTCAGTGTCACACGCAGTTGTGGATATCCAAGAGGTGATGTACGTCTTATACTTGATGGCTGGTTGGTTGAAGAGTATAGAGTACTTAGGAATTCGATGTTGCACGAAGTCTCTACACCGCTCTTTGTCACGCATTAGTACAAGTTTAAGTCACAAGTTCGGGTTATTTTACTTCAGTATCAAGTTCATCATATTGGGTTTTCTCCATCAGTGGTCACGACATCAAGCCAACAAAATGATAATGGGGTTGGTAAAGAGTTAGATGAGAGAAGTAGTAAAGAGAGAGATAATGACGTCTGTACAAGTCAGTGCAGGCCTCGCTCTTCATCATAATGACGTCTGTACAAGTCAGTGCAGGCCTCGCTCTTCATCATTATGACGTCTGAATACCTCAGTTCAGGCCTCGTTCTTCAAAGAAAAGAAAAGTGTACGCTTGAGTGCACTTTATCTTCAAAAGAAGAGGAGTCTTCTTATTAATGGCCATTCTCATCAACAAGATTCATGCTTTTTCCGTGCTTATTCAATCTTCAAGTGGATCGGCGCACACTAGAGTATATTCTTATTCACTTGTTCAACCAAAAATTGCAGTTGACAGGCATATGCAATTTTTGAGGGGGGAAAGAGTGAATAAACAACGTGTTAGTCTTCAAGAACCGTCAAGCGGAGTTACTTATCGTTGATGGTATTCATATTCACTGGTTCAATCATCAAAAATTGCAGTTGGCAGGCATATGCAATTTTTGAGGGGGGGAAAGGGTGAATATTAGTCTACATGTTGGTTGATGATTGAGATATGGTCATACGACTCCTGAATACGTCAGTTCAGGAGTCGTGCAAACCATGGTTCTCCAACACATCTTCTTCCTCTATCAAGGTGTTGAAGAACATGGTCATGGAATGCTAATCGAGTCTCACGGGTTGGTATAATCAGCAACAATGGGCTTCTAGTCAATGCTTCAAGTACACGTCATCAGGCTACATGTACACATCATGATGATGATTCCGATTAATCGTAACCATCATGGGGGAGAGAAATGTGTACACCAAGGACGCACAACAGGTTCACGTGATCAGGGCTTAATATCCAGAATGGATAAATACTATAGATGATCAGTGGTTCAACTTGTTACCTGGGTATTATCGTTTCACTGCTACGTTATGTGCTGATTAATCGTAACCATCAGGGGAGAGAGAATGTGTACATCAAGGACGCACAACAGGTTCACGTGATCAGGGCTTAATATCCAAATATGGATACATTCTATAGATGGTCAGTGGTTCAACTTGTTACTTTGGTGTTATACTCAAGACTGAAGAAGGTCGAGTCGTCAGTCTACTCTACATTCTCTGTTGGGTGTTATCATCTCATGTGTATGCTGCGGGCTGATGGGTTATATGTAAGGTTACTGGAAGGCATTTGGTGAGATGAAGATGATTGGTATTCTATTCCTCCACATTGGGCAATCTTGAAGAAGGTCGAGTCTTCAGTCTTCTCTACATTCAAGAATGTTGAGCTCTTTTCTTACAACTTGATATTTAACTTAATCCCATGACAGTTCTTGTTTGATGAGTTGTGGAGTTAAGTTAGGTTCAAGTTGTTCCGTAGTTTAGGTTAAGTCCAACTTGATGTTAACCTAACCTCATGACAGTTCTTGTTTGATGAGTTGTGAGGTTAAGCTAGATTTCAGTTGTGGCTCAACTTAAACTACCGAAAAGATGCATAAGGTTTTTGACGGAGTCACTCTAGGACGGGAGTGTTAGAAGATTAAAGACGGCATGCATTTGGTTATCAAAAGACTTCTTCATATTTCGGGCGTTCATCCAAAGTCTTCTTCCTATTATGGGTGATCGTCAGAGGTTGTCAGATTGGGGGAGAGCACTAATTAGGGGAGAGTGTTGAGCCAGAATCATTCCCTGATTGAAAGTGCTCACATTGCTCTTCAGCAAGTCAAGTGATGAATGCGGAGAAGATTCAGAATGCTGAGGAGTAATGGTTTCTGGTTCGTATCCTTGTATATATATACTTGTTCATATCTTATACCATCTTGTAAATAGATACATAGAATTCATGCTAATTGTATATAGAGAAACGTAAAACCAGAAAAACCATAAAAATTAAAAAATTAGAAAATACCAAAAATAGTTTCACCTAGGCATGTCTTCTGTTTATCGATAACATTTACGGACTTAGAAATGTCATTCAATAATGGCACGGGTCTTTAAATGAAGCTCGAGCAGAAGTTAAAATGGAGGATTAAAACATGTCTAAATGGCTTGCTATTACTTTAGATAGCAACCCGCGCTTCAAACTGGGGAAAGCACGTCGCCAAAAAGACGGCTGTTCCTCCAACTGGGTGATGTTCACCTGGGCATGGATTACTTTATATCCATGTTTCCTGATTTGATGTACGTTTCAGTGCATCATTTCTTGAAAAAGAAGAGAAGTCTTCTTTGCATACAAATAGTTTTCATTCTATGATTCTTCTGAAAATTATTTGTGAGACACTTGGTGAATATGTGTTGTATGAAATTTGTTTATACTTGGATTAAGCATAAAATTTGTCACTCAATCAACGACCACAAAACCTCATGACAGTTCTTGTTTGATGAGTTGTGGGGTTAAGCGTGATTTTAGTTGAGGTTCAACTAGAATACGGGTCATTGATTGAGGGGGAGAGTGAATTCAAATTTTATATCATCAAACGGATTTATTGGTTGAAACATACTTGTTAGAAAAGGTTTTGTAGTTAATGGGGAATTAGTTGAAGAGGATCTTGCTTAAATATATCAAATGACCAAGTGTGTTAGTTGCTAGAAAGTTTAGGACATTATGTGCAATTTGCTTATAGTTTCCTAGCTTTATGTATCTAGAAGGTTCATTTGTGTTACTTTGGAATCCTCGTATAATCCCCAAAATGCTTTAAGACTCAAAACCTAAAAGATGTTAGAAAACCAGTTGTGTTTGATGTTTTTGAATACTCCACTGGCATTTGTATGAACTAAGTGAATGAGTTTCAAATGTTGTTTGTCTCTGCTGCTTAATTGTTGTTGATATTGTGCATATGTTCTCAGGATTTGCTTAGGTAGATTGCTAGTATGTTAGAATCATGTTCCTAAGATCCTGAATGAAATATTGAAATCTGTGTGAATTGCCATGTTCATGATTGCTATTTGCTCTTCATGCTAGATAGTGGTTTGACGTAGTTCCTGATTGGGGTTTGATTATGAGATGAACTTGGTATTATAATGTGGCATGCTGCTGAAGGGTAGCTATTTAGGAATAGTGTATCTGTATGTATGTATATCTATGTTGATATTCTTATGCAGATTCCATAGCCAAAATAAATGTACCAGTTCCCATTCTAACCATCTGATCAGACGTTCAAACTCTATTGATTGGCTCGAAATTCACCACGACAACAACATCGGCAGCAACAACAACAACAACAACACTGTCATCACCGCCACCACCATTCATCTATTTTGGTCTCGCCAAGTGGGGATCAACGACATTTGCGAAAGACTTGTTGGTGGATGGATAATTGATGTTGAATACTAACTCAGAAAAGCGGGTGATTACATCATCTGCGCTAAAAGGTCAATATCACTTGTGTCATAATAATCAATTGTGCAAAATGAGCAGTGAATCTCCCTCTTAGATTAAGGGGGAGCAAAGTATGTTTCATCATCAGAACATGTTAAACCTGACCACATTTTCTCCCATGTTTTTCTAAATTATTTAAATCAATTGGGATCACAAATCTCAAAAGGTTTGAAATTTTTGATCGGGGGAGAGAATGTGATTTAAATATGAAACCTGATGAAAATGTGATGTCTTGAACTTAAACGTTAGGCTCTCCCATATGTGCTAAACTCTTTCGTATATCGATGCACATATTGAGGGGGAGCAAATGTACAAAAAGGATTTGGCATAGCATGAGCAAGGCTCAGACTTCACCAATGAATTGACGATAGCTAAAGTCAGTAGTCGAAAGGACATGTCCTGGACGGGTAATAATTTCAAGCCAGTTTATCTGGTGATGTAAGCGTGTCTCGCAAAGGACGTGTCTGAGTAGAATGTACCGATTTCGAGTGATCTTCCTTGAATGTGATCTGGACGGGTAATAATTTCAAGCTAGTTTACTAGTGATGTAAGCGTGTCTCGCGATGATCATGTTCTTGGAAAATCAATCAATTCAAAAAGTGCGAGCTCTGCCTAACATGTGCAAATTTATAAAACAATCAACCGAGCACATGTTGAGGGGGAGCATTTGAAAAATATAAAACTCTCAAGTGTTTGCAAAAATGTGTTTCAGAATCATGAACACTTTGAGAGATTTTTCAAAGATTTGGTTTATGGCAATCGTGGAAGTACACCAAAGACCGACCATTTTAATTAATGCATGGAGTTATAAGGATGGTAAGGTTAGGCTCAAGTTCCCACGATCCCGCCAGAGCCGGAGGGATCTACCCAGGGACAATCCACTAGTTAGTGTAGAAGTCCTTAGGTATGATTAAAAAGGAGAAATGTGAATGAGGGAAGAGTGCCGACTGAGATGGAGCTAACACTGGAACATACCCAACAAGGTGTTAGTTATGAAGTCTCGGTAAGCACTGAAGGGGTTGAAGAATGAAAAAGAATTGTAAAGAGAAAGGGTGAAAAGAAATAGCCCTCCTTACAACTTAGGCAGAAACCGGGTCAATACATATTCTGTCAGAATCACTTAGTTGATTGCTGGCATTGAAGACAAAGTATCATGGACCCAGTGATACGCTGCACAACCCTCCTTAGCCACTCAAGGTCCCTCAAAGGATTCTTGTTTCAATTGTCACGGAGTTCAATACATTCCTATCGTCTCTCTCACTCCGAGTTAGATGATATTGAATAGGTGGCAGTCCTCTCCAGCCTCCGCTCACTAAATCAAAACGCACAATTGAGTCTAGAGCCACGAGATGCATAATAAGATCTCATAGGGACACGAATTATTTGTACACTGGTTGTTCAACATTAAGGACACCAGTTGTAAACTTATGAGTCCTACGCAGATCTTAGCAATCTGCCAGAACATTTATGAGAGAATTTACAAATGTAATTCTCAATGATTGAATGGAAATTCCTGCCAGGGTCAACATCAAGCAGCCCTGAAAGCAGGTCACTTCGGTAGTTCTTTATGGATTACGCTTAGTGATCGCGGCGGTTTCTAACGGTCTACAGTCGTGGAGTGATCTCCAGCGACTCACCTAATCGTTGATGTGCTACGGTTCGATCTTAAAAAAAAACCCTCTGTGGGTTTTCGATTAGGAACGGTCTTGGTAAGGATTTGAGAGAGTTTTCACACTATGCTGTTAACAATCTCAAAGTCCGAACCTGTAAGTACCGGACGTTTTATTGCTAACTGTCGTATGCAGGAACATCTGGCGGTTGAAGCTGATTGCTGTTGCAGCTGTTGGCGGTTGTAGCTGATTGAAGTTGCAGCTGAATGCGGTTGTAGCTGGTTGCAGTAAAGATGCCAATCCTCTACCACATGTTCACACTACATCATCATTGTAACTCAAGAATGTCATGATCAACCTAAAAGACCTTTTACACGGCTTCTGCAAACTCTGATGCTAAAGATCATGACACCAAATAGTGTGAGCATGTCGGCTCAAAGAATAACACATCACATGGAAACATACTCCTGAAAGATGACTTGGAAACAAATGTTGGATGATAAAGTCGAAGAATACTCAAAGATCATCCAAGACAAAGAAAGGTCATCACAAGATCACTGCTGAAAGCACAAAGTTTCAAGACTTTGAAGAATCAAAGACTACGAGCTATAAAGACAAGTTCAGAAGAAAGAATGCTAGA
Source organism: Artemisia tridentata subsp. tridentata (assembly GCA_021014915.2). Taxonomy (NCBI): domain Eukaryota; kingdom Viridiplantae; phylum Streptophyta; class Magnoliopsida; order Asterales; family Asteraceae; genus Artemisia; species Artemisia tridentata. Next base: position 408,556,422 of record CP139507.1, read on the forward strand.
ATTCGAATTATTATTTCCGGGGTGACCTCCCTTAGGGGGAGATTGTTAGGAATATAAATATTCAGATGAAGGCTCGGTCACCCCGAGCATCTAATTAGCATTTATATAGCTCGTAGGCTTATTTATATTAGCTTAGTATTATTAGTATTAGTATTAATAGTATTAGTCATATCTATATTTGTGGAGTGGGTCGGGGCTTTCCCCACTGTCAGCTCACTCCACAGCCCACTAGGGGCACCAATATTAGTTAGTATAAATACCCCTTCCCACACTTGGGAAGGGTTGGAACTCTTCACACACTTAATCTAACATTACAGTTTTTCTCTCAACTAGAGTTTCCCTCTCTCTCTAACTTCTCCTAAAACTTCACCATGGATCTAATCTTCCATGAACCAAGACCACCCGAATCAACCACACAATCAAGATGGTTATTTCCTACATTAAAGTTTATATGTTGATGTCTTTGGTGACTTTTATTAGTGCATTGATAACCTCTGTGTCTAGCTGAGCATTGATCGGGTCGCCATGCCTCTGTCCTCGCCTATTTATTATATCGCCTATGCATTCTATCGTCTGTAGAAAAGTAGGAAGAAAGGGTAAGTAGGATAGACATAAGTAATCATTAAGGGTTTACTCGCCGATAAGATTAGAGCCAACGAGAAAGGATTAATTACATACACTTCATATAAAACTAGCAATAAAACAAGTGACAAGCTACTTAACTATCAGGACAGGTCTTCTTATTGTCTCAAGTATCTATCTGTGTACGTGTGTGCTAATCGCTGATTCGTGCTTATTAGTTTAGTTTATTATTTAATCTCAACCAAACCGTGCCAGTCTCTCAGGCTGAACCCCCTTGCGTTAGATTAGGTTGTATAGCTAACTTAAGATATTAAAATACTGATTAGAATAACTAGATAATACGTTCCACTCTTAGTGATCGACACTCTACTTACCATTATATTCATACTGACCGGGTACACTGCTCGTTAAAGTGTGTGTTATTGATAAGTCGGCTAAATATAAATTTAAAACTTGAATACTGCTAAAACCACAACGACATACCGTGGGTATAAATTAGAGCACAACAAGCACACGCACATCAAAATTCAAAGGATAACAAGCTAAATCCTAATGTGTGTGCCCCCAGGAATAGCTCACCAAATGTGACCACAAATACTGTTAAAGAATCTGTTGGTTCAAACAACATGGTCCACAATTCCTATCTAGAAAAAGCTAGGAAAAAGGCACAGATTCGAAAAGATGGAATTTTAGGAACACCGTCTACGGTGATGAATTCTAGAACATTACAAGGCACTGCTAGTAGTAGTAAACCACTACCTAGGAACTCTCAACAAAAGACTAGGGATTGGCCTGCATCTAAGAGTAGCTGCGAAAAAGAAAATGTTAAACAAGTAGAATGCAACACTAAGAATTCCTCTTCGAACAGAAAACAAGCTTCAAATGACTGTAGTGACAAAGTTAAGATTGCTGTTTTGAACAAGAATGTTGAATTTGTCTGTCCTACATGTCAAAAATGTGTCTTTTCAGCTAATCATGATGCATGTGTGGCACAGTATATCAAGAAAGAAAATTTCGTGCTAAGGCACAATCCTCTAAGACACCAAATAGAAACACACCCGTTGATAAGAAGCAAAAAGCTAAGAATTCTACCAAGTGGATCCCTACAGGACGTAGTTTTTCTCAAAATGAGACTTCCGCTGTATCTGAAAAGAAAACAACTCCTAGATCTTGCCTTAGGTGGATTCCTACAGGAAAAGTCTTTAAAACAGTTGGTCTTAGATGGATTCCCACAGGAAAGATTCTTGATAGTTGCACAACAACAAGTAATAGTGAAAATCATCAGGATAAGGATGTAGAAACCACTACAACCGTTGATAGTGGACACCCTCAATGTGATGATTCATGTACTTCTAACACTATTATTTGTGCATATTCTTCGTTTGTGGATTCTGTGGATGCAGGTACTTATGAAAGTGCAGAAGGTTCATACATCCAATGTGGAAAAGAAGAACTTTATGCCAACATCGCATTTGGAAATCCTGGTCTTATTCCACTCTTAACTCCACTTTTACTTGTTCATTCTTAATCATTCTTTGTGAATATCATTTTTTTGAAAAAAAAAAAATCAAAAAACAAAATACAAAATTTGAAAATCCAACAAAAGAAAAATACAAAAATAGAAAATTTCAAAAATACAAAAACAATATAAAATCAAAAAACCAAAAATATTCTTCTCACGACATGTCTCTCGTATAATCGATATTCTGTACGTACCTAGAAATGTCATTTAACAATGATACGGGCATGTACAGATGCTTGAGCGAGAGTTCATTTAATCGTTTTCAAAACATGTCGTTTCTAAATATTTCTTCTTAAATGGCTTCTGAACACATCAGTTCAGGACCCGCGCTTCAAAGAAAGGAAAGTGCTCATTCAAAATAAAGGTTTTAAATATTTTTCGAGCACTTATCCTAAAAATCACTATGGCTTTCATATATTTCAGTACCAAACCCGCGCTTAACCCAATGGCTTCGGAACATCTCAGTTTCGGACCCGAACTTCAAATAAAGGAAAGTGTTGTGCAAAACCAATTTCTTTTTTTAACACTTTTCCTAAAAACAAATGAAGATATTTCTCCTTACATATCTTCAAAAAAAAAAATTTCAAAATCTTTTCTATCTTGAGCACATTTTCTTCAAGATTTTTCAATAAGATTTTTCCAAATCTTTCATAAAGTGCTCAAGAAAACTCCCTCCTAAACCCTTAAAACTGCTTTTAAACTAAAATGTTTAACCATATGCTTTGTTTAAGGGGGAGTAGAAAAACAAAAATGTTCCAATTTCATGCAAATCTGTCTATCTCTCCAAAAAGTTTCATTTTAATCAGTTGATATCAAAAATATCACTACATGCCATTTTTGAGGGGGAGAAGACGTGATTAAAATGTGATCAAAAGGTTTAAAGATCGTGGATTGAATCTCAAACGAGTGCTCGACTCAGCATTAACCCTCGAATTGACAAAATTCAATGTCCGTTATCGAAAAGACTTGTCCGGGACGGGTAATAATTTCAAGCTGGTTATCCAGTGATGTAAACGTGTCTCGCAAAGGACTTGTCTGAGTAGAATGTACCAATTCGAGAGATGATCTTTTGATATGACCGGGACGGGTAATAATTTCAAGCTAGTCTAACTAGTGATGTAAACGTGTCTCGCAATGGTAATATTAAATGAAAATCGATCATTTCAAAAATGTGCGAACTCTACCCAACATGTGCAATTCTTTCTGAAATATCATATGCACATGTGAAGGGGGAGTATTTCAAAAATGTAAAACTCTCGAAGTGTTAACCAAATGTGTTTATTCATAAACACTTTGAGAGATTTTCACAAAAAGGTTTTATGGCATGTGATCAAAAAATCTAGGATAGTCATGGTGTTATAAGGTGACTAAGGTTAGGGTAAACCGTCCTATGATCCGCCAGAGCCGGAGGGATCTACCCAAGGACAATTCCAATAGATTAGAATTAGAAGTCCTTAGGTAAGATTGAAAAAAGGAGTAAATGAGAAAGGGAAAGAAGGGGTTGAAGAATTAAAAAGAAAAGTTTAATGAAAGGGTGAAAAGAAATAGCCCTCCATGAAAACTTAGGGCAGAAACCGGGTCAATACATCTGCTATCGGTACTCACTAAGGTGATACTGATATTGAAGACAAGACGTCATGGACCCAGTGACGAACTGCACCACCCCTCCTAGCCACTCAGATATCTCTTAAAAGATATTTGTTTCATTTCTCACGGAGAACACTACATAATCTATCGGCCTCTCACTCCGAGATGTGTTGATATTGAAAAGGTGGCACTCTACTCCATGCCTCCGACTACTAAAACCAAAACGCACATTATTGAGTCTAGAGCCATGAGATTCATTAAAGATATTTTAGGATACACTTCCAATTTAATACACTTGTGTTCACCTAAAAGGACACAAGTGGTAAGAGTCTTTATAAGATCTTCGGATCTTGCCATTTATATCAATGATGGTTACGTGCTTCAAACGGTCTACAGTCGTGGGGTGATCTCCAGCGACTCACTGAATCGTGGGTGCACCTCGGTGTGTCCGTGTAAGCCCTCTCGGGGGTATCCGGTTCAGAACGGCCTGGGGGAGATTAGAGAAAGTCTTCACACTATGCTGTTGACGATCTCGAAGTCCTAACCCGTAAGCGCTGGATGATTATTACTAACAGTTTTATGCAGCTACCTATAAACATCCATCAACCATCATCAGATACATCAAACATCTTCACCTCAGCATACTCATACTTATGAAGAACATCCCTCATCTAAGCTCAAATGTAAAAGTTCAAGACGAGGAGATCAAGTTAAAGACCAAGTGTTAAAGACGTAGTCAAAATGTCGAGAACAAGTGCATATGTTAAATGATGAAAGATTATGGGGAGATTGTTAGCAAGGGGAGATTGTTATCATAAGTATACAATCCAAGATGTATGAGTATGTTGGAGGACACGACGCATCATCACGCGAAGATTTTGAGCAAGGCAAGAACATCCACAAAGACGATACTTTGAAGATCACGATTGCATGAAGGAACGAAGAATGAAGACTATTCTACAACGACACACCAAGTTCAAGACATTGAAGACAAAAGACCAATCACCGGAGCTTCATTGAAATGACCATCCCTTAGGGGGAGATTGTTAGGATTTATATTTTTATAAAGTGATGGTCATTTATCTTTTATGTATGTTTGATCGGTGTGTCGATCTAAAGAAAATAGAATAGTGTTTAGATGGCTTGTGTTGGACTTTGTTTCATATTGTTCAAGTGTATTGTATAAGCCCAAGTCCAACACAAGCCCACCAAGCCCAAAGGAAAGCCTTTAGGGCAACACTCTTTGCCTATAAATACTACACTCCCACCACATTAGTTTGTGTGCAATAGAGAGGGTAAGGTGGGAGTGTGTATTGTGTTAGTTGTATTCTTCTCTTTTCTTTCTTTCCAAGCTAATATACACGGTTCACTCTTTCTTCTATATTGCGCCGCCTCTTCTCAATCTTCTTTATTATTCATCACATCTGACTCTCTTCTATTATTATTCTCTTATTTCCTAGTATTATTAGAGGCTACTGGTCCCTTCTCTATTAATACGTGTCTTGCTTCATCAGTATCATGTGCCATCTATTTCTTTATCTTGTCTTATTCGTATACTTTATTTAGTTGGGTGATAGATATAGATCTAATCATTAACGAGTTTATATATCATTAAGGCGTGATAAAGTTTGTATATTTAGTGCTCTACAGAAGGTGATCACTTGGTTGGATGATTGGATCACTCTTTAAACAAAAGAAAACTAAACTAAATGATCAAGAAGAGAACATGTGGTGAGAGTATTGAACTCAAAAAGTTCGGTGTGAAAAAGGATACCCAAAAACTGTGAAGAGTGCAGGTATTTATAGGCAGAAAAATTCTAGCCATTATGTGTACACGGTACCATTAAATCACCCACGGTAACACTAAATTTAGTGGTACCGTGTACCGTGCCAGACAAAAACGCTCATTTTTAGTCTTTAATGGTGAAAATTTATTTGGGGAAGTTTGGAGCTGATTTTGAGGGGAAAATAGCTGTTATGTTATTTGAACTTATTTTTTCAATAAAACATTTCTTAATTATTCAAAAATAACTTGTAAGTATATTTTTGAAAAACTGTTTTGTCACATTAAAAATGTGAAGTTTTAAACACAAATTCACTTCTTTGATCATTTGTCAAGTTGTAAATTTGTTTGTGCATACCTAAAGTGATTTGCGTAGAAATAGGATCTTTCGACTAAAAACTTGTTTACGTTAATTTTAATGTAACGTGTTTTCACATTTTGTCATCCTCAAAACGTGAAGTTATCGAAAGATATAAATAACGTTTTTAGAACATTATTAGCATCAACAATCTCCCCCTTTTTGATGATGACAAAACATAAACTCATTTTAAGTTAAAATTAGTTTTAACAAGTTTTTAATGAGTTTACATCCCATTTCTCCCCCTTTTTGTCGAATCAAAAAGGTTGCTAAAGCTCCCCTTTGATGTATACTCACCTCGTTTGGAGGACACCAAGGAATAGAGCAATGGTTCTTGCTACAAAACAAAGTTAGATTACAAATATACAATATCTAACATGTAGCAATTACGACAAATATCCAACTACAAATAAAAAAATTGACTAAGTAGCCAAGTACCAAAAAAAAAAAAAAAAAAAAAAAAAAAAATAGAGCAACCACATAAAAATCCCATTCGTTCATAAAAATAAATGTCATACATAAGTATGACTACAACAACAAAATAATGAAAACAAACTACTAGAAGCATATAAAAATCTTTAGTGTCATGAGGCCCTAAGATTTGCTTTGATGACAAAAGGGATCCTAAGCTTTTATTTTGGAAACTAAACAAGAAAGTGTTTAGTTGTTTGGGCTATTGGTTGGTGGAGGAGGTGGTATGATGGGTCCTTGTGGTGGTGTGAGGAGGTGTTCAAGGTAGGAGAACATAAAGTTCTACTCATCCCTAAGGTTGAAGATGAAGTTTCGGTTGTGATGACAACATGCACAACTCAAGCTATATGGCTCTAAAGGATAAAAATTGGGATGACCCATTAGTGGTTGTGGTGATGGAGAGGCGGAAGATGATGATGTGTTGGACCCAAGCTCAAAAGGAGTTGTTGGTGATAGGGTGAAGGTTAGTGCTAATGGTTGAGGAGGACTAGGTGGAGGTAAAGGTGTGGTAGCCCTAATGGTGGAAGATGATGATGGGGTAGGCTTGGTTGAAGTGGCTTTTGATGGAGCCAAAGGTGTAGAGATTGATGCGGTTGAATTGGTTGAGGGTAGTGGTGTGTGAACATCTTCATCATCATCCAATATAAGATCAATGAGAAGTATCTCATTGGATGGTTTAATGTTTAGCCTAGGTTTCTTTGCTTTGTGAGAGGTGGTAGCCATGGTAGAAGACATGGTGAGTTTATGATGAGTGTGGAATGGTGAGGAAGATCAATGCATGATAAAGGCTTAAATAGCCAAATCAAATCATGCAAGGATGGATAGGATGGTGAGTTTAGGGATTTGGGAATGTTGGAATCAGCATAAGTTTGCAGATTCTGAGGAAAAGAAAGTCAAAAAGTGAAAGTAAACAGTTGAAAACGTCTACCCAGGGGACGGTACCACTAAATCACCCACGGTACCACTAAATTTAGTGTTGCCATGACCTATTTAGTGGTGCCGTGACCTGTAGTTGACAATTTTTCCAGTTCTGCAGGATCTAGGCTGCCTAAATGGGTAATCCTAAGGAAACTATTTGCAGCAAATCCTATTGCCTCAATTCACTAAAGGATAATCACATAGTTTTCCTAACACTAGCCACAACTAGCAACTAATAAGATCACGTGATTATCTAGAATTAGGCTACTATTAAGCATGCATCATATCAAGCAATTTGATCATCTAGTGCATGCAAGAAAAATGTAAAATAAAGGATATGAACTAGATAAAGCTCATAAAAATAATTAAGCATTAAGCTTGATTAACTAATCAAAATTACCAATGCAAAGTAAGAAATACTAAGTTAATTCAAACTTGTTAATTGTTAGATGGCCGTAGCCAAGACCCCATTAATAATAGCTTAATACTACTTGAGTTAGTGATACTAATTAAATTAGTATTGTCTAACTCTTGACTTCCCCAACTTCTTAATCTTGTTCCCGATCCCCTTGAGTGCCTTTCCAATAGACTTGAACCCCCCGATCGTTTGCTCATGCATGGACACTTGTCGATTATACATCGTCGTTTGCCTTCTCATCATCGAACTAAGATTGGTTTGGTTGTAAGGAAGGTCGGTTGTTGGTATGAAGGATGATGTGTCAAGATTACGAAAGAAAGTGTCGGGAGAAGGAGTACGAGCACGAGACGTTCCTTCTTCATTCACCTCATCATCATCCTCATCCATAGGTTGAGATGATGATCCATGACCGGAGGAGGAAGAAGAGAAAGTAGCATCGGATGTGGATTTACGACCACGTTTTGACCCTTTGTCACTACGTGGCTTAGTACGGCGTTGTGGTCCACCAAGAGGTTTCATAACGGGATCAACAAGAAAGTAGTCCCCATTATTGAGATGTGGGTAATTTGCCATAACCCAACGGAAGAGATGCGTAAGCAACATACCGTATGGCATGAGCTTATCGGTCCGACTGTGAATGTTTACCATTCTTTTTGCCATGTAGTATGCGAGGTTGTATGGCTCCTCGGTACTAAGGCAATAGTGCATATGGGCAAGACTTGCCGGAACATGATCCCGGTTGCCCGCAAGACACAAAACGTTTTCACGCAGAAGGAGTTCCCAATTTTTGAGATCGGGAAGGAGTTCTTTTAGATAGATGCGATTGGGGTCGAGATGAACTATGGAACCATCACGTTTTTGGTACGTGTTGGCGACTCGAGGGATTTGGAAATGTTGCTTGAAGCTTTGAAAGTCGAGGACTTCAGTACAATATGGACCTTCACTTTCAAGGTGATAGTGAAGTGACTCTAAAGAATGGTCTTCTGCGTATGCACATTGACCATATGAAGGAACACCAAGAATATCACCAAGCTCGGTGATGGACAACATGATATTTTGGTTTTGGATCCGAAAATCAAGGAAAACATTACCCTCAAGATAATTGAAGGTACGGACACGACTGTAGAATTCGAGAATGAAACGAGGACAAATTTGATCATTTATTTTGTATAAACAATCAACTTGGATCATAGGAAAGCATGCTTGGATGCCATTCAAAGGAACAAAATATGCATCGACTACACGACCTTCGTGTATATATCGATGTTGGACTCTAAGGAGATAAGCTTTTTGCTCATCGAAAATGTTTGGGTCATCGATGAGAGAAGGAATGTAAGATTTGGTATCTTGATAATCGACACGAGGCATTGTTACCTATAAAAATATAAGTATGTATATGTTAACTAAATGCAAACAATGTGGAGGTGCGGTAATCTCAACTCTAAAACAAAACTAATGAGATTACCCAAACGCTCCTAACTTCACTTTTGCTCTATCAAATATGTCGAAGAATACACATTAATTATGTAATTCGATCAATATTTGTGAGATCATGTATGCATGCAAAAACGTTTTTAGTTTGCATCAACAATGCACGAAAAATATTTCATGATCCTAGTTTCGTGAGATTTTTTGAAAACAATGGAATTGGGGGTGTTTGGAAAAGGCGACAATTTGGCGCCAAAATTATTAAAGTTGAAAAGCTTCAATGTTGATGACTCCTAATTCAATTTCAAGTATCCTAGACATGATTCCACTAAAAATATTTAATCTTAATCCAATATAAATAGTAAAATTCGGACTAGAATATATGTGATAAGTGGGTTTATGCAAATCCTATGATTAGGGAATCATGTATGTTATACATTGTCTAATCCTAGTCCTAATTGCATAAAAATTCAACTAAAAATGAAAAATCCCAATTCGATTTTATGCATAAGAACAAACCCTAGACTCAAATTAGAAAGAAATTAAGGTTAATTTACTTACAATTGATGTTGTAGTGATTGAGATTCTTTAATTGCAATGCCTCGATCTTGATTTACAAGAGTGTAGTAGGATTTGGGTGTGGTGTTCGGTTTTGACAGCAAAAGGAAAGTGAGTATTATGTTTTGAATGTGTATGCAGAGGGAAGGAAGAAAGAAAACGGGTTCATCAGACACACGGTACCACGGTACCACTAATGTTTAGTGGTGTCGTGCCACTTTAGTGGAGCCGTGCATGTCTGAGACCCATTTTTGTTCCATTTTGAATTTTGACGAATTAATCTTAATTAATTAGTAAGACATTTTGACTCGAGAAAAAAGTTTATACCTAATAAACTCTTTTAATGGAAACGACTAGGCGGAATGACAAGAAATGACTTTAGTATTTCCGAGGAAATGCACAAGTAGTTGATGAAGCGAAAAGTGTGTACCGCTTTTAAGGGGTCATTTAAGCCCTAAATCGTATTTATTTGATCAAATATTGCCCTAAATCGTTCCTTTTGTCATTTTAGGTACTTTGGAGAAGAAATCGGGAAAAGGAAGCATTTTGGACGTTTTTGGAGCATAAAAGTGAAGAAAACGGCAAAGTCTCAAAATTGTGCTGGAAAGTACCTTTGACGGCGTCAGGATTTGTTCTTGACGGCGTCATGGCTTGGCAAAAGTGGTAGATATGAAAATTACTCATGATAAGCCAGAGAAATTTGCATGGGAATTCTGACGGCGTCACCCTTTGGAGTGATCAAGGTCGTCACGACTTAATTTAAAGAGGGACGGCGTCACGCCTAATTCTGACGGCGTCAAGCCTTGATAAGCCAGAACGGATTTTGGAGAGCTAAAGAGGGACGGCGTCAAGAAGGCCATCCGGGAACCCTAAAAGCGGCAAGGTGACGGCGTCACACTCCATAACGTGACGCCGTCAGATCTGAAAGTCTATATATAGTTTTGCAATTTTTTGTCATTTGTGTGGAACTTATTGTGGAACTTGTGTGGAACTTATTGTGGAACTTTGTGTGTGAAAAACCCTAAGACGATTTTAGCAGCTTTTTCAAGGCTTTTTGCCTTAAGATCTTCCATGTTACATTGAAGATAAGTTATCAATTAATCATTCAATATGTCTATGTGTTGTTTGATTCTATCTTGTTCTTGTCTTTTGTTTAACATGCTAGGCTAGATTTATCTTGTGTTTGCTTAGATCTAATGAAACCTAGCTATTGATTATTGGTTATTAGTGTGTTATTAGTTGTATTGGATGATTGTTTATCTATGTTAGGCTTAAGAAAACTGGCTAACTTCCTATTCGGTAACTTGCTTGAACGTCTTAAGAAGCATGAACCAATGCGTACTAAGGTTTTTATGGTTGTATTTAATGCATGAGCGAATTCTAGTGATCCCATGTTAGGAGCTTCCTAGCCGGCTCGACATAGGAGTGAAGTAGGAGTTCATAGAGTTGGGGAAGTACGTACGCCACCCCACGATTGGTATTAAGGAATACACCCGTCATCCACGTGATTAATACACACTAATCAACCGGTAAAAGATAGTTAGGGAGTAAGGAAATCTAAGTAAACACATTTCTCACCACATAAGTTTTACCACCTTTTCATTTTCGTTATTTTATTTTATTTGCATCCGTAGTTATTTGGGTTAGTTGACTAGCAACTAATTCCGCCCACTCCTTCAAACCCGAGATTTTACTTGCTTTCATAAAATTATAAAAACATAAAAAGAATCTTCTCTCACCCTTAGACCTATTAGAGTAGTTTTTCATACCTAACGAACACTATTCCCTGTGGAGAACGATCAATCCCCCGTACTTACCACTACACTATACTACATCGGTCAGGTACACTGCCTGGTGGGGTTGTAAGCCTCTTGAGATCCCTCGAGAGGTAAAACCTGTTGTATGGTTGCAAAACTACGCATCAAGTTTTTGGCGCCGCTGCCGGGGAATAGTTATTGTTTAGGTTGAATTTTTATTTTATAGGTCTACTCACTAGATTCCTTTCTAGTGAGATTTTTATTTTATTTTTCTAGGCTTTTCTTTAGTCTATCTATTTTCTTCGTGCTTTTGTTCGTATAAAATTTTCATTGACTATTCAGTTTGCCATTATGGAAAACGCGAATCCACCCCTTACACCTGGCGAAGTAGCTTTGTTGCGTAGCCAACTTGAGAATGAGATTAGTGAGCTCAGAGAGCTCAGTAGAATGATTGACATAGAGCTTGATTATGCCTTGAACAACTTAGAGACCGCCATATACTCAGATAATTACTTAGAACGTAATAATCTTACGGTTGAGAAGTTGACTGAGAAAATTGATGAAGTAAAGGTAGATCCTAGGTTGGATGATTATTTCAATGAATACCTCACTAAGGAGGAGATTGCTTACTATAACAACCTAGTTGATAACCCTCGACCACCTTTTGTTAGAATTGACCCAAAGATTAAGAGAGGTGATCCCGGGAATGTGAAGATACCATGTATGATTGGGTACCAATACGTTGAGCATGCTTACATTGACTGTGAATCCCCAATCAACGTGATGTCCTCAGGCCTTTATAGCCAGATCATAAATACACCACTTGAGCCTAGGAAAGACCCAAGTGCCCAGGCGGAGTTTGCAACTTCGTTGGAAGGATTAAGGATATGCATGTCCTTGTTGGGAATTTTACCTTTGTCACCAACTTCATGATCTTAGAAGATTTGGCAAGTGTTGTTGACTGCCGCCTATCTCGCGTGGTGTTAAGTAAGCCATTTATTGAAGCATCCAATTTAAGGTATGATCGTTTGAGAGGCACGGTTCAGTTTTCTAATCACTTAGATAGGATCACATATAGGATGCCTTATCGGGTAAATGAATTTCGTTTTGTGCCTCGATTTGACAAGGACAACATTGGTGCGATTGAGGACATCAATGATGAGGATAAAGAAAAAGGCTTGGACTATGTTTGGAATAAGAGAAGCCTTTATTATAAAGATTGCTTGAACCTTGGACCTAAATACAAAATTGATATGGAGGTTGTTAGGATGATTAGAGGGGCAATTGAGAAGCAAAACGGAAAAACGTAGAACCCGTGACTTTGAGTCTAGCTACAAGACTCGTTAATAAAGAAAAGCGCTTCTTGGGAGGCAACCCAAGTTTTATTTGCTTTGTGTGTTTATTTGTTTGTTTGATTTTATTTGTTTCCGTATGTATGTTTAAATTTTATTATTATTGATTCATGTTCAAAAACTAATTTGTGAAAATGCTTTATCTTGTTTTTAACTTCGTCTTAACTACATATAAAGGTATTTTGCAAAAGTTAAGTGTAAGGGAAATCTAAATCGGTTTATTAGAACACAAATGAACATGAATCGTAATAATAATAAATTAACATACATATTCGTATTTGTTTGAGTCAAATGCTTGTATCGAGTCATAATGATGTTTTGCAGGAATCCCAGGAAGTAAGGTATAGGTTTTTCCAAAAATTTTCCGGAAACGTAACATGAGAATTCTGTCAGATCATTTCTGACGGCGTCAAGCTTTACAACCTGACGGCGTCAGGTTTAATTTTCTGAAAATTTTTGAAAGTTTTGTTTTCATAAAAAGTTTTTATTAAATCTCTAACTTATAATCTCCAGGAATCTGCAAAATAATCATTCCACAAGCATTATATCCTTATATATAGAATTTATCCCGCCGATGTTATGCAGGTTTTCGTGTTTGTTTTCTCAGGTTTAACAGGTTATTTTGGACAAGGAAATGTTTGTTGGATCAAGCTTTTGGCGATGCATTAGTCATAAAGCTTCTACATTCTCTTGGAAGATCATCTAACCGTGTTACTTCATTATCCACCGAGCGAATCAGGGGAGTATTTGATTTCATTCTTTTACTTTTTTCTTTTACATCTTGTTATTTGAACATTGGGGACAATGTTCATCTTAAGTGTAAGGGGGGTAAAAGTACGATTAGAGAATGCTATTACGCTTGATTTTTGTTTGTTTAATAGTAGATGTGTAATAAAACTGAGATAAATACCTGTTAGGGCAATTTTAGTGCCAAATTTAAAATTTTTTACAACATTTAGGAGTGAAACTTTGATCTTAATGAGCGTCTTACGGATAGGAGTTATATGACTAGCACAAAAAACCGTACCACTAAAATTTTTTTTCCACCCCCAAATATGTGAGGTTCGCCCCTAGAATTGGTAGGAAAAGCATTTATGCTATGATGTGTGTACCGGTAGCACTTAGATTCTAGAACTTGCGTTAGGACCATTCCGAGGCCACAAGTGAGACTACATTCGTGTAGTTAGATTTACTACATGATAAGAGGCATTAGGATTAACCCATTGTTTTACACCTGTGTTTTTGTTATAATTACATTGGCTACATTGGTCAAGTAATTCTCCCACACCCTTTGCGTTGTACTCATTTTTAGTACACGATACCCCTAGTACAACCCCAGAGCCTATCTTTTCGTTTCGACCTTTAAGCATTTTACTTAAAGGAAGAATTTGTTTACACCCCACTAAAATGTACACCCAAATCGCCTTAGCCTACCTTGTATGCACTCATTTTTAGTGCATTATTGTTACAACATTTGTTTAAACCCAAGTTAATTATCTAGTTGATTACATGGTTGCTAAGTCGAGTCATATCCTTGTACATATTGTTTTGGGACGATTGGGACTCATGGGTAAAAGTACTAGTGTAATGGAGTAATGGGGAAGAACATCATTTATTACCCCCATATGTGCTAAATATTTTTAAAAGTACTCCAAGTGTTTCGATTATCTTAATTCGAGTCATTAGAATAAGTTATTTGTAAAGTTATGTAAAAGTTCAAGTGTAAGGGGAATGCAACGCCCCTATGATGTATTATTTTGGATGGTAGGGCAAGAGTGTATGAAAAAAAAAAAAAAAAAAAAAAATCGAAAAATCAAGAAAAATACAAAAAAAATGAGAAAAAGAAAAGTAGAAAAAACATACGGACTACCATCCCGTTTTATTTTATGTTTGTTTTATGTTTTTGTTATTTTGTTTTTAGCTTAAGATTGAGTCGAGTCTTGGCTTAGCAACATTGTATAGTACATGTAATTGATCAAGATCTTTAACTCGCCACCAGTAAAATATCCTTTATCCAAAAAAACCGTGTTTATCATATCCCTACACCTCACGTTATAACCCATTTAAAAGCCCTCTTTGAAAGTTTATCTTAGGTTCTTACGCCTAGTGGAGGAGGTTTTTGATCCTTGCCCAAGCCTATGGTAATCTATTTGCTATGACAGGTAGTGAGAGATATTATCCGTTTTCATTTATGAGATTTATTTTGATGACACTTGAGAGATGTGAGTATCTAAACACTACTTGTGAGGTGCTAGTTTGTAATCTCCGTGCTTATTATGATTAAAGTGGAACGATTATTTGTTGTAATTACTTTTATGTTAGCATTAAATGACCCCTAACTTGTATTTTGATTAGAATAAAAGCGCATTTGCTTGAGGACAAGCAAATCTCAAGTGTAAGGGTATTTGATGAAGCGAAAAGTGTACCGCTTTTAAGGGGTCATTTAAGCCCTAAATCGTATTTATTTGATCAAATATTGCCCTAAATCGTTCCTTTTGTCATTTTAGGTACTTTGGAGAAGAAATCTGGAAAAGGAAGCATTTTGGACGTTTTTGGAGCATAAAAGTGAAGAAAACGGCAAAGTCTCAAAATTGTGCTGGAAAGTACCTTTGACGGCGTCAGGATTTGTTCTTGACGGCGTCATGGCTTGGCAAAAGTGGTGGATATGAAAATTACTCATGATAAGCCAGAGAAATTTGCATGGGAATTCTGACGGCGTCACCCTTTGGAGTGATCAAGGTCGTCACGACTTAATTTAAAGAGGGACGGCGTCACGCCTAATTCTGACGGCGTCAAGCCTTGATAAGCCAGAACGGATTTTGGAGAGCTAAAGAGGGACGGCGTCAAGAAGGCCATCCGGGAACCCTAAAAGCGGCGAGGTGACGGCGTCACACTCCATAACGTGACGCCGTCAGATCTGAAAGTCTATATATAGTTTTGCAATTTTTTGTCATTTGTGTGGAACTTATTGTGGAACTTGTGTGGAACTTATTGTGAAACTTTGTGTGTGAAAAACCCTAAGACGATTTTAGCAGCTTTTTCAAGGCTTTTTGCCTTGAGATCTTCCATGTTACATTGAAGATAAGTTATCAATTAATCATTCAATATGTCTATGTGTTGTTTGATTCTATCTTGTTCTTGTCTTTTGTTTAACATGCTAGGCTAGATTTATCTTGTGTTTGCTTAGATCTAATGAAACCTAGCTATTGATTATTGGTTATTAGTGTGTTATTAGTTGTATTGGATGATTGTTTATCTATGTTAGGCTTAAGAAAACTGGCTAACTTCCTATTCGGTAACTTGCTTGAACGTCTTAAGAAGCATGAACCAATGCGTACTAAGGTTTTTATGGTTGTATTTAATGCATGAGCGAATTCTAGTGATCCCATGTTAGGAGCTTCCTAGCCGGCTCGACATAGGAGTGAAGTAGGAGTTCATAGAGTTGGGGAAGTACGTACGCCACCCCACGATTGGTATTAAGGAATACACCCGTCATCCACGCGATTAATACACACTAATCAACCGGTAAAAGATAGTTAGGGAGTAAGGAAATCTAAGTAAACACATTTCTCACCACATAAGTTTTACCACCTTTTCATTTTCGTTATTTTATTTTATTTGCATCCGTAGTTATTTGGGTTAGTTGACTAGCAACTAATTCCGCCCACTCCTTCAAACCCGAGATTTTACTTGCTTTCATAAAATTATAAAAACATAAAAAGAATCTTCTCTCACCCTTAGACCTATTAGAGTTGTTTTTCATACCTAACGAACACTATTCCCTGTGGAGAACGATCAATCCCCCGTACTTACCACTACACTATACTACATCGGTCAGGTACACTGCCTGGTGGGGTTGTAAGCCTCTTGAGATCCCTCGAGAGGTAAAACCTGTTGTAAGGTTGCAAAACCACGCATCAGTAGTCATTGGAGGAATACGAGGGATGACTTTAATATTTCTAGTGAAATATTTGGGAAGTCATGAGACGAGACGGGAAAGATGACTTCAATATTTCAAGTGAAATATTCAAGTAATCATACGAGGAACGTGAAGGATGACTTAATATTTCCAGTGAAATATTTAGCAAGTCATGAGATGAGACGTAAGGGATGACTTTAATATTTCCAGTGAAATATTTAAGTAGTCATAAGACGGATGTGAGGAATGACTTAAAAAGTCATGAGACGAGATATGAGAGATGACTTCAATATTTCCAGTGAAATATTCAAATAGTCATAAGAGGGATGTGAAGGATGTATTTGAACACATGGGAATTGTGAAATTTACGGAACGCGTTCCATCGTTCCTAGATCTAGACGAAGATAGTTAGAGGATTCTCGTTTGAAAAGTTTGATTGGAATATCTACGATATTGTCTTTTGAGGGAAACTTTTCTAAGAAAATGATTCCTCTTTGGACATTATCGCGACGGAGGATGTAGCAATCTGTAAAATTCCCCAGTAATTTGTACATTGCTAATCAAGTATTAAATACTAATACAGTTCAGTTAACCATTTTTATGGTCAAATTTTAAAATTTTGTTATTACATTACAAACACATTGGAACGAGCTCACACACGGACCACAAATAATCCAACACACTCATTATATATCAAACGGATCAAACTACTATTCCTGGCCCAACACTTTGGCCTGTTACTATTCCAAAGCCTAACCCATCAATTATTAGTTTTATAAAACTTATAACTCACTCGACTGAACACCATTTGCTTTGCCCCGATTTCTTCTAATTTCGATACACAAGACATGCATTATTTTGCATCATTCGAATCCTCCCCCAGCAAAGAATTGGTATGTCGAATTTCATTTTCTTATTCGAACGTTTGATTCCCAAACGAGACCCAAAGTAAAACACCATCGAGACATAACAAATTCACTCGATATTTATCATTTTTAATCCAACTCGACACAATCAGTTTTCACCTAGCTTATTCGACTTTCTATGATAAAAAATGAGTCCAAGAGTTCATTCTCATCATTTTCTCACAATATCACACGTTAGAAAGTTGTCTTGGACCCTTAATAATTCGGAAGAGACATATATATTACACATTTGTGTTTTAAACCAAGTTATACTCAAAACCCCCTCCTAAGCTACATAGTACTCGAGTATTATTCTTACTCCCCTGCTAAACATCAAATCACACCACTTGATTGAGTATTATACTATAAATCGAGTAGAAATACATGCATAAATACCCATGCCATAACTCCTATTCACACACAAGAGTTTATCCCATTTTCTCTCAAGTTTCTTCCACTTTGCTGAGTTCTCAAGGACCAGAAGCAATCTCCCACTTGTTCGAGCCCCTTTTCCAAGTAGTATATCCTCATTCGGACTCTTTAGTGTTAGTTCTAGCAAGCTACGCCCATTTTCCCCTTGTTCGTGATCATTCGAACGTATAAACACCACCTTAAAGGTGTTGTAAGTCTTCATAAACTCTTTTCAATTCATTCATATCAATTATATTCACCTCATGCATTGTTCCATAGTTCATTCAATCTATATTTCATTTTATGCATTATTTATGCTTACTCGTTATTTATTTTACGTTTATACGCAATGACCTCCTTCATGGATGGCTAAGAACTCGTGTTTTATCTCTACTCGACACTTACTTACTCATTTTATTACTTTTCGAGCTTATTTCATTCATATATCGTATCGCATATTTCATATCTCATATTTATGGACCATGTTAATATCGATAAGAAATGACCACGTTAAAACGAAATCAAACACACACCATATTAATTTTATTGCTTAACTCGTTTCTTAATAAGCTCACTTATTAAATTGTTGTTTTAAGTTTCCCATGATAAGCTCATATAAGCCCTCTAAAAGTCACAAAGTAATCGCTACTCGGATTGATCGAAAACTTATTTATTTTACCGATTGGGCTAGTTAACCCAATAAGCAATTAATAAGCAATATAGATAAGCTGTTCGGATAAGCACTTTTGTAACATTTTTCAGACCCTTTTTACAAACCCAAGATAAGCCCACTTTGTTCTAAAAACCCTCGGATCGAATTTTGTTAATGGGCTTTGATTTCAAATATTAAGGCCCACTTAGCTTAAAAATAAGCACTTCGCATAATAAGCAGTTGAAATTTACTTAAATAAGCTTTATTAAGTTAAGAAAATTCTCGGAAAACTTTTCCCATTCTTTTTGTAAAATTTGGACTTGATTTGCAAAGAATATTACTATTTGGGTTAAATATGTCAAGTTTGTATAAATATGTTCTAAAACTGTTCATATATTAACTTGAGGGTATATATTGATAAAACAGAAAACAGGAAGTTTATTATGTCATTTTAGAAACATTTGGACTAAAAATGTAATAATTATGTAACCAAGGACTAACGGTGCAAAACCAACACCGTTAGGGTAGACAGTGTAAAATTGGTAAAAGTACAAGGACAAAACTGTAACTTTAACATTTACATATTTCATTTCATATTTTACATTTTCCCACTCACTCACGTGCATTTTTACGTTTCGTTCAATACTTTATCACGTTACGTTTATATTTATATATAACGAATTCTAACGATTAACTTAACGTTTTGTTCAAACCACATTCGAGGAAATGATATTTATGCATCAATGACATAAAAACATGATAATATTATGTATAATATTATTTTTGAACTTTAAGCATTTTAAGCATATCACTCACTCATATCACACACCAAATCGTTATCCGTTACTCGTTTTCACTCATTGTTAATATTAAGTCAAAAACACCAAATTCTCAGACTTCACTATTATCCAGGTTGTGTGTTGAATCCGTTTTCGTAATTTCACTTGATTTCCCATTCCCACCTTGCTAGTTACACACAAGGTGAGTCATAGCCCCACTTTTACTTATTTAACAAGTTTACACTCTATGGGGGAGATACATGCTACACACTAAATCATAAGTATTTTCAAATATTTTTGTATGTTTCATCGATCTTATTACTAAGTTACTCTATTGCCACAGCCCCTTCACATCATGAACCATTAATCACTTGCGAGTGAACGCGAATATAGTGAATAGATCTATTGGAGGCTAACTGCCTATTCCACTAATGCCTTAACAAATAGCCTTAGTTGCTAGTCGGATTAGTCGCAATGCACTATATTTGAAGGAAATAGGCAATGGCAAATCACCTATTACTCGAGGGCCCCACACCGGTTACTACACTGTTAACGTTT
The DNA here is from genome assembly GCA_021014915.2 of Artemisia tridentata subsp. tridentata. Lineage (NCBI taxonomy): Eukaryota > Viridiplantae > Streptophyta > Magnoliopsida > Asterales > Asteraceae > Artemisia > Artemisia tridentata. The sequence goes on from CP139507.1 coordinate 408,576,380, forward strand.
GCGTATCATGAGACTTAGGGCAATATATACAACTGCAATATCACTATTTTAAACATGATTGTAATTCACAGGCAATCACTACTTGTGTTCTCAAACTCATTATTATTACAAACTCTATGATTTCACTCAACAATTTTGTTGACTTTTAGCAAGTTTATCTTAGGTAATTAGCGGAGCAGACAAGGCACGGAGCGGGTAATAAACTCAGGGTTTTTAATGTGGTGTAAAATAAAGTCATGTCATTCACTTTTAAAGTACTGCACCCTTTTATGGGATGTTTCAACTCTGATAATTTCACTTTTGTATTTCAACTTTTAATTAAATAAAAAGTACTTTTAGAACGCCTCTTTTGAGCTGTTTTCTATTATTATGACCAAGATCCTCCCCGTAATACCCCGATTAGCCTTCCGCTGTTAACTTATAATTTAGGGGGTGTTACAGAGGAGATGATGTACTTCGATGTGCTTCGTACATGAGCAATCCACGGGGTTCTTGGTCAAGTCAATTTGCACTTCGGTTGTCGCACTTCATAGGAATGTCGTTGAGATGGATGTCGCAGTCGATTAGAGTTTGTTTCATCCATAGTGCTTGTTGTCATTCCTTTCCGGCGCTTACGTATTCGAGTTCGGTCGAAGAGATAGCAAGAGTCGTTTGTGTCTTGGAGAACCAAGAATTTTGACAACAACCTATGAAGATACAAACATCACTCTTACTTTTTCAATCCACATTATCTCCCGCATTATCAGAGTTGGTATAGACAACAGTTTCTACACCAATCCCCTTGAGATATTACAGTCCCAAGTGTATAGAGCCTTTAATGTATCGGAAGATACACTTAACCGGTTAAGGTAAGAAGTTTTGGGATCCTTCTTACAAGCGAGCACAAGGGCAGACACTAGACATGATATTGGGCCTACTTGTCGTTAGGTAAATTAAATTACCTATCATGCCCCTAACCTAGTATTATCGGCACACTCACCTTCATCGTCTCTTGTGAGATTCGTCTCCGCGGACGTGGGCGTTTATATCGATTAAGATTGTTCTAAGCTAAATATATATATATATATATATATATATATATATTCGTCTCTTGTGAGATTCGTCTCGCGGACGTGGGGTTTATATCGATTAGATTGTTCTAAGCTAAATATATATATATATATATATATTATTTTAATATATATATATATATATTATATATATATATTATATATATATATTTTATATATATATATATATATTATGTAATATATGTATATGTATATAATATATATGTATATATATATATGATATATATATATATGTATATCATATTATATATATTATATATATATATATATATATATATATATATACATAATATATATATACATATATATATATATATACTATATATGTATATATACATATATATATATATATATATATACAATATATATTTATATATATATTATTATATATAATATATATATATATGTAACACCCCAACCCGACAAGGGTTAAGACATCACATTCATGGTGTCAAACAGAACATACACAAGCGGAAGAATTTAATAATACAATTAAATTCAAAGGTTACAAATGAAATCTAAGGTAAATGAACTACCAGGATTACAACAAAGGTACAATAAGTCTAGCAATGAAAATCTCCAAGTCAACTCTAATCCAAGGTAGCTATCCAAGGTGTAGTCCTTTAAGAGCTCTTACGCACTCTTCACTCATATCCCAGCTTCCCTCTAAAACCTGCCATGGTGAAAAGAAATGCGACTGAGCTTAGAAAGCCCAGTGAACGGATATATGATAATAGAAACAGAAATATAAATGTGAAGCTCAAATTAAGTACAATGGGGAAACATAAGTAGGCATAATGTAATGTAAGAGAAAACATAGTGTATAGGTTAAGTAATAGGAATCTATGCAGTCGCCTGCATAAACAGAATCATAATACCCTTGGCTCATAACATAACATAATCTTCACTTCTCATAAATTAAAAAGAGGGGAGACCTCTTAAGTAATATAAATGGAGTAGCGAACTCCCATGTGTGTATGGCATGTATTGCACACAATTACCATACACCAGATATACAACATATGTAACAGATACAGATCCAAATCTAGGATGCATCCATACGCCCCTGCAGAAAATCATAATCATCGTGGCCATACACATTACATAATAAAAGAGACGTGATGGGTCATCACTCCCCCACCCTAGAGTCATGCCATTGGTGCATCAATGACATGGTCATGGAACCCCCATGACTAGTGATACAGATACAGAATGCATAATAAGAGCCATCATAATCACATCAAGGGTTTATAGCAAAGGTTCATGTCCAAAAGTTCATAGCGAGGTTCATATCAAAGGTTCATAATGAAAGTTCATAACTATGGTTCATATCAAAGGTCGTAAGTCACAAGGAAACCTTAAAGATAAGGTCAGAATATCCGTACCTTGAGTAAATGAAAAGCTGAATAAGGAAAGGATCACAGAAAGGGAAATACTCCTCTTCAGAATCTACACATGATATCGTAGTACTTATTAATAACTTGTTTTATAAGTTGTTAACTCATTGATGTTGTTCTTATTACATACTAGGGCTTCTTTTCATTTTTGGTAACTTTCCTCTTTTAGCAACCTTCTATTTTTAGTAACTTTCTATTTTTAGCAGGTTTCCAAAATTAGCATATTTCCATATTTAGTAACCTTCCAGACTAAGTAACTTTCCACAATTAGTAACTTTCTATATTTAGTAACTTTCCATATTTAGTAAGTTTCCATATTTAGTAACTTTTAACACGACTCCCCAATTTAGTTTTAAATTCGGTTTTAGGTTCGGGATTGTCAAATAGGTTTAACATATTCACACACACATCAAAACGTCATTAACAAGTCATGCACGGCATAGAAACAAGTATTGAGCATCAAGTATTCAAAAGAAACACCTTGAACATATTAACAATACATACATACCTATTGACTGATTTTATCATAAAATTAAGCCCACTTAACGAATTTTACAAACATAACAGATGCCCAAAATAAAAATCCATAAAATTACCACAGAAGCCCGCATTTCTTAGGAGTCTACTAGAATTTTTCCAGATTTTATTATCACATGTAAAACCCTTTGTAAAATCATTTAATTTAATGTATTCAGATTCGTAACTGCAGTTACACTTCAAAAGTATGCACTTAACAACCTAACCATAATACTTTATAAAATTCTACAAAAATTCCAGGAAGTAGTCCACATATGAAGTATGACTCCTGTAAAATTGTGGATTCTAATTCGCTATGGTTTGGAAATTAAAAATCAAAGAAACCGACTGAAAAATAACTCAGCAACCACATTTTAACATATGAACACATTAAATTCAGAAAAACATCCATATCAAACTCAATTTCGTTCAAACCAATTGGAACACTTTCCTAGGACCCTAAAATAAGTTTAAAAACAAAAATCCAGAATTAAACATCAATTAAACTCGTCTCATGAAGCATACAATTTCGACTATTCCTGCTGTCCCAATTGAAAACAACCCTTAAACCTTAATTTCCTTTTTCTTTTTAGTCTAATTAATTTTTGTGACTAAAATACATAATATTTACAGAAAGTAATCATCAAAAACATATCAACAAACATCTCATATGAATCATCCAAGACAAATAAATAAGGCATCCACACAAGAACATCAATTAACCACATCATAATCACCAAAACCCTAATTCTTACACATTAACATCCATGATTTTATGTGACGATTTTATGGATTAACAATTAACATCATAAACCAATTAACATAAGTATTAAAACATATTACTAATTAGGTTTTCTTGGAGATTAATCCGGATTCATAGCATACCCTTTTTTTTTGTCTATTGGAAAGGAAGAACAAGAGAAAAATGTGTTACCTTCGGCTTAATGAGAAAAATGATGAAGAATAAAAACCTAGAACTCCAATACTCGATACCCACGAATTAACACCAACAAAAACCCTTGAATTCCTTTGTTCTTGAGAGGAAATTGTAGCAAGCTTTTGTGTCATTATTATTTTTTTCTTTTGCCGTATTTTTTTTTTGAGAGGGGAGGGAGAGAAGGCCGGCAATTGGAGAGGAAATAGGAGAAGGAGTGGACTAATTTTTGGAAGGGATTAATTGTCATTTAATTTGGTTTTATCTTGATTGATACTAATTGATTTATGGGCTAATAAATACAAATCTTTTCTTTTAAAATGGGCTAGACCATTTATCCCTTTTTTTTTTTTTTTTTTTTTTTTTTTTTTTTTTTTTTTTTGTAACAAATATTTATTTTATGTATAAGTTAGGTTAAATTTTAGACTTAGGTTAAAATATATACTTGTCCTTGTAAATTTATTTTTATGCTCGTATAATTTCAAAAAATATTGAGGGGCAAAAAAAGGGAATTTCAAATGAACGGAAATTGAGGGTTTTACAACTCTTCCCCTCTAGAAGTAAAATTTCGTCCTCGAAATTTGAGTAGACAGATCAGATGGAAACGTATCGAATCGTAGAAAGCACATGAATAATAAATACGCATAACTCTTCAGTTCCCAAGTAGTATCGTTTTCAGTATAGTCCTTCCAAAGGATTCTCACAATCAGACAAATCTTGTTTCTCATAATTCATAGCTTCAGATCTTTATCCAGAGTAGATAATAATGAATCAGATTCAACGGAAATGAAACGTACATGTAGCAGATGGTAGGCTTAACTTCTTAATAGTAACATATAGAATACATACGGACAGAAGACTGATTAGATGATAATATCAAACGGTAGAGAGCTCTACAGTGAAGCTTAAGATTATTAACGGATGTACCAAGGTCAACAGAATGTATGACGAGAGTTCAAACTTATCAAGATGTCTAACGATGGACAGATAGAATGAACCTATGGTCTACTAATCGCGGACAATCTTCATTAATGTCAGAACTCTAAAGCTTCTCAGGCACTCCTCCAGATATCCTATGATAACAATAAGTGCACGTTATATGATGTAAGTATTATCACGTTGATCAGGCGTCATAATACTAGCATCATATAAATATGCCCTCATTATGGTTGATGAGTGTGTAAATACTCATCATTTTATGCCCATTTTAGACCATAAAAATACCAAAAACACTAGAATAGACCATATTATACTGCAAATATCCTTGGTTTGTGTTTTTATGTGTTTCAGGTGCAAAAGGATCGAAAACAGGGCAAAAGCAGACAAAACCGAGCACAAGATTGGAATATCGTGAAAAGCCGAGGACGGGGACGGAATTTATGAGTTTGGTCCGGGAAATTGCTCTACTTGTCAAGAATAACCCTTGGAGATGATTTTCAGAAAATACAAGATTGGTCCCTGAAGTTTGAAAATTGGCAGCATTGGTCCTTGAATTTTCAAGAAATTACACAAATGGTCCCTAAAGTTAAATCCTATCCTAAACAAACTACATATAACCGGACATAAAACAAAACCCATCCCATTTAACCCAATCCTGATAATTAAACCCAGCCCAGCCACAAACCAAAGCCCAATCCACATAAACCCATCAACCCGACCCACACCCCTTAACTAATAACCGGGGTCAAACAAATAACCCACTCCCAGTCAAACTTATCCCTTTCCTCCCACTTGCCCGCCAAAACCATACCACCATCACCCACCTTATCAGACAATACCAACCCACTCCTAAGCTTCTTCTACACACTCCTTAACAATCCAAAGTGCATTTAATGCACTCCTCCCCCTCACACGTTAAACCCAAGTGGGTTTTACCCACCATATCTTTTCCCGCCAAAAATCCCAATGGACGACTGGGATTGATTTAAGCCATTCCAAGTGGTGGGATTTGCTCAGAGATTGTCAGAGAAGCTTTTTGGATATCTACTTAAAGCCATGAAGACACACAAAGATAGATTGTCACTGCTTTAGACCAATTCGTAGTGTAGTTATGTTATTGTTTCATTTTCAGTTTCAATTTCAATTCTAAAACTTTAATTCAAGTTCATGTAAGCTCTTCTATCTTTAATTATTTCAGTATTGTACCAATTCCTTAAGTTAATGCAATTTCAAGTTTCAGATAATTCACTACTTTAAATTTATTGTTGTTTTTAGTTTAAAAGCTTCTATTTCCTGTTTAAATAAGCTAACATAAGCTTGTGACAGCTTATTGTTAGTTTATTGTCACTTAATCCAGTTTAAATTTTAAAAGTCAAGAAAAAGTCAAAAAAGTCAACAATAAGCCAAAATCAGCAGTGTTGGATGATAAGCTGTACTGGAAAGCTTAATTGGGTTTATAGCTTGGTTCTGACAAGCTAGGCTTATCTCTGATCAATTTCCTTTGTTTCATATCCCAACACAGTTGTAAGCATTTTTCAATATTTTGCACTGATTTCTAAGTTACTGTTCCACTGCTTAATTATAGCTTATTTTAGTACTATTATGCTTATTTGTAGTTTATAAGTGTTTCTTATCTGTGTTATCAGTTTTAAATACCCTTGCCTTATTTTTCTTAAAAAACCTTATAAAAGCCAAAAATATAGCTTAGATAAGATTAGCTTAATTTAGTGCTTATTGTGATTTGAAAGTTGCTTATTATAGTTGAATTAAGTCAATTGATAGGTAAAGATCAAGAAACCTTGCTTAAACAGGCCTGTGCTAGTTCAAAACAAGAACAGACCCTTTTTAAGGGCTGTTTGGCTCATATGGGTCAAAATGGGTATTTTGGTACCTCACTGTTCATTTGCAAGTTCCTTTAGTTCAATCTTGCCTAAATAAGCTTATAGGAGGAGTTAGTAGCAGCTTGTAGCTTATTTTTAAGAGATTTCATGTTTTTGAGTCCACTTAGAACAAATTGAGCACTCTAACTGAGCTTATAAGCTCTTCATAAGCTAGGGCAGATAAGCCCTCATTTTTAGCATTTCTTGCTTCATTAGAGTCCTATATAGAGTAGTGATTAGGCCCCTTATGCCCTTGTTCTAATATTTACTCAAATCAGCCCACAGTCATAGCAAACTGCATAATTTTTTCGGATTTTTTTCCTATCGGCACTTAATTTCTTTTATTTTTCGTTTCTTCATCTTAAGTCCAATTCAGCTAAAATTTGGTACGCATTGAGTTTGCTGGCTTGTGTATTTGGTCATATTTTTAGTTTATTTTTTAGAATTTTTTATCTTAGCTTTTTAGTAGCTTGAAAAGGAGTGTTTTTGCCCTGCACCATAAAGATCAGCAGACTAATTTCCTTCTTTAGTGCTTATTTGCTTATAGCCACAGCTTTTTCTGGTTTCCTTAGCTTATTTATAGTTATAATTATCCCAAGTAGCTTATTTCCATTTCCATTTAGCTTATTAATCAGCTTATAGCTTATTGGCTTGAATTCCTAGTTTTAAAGCCTTCATAGCCTTACTATTGAGATTAGCAACTTATTTCTAGCTTATTAGTGAGTTTTAAAAATAATACCTTCACAAAAGTTGCTTAGCTAGCTTTCTAAGTTTTTAAAAGAAAAATCAAAAAAATAAAATAAATAGCAAAAGGTCAGGCCTGGGATTCGAACCCTGGACCTCCCCCTTTGCAAAGCCTCAACACCACCACACACTACCAACTACCATTGGGACTTCTTTGTGTATAGTTTGTAACATTTAATTCTTAACCCGTTTTCAGTTTTAAGCTATTCGTAGTATTTTGCTTATTATCAGCTTATTAGAATAAGCTGGTAACTTATTTTTATTTTTCCTAGGACTGTATTTATATAAAGTAATTTTAGAAAAAGTTTCAGAATTTTTAGAATAGTTTTAATATTTTTTATGCATTTTTCTTTTTAAAACATTTTTTAAATCATAATAAAAAATATAAAAGTCAGAAAAATATAAATCTTTTTTCTAAAATTTTCTTTTGTCATTTATAACTTAGGAAAAATAATTTTGCATTTATAAGATTAGATTTCCATATATCTTAGTTTTTAGCCCGTTTTAATAATTCCCGTATCGCGTTTTTAATTTAAATTGTTTAAACCTTAATTTTCCCCTTCTCATTTGTTAATTAGAATAAAAAAATCAAAATTCCATACATCAGTCACTCTAATTCTAAACCTTAAACGATATCGCCCATTCACACCTCGTTGGGACACGACCCGGGGAATCACTTACCTGGTTTCACACACATATCACAAACGTGAGTTTTTGCAAGTTAGCCTTTTTCCTAAAGGGGTAATTTGTCTTTATTCACGTGTATCCATCTCAGAATATTTATATATACGTTTTCAGACGGATCAATGGTCATACTCTATCTCGAGTTGTGAAAAAAAGTAACCTATCAGCATTCTAATCGATCTTCTTCATTCTAAGGTGGTGTCAGAAGCAATCATTATCAACGGAATGAACAAAATAGGAAAACAGATCTTATCCTAAAGGTAATGGAAACCTAAGTATGTCTAGCAGAACTGAAGTACGTCATCGATTGCATCAATTATTCCATCTTTCACAGGAATCAACTCGACCAGACATGAATGTTCGCTTCAAGAATCCGTTCATTCAAAATACATGATCTCAAAACCTCTTCTAAGTCCGGATAGTCCATTTTGTTTGTCCATCAGTTTGAGAGTGAAAGGAAATCTTAACTTGAGTCGGATTCCTCAAGCCTTCTGTAGTCCATCCTAGAACTGAGAGATAATAATGCGAATCCCTGACATGATCATTGAATACCCTTCTACCAGTGAGTCTACTTCTGATCTCAATTCATCTTAGTACAACTAATATGAATAGGGAGGTGAAACTGCGTGTCTCATTCAGGTCTTCTAACACAGCTCAACTTCGTCATCTTGATTAGATTCTTCTTCTACGCTCGCCACCACTTTTGCCTTGTGAGAACTGTCTTCCAATCTTCAAGGTAGCCACCACTGTTGTCAACTCCAGGTTATGTGTCAAATAGTTCATCTCCTAAGGTTTGGTTGTCTTGATGCCCAAGCAGAAATCTTCATGTGCTGAATAAAGTATAATCGAGTCCTTCCTAAGTTTCTCTCCTCTTCTCACATGCTTTATCGATGGCAACGCCAGTCTTGTACACCTTCCTCTACTCTTCTATAAGTTTCTAACTCCGGTAACGGTCGTCGATCTTGGCCCTTTGGTGGAAATCTTAGTCTTCGCAGGATCCATAGTAGTACTATCAGTTGCAACTTAAGAACACCAATCAAAATTTACTCTCCCAGAACAACGGGTCATCCTGACTTAACAAGAACTGATCTTCATGTACCTCATTCGCCTTTGAACACACCACAATGTCATACTATAACAAATTTGTTCAATTATTCGTGGAAGACATGATTTCAATAGATCCATAAGAATAGTTGAAGTATTTGCCAATACAATTGACATCATTAAAATTCATAGTGATCATAATGAGTACGAAAGGCAGTTCAGGAATATCTTGTTTCTTACACGTAATAGATGATAATCGGACTTTAAGTCAATCTCCATGGAAACTTCACATCCTACGGTTGATCAGATGACTCCTCAATTCGGGGTAATGGATAACAGTTTCGCCAGTTGGAATTTATGGTAAAAGAATTAATAGGAACAATTTGTTTGAGTCGCCAAAAGTGAGACGTATAGCATGACAGTCGTTAGCATTTTCATGCTTAGTTAACAAATCCGTACCAGAATAATATCGAAATTGTATATTTCCAAAGGAAAACACTTAGCAGAATGAATCTTATGATCAGACTGGAATGATCAAATTCCTATACTTGTGGTTAATAGCCACCAGGTTTCTCATAAGATAGAAATGGTTTATGCGAAATCTAAAAGTGTTAGAGGAAACTTAATATGCTCAGCATAAGCAAAAGAATTCACAGAACGTGTCAAACACATTATAGTTGTAAGAATTCTCATAATGGTCGGAAAGGTATCAAACTGATTATCAAACGAATCAGAGATGAAGGTCGGAATTAGAAGGTGAAACTTAAATAGTGTAAGGTATATCCATATGGTTCTCAAGGCATTCTAAACTTACTTGGTTACTAACTTAGGTTGTGCATAAATTCTAATCTCTAAAAGAATGATCTTCTTAGGCTTAACTAAAAGTAGAGGCACGATTCAGAGTGATGCAGAAGCAATACTACTTAGACAATGTCCTAGTCTACCCAATCCTCACCGATCATATTTAAGTTTCTATAGGGAGATTCTAAAGCAAGTTCTCAAAGGTTGTCTTATAAGCTCTTATAGTGGATGCCTAAGGGTCCAAACTTTACAGGTCAAGGTTTTTGTGTACTACAAGTCGCAGCCTGTGCTCTGATACCATAACTGTAACACCCCAACCCGACAAGGGTTAAGATATCACATTCATGGTGTCAAACAGAACATACACAAGCAGAAGACTTTAATAATACAATTAAATTCAAAGGTTACAAATGAAATCTAAGATAAATGAACTACCAGGATTACAACAAAGGTACAATAAGTCTAGCAATGAAAATCTCCAAGTCAACTCTAATCCAAGGTAGCTATCCAAGGTGTAGTCCTCTAAGAGCTCTTACGCACTCTTCACTCATATCCCAGCTTCCCTCTAAAACCTGCCGCGGTGAAAAGAAATGCGGCTGAGCTTAGAAAGCCCAGTGAACGGATATATGATAATAGAAACAGAAATATAAATGTGAAGCTCAAATTAAGTACAATGGGGAAACATAAGTAGGCATAATGTAATGTAAGAGAAAACATAGTGTATAGGTTAAGTAATAGGAATCTATGTAGTCGCCTGCATAAACAGAATCATAATACCCTTGGCTCATAACCTAACATAATCTTCACTTCTCATAAATTAAAAAGAGGGGAGACCTCTTAAGTAATATAAATGGAGTAGCGAACTCCCATGTGTGTGTGGCATGTATTGCACACAATTACCATACACCAGATATACAACATATGTAACAGATACAGATCCAGATCTAGGATGCATCCATACACCCCTGCAGAAAATCATAATCATCGTGGCCATACACATTACATAATAAAAGGGACGTGATGGGTCATCACTCCCCCACCCTAGAGTCATGCCATTAGTGCATCAATGACATGGTCATGGAACCCCCATGACTAGTGATACAGATACATAATGCATAATAAGAGCCATCATAATCACATCAAGGGTTTATAGCAAAGGTTCATGTCCAAAAGTTCATAACGAGGTTCATATCAAAGGTTCATAATGAAAGTTCATAACTATGGTTCATATCAAAGGTCGTAAGTCACAAGGAAACCTTAAAGATAAGGTCAGAATATCCGTACCTTGAGTAAATGAAAAGCTGAATAAGGAAAGGATCACAGAAAGGGAAATACTCCTCTTCAGAATCTACACATGATATCGTAGTATTTATTAATAACTTGTTTTATAAGTTGTTAACTCATTGATGTTGTTCTTTTTACATACTAGGGCTTCTTTTCATTTTTGGTAACTTTCCTCTTTTAGCAACCTTCTATTTTTAGTAACTTTCTATTTTTAGCAGGTTTCCAAAATTAGCATGTTTCCATATTTAGTAACCTTCCAGACTAAGTAACTTTCCACAATTAGTAACTTTCTATATTTAGTAACTTTCCACGAAATGAGCGGTTACCCGCGGTTCGGGTCACGGTTAACCATTTTAGACATTTAATCGAGTTTAACCTTTTAAACAATAACATGTTCTAGAACGTAAAATGTCATTTTAGTAAAATTAAATGACATTTAATAGATAATAGTCATATAAAAGTTATCCCGTTAGAATAATTGCATTCAAATATCCATACATAAATGTTTAGAAATGTTCAAATTAGGAGCGAAAATGGCGTTATACTATAAAATTAGTGCAATAATAGAATTAATACTTGTACAATTATTTGAATATTTAGTTAAAAAACCTTCATGTACTAATCACGGTTCGGTTCGGTTAAACGTGGATATCAAAAAATAAAAAACGAAACCGAACCGTGATAAGCGGGTTTTTTCGGTTTCGGTTTCTTCGGTTTCGGGTTTTTTCGGTTTCGGATTGAGCGGTTCGGATCGGTTCTTTGGTTTCTCGGATTTTTTGAACACCCCTAGGAGAAGGAGTAGTCTAATTTTTGGAAGGGATTAATTGTCATTTAATTTGGTTTTATCTTGATTGATACTAATTGATTTATGGGCTAATAAATATAAATCTTTTCTTTTAAAATGGGCTAGACCATTTATCCTTTTTTTTTTTTTTTTTTTTTTTTTTTTTTTTTTCTTTGTAACAAATATTTATTTTATGTATAAGTTAGGTTAAATTTTAGACTTTAGGTTAAAATATATACTTGTCCTTGTAAATTTATTTTTATGCTCGTATAACTTCAAAAAATATTGAGGGGCAAAAAAAGGGAATTTTAAATGAACAGAAATTGAGGGTTTTAAAATATATATATATATATATATATATATATATATATATATATATATATAATATATATATATATATATATATTATATATATATATACTTTATTATACTTAGACTTAAGAAGATACCATATTCAAGTAATATTATATGAAGGCTAGGACCGAAACTTAATTCACTCATCATGCTCATCTTCAAACTTGTCACGCATGATCTTTGAGCGATCATTGTACATTTCTGGACAAGTTGAGTTTGACACATGTAACACCCCCTAAATTATGAGTTAACAGCGGAAGACTAATCGGGGTATTACGGGGAGGATCTTTGCATAATAATAGAAAACGGCTCAAAAGAGGCGTTTTAAAAGTACTTGTTATTCAAATCAAAGTTGAAGTAAAAAATGTGAAAATATCAGAGTTGAAACATCCCATAAAAGGGTGTAGTAGTTTAAAAGTGAATGACATGACTTTATTTTATTTTACACCACATTAAAACCTTGAATTTATTGCCCACTCCGTGCCTTGTCTACTCCGCTAATTACCTGAGATAAACATGCTAAAAGTCAACAAAATTGTTGAGTGAAATCATAGAGTTTGTAATAATAATGATTTTGAGAGAACACAAGTAGTGATTGCCTGTGAATTGCAATCATTGTTTAAAATGGTGATATTGCAGTTATGTATATTTCCCTAAGTCCCATGACACACAAACGTTAACAGTGTAGTAACTGGTGTGGGGCCCTCGTGTAATAGGTGATTTGCCATTGCCTATTTCCTTCAAATATAGTGCATTGCGACTAATATGACTAACAAATAAGGCTATCCATCAAGTATTAGTGGAATAGGCAGTCAGCCTCCAATAGATCTATTCACTATATTCGCGTTCACTCGCAAGTGATTAATGGTTCATGATGTGAGGGGCTTGTGGCAATAGAGTAACTTAGTCAATATCATATCAGGTGAAGCATACAAAAATACTTGAAAATACTTGTGGGTGTTTGTAGCATGTATCTCCCCCATAGAGAGTAAACTTTGTTAAAATAAGTAAAAGTGGGGCTATGACTCACCTTGTGTGTAACTGGAAAGGTGGAAATGTGAAATCAAGTGTAATTACGGACACGGCATCAAGACAGGACCTGGATAATAGTGAAGTCTGAGAATTTGGTGTTTTGACTTATTATGAACAATGTGTGTGAAAACGAGTAACGGATAACGATTTGGTGTGAGATGTGAGTGTGATAAGCTTAAAATGCTTAAAGTTCAAAAATAATATTATACATAATATTATCATGTTTTTATGTCATTGATTCCATAAATATCGTTCCCTCGAAAGGTGTTTGAACGAAACGTTAAGTTAATCGTTAAAATTCGTTACATATAAATACAAACGTAACGGGATTAAATATGGTACAAAATGTAAAAATGCATATGAGTGAGTGGGAAAATGTAAAATATGCAATAGAAATGAATATGGAATAAAGTTATAGTTTGTTCCTTTTACTTTTACCAATTTTACATTTTCTACCCTAACGGTGTTAGTTTTGCAACGTTAGTCCTTGGTTAACTTTATTTTACATTTTTAGTCCAATAATTCCCAAAATGACATTTTAAGTCACAAGTTTACTATTTGATCAATTTATACCCTCAGGTTATTAAATTAACAGTTTTAGAACATAATTAGATAAACTTTACATTTTCAACCCAAATAGTAACATTCTTTGCAATCACCTAAATGGTGGAGTTTAACGTTCGAATGAGTCAAGAACACGGTTAGAACTTTTGTAACACGCTAGAACCGATTACAATGCTTCGAATGGTATGTTTACGCCTTGGAAATGAACTCGAACAAAAGGGAAACACTTCTGGCTTCTTGAGAACTCGGCAAAGGGAGAAAGACTTGAGAGAAAAAGGGATGAGAGCTTATGGTGTGAATGGAGTTTAATGTGCATGTATTTATACGTGTATATTAGTCGATATATAGTAAAATACTCCACAACTTGTGTGATTAGATGGCTGGGCAGGAGATAAGAGAATAAAACTCGAGTGTTTAGTAGCTTAGGAGGGGGTTTTGGTGTGTAGACTTGGTCATGTATCGAGTAGAATGTATAGGCACATATATATGTTTCGTACAACATTTTTAAAGGGTCCAAAATAGTTTTAACGTGCAATATTATGTGAGGTGGTGAGGAACATGTTTACAACCTCAAAATCAATCATAGGAAATCAAAAGAACTAGGAAAAATTTAGTTTAGATCGATTTGGGTTAAAGAGAAACAATCATATGTGAACTCGTATAAATGTTGTATGCAATTTACTTTAGCTCTCGTTCGGGGTTTAAACGTTCGAATGGGGAAATGAAATTCGACATACTAATTCTTTGCTGGGGGAGGGTCCAAATGATGCAAAATAATGCATAACTTGTGTATCGAATTTTAGAGAAAACGGGACAAAGCTAAGGGTAACGGCTAACGCATACTCTTCATCTTCACAATCGGAATCCGAACATTCCACATCACTAGACTCCTTTTTGGCTTTCAATGCTAAAGATCTAACTCTCTCGCTTTTGCCTTTGACTATATCGGAGTCTTTCTTGATTATCATCTCATGAACCTTCAAGTTTCCTATTAGTTCATCAAGAGATAATGTCGCCAAGTCCTTTGACTCTTCAATGGCGGTGACCTTTGCTCTCCATTTGGGATGTAGAGCCCTAAGAAACTTCCTAACATAGTTCTTGCTAGAATAACCTTCATCAAGAGCTTTAAGACTGGTGATAATAGTATTAAATCTAGCTAAAGCACTATCAATAGATTCATCTTCCGAAATGGAAAATTGTTCATATTGTTGCACAAGAAGATCTATCTTGTTCTCTTTGACTTGATTATTACCTTGGTGAGTGACTAACAAAGTTTTCCAAATATCTTTTGCCGTATTACACATGAAAATTCTTTCAAATTCCTTTTTAGGAAAAACATTATAAATCATCATTTTAGACTCATCATTTTTGGCTAGTTTTCTTTTTAAGTTCATCACTTTGTTTACTATAAGGAACTATTTCATCCCTTTTAGTTTCCGGATTCTTTTGAATCGGTTGAAAGTCAACCTCGGTAATAATATGCCAAATATCAATGTCTTTTGATTTCACATACGTTTCGAATCTTGTTTTCCAATATATAAAACAATCGGTTTCGAAAAGTGGTCTTTGCATAGAATGCCCTTCTTGATATTTGTCAGAATCCATTGATCGATTCAAGTTTTACAATACAATTTACTTTAAAATCTTGACTGACGTGGCTCTGGTACCAATTGTGGAAAACTAGAAGGGGAAGTTGAATAGTTTTACCGGTTTTTAAATTGTTTCAAAACCTTACTTTTGAAAAACTTTGATTCGAATCTTTTGTGTAATCAATCAACACCAATATGAACACCTATACTATCTAATATAAACAATGAATGTAAAGAAAAGAGACGGAAAGATCAAACTGGGACAAAGAGATTTATAGTGGTTCGGTCACGAAGCTCTTCTTCGCCCTACTCTACTCCCCGAGTACGACACTCGAGAGTTTCAAGCACTATGTCAACATACCTCCCTTCAGGCGGAGAAAACCGTACAACGTCGCTTATCCTAATTTCCGACACTAAGCTAGATGTCGAGTGCTAATCTTGGCTAGCACCAATCTACCACGATCCACATGATCCTATCTACTTCACACAATTAACACACTTGACTCGATCTACCCGATCTACCCTTGATCCACTTGATCAACACACAAGCCCACAAGCTACAAGAGATCTCCAATATCTCACAAGATCACAATGATTAACTCTCACTTGACTCAATCTACCCTATCCACCCTTGATCAACTTGATCAACACACTAGCTTCACAAGCTACAAGAGATATTCAATATCTCTATAAGATCACAATGATCTTCTCTCACATACTCTCAAAAGAAAAATGAACTTGATGTATACAAAGATACAACAAGTATGTAACAAATGTTACAAGTGCTCTAACTACAACTACAACACTTTGTATCTTCTTGGATACCTTGTGTTCTTCTCTTGCACTAGAAGAGGAATGAAGGTGATCACTTGGTTGGATAATTGGATCACTCTTTAAACAAAAGAAAACTAAACTAAATGATCAAGAAGAGAACATGTGGTGAGAGTATTGAACTCAAAAAGTTCTGTGTGAAAAAGGATACCCAAAAACTGTGAAGAGGGCTGGTATTTATAGGCAGAAAAATTCTAGCCGTTATGTGTACACGGTACCACTAAATTTAGTGGTACCGTGCCAGAAAAAAAGCTCCTCTTTTTGTCTTTAGTGGTGAAAATTTATTTGGGGAAGTTAGGAGCTGATTTGGGGGGGGGGGGAATAGCAGTTATGTTATTTGAACTTATTTTTCCAATAAAACATTTTTTAATTATTAAAAAATAACTTGTAAAGTATATTTTTGAACAAATGTTTTGTCACATTAAAAATGTGAAGTTTTAAACACAAATTCACTTCTTTGATCATTTGTCAAGTTGTAAATTTGTTTGTGCATACCTAGAGTGATTTGCGTAGAAATGGGATCTTTCGACTAAAAACTTGTTTACGTAAATTTTAACGTAACGTGTTTTCACATTTTGTCATCCTCAGAACGTGAAGTTATCGAAAGATATAAATAACGTTTTTAGAACATTATTTGCATCAACATATCCGATAGTGAATTGGTTCTCTAATTTAATCAGCTATTTAACTTAGGCTGATTTAATGCTTCAAATACTTGTGAGGGATAATTTGGTCAGAATTTGACTCAACATAATATTTATAATTTCGTGCATATACGTTAATTTAATATATAATGATAATTTTTTTTGTAACACAAACATATATGTTGTTTTTTAAATAAAATAAAATAAAATAAACTCTATCGAGTATAAAGTCTTAGGGTTATTTATTAAATTTATAAAATTATTAAAAACATGAAAACTGATAAGTTTACTTAAAAGGTAAGTCCATATAATTTATTCAAAATTTAACAATTAAAGTTTATTAATTATCCCCTCATTTTTTAGTTTTTATTTACAAAATTGACATATGTGTTTTTATACATATTTATATTGCTGAATGAAATTTAGATGAGTTTGACCAAATTGAAACCAATTTTGAATTTTATTGGCCAATAGGAATGCTATATTTCGCTTACATGGCAAAATCAAATTTCCTCATTTGTCCAATAGAAAACTCGTCAAATAATTCATGTTGGGTCTGAATTTCGACCCAATTGTCTTTGACATGTATTTAAACATAAAATAGCCTAATTTATTAAGTCTCAGATAAAGATCAGAGAGAACAGCAGTCACTGATAAGGATCAAAGAGCAAGACACCTCCTGATGGAAATCATAAGTCTTACTCTCTGATGGTTATCAGAAAGTGTTACTCTCTGATGATTATCAGAGAGTAGTACACCCTGATGGTTATCAGTGAATGTAACTCACTAATGATCATCAGTGGATGTAACTCACTGATAAAAGAAATCAGTGAGAGTTGTATCAAGCTCAATCAGCAGCCAAGCTCCAGGGAAGTCGAAGACCAACTGATAAGTCCTATATTGTTGAATACTTATCACATGTTATTTGCTCATATTACGCATGTTTACATCTGAATTAATACTTAATTGCCTAATTTTTCCTATTTTAGTGATTATGGAGCAATATTACAAAAGACACGAAAATTGGTATTATTTGGAGATAAGATGAAGAGAACAAGCAAACACTCTTTCGGGAGGAAGATACGACGTATCCAAGCTAATGAGGATACGCCGTATACATAACTAAGAAGATTTTAAGACCTATTTGTACTCAGAAGAATACGGCGTGTCCAGTTCTAGAGATACGCCGATAAAAGCCCTAGCTCATGAAGACCCAAGACATGCTTTGAAGACATATGACGTATACACTCATAAGATACGCCATATACATTCCCTAGAAGAAAACTGAGAGAAGAAGTGAGACCAAGAAGTGAGATCGAGTTAGTGATGGCCTTCGAGGATGCTTTAGTATTTTGGCCATAAATTCTTCATCCGGACTCGGATTTAGGCGATTCAAGTGGCCATGGAAAGAGAAAAAGAAGATATACAAGTTACTGAAGAGAATACAGCGTATTCCCTTCTTGGATACGCCATATTGACCTTTACACCGTATCAAATTTCGAATACTCCATATTCAAAAGCATATTCCAGAATATTCTTTTGGATACGCCGTATCGGGCCCAGATCTGCAACTATAAATACAGAACCCTAACCACGAACCTAATCATCATTAGGGTTTCTTGGGACCATTCCCAGACGCTCAAAACAACCACTAAATAGTTGAAAAACACCAGAGAAGACCACATCACTAGAGAAGGAGATCTCCAAGCATCATGTTTAGAATACTATCCGTTTGTCTTTGATTCATACTTTATGCTTTGTTTCTAAGATTATAGGCTAACACCCTTTGGTGTTAGCCATTTTTATGAATATTTTATGATAGTTATTTCTGTTTGTTTAGATCTAATGTCTTGTATTGCTTAGTTTATGTGTTTATCGTTTCAATGCTCATTTATTTGTTTGAGTAGTTTAAGTCTAGTATCGCATGGACCAAGTGGGTATTGGATGTATATTATGAGAACATTTAAGTAGGCGCTTACTCTTCTTACATGGACCAAGTGGGGAATAGGTAAGGTATCGCATGGACCAAGTGGATACCACTGATAAATCACATAGATTAGATGACACAACTTAATGCATGCTTGTATTCTGATAAGTGCATGGACCAAATGGCCTAGGAGATTACATGTATAGTGGCTAGATGCATGGACCAAATGGTCTAGTCTAGGTTAGATAGGAGTATGGGGGTATTGTTAGGACCAAGGAGATATTTCCCACATATCCTGATGTCACCAGTACTTTACAATTAGATTATTGCACTAATAAATGGATGACTAGAATGGAATAGGATTAACATGGCTAGCACTACTTTCTCTCATTAATCACAAGTTTAGTATAATTTAGTTTAGTTTACATTTTATGTTTTTAGTAGTTAATTAATCAAATCAATCAAAACCCCCTTATAAACTTGTAAAATATATTAGATAGGATCTAAGCATACTATTCCCGAGATCGACCTAGTATTTACCCCACTGGCTACATCTGATCGGGTACACTGCCCGTGAAAGTGTGTTTTTAAGGTATAAGTTCGGCTAAATATAAATATTAAAACTTGAATATAAAAAATACCTACAACAAAACACACATCACCAACTGAAGAAACATTTTGTAAACTGATACGGTGTCAAGGTGCAAGGTATAAGGACCTACAAATAACACAGAGGCAATGAGATCTAACAAATGTCTCTTTGACCGTGAAGACTTAACTCTGAAAAGAAACTTAGTCTCTGATGAATGGGCGAGAAACTTCTTGGGAAGATAAGCGAACGGTCTTATCAAAGGACGATAAAGAAAGATTTTGGGTACAAAAGGTTGTCAGCATTGGAAAACCAAAAGCACACTTTACCTAGTTTCCTAGGCACGTGCTATCTAAACCCAGTTGGCAAACTACTATACTCATGTGCATCCATAGTATTTCCCTTCCTATTTAAACAAAACTTTGTAACCGAGTTAAGTAGGATTATAAACAAACACATAAAGTAATAATTAGCATTACATTTGATAGGATCCCCTCTCCTATGAATGAACTAAGCAAAGTTAGCTGCCACTAGTCGTACTAATAGGAGTGTTTCATTTATCATCAACAGGAATAGTTTACCGAGAGATATTCCACTGTAAATCTTTGATTCATTTCTGATAACATTTATAAACGTTGAAAAGTACAAATGGTGTTATTGTGGTCTTGGGTGATGTTGTTATTATTCTTATTAATATTAGAAAGATATCGTCATTTGCTCAAACCACATAGACCAACAAGTGGTATCAGAGTGGGTGGGTTTCTCTTAATCTAGATCCGTTCTTGAGTGACTGCTGATTATCCAATGCCGTTCTTGAATGACGGCTAATAACACATAACCTAAACCATACTCAAAAACCCACAAAAAACGCCTTCCTCAAAACTTCTTTTCACTTCTCATCTACACGATTGAGTATATGAAAAACTAGAAGGGGGGTTGAATAGTTTTACCATTTTTAAAACTTATTTGCTTTGAATACTTAGTGTGAATTCAACTAACACAAATAACAAACAATAAATAATATGCAAGTAAAGAAAGAAACGATCAAACCACAACACGATTGTTTATAGTGGTTCGGTCTACAAGGACTCTTTTCCTTGCCCTACTCCACTCCCCGAGTCTCTAACTTGAGAGTTTTTCTTCACTAATCAACAAGCTCCTTTAACCGGCGGAGAAAACCTTTACACGTCGCTTACACAATTTTTCGACACAAAGCTAGATGTCGAGTTCTTTTACAAGGGTACAACCACTCCCGTCACACTATGTATTTTGAGGACTAAAATACTAACCGATCACTACAGAAGTTTTATGATTGTTTGGTACAAACAATGATGTGTGAACAACAACAATTCAGACAGTGACTAACTAACAAGTCTTGCAACGCTTTGTTGAAGCTTGTGACGCTTTGATCTTCTTGCTACAAAGAAGCTCAGTGAAATATGAAATATGAATGAGTTAGATATGAATGAAAGAATGTATGATGTTGTTTATGCTTGTAAGTGATGAGAAAACATCAATGTGTGGCTTGCTATTTATGGGCAAAACTGCCTCAAAAAGCCATGGAAGGGACGGATCCAAATGAAGGGATCCGTCCGTGTACCTGTTTGGTTCCGTGGGAACCTGACAGAAAATCTCTACAAATCTTAATCAAATCTAACCAAGATATTTCCATATCTTTTCAAGGATTCATTGAGTAAAGATCTTACCAAGATATTCATGATATCTTCCAATGATCTTAAAAATCTTCTAATGATTTGAAAGTGATGCATGCCATGATGTGATAATACATTTCCATTTTTAGATTAAAATGTATATGAAAGTGAACTTGTAAAATGTATATGAAAGTTAACATGTATAATGTATATACTAGTTTGGTGATGTTTTGTGTTTATGAAAGACTTGTGACTATATATGTAAAAGACTTAACTATATTTATGTTTTGCTAAAAAAAAAGTTTATAATTGTCGTTAACAAAATATAGCAAAGATCGTAAAATATAAATAACGTTTTTTAGACGATATTTGTATTAACAATCTCTCCCTTTTTGTTGAGGACAAAACATAAAGTTTATTTTTAAGCAATGAGATAAATAAAGTGCAAGTCTTTAAAAATATAGATTAAACTAGTTTTATGCAACTTTAAAATCAATTTAGACATTTTAAATTGTATAAAATGTTTGAGTTTTGAGTTTAATATTTTCTCCCCCTTTTTGTCAAAACAAAAAGAAGAAAAGCGTAGCGGAATGTAGTGCAAGCCCTTGGTCAATACTCCCCCTAGTTAGGGTGCCAAGTATAAGATGCATGGATTTTGAGTGCTTGATTAGCTCCCGCTTGGTCAATACTCCCCCTAGTTAGGGTGCCAAGTATAAATAAGAGCTACAAAACAAAGGTTAGTGATAAATAGTTCAAACCAACCATGGATATACTGTACAATAAGAAGTCACAACCAGCACACAAACATCAATAAACATCATTCATTAGAAAAACATTTTGTGACAAAAGTCACAAAATTGGACAATAATATAGATGTTATAAAAGGAAATGCAAGAAGAAAAAATAGCTTTGAAAAAAAAA
The DNA here is from genome assembly GCA_021014915.2 of Artemisia tridentata subsp. tridentata. Classification (NCBI taxonomy): domain Eukaryota; kingdom Viridiplantae; phylum Streptophyta; class Magnoliopsida; order Asterales; family Asteraceae; genus Artemisia; species Artemisia tridentata. The sequence goes on from CP139507.1 coordinate 408,598,560, forward strand.
TCCTAGAATAGAAAAATAATTTAGACATAAAAATCCTAGAATAGAAAAAATAACTTAGAAGAAAAATCCTAAGATGTGAAGCTCCTAATGTGATCATCTATTGAGGAGGATGATAAAGAGCGTTAAGACGCTCGAGGATGTGGTTTAAAATGAACCTCATCTCATTTTGGAGTTCATGAAACATTATTTTGGCTCTTTTACTAAGATGAGCGGTTCTTTCACACATGGAGCAACCATGGCGAGGGAAGTTTGGTGGTAGAGTAGGTTCGTTTGTTGGTGGTGGTGGTGGTAGTGGTGGAACATTTGTTGATTGGTGGTTGGTATTTGGTGGAGCTATGATTGATGAAAGCAAGATGGTTTGTGGTTGCATGGCTTCATGGAGGTGAGAATCCACCATGTTGGAGAAGGCATAGAGGCGGTCTAGTTCCTCATTGATTGCATTTTGAGTTTGTGGAAGATCAATCCACATGGACTCGCCAACGTCCCTAAGTGTAGGTGATAAGGGTTGAGGTTGTTGAGGTGGTGGAACATGGTCTCCGTAGAGTGGGCCATGGATTTCCCTATAAATAAGGTGGAAGAGTAAGGGTTGTTGTTGTGATGGTTCACAATCAAATGGTAATGGTGGTGGATTTGTTGATCTTGAAGGTAGGTCTTCTAAAGTCTCCAAAAACGGGTGTGGAGAGGTCGGTGGTGTAGTGAATAGTTCCAATGGTTGAAGTTTTGGAGATCTTGGAGGTGATGGTGATTTGGGTATTTGAGATGGAGCGGGAGGTGGTGTGGTGACTACTGGTGTCTTTGTTGGTGGTGGAGTAGTTATGATGATAGGTGAAGGTGTTGGAGTGGATAAAGTGAGAAAGTTTTCATCATGGATAGGAAATGAGATGTTGAGTGGTGAAGAGTCTGATGATAATGAGTTTAGGTTGACAAAGCAACAAGGTTTTACACTAATCCTAGCCGTTCTTCTAGGTGGTCTTGAGGGTGATCAAGAGTTGGTTGATTTTGTCAATGTGAAAAATGCTTGAGATATGCAGAAATTCACAGGAAATGGTGGCGAAGGTGTGAGAAATGATCATCCTAGAGGTTCTAATTTATAGAATTCAAGATTCATGGAAGAGTGTGTTTGGATTTGATGTTAAACCATACAAAAATGGTGGTTTCTATTGATTTGGAAGTGGAAGAGAAGGTTGTCAAATCATCAAAGTCAATCCAATAGGGTTGAGTTGAGTGAAAGAGGAAGGATATGCAGTTAAGGCATGGCAATGAGTGCAAGATCTTTGATGTCAGTGATCCACGGATAGCAAGGAACCAAATTTAGGGATCCTTGCTTTATGGAGAAAGGTAAGTTGTGTGGTTTTTTAAAATTTCAAGTTTTGGTGGGAAATGGTTTTCCTATTGGTCTAAGTGAGCTAAGATGATCTTAATATGAGGGAATAGCAGTAAAAGTATCCTAATAACAAGAATGAATGATCTAGAGTGCGGGATTAAATGAAAATTTAAAAAATTAGTGTTGTGGGAACCAATTGACAATACAGGCGGAACCATGAATTTGGTTCCGCCTGATCCGTTAGGTAAATTTTGGCGGAACCAAAATTTTGGACAGACAGAACCAAATTTTTGGTTCTGTCCCATTTGCCAATCCAAAAAAGTAAACAGAGGGCATTTTTGAACCCCCGAACCACGTTCAAATCCCATAAATTTTCCAAAAACATGTGTAATTAATTAGTTGTGATTACAAAATAACAATAAAACTAGTATTAACACATGTAAGGGTATAGATCAAGCAGGGGCTAATAATTTCACTAATAATGTGAAAAAATGGGAAAATGATAACATCAAGATGTTATCTACCAGCAAGACAAGGTTAGTTCACATAATCGTTCAAAGTTAATTTATCATCCTAAGACAAGACAAATACATCAAACATCATTGTTTTGGAGCAAATGTACCAAACGCTCATAAAGCCTCTCATTGCATATCCAATTTCTTGTTAATCTTTTTTAGGAATCTTCCAATGCACTTGAACATTCCTTTTGTTTGCTTGAATTCTTTCGATGGATTTTCAATGACCGGGAGTTGTTGGAAGTAGTCAAGAGGAGGAAGCCTAGAGGTGGGAAGTCCATCATCCTCGCTCATTGATGATGATGATGAGGAAGTATGTGGATGAAGACGTTTTCCTTGAGTCTTTGTTACTCTCTTATCACTTAATGGCACAAATATTGGATCAACAAGGGAGTAGTCAGGACAAAACCCTCTAGCATTGGGTGGAATAGGTGCAAAGGCTCTAAAGAGACGGGTGAGAAGCATCCCGTATGGAAGAGCGGTGGTTCCTAGCATGGGTATGTCCGCCATCCTTTTGGCAACATAGCAGGCTAAGTTGAAAGGTTGGTGGGTAGACAAGCTATAAAGCATGTAACAAAGATAAGCATTGATGTGATCACGATTGTCTATGGTACACAAGACATTAGCCCTAAGGATTTCTTCCCATTTTTTTGAATTGAGGCCTAAGTTCATCGAGTTCCATGCTAAATGGGTCTCGGTTGACTTCATTACCCGTGCGGGTTGTTCTTGTGTTTGAAGTTCTTGGAAGAAAAAGATGTTCTCGGATTATTTCTTTGGCAACTAGAGGAGTGTCGTATGGAGGCATACGATCAACAATAGAGTCAAGGATTGATAGGGACCATTTATCCGAGTAAAGGCATGTACCTTCACGTGGAATTCAAAGGACTTCCGCAAATTGATTTTGAGGTATGTTGAAGTCATTTTGGTTTACTTTGAATTGGATTGACATGAGACCATAATCATTGGTTGTGAGAACTACACTAGCATAAAAATCTAAGACAAATCTAGGAAAAATTTGTTCGTTGATGTCTAAGAGACCATCGAAGCGAATGGTTGCAAGTTCTTGACGAACATTTGTTCCTTCTAGAAAGAATGGGTCAATGGTTCTACCCTCATGAACGTAACTTTTTCTAGAGCCTTAAAGATTTTGACTTGAGCCGGAGTAAGACCCTTAGTTTTGTGATGTTCGGGAAGGTAGTTTAGAGTGTCTTTGTGGTCATAGAAAGTTGCGGTTGGCATGATTGATCCTAGATACAAAAATTACATACTTTAGTTGAAACTAACGAGAATTTAGATATAAAGTTCTAGTGTGTGCCTACATGAGGACAATGTGGAGGTGCGGTTATCTCGACTCCTTTTAATGCATAAAAATAATTTCTTTTAGCAAATTTTGTAACAAAACGAGAGATAACCCAAACGCTCCTAATTAAATGTAGCTTCGATTGAATGTACCCGAAAATATATATTAGTTATGTACTTCTTTTAGCATTCAATAGACATTATGCAAATGATGTTTTAAACATAACGTTTTTATTTGTATGAACAATGTGAAAAATTATTTGTCCTAATTGTGAGAAGCTTTTTACAAAAATTTGACATGGGGCTTTTAGTAAATTATGATAATGTCTTACAAGATGCAATTTCTAACTAAGGGAAACATGATTAGTTATGTAATTTAACAAATGTACTTCATGATTTATCAAAAAGATGCATAATCCCCAAGTTTTGGTTTTGTTCAAGAAATAGAAGCCCTATACTCAGATCAGGAGTGTAAATGTAGTTAGGAAACTTATAGTGTTGATCGGAGCATAAATTGGTTGAAGGAGAAGGAGATGTCTAAATTTTGATAGTGATGTGCTATGGGACAAGTTTGAGTTATTTGTATGTTTTGGGTATGAGAAATGAGTGTTTGTTTAATATACTCAAAAACTAACCCTGGAACCCACGGATGGGGTGGAACCAAATATTTGGTTCTGCCCTTGTTGTCGAAGGGTTCCTTGGGATCAGTTTTGGGTTTTGGTCAGTTTTGTCGTGTTTGGTTAAGCTAAGGTTTAAGCTAAGATTTTAACTACAAATTTGGTTTCATTAATCCTAATCCAAGTCTAAGAAGAATAAATGGTTCTCGCTTAAGGGGTTTTGTTAGGATATCGGCAATGTTGTCTTCTGATGATACTTTCTCGATTGAGATGTTTCCTTTTTGAACATTGTCGCGAAGAAAGTGATGACGGATTTCAATGTGTTTGGTTAGAGCATGTTGAACTGGATTTTTACTAAGATCGATAGCTCCTTTGTTGTCGCAAAGAATAGAGATGTCGTTAAGTTGAAATCTGTAGTTGACGAGAGCTTGATTCATCCAAAGAGCTTGTTGACATGCTTTTCCTGCAGACATGTATTCGGCTTTGGTTGTTGAGATGGCTACAGCCGTTTGTTTCTTTGAAAACCATGAGGTAAGACAATGCCCAACAAAAGTACAAATACCACTTGTACTTTTTCTATCGACATAGTCACTGGCATGGTCCGAGTCGGCATACACTATGGTTTCAACACCCGTTCCTTTGGGATACCATAATCCTAAGTGTGTAGTACCTTTAATGTATCTAAATATTCGTTTTACGGCTTCAAGATGGGATGTTTTAGGATCTTCTTGAAAGCGAGCACATAGACAAACACTAAACATACTGTCGAGTCTACTAGCCGTGAGATAGAGTAGACTACCAATCATTCCTCTATATTTAGTGTTTTCTATGGACTCACCTTCTTCATCCTTGGTGAGTTTAGTTTCCGAGGACATAGGCGTTTTCATAGGTTTAGAGTCTTCAAGACAAAATTTCTTAAGCATATCTTTTATGTATTTAGATTGGTTAAAGAATATCCCATCTTCTAATTGTTTTATTTGAAGACCTAAGAAAAAATTTAGTTCTCACATCATACTCATCTCAAACTCGTCATGCATGATTTTTGAGAAATCATCACATAACTCTTGACAAGTTGATCCGAATATGATGTCATCTACATATATTTGGACAATGATAATATGCGAATCTTTTTTCTTGGTGAAGAGAGTGTTATCTACTAAACCCATGGTGTACTTATGGTCAACTAAGAAAGTTTTAAGTCGATCATACCAAACTTTTGGTGCTTGCTTAAGTCCGTATAAAGCCTTTTTAAGTTTGTAAACATGATTTAGTTTTTCAAAATTGGTGAAACCCAGAGGTTGAGCGACATACACTTCTTCATTTATAAAGCCATTTAAAAATGCACTTTTGACATCCATTTGAAAATGTTTGAAATCATGTGCACATGCATATGCAAGTGAAATTCTAATAGACTCGAGCCTGGCAACCGGAGCAAAAGTTTCATCGTAGTCAATTCCTTCTTATTGATTATATCCTTGTGCTACTAGCCTACCTTTGTTTCTAGACACTACACCATGTTCATCCATTTTATTTCGAAAGACCCATTTTGTTCCAATTATCGTTTGACTTTTTCGTTGAGGAACTAATGTCCAAACATCATTTCTAACAAATTGATTTAACTCTTCTTGCATAGCAATGACCCAAGATTCATCTTTTATAGCCTCGTTTATATTTTTGGATTCAATGGTCGAAACAAAACAAAAGAAGTTACTTTGATTTTGGACTTTCGATCTTAAGGTTCTTTCATTAATATTTCCTATGACACTATCTAATGGATGACTTTTAGATTCTTTGACATTTACAATTTCTCTATTTAATAGTTCATCTTCCTTGTCATTATTTAGATTTTCTTGGTCTTCAACAAGTTGACTTTCAACTAAGTCATCATCTACCAAAGGTGATGTCTTAGAGGGAGGTGGACTTTCTTCAAATGTTAAGTTTAACGATTCCTTGACTCTTAAGGTTTCTTTGTTTAGAACAATATAAGCTTTGCTATTTTGAGAATATCCAAGGAGCACACCTTCATAAGATTTTGGGTCAAATTTGTTGAGATAATCCTTAATGTTTAGAATAAAGCACTTGCTTCCAAAAACTCTAAAGTAGCCTAATGTAGGCTTTTTGCCTCTATATAGTTCATATGGAGTTTTATTCAAAAATAGTCTTATTAAAACTCTATTTAAGATATAGGTAGATGTGTAAACGACGTTGATGTGTTACGTGTGTGTACAAGTTTTAAATTTATAAGGGTCGAATTACCGAATCTAGAAATAACACATACGAGCAAGTGAACTCGTCCGTTATAGCAAGATTATGGTGGTAAGTCAGGATCGTTCGCAGGGATTTGTGAGTGAATCGAATTGTAAGCTACTAAAAGTAAATTTCTTAAACAAGCAATGATGAAAATATAATAATTCAAATGATTAAAACTACACTTGCTTAGACTAATATACTACTCTTGATTAGCATGATTGTGATAACTTTTGACAACATGTTGGTTATGATAATTAGTTTGGCGAACTAATCTATTGTTTCTACAAGTTAAACCTTCGTCAAGATTTTAGTTCATAAAAACAAGCATTAAGTTTAACCAATCAATTCAAGATCAATTCAAGGTTCATAAGCTTGGGGTAACAAACTTAAACACAAAAATAATCTTTTGTTTTATCAAATACGCTTAGGAAATGATCAGTGCAAAAGGTAACCGATTCATTGACAAATAGGTTACAAATGATTATAAACTACAAATCTTTGGACCCTAGAAATAGTTTATAATCAATCCAATTTGATAGACAAAAGCATTCTTATTACAACCACAATTAATTTCTTTGTTTAATCAAGAATAATGGGTAAAAACAATCATTCATAGACAAATGATTATAACATAGTATACAAGTACGATTAGAAAAATGTGATGCAAACCTATCAAGTAGAAGTACAAGTTAGATTCATCATTTTAAGCTTTTATGGCTGAAGCATCGAGATGTTTGACAATACCCAAATGATTTTCTTGCTTGATAAACATTACTAATCACCTCACGAAAAGGAAATGAAATATAATTCACTCAAAACACTCATTTGCATGGTTGGTGGAGTATATAAGAGAAATCACACTCATTTTCTCAGTTATGATTTAAAAATTAGTATAGGCTTGTACAAGAAACAAAACTACACCGATATGGCTTGAGCAGCAAGTATACATATCAAAGAGGGCTTTTATTCGGGTTTAAGGTTTCAAGGGTTAAATAAGACTTATGTGCAAATATCTTATACAAAATATAATAGCTCGCTAGCAACGAATTCTTGCATCACCAAATAACGGATGGTCACTAGGGTATATCTTGGATCGCTGGCGCGCTATTCACATAACGGATGGTCACCAGAATACACACTAGATTGCTAGCAACGTTATCTAGTTCCTCAAGAAATTGGATGGTCACTACATGTCAATACAATTGATAATTTCACAAAGTCAAAAGGTAAGGATAAGATATGGGATATGTTTAGAAAGGGTTGATGATAAAGAATATACAAACTAGTCAAAGTCTTCTAACCAGATGTTGCTAGCTATTACGAACCACTATCATGCAATCTTGAGAAACTCCATACTTTATTGCTCCGTACATTATTTAGTAGCCCATTGGCTATTCTTGTCACCTTATAGTTGCGATGACTTTTTTTTTTTTTTTTTTTTTTTTTTTTTTTTTTTTTTTTTTTTTTTTGAACGTAAACTTTTGCTTGTCATCATATAGTTGCGATGACTTTTCTTTCTTTTTACTTCGATAACTGCTTTCGGAGTTTGCAACTTTCTTCGAATTTTCATGATTTCTCACATAACATCCATCTTACCAAATAGCTAGCAACCAACCAAGACTAGACTAAGGGTAAGGCTAGGCTAAAAAGTGTAAAATCTTTTTGTATTTTTCTGGATTTTATCAAAATAAAAAATAGGCTCAGAGGGTGTAACTAGGGGTATCTAGCGTTAAAGATGAACGCTAACAAAAGGGTTTATATTGGTGGTTAACTAGTCAGTGTAACTAGCTAAATATCAATACGGAAGGCAATTTGGGTTAAATCCTAAGGTTGCCTCTTATCATGCATATACACTTACATCACACACGAAATGTGATCTCACAACGGTCTCGTAATGATTTACAAGCACAAGGTCTAGAATAAATAAAATCACCGGCACACTCATAGCAGAAGAATCAAAGCATAAAAGATGTATGCTAAATACTAAACAGGCTTAAATCCTCACAATTTAGGTGGAAGGGCTATAATATGTGCTAGCTAATGTTATCGATCCCAGAATGGATTGCAATATTAATTGGGACACATCTCAATTTTTCAAAAATTACAGGTTTTACCAGTGGATGGATCCAGTTATTCTAATATGTTATCCTAAAAATGACAAATAACTAGATCACAAGGGCAAACAAAATTTAAAATTTAGCTCGAAATTTACAATCTATCCTTATTTTCCTATTCACCCCCCACACTTAAGTTAAGCATTGTCCTCAATGTGATAAACAAACTTCAAGGAATGAAAATAGGGAAATAAAAGAGTAAACCATATTTTCCGTGCTTCTTATGATTCTTTGATCCAAGTGTCCAGGCTTTGTAATCATTACCTGCAGTAATCTTAAAACAAACAAAACAAACACACAATATTTCTACGTTTTATTCAAAAGTCAGTGGTACACCCCCACACTTAAGTTCAACTAAGGGATTAGAGAAACTTTGGGATGTAACCACTTTGAAAAATAAATTAAGAAATAGCAAATACACGGGTTCCCTCCCGAGAAGCGCTTGTTTTATTAACGAGTCATCAGCCTGACTCAAACTTCCTTCTTGCTACGTTGGTGCAATTTTTGGTTTTTTCTTTGAGAATTTTGGAACATACACCACGTTTCCTATCACTATTTCTTCTCCAGTTTCATCTATGTTGTACAACTTTGCGTTTTCCCAAACTTTAGGAAGAACATCATAGATAAATTCAGAATTTTCTTTGTAGTCGGTTGGAAAAGGTGTCAGAAATGTGATAGATTCATATTCTGATTCCGGTGGAATTTCTTTGACAGAAATCTCGTTCATTTTCTCCTTATTGTAGTACAAGAAACTTTCACCTTGTTTGTCATATAATTCAACATATCCAGATGGAAATCCATGTTTCACTATATACGGACCGAACCATTTCAGTTTCAGCTTAGGAGCTTTAAACTTGTATTTCATATTGAAAAGCAGAACTTTGTCTCCAGCTTTGAATTCTTTCCGAATTCTAAGCTTTCTGTCATGATAAGCTTTGGTTCTGGCTTTGTAAAGCTTGGAATTCTCATAAGCTTGGAGTCTTAGTTCATCGAGTTCATGCAATTGCAAGAATCTCTTTTCTCCAGCTATTTTGAGATCAGGGTTACAGCTTCTGAGTGCCCAGTAGGCTCGATGTTCAATTTCGAACGGCAAATGACATGTTTTTCCATACAAAAGTCTGTATAGTGTTGTACCAATTGGGGTTTTGTAAGCCGTACGAAATGCCCACAGAGCATCATCGAGTTTTCTTGACCAAACGGCGGGATTGTCTTTGACCATTTTTTCAAGTATCCTCTTTAAGGCTCTGTTAGTGTTTTCGACTTGACCACTGGTTTGTGGATGATAAGCGGTAGCAAAATGATGATGAACTCCATATCGTTTCATAATTTTCTCCATTTGTCTGTTACAGAAATGGGTTCCTCGATCACTTATCAAAGCTTTAGGAATTCCATAACGAGCGAAAAGATTTTTGAGAAAATTAACCACAACTCATGCATCATTTGTGGGTAGAGCTTCTGCTTCAGCCCATTTGGAAACATAATCAATAGCAACGAGAATGTATTCGTATTTGTGCGATTTAGGAAATGGTCCCATAAAATCGATTCCCCAAATATCGAATATTTCACAGACTTGAATGCTCTTTTGAGGCATTTCATCTCGACGAGAAAGACTACCGGATTTTTGGCAAGCATCGCAGTTTTGAACAAGAGTATGAGCTTCTTTGAAAATTGTTGGCCAATAGAATCCAGCATCAAAAACTTTTTTAGCTGTGGTGGAAGGACCATAGTGTCCCCCAGTTGGGCCATGATGACATTCATCAAGAATTCTTCTTGTTTCAGAACCAGAAACACATCTTCTGATCATCCCATCGGGACACATCTTGAAAAGATAAGGCTCTTCCCAATAATAGTGTTTTAGTTCTGAAAAGAATTTACTGCGTTGGGCATGAGTTAATCCTTTCATAAGAATTCCTACAACGAGATAATTTGCATAATCTGCAAACCACGGAATATCGTTTTCATCAAATGTATCAACAGTCATGAGAGTTTCATCAGGGAAATAATCGTCAATCTCATCTTCCTTTAACTCTTCCAAATCTGGATTCTCAAGACGAGACAAATGATCAGCGGCTAGATTTTCTGCTCCTTTCTTATCTTTGATTTTGATATCGAATTCTTGCAGTAGCAAAATCCATCGGATAAGACGCGGTTTTGCATCTTGTTTGGTAAATAGATATTTGAGCGCTAAATGATCAGTGAACACAATCATTTTTGAAAGCACAAGTGATGAAGCGAAAAGTGTACCGCTTTTAGGGGGTCATTTAAGCCCTAAATCGTATTTATTTGATCAAATATTGCCCTAAATCGTTCCTTTTGTCATTTTAGGTACTTTGGAGAAGAAATCTGGAAAAGGAAGCATTTTGGACGTTTTTGGAGCATAAAAGTGAAGAAAACGACAAAGTCTCCAAAGCTGCTGGAAAAGTACACGTGACGGCGTCAAGGATTGCTCCTGACGGCGTCACGGCTTGGCAAAAGAGGTGGATATGACAAATACACATGACGCGCCAGAAAGTTTTACAATGGAAGTCTGACGGCGTCACCCTTTAAGGTGATCAAGGCCGTCACGGTTTAAGTTAAAGAGAGACGGCGTCAAGCACAATTATGACGGCATCAACCCTTGACGCGCCAGAGTGGATTTTGGAGGATTAAAGAGGCACGGCGTCAGGAAGACCATCCGGGAACCCTAGCCGCGGTGAGGTGACGGCGTCAGGAAGACCATCCGCGGTGAGGTGACGGCGTCAGGAATGATTTAGGGCAATATTTGATCAAATAAATACGATTTAGGGCTTAAATGACCCCCTAAAAGCGGTACACTTTTTGCTTCATCAAATACCCTTACACTTGAGATTTGTTTGTCCTCAAGCAAATGCGCTTTTATTCTAATCAAAATACAAGTTAGGGGTCATTTAACGCTAATATAAAAGTAATTACAACAAATAGTCGTTCCACTTTAATCATAATAAGCACGGAGATTACAAACTAGCACCTCACAAGTAGTGTTTAGATACTCACATCTCTCAGGTGTCATAAAAGTATATCTCATAAATGAAAATGGATAATATCTCTCACTACCTGTCATAGCAAATAGATTACCATAGGCTTGGGAAAGGATCAAAAACCTCCTCCACTAGGCGTAAGCACCTAAGATAAACTATCAAAGAGGGCTTTTAAACGGGTTATAACTTAGGTGTAGGGATATGATAAACACGGTTTTGTTGGATAAGGGATATTTTACTGGTGGCGAGTTAAAGATCTTGATTAATTACATGTACAATATGGCGTTGCTAAGCCAAGACTAGACTCGACTTAAGCTAAAAACAAAATAACAAAAACATAAAATAAACATAAAATGAAACGGGATGGTAGTCCGTATGCTTTTTTCTACTTTTCTTTTTCTCATTTTTTTGTATTTTTATTGATTTTTTCGATTTTTTTATTTTTTTATTTTTTTTCATACACTCTTGCCCTACCATCCAAAATAATACATCGTAGGGGCGTCGCATTCCCCTTACACTTGAACTTTTACATAACTTTACAAATAACTATTCTAATGACTCGAATTAAGATAATCGACACACTTGGAGTACTTTTAAAATATTTAGCACCTATGGGGGTAATAATGTTGTTCTTCCCCATTACTCCATTACACTAGTACTTTACCCATGAGTCCCAATCGTCCCAAAACAATATGTACAAGGATATGACTCGACTTAGCAACCATGTAATCAATTAGATAATTAACTTGGGGTTTAAACAAATGTTGTCACAATAATGCACTAAAAATGAGTGCATACAAGGTGGCTAAGGCGATTTGGGTGTACATTTAAGTGGGGTGTAACAAATTCTTCCTTTAAGTAAAATGCTTAAAGTTAGAAACGAAAAGATAGGCTCTGAGGGGTGTACTATGGGTATCGTGTACTAAAAATGAGTACAACGCAAAGGGTGTGGGAGAATTACTTGACCAATGTAGCCAATGTAATTATAACAAAAACACAGGTGTAAAACAATGGGTTAATCCTAATACCTCTTATCATGTAGTAAATCTAACTACACGAATGTAGTCTCACTTGTGGCCTCGGAATGGTCCTAACGCAAGTTCTAGAATCTAAGTGCTACCGGTACACACATCATAGCATAAATGCTTTTCCTACCAATTCTAGGGGCGAACCTCACATATTTGGGGGTGAAAATTTTTTTAGTGGTACGGTTTTGTGCTAGTCATATAACTCCTATCCATGAGACGCTCATTAAGATCAAAGTTTCACTCCTATATGTTGTAAAAAAATTTAAATTTGGCACTAAAATTGCCCTAACAGGTATTTCTCTCAGTTTTATTACACATCTACCATCAAACAAACAAAAAATCAAGCGTAATAGAATTCTCTAAAGTATCGTACTTTACCCCCCCTTACACTTAAGATGAACATTGTCCCCAATGTTCAAATAACAAGATGTAAAAGTAAATAAGGTAAAAGAATGAAATCAAATACTCCCCTGATTCGCTCGGTGGATAAAGGGGTAACATGGTTAGATCTTCTTCCAAGAGAAAGTAGAAGTTCCAAGACTAATGCATCGCCAAAAGCTAGATTCCACATACATCTCCTTGTCCAAAATAACCTGTTAAACCTTAGAAAACAAACACGAAAACCTGCATAACATCGGCGGGATAAATCTATATAAGGATATAATGCTTGTGGAATGATTATTTTGCAGATTCCTGGAGTTTATAAGTTAGAGATTTAATAAAAACCTTTTTATGATTCCGGTAGAAAAACAAAACTTTTAAAAATTTCAGAAAATTAAAACCTGACGCCGTCAGGTTGTAATGCCTGACGCCGTCAGAAATGATCTGACAGAATTCTCATGTTAAGTTTCCGGAAAATTTCTGGAAAAACCTATACCTTATTTCCTGGAATTCCTGCAAAACATCATTATGACTCGATACAAGCATTTGACTCAAACAATTACTAATATGTATGTTAATTTAATATTGTTATGATTCATGTTCATTTGTTCTAATAAACTGATTTGGATTTCCCTTACACTTATCTTTTGTAAAATACCTTTATATGTAGTTAAGACGAAGTTAAAAACAAGATAAAGCATTTTCACAATTTAGTTTTGAACATGAATCAATAATAATAAAAATTAAACATACATACGGAAGCAAATAAAATCAAACAAACAAATAAATAAACACACAAAGCAAATAAAGCTTGGGTTGCCTCCCAAGAAGCGCTTGTTTTTGTTCGAGTCACGAGCCTGACTCTACCCTTATTTAACGGAAATAGGGGAGGTTTTCCCTACACTTAGGCTTAAGTGTGGGTGAAAGTAGCGATACACACCCTTAGGGTGGAAATAAGCCACGTGAGGAAAGAGTGACGGGTGAATTATATGCTCAAAGGTGCGGGATCCTATCATCATAACCTTACCTAATTCAATTGGGTTAGTGGGCGGATTAAGATTTTCTCCTAAAAAGGGATCATCTTCTATCAACTTCGAGAAATTCCTAGTTGGGAATCCATCTTGACCTAATAAACCCGGTTTAAACCCATAATGTTTCTTGTGATCAATCATGAATGGGTGATGTAAGTATGTAAGGTCATGGTTCACTCCTATATTAGCTTCCACTCCACATGGCCTAGAGTCTACTACCTTAATCTTAACATTACCCGGACTACATGGTTTGATGGGTGGATCGGGACCTTTTTCAATTCCTAAATTCACATCTAAGGATGGAAGATTGAGGCTCCGGTTCATCAAAAATAGGAAATCCCCTAGAACTAAGAGTAAGGTTGTGATCACTATAAGCATTCAAACCTATATCCTCTAGTTGTGTTTGGTTCAAAGGTTCTACCTCCATCGGGATTCCTAAAGTCTCTTCTACTTCTTCCGGGTAAGTCACGGGCGGTGTGTATGCCTCGAATGATGGTAGGACTTGTGGGGTACTTTGTAGGTTTGTGTTATTTACCTCATCCTTCCTTGTCTCTATATCAATTATATCCACATCATGTGTTTTAGTAGAATCTAACCCAAACATGTTCCTAAGTATCTCAAATCCTTCTCTAGCCATTTCAAGTTCTAAGTCCGATTCATAAGAATCTTCCCCGATAACATGATTACTATGTTCAATTTGCCTAAAGGATTCATCATGTGTTCCTTGAGATTCAAAGTCATTGATCATAAAACCTAGGTCTTTTTGCTCAATATGCTCATGTTCGGCTAAATCCTCCTCAATTGTTTCCTCAAGTTGTGATGTATACGAACCCATTAATTCATTAAACTTATGGTTCACGGTTAGGAGGCTTTCCTCAAAAATTTTCCAAAGGGTCTTATTAAAAGGAGTTGATCCTAACAATGATTGTTTAATAGAAGCCACACATGCACATAATTCATCAAACCTATCAAACTTTATACCCATCTCCTCTTGTATATATCTAAGATCACTTAAAAATTCATTGGAACAACAGGAAGCAAATCTATCCGTGTAAAGTAATTGTTCCTCTATTGTTAATGATCTAAATGGAATTTCATCCGCCATGGTGACAAATGAAAATGGTTTTACAAACAAAGGGCACAAAGAAAAAGATAGACTAAAGAAATCTAAAAAAAAGAAAATAAAAATCTCACTAGAAAGGAATCTAGTGAGTAGACCTAATAAAATAAAAATTCAACCTAAACAATAACTATTCCTCGGCAACGGCGCCAAAAAACTTGATGCGTGGTTTTGCGACCTTACAACAGGTTTTACCTCTCGAGGGATCTCAAGAGGCTTGCAATCCCCACCAGGCAGTATACCTGACCGATGTAGTATAGTGAAGTGGCAAGTACCGGGGGATTGATCGTTCTCTAGGGGAATAGTGTCGTTAGGATTGAAAAACTACTCTAATAGGTCTAAGGGTGAGGGAAGATTCTTTTTGTATTTTTATATTTTTTTATGAAAGCAAGTAAAATCTCGGGTTTGAAGGAGTGGGCGGAATTAGTTGCTAGTCAACTAACCCAAATAGCTACAATTGCAAATAAAAAAAAATAACAGAAAATAAAAAGGTGGTGGAACTTATATGGAGAGAAATGTGTTTACTTAGATTTCCTTACTCCCTAACTATCTTTTACCGGTTGATTAGTGTGTATTAATTGCGTGGATGACGGGTGTATTCCTTAATACCAATCGTGGGGTGGCGTACGTACTTCCCCAACTCTACAAGCTCCTACTTCACTCCTATATCGAGCCGGCTAAGAAGCTCCTAACATGGGATCACTAGAATTCGCTCATGCATTAAATACAACCATAATAACCTTAGTACGCATTGGTTCATGTTTCTTAAGACGTTCAAGCAAGTTACCGTATAGGAGGTTAGCCAGTTTTCTTAAGCCTAACATCGATAAACAATCATCCAATACAATTGATAACACACCAACAACCAATAATCAATAGTTAGGTTTCATTAGATCTAAGCAAACACAAGATCAATCTAGCCTAGCATGTTAATTAAAAGATAAGAACAAGATATAATCAAACAACACATAGACATATTGAATGATTAATTGATTACTTATCTTCAATTAAACATGGGAGATCCAAGGGTACAAAACCCTTAAAAATGGCAGAAAATTCGTCTTAGGGTTTCTCCTCACAAAGTTGCACACTAATGACTAAAAATTGCAAAACTATATATAGAATTTAGTGGCTAACGGCGTCACGTTGTAGGAGGTGACATCGTCACCTCGCCGTGGCTAGGGTTCCCGGATGGTCTTCCTGACGCCGTCCCTCTTTAATCCTCCAAAATCCACTCTGGCGCGTCAAGGGTTGACGTCGTCACAATTGTGCTTGACGCCGTCTCTCTTTAACTTAAACCATGACGGCCTTGATCACCTTAAAGGGTGACGCCGTCAGACTTTTATTGTAAAACTTTCTGGCGCGTCATGTGTATTTGTCATATCCACCTCTTTTGCCAAGCCGTGACGCCGTCAGGAGCAATCCTTGACGCCGTCACGTGTACTTTTCCAGCAGCTTTGGAGACTTTGTCGTTTTCTTCACTTTTATGCTCCAAAAATGTCCAAAATGCTTCCTTTTCCAGATTTCTTCTCCAAAGTACCTAAAATGACAAAAGGAACGATTTAGGGCAATGATGAGGCGAAAAGTGTACCGCTTTTAAGGGGTCATTTAAGCCTGAAATCGTATTTATTTGATCAAATATTGCCCTAAATCGTTCCTTTTGTCATTTTAGGTACTTTTGAGGAGAAATCTGGAAAAGGAGGTATTTTGGACGTTTTTGGAGCATCAAAGTGAAGAAAACGGCAAAGTCTCAAGAATCGGCTAAAAGTTACTCTTGACGGCGTCAGACTTAACTCTGGCCGGCGTCATGCCTTGGCAAGAAAAGTAGGATGTGAAATTTACTCATGACGGGCCAGTGAGTTAGCATGTGAATTCTGACGGCGTCACGCTTTAACTAAATCAAGGGCGTCACGGCTTAATTCATAAGGGGACGGCGTCACGTTCAAGAGGTGAGGGCGTCAAGCCTTGATAGGCCAGAACGGATTTTGGAGAATTAAAGAGGGACGGCGTCAAGATGGTCATCCGAGAACCCTAAAAGCGGCGAGGTGACGGCGTCACAATCCATAAGGTGACGCCGTCAGATGCAAAAGTCTATATATAGTTTTCTAATTTTTTGTCATT
The DNA here is from genome assembly GCA_021014915.2 of Artemisia tridentata subsp. tridentata. Lineage (NCBI taxonomy): Eukaryota > Viridiplantae > Streptophyta > Magnoliopsida > Asterales > Asteraceae > Artemisia > Artemisia tridentata. The sequence continues at coordinate 408,615,356 of CP139507.1, forward strand.
AAGAGAGAGCTTAGTGTGTGGAATTTTGGGATAAAACCCTAAGACGATTTTAGCTACTTTTTCAGGGCTTTTTGCCTTGAGATCTTCCATGTTTCATTGAAAGATAAGTTATCAATTAATCATTCAATATGTCTATGTGTTGTTTGATTCTATCTTATGCTTGTCTTTTGTTTAACATGTTAGGCTAATTTTATCTTGTGTTTGCTTAGATCTAATGAAACCTAGCTATTGATTATTGGTTGTTAGTGTGTTGTTAGTTGTATTGGATGATTGTTTATCTATGTTAGGCTAAAGAAAACTGGCTAACTTCCTATTCGGTAACTTGCTTGAACGTCTTAAGAAACATGAACCAAACGCGTACTAAAGGTTTTTATGGTTGTATTTAATGCACAAGCGAATTCTAGTGATCCCATGTTAGGAGCTTCCTAGCCGGCTCGACATAGGAGTGAAGTAGGAGCTTGTAGAGTTTGGGGAAGTAAGTACGCCACCCCACGAATGGTATTAAGGAATACACCCGTCATCCACGCGACTAATACACACTAATTAACCGGTAAAAGATAGTTAGGGAGTAAGGAAATCTAAGTAAACACATTTCTCTACACATAAGTTTCTCACCACTTTTCATTTTTGTTATTTTACTTTATTGCATTTGTAGTAATTTGGGTTAGTTGACTAGCAACTAATTCCGCCCAATCCTTCAAACCCGAGATTTTACTTGCTTTCATAAAAAATATAAAAACATAAAAAGAATCTTCCTCGACCCTTAGACCTAATTAGAGTAGCCTTTCACACCTAACGAACACTATTCCCTGTGGAGAACGATCAATCCCCCGTACTTACCACTACACTATACTACATCGGTCAGGTACACTGCCTGGTGGGGTTGTAAGCCTCTTGAGATCCCTCGAGAGGTAAAACCTGTTGTAAGGTTACAAAACCACGCATCAAGTTTTTGGCGCCGCTGCCGGGGAATAGTTATTGTTTAGGTTGAATTTTTATTTCTATTAGGTCTACTCACTAGATTCCTTTCTAGTGAGATTTTTTATTTTATTTTTCTAGGTTTTCTTTAGTCTATCTATTTTCTTCGTGTCTTTGTTCGTAACCATACCATCCGACATCATGGAAGATGGTAATATCCTTAACCCCCACAACCCACCACCACAACAACCACCACCACCTCCTAGAGCCCGTACTTTAGGAGAGTATTCCCGTCCTAGCCACCATGGCTATCGAAACACCATTGAGCTCACTCAAGGAGCCAATATCACACCCTTGCGATCCGACACCATCCGTTGGTGCAAAGCGGATGCGCATTCCATGGACTTCGTTCTGAAGATCCTAATCAACATCTCAAGGACTTTCTTAAAATCGTTGATTCTATAGACCTTGATGTTGCCACTCGAGAGACGACCCGATTGCGTCTCTTCCAATTCTCTCTGCGGGACCAAGCTAGTCAGTGGCTAGAACGTCAACCCGCAGGATCCATCACCTCTTGGGATGATCTCACCACTCGTTTCCTTGCTCAGTTTTTCCCACCGGGAAGAACTACCAAGCTAAGGAATGATATCTTGATGTTCCAACAACGTCAAGGCGAAACTCTCTACGAGGCATGGACTCGATTCAAGGACTTACTCCAAAAAGTCCCTCACCATGGCATAGAACTTTGGCTCCAAGTCCAAATCTTCTATGACCATATCAATCTCTCCACGAGGCAAACCATTGACCAATCAGCCGGTGGCAAGCTACGTGATCTAAGTGCGGAACAATCATGGGCTCTCCTAGAGGATCTTGCTCTTTATGACAACGAAAGTTGGAGTGATCCCCGTGATTTGAATAAAACGGTCAAGGCAATATCTTTGCCTTCGAACAATTCAAGCACTTCCGACCGTAGAATCATAGAACTTGAAGACCAAGTCAAGTTTCTCATGAAATCCTACGAGGCTCCTAAACCTTCAAGCCAAGTGAACAAAATCACTTCTTCGTGTAAATTATGTAGTGGTCCCCACGACACTCATGATTGCATGGAACTTCCCAAACAGGCTTTCAAAGAATTCGCATCCTCGCGAATCGATAAGGCGGGAGATAAGTGGCTCGCCATTAATTATGGGCCCAAAAATTCCGAAGATGGGTATGAGGCATGGAAGAATAAGCCAAATTTTAGTTGGAACCAAACTCGTAGCGTATCATTCAATGACTCTACCCCACTCACCTGGTCTGAACATTATCCTCAGCGACACACGCATAAACAACAAAATCGCGAGGAATCACTGCAAAAATTTATTCTCTCTCAAGAAACACAGCTCTCCAAACTTGAGAATCAATTCAGACAACAGCAAGTTGATATGAACAACAAGGTTGATAACCTGTTAAAGGTTATCAATGATCGCCTTGCTGGCAGGTCAACTTGTGAGTTGGCACGAGTTAATGAGATCAAATCTGTTACGGTAACCCACCAAACACCCCCTCCTGTAAAAATCAAGCACCCTAGTAAACTCTTCAAATACATATCACAAAACGAAAAAGAAACAGGAGATACTCATACCCCTTCGAAACCTCTCCACTTCGTGAACACCATTACAACAATACCTGTTCCTAAACCAAATTTGGACCAACAAACAGCCAAGAATGTGGACAATGAAATGGAGGGTGAAGTTCCCGAAAAGAAACCCGAGGCGCCCGACGACTATCTAGACTCACCAAAGAACTCGAGTACAATAGAGGTGAGTGATGAGGAGGGCTCGGAAGAGGAATCCGAAATACCTCATGGGCTCGCAGGACTGCTAGACCGCCCCCTGGTAGAGGAACTTGAGAGGGGCACAGCAAGGTCGCCTATGGGATTCGGAGAGAGAATAGAGGATGGCGCTCCTAGGGTCTTTAAGATTTCTTGCACCACTAGGAAAAAGTTTATAAAAGATGCCTACATAAACCCCAACTCTTCTATAAGCGCAATATCCCTTTCTCTATATAATGAAGCCTTCACTGAACTAGTCAAATATGAAGGGTCTAATATCATCGGGGTAATAAGGAGGGTACCAATTGTGATAGAAAAGTTCCTCTTTCATATCGAGTTAACTGTAATTAATAACATGAACTCTATCATCAGCCCATCCTTAACTGGCCTTGTTCTAGGCAAACCATTCATAAAAGCAACGGGAGTGATACTCGATGAGGATGATAGGAGTGCATTATTTACCGATGGTGTCAGGAAAGTGATTTTTCGGGATGGCTGTGAAGAAGTGTATGAGTATCAACCATCAGCAAGTAGCAACACATGGGGGTTACACGGTAGAAGGCCTGGCCGAATTAAGCGACATGATCCAAATAATCTCAAAATACCTTGCATGATTGGTCACAAGCATTTTTATAATGTCTACATTGACACATGTTTACCCAAAAATGTGATGTCCTTGTTTCATTATAACAACATTTGCAGATGGGGGATGATTCATAAAGGGAAGGACGACATCGGCATAGATGATGATGTACAGGTGTTTGTAGGAAATATGACATTCACTATGAGCTTCGCAATCGTCGATAATATCGAAGAGTACATCGATCCCAGGTTATCACAAGTTGTTTTTGGGGCACCTTTTTGCCGGGCCACAAGCTTGGTTGTGGACGAGCTCAATGGGATCATGACTTTCACCGATGGGATTAGGGAAATCTCATACCAAACGCCTTACAAGATGAGAGAATTCAAGGAGAATGATTATAAAGGGCTCGATGGGTTAAGTTCCCAACTCGTGTTATGTGATGATGATGTGAGAAGGGGGTGTAAGGACACTTTTGACCTGTCAAGCGGATTCTTTAAGCACGATAAGGCACTTAGTTCTAAATACCGAAACAATCCTTTTGATCACGTGGACCCGAAATACCTTTACTATGAAAGTGATTCTGATAGAGGATCGAAGGAGAATGGCCTAGGAACCGTGACCGATGATGGAATCACGTAATGTACGTGACTTTGAGTCTAGCTACAAGACTCGTTAATAAAGAAAAGCGCTTCTTGGGAGGCAACCCAAGCTTTATTTTATTTATTTGCTTTGTGTGTCTATTTGCTTGTTTGTTTGTTTTTATTTGCTTCCGTATGTGTGTTTAATTTTTATCATTATTGATTCATGTTAATAAGAAAATTGTGAAAATGCTTTATTTTGTTTTTAACTTCGTCTTAACTACATATAGAGGTATTTTGCAAAAAGATAAGTGTAAGGGAAATCTAAATCGGTTTATTAGAACACAAATTAACATGAATCATAATAATAATAAATTAGCATACATATTCGTAATTGTTTAAGTCAAATGCTTGTATCGAGTCATAGTGATGTTTTGCAGGATTTCCAGGAAGTAAGGTAAAGGTTTTTCCAGAAATTTTCCGGAAACTTAAAATGAAAATTTTCGTCAGGTCATTTCTGACGGCGTCATGGGTTATAACCTGACGGCGTCAGATTTAATTTCCAGAAATTTTTGAAGGTTTTGTTTTCATAAAAAGTTTTTATTAAATCTCCAACTTATAATCTCCAGGAATCTGCAAAATTATCATTCCACAAGCATTATATCCTTATATATAGATTTTATCCCGCCGATGTTATGCAGGTTTTCGTGTTTGCTTTCTCAGGTTTAACAGGTTATTTTGGACAAGGAGATGTTTATGGAATCAAGCTTATGGCGATGCATTAATCATGGAGCTTCAACATTCTCTTTGGAGGAAGATTTAACCGTGTAATTTCATTATCCAACGAGCGAATCAGGGGAGTATTTGATTTCATTCTTTTACTTTTTTCTTTTACATCTTTTATTTTGAACATTGGGGACAATGTTCATCTTAAGTGTAAGGGGAGGGTAAAAGTACGATTTTAGAGAATGCTATTACGCTTGATTTTTGTTTGTTTGATGGTAGATGTGTAATAAAACTGAGATAAATACTTGTTAGGGCAATTTTAGTGCCAAATTTAAAATTTTTTACAACATATAGGAGTGAAACTTTGATCTTAATGAGCGTCTCACGGATAGGAGTTATATGACTAGCACAAAAACCGTACCACTAAAAAATTTTTCCACCCCCAAATATGTGAGGTTCGCCCCTAGAATTGGTAGGAAAAGCATTTATGCTATGATGTGTGTACCGGTAGCACTTAGATTCTAGAACTTGCGTTAGGACCATTCCAAGGCCACAAGTGAGACTACATTCGTGTAGTTAGATTTACTACATGATAAGAGGCATTAGGATTAACCCATTGTTTTACACCTGTGTTTTTGTTATAATTACTTTGGCTACATTGGTCAAGTAATTCTCCCACACCCTTTGCGTTGTACTCATTTTTAGTACACGATACCCCTAGTACACCCCTCAGAGCCTATCTTTTCGTTTCGACCTTTAAGCATTTTACTTAAAGGAAGAATTTGTTACACCCCACTTAAATGTACACCCAAATCGCCTTAGCCTACCTTGTATGCACTCATCTTTAGTGCATTATTGTTACAACATTTGTTTAAACCCAAGTTAATTATCTAGTTGATTACATGGTTGCTAAGTCGAGTCATATCCTTGTACATATTGTTTTGGGACGATTGGGACTCATGGGTAAAGTACTAGTGTAATGGAGTAATGGGGAAGAACATCATTTATTACCCCCATATGTGCTAAATGTTTTAAAAGTACTCCAAGTTTTTCAATTATCTTAATTCGAGTCATTAGATTAGTATTTGTAAAGTTATGTAAAAATTCAAGTGTAAGGGGAATGCAACGCCCCTTTGATGTATTATTTTGGATGGTAGGGTAAAAGTGTATGCAAAAAAAAAAAAAAAAAAAAAAAAAAAAAAAAAAAAAAAAAAAATCGAAAAATCGAAAAATCAAGAAAAATACAAAAAAATGAGAAAATGAAAAATAGAAAAAAACATACGGACTACCATCCCGTTTTATTTTATGTTTGTTTTATGTTTTTGTTATTTTATTATTTCGTTTCTAGCTTAAGATCGAGTCTAGTCTTGGCTTAGCAACATTGTATAGTACATGTAATTGACCAAGATTTTTAGCTCGCCACCAGTAAAATATCCTTTATCCAACCAAACCGTGTTTTCCTTTTCCCTACACCTAACATTACAACCCATTTAAAAGCCCTCTTTGATAGTTTATCTTAGGTGCTTACGCCTAGTGGAGGAGGTTTTCGATCCTTTCCCAAGCCTATGGTAATCTATTTGCTATGACAGGTAGTGAGAGATATTTTCCGTTTTCATTTATGAGATTTATTTTGATGACACTTGAGAGATGTGAGTATCTAAACACTACTTGTGAGGTGCTAGTTTGTAATCTCCGTGCTTATAATGATTAAAGTGGAACGATTATTTGTTGTAATTACTTTTATGTTAGCATTAAATGACCCCTAACTTGTATTTTGATTAGAATAAAAGCGCATTTGCTTGAGGACAAGCAAATCTCAAGTGTAAGGGTATTTGATGAGGCGAAAAGTGTACCGCTTTTAAGGGGTCATTTAAGCCCGAAATCGTATTTATTTGATCAAATATTGCCCTAAATCGTTCCTTTTGTCATTTTAGGTACTTTTGAGGAGAAATCTGGAAAAGGAGGTATTTTGGACGTTTTTGGAGCATCAAAGTGAAGAAAACGGCAAAGTCTCAAGAATCGGCTAAAAGTTACTCTTGACGGCGTCAGACTTAACTCTGGACGGCGTCATGCCTTGGCAAGAAAAGTAGGATGTGAAATTTACTCATGACGGGCCAGTGAGTTAGCATGTGAATTCTGACGGCGTCACGCTTTAACTAAATCAAGGGCGTCACGGCTTAATTCATAAGGGGACGGCGTCACGTTCAAGAGGTGAGGGCGTCAAGCCTTGATCATAAAACCTAGGTCTTTTTGCTCAATATGCTCATGTTCGGCTAAATCCTCCTCAATTGTTTCCTCAAGTTGTGATGTATACGAACCCATTAATTCATTAAACTTATGGTTCACGGTTAGGAGGCTTTCCTCAAAAATTTTCCAAAGGGTCTTATTAAAAGGAGTTGATCCTAACAATGATTGTTTAATAGAAGCCACACATGCACATAATTCATCAAACCTATCAAACTTTATACCCATCTCCTCTTGTATATATCTAAGATCACTTAAAAATTCATTGGAACAACAGGAAGCAAATCTATCCGTGTAAAGTAATTGTTCCTCTATTGTTAATGATCTAAATGGAATTTCATCCGCCATGGTGACAAATGAAAATGGTTTTACAAACAAAGGGCACAAAGAAAAAGATAGACTAAAGAAATCTAAAAAAAAGAAAATAAAAATCTCACTAGAAAGGAATCTAGTGAGTAGACCTAATAAAATAAAAATTCAACCTAAACAATAACTATTCCTCGGCAACGGCGCCAAAAAACTTGATGCGTGGTTTTGCGACCTTACAACAGGTTTTACCTCTCGAGGGATCTCAAGAGGCTTGCAATCCCCACCAGGCAGTATACCTGACCGATGTAGTATAGTGAAGTGGCAAGTACCGGGGGATTGATCGTTCTCTAGGGGAATAGTGTCGTTAGGATTGAAAAACTACTCTAATAGGTCTAAGGGTGAGGGAAGATTCTTTTGTATTTTTATATTTTTTTATGAAAGCAAGTAAAATCTCGGGTTTGAAGGAGTGGGCGGAATTAGTTGCTAGTCAACTAACCCAAATAGCTACAATTGCAAATAAAAAAAATAACAGAAAATAAAAAGGTGGTGGAACTTATATGGAGAGAAATGTGTTTACTTAGATTTCCTTACTCCCTAACTATCTTTTACCGGTTGATTAGTGTGTATTAATTGCGTGGATGACGGGTGTATTCCTTAATACCAATCGTGGGGTGGCGTACGTACTTCCCCAACTCTACAAGCTCCTACTTCACTCCTATATCGAGCCGGCTAAGAAGCTCCTAACATGGGATCACTAGAATTCGCTCATGCATTAAATACAACCATAATAACCTTAGTACGCATTGGTTCATGTTTCTTAAGACGTTCAAGCAAGTTACCGTATAGGAGGTTAGCCAGTTTTCTTAAGCCTAACATCGATAAACAATCATCCAATACAATTGATAACACACCAACAACCAATAATCAATAGTTAGGTTTCATTAGATCTAAGCAAACACAAGATCAATCTAGCCTAGCATGTTAATTAAAAGATAAGAACAAGATATAATCAAACAACACATAGACATATTGAATGATTAATTGATTACTTATCTTCAATTAAACATGGGAGATCCAAGGGTACAAAACCCTTAAAAATGGCAGAAAATTCGTCTTAGGGTTTCTCCTCACAAAGTTGCACACTAATGACTAAAAATTGCAAAACTATATATAGAATTTAGTGGCTAACGGCGTCACGTTGTAGGAGGTGACATCGTCACCTCGCCGTGGCTAGGGTTCCCGGATGGTCTTCCTGACGCCGTCCCTCTTTAATCCTCCAAAATCCACTCTGGCGCGTCAAGGGTTGACGTCGTCACAATTGTGCTTGACGCCGTCTCTCTTTAACTTAAACCATGACGGCCTTGATCACCTTAAAGGGTGACGCCGTCAGACTTTCATTGTAAAACTTTCTGGCGCGTCATGTGTATTTGTCATATCCACCTCTTTTGCCAAGCCGTGACGCCGTCAGGAGCAATCCTTGACGCCGTCACGTGTACTTTTCCAGCAGCTTTGGAGACTTTGTCGTTTTCTTCACTTTTATGCTCCAAAAATGTCCAAAATGCTTCCTTTTCCAGATTTCTTCTCCAAAGTACCTAAAATGACAAAAGGAACGATTTAGGGCAATGATGAGGCGAAAAGTGTACCGCTTTTAAGGGGTCATTTAAGCCTGAAATCGTATTTATTTGATCAAATATTGCCCTAAATCGTTCCTTTTGTCATTTTAGGTACTTTTGAGGAGAAATCTGGAAAAGGAGGTATTTTGGACGTTTTTGGAGCATCAAAGTGAAGAAAACGGCAAAGTCTCAAGAATCGGCTAAAAGTTACTCTTGACGGCGTCAGACTTAACTCTGGCCGGCGTCATGCCTTGGCAAGAAAAGTAGGATGTGAAATTTACTCATGACGGGCCAGTGAGTTAGCATGTGAATTCTGACGGCGTCACGCTTTAACTAAATCAAGGGCGTCACGGCTTAATTCATAAGGGGACGGCGTCACGTTCAAGAGGTGAGGGCGTCAAGCCTTGATAGGCCAGAACGGATTTTGGAGAATTAAAGAGGGACGGCGTCAAGATGGTCATCCGAGAACCCTAAAAGCGGCGAGGTGACGGCGTCACAATCCATAAGGTGACGCCGTCAGATGCAAAAGTCTATATATAGTTTTCTAATTTTTTGTCATTAAGAGAGAGCTTAGTGTGTGGAATTTTGGGATAAAACCCTAAGACGATTTTAGCTACTTTTTCAGGGCTTTTTGCCTTGAGATCTTCCATGTTTCATTGAAAGATAAGTTATCAATTAATCATTCAATATGTCTATGTGTTGTTTGATTCTATCTTATGCTTGTCTTTTGTTTAACATGTTAGGCTAATTTTATCTTGTGTTTGCTTAGATCTAATGAAACCTAGCTATTGATTATTGGTTGTTAGTGTGTTGTTAGTTGTATTGGATGATTGTTTATCTATGTTAGGCTTAAGAAAACTGGCTAACTTCCTATTCGGTAACTTGCTTGAACGTCTTAAGAAACATGAACCAAACGCGTACTAAAGGTTTTTATGGTTGTATTTAATGCACAAGCGAATTCTAGTGATCCCATGTTAGGAGCTTCCTAGCCGGCTCGACATAGGAGTGAAGTAGGAGCTTGTAGAGTTTGGGGAAGTAAGTACGCCACCCCACGAATGGTATTAAGGAATACACCCGTCATCCACGCGACTAATACACACTAATTAACCGGTAAAAGATAGTTAGGGAGTAAGGAAATCTAAGTAAACACATTTCTCTACACATAAGTTTCTCACCACTTTTCATTTTTGTTATTTTACTTTATTGCATTTGTAGTAATTTGGGTTAGTTGACTAGCAACTAATTCCGCCCACTCCTTCAAACCCGAGATTTTACTTGCTTTCATAAAAAATATAAAAACATAAAAAGAATCTTCCTCGACCCTTAGACCTAATTAGAGTAGCCTTTCACACCTAACGAACACTATTCCCTGTGGAGAACGATCAATCCCCCGTACTTACCACTACACTATACTACATCGGTCAGGTACACTGCCTGGTGGGGTTGTAAGCCTCTTGAGATCCCTCGAGAGGTAAAACCTGTTGTAAGGTTACAAAACCACGCATCAGGCAATATTTGATCAAATAAATACGATTTAGGGCTTAAATGACCCCCTAAAAGCGGTACACTTTTCGCTTCATCAACAAGATAAGATCTGAATTTGTTGAAAGCAAAAACAACGGCTAACAATTCCTTCTCCGTAACCGTGTAATTTTGTTGAGCATTGTTGAGTGTTTTGCTAGCGAAGTATATAGGACAGAAATGTTTTCCTTCACGTTGTCCTAACACAGCTCCAACAGCAAAATCGCTTGCATCGCACATGAGCTCGAATGGTAGTGACCAATTAGGTGAAACCATAATGGGTGCACTAGTCAATTGACTTTTCAATGTTTCAAATGCCTTCATGCAATCTGCATTGAAGTAAAAAACAGAATCTTTTTCAAGAAGTTTCGTCATTGGACGAGATATTTTGGAAAAATCTTTGATAAAACGAAGGTAGAAATCGGCATGTCCTAGAAAACTTCTAACGGCTTTAACGTTTGTTGGAGGTGGTAATTTGGTGATAACATCGATTTTTGCTTTGTCAACCTCCGTTCCTGCACTGGAAATTTTGTGTACTAGCACGATTCCTTCAGTCACCATGAAGTGACATTTTTCCCAGTTGAGAACAAGATGTGCAGCTTCACATCTTTCGAGTATTTTATCGAGATTAGAAAGACAAGCTTCAAATGAGCTTCCAAAAACTGAAAAGTCATCCATGAAAACTTCCATAGATGTTTCAAGCATGTCTTGGAATATAGCAATCATACACCTTTGAAAAGTCACAGGTGCATTACAAAGACCGAAAGGCATACGCCGGTAAGCGTAAGTTCCAAAGGGACATGTGAATGTAGTCTTTTCTTGATCGGCAGGATCAATAGGAATTTGGAAATATCCTGAAAAACCATCAAGGAAACAAAAGTACTCGTTCCCTGCTAATCTCTCAAGCATTTGATCCATGAAGGGTAAAGGAAATTGATCTTTTCTGGTGGCTTTGTTCAATTTTCTGTAATCAATACATACTCGCCATCCAGTGACAGTTCTAGTAGGAACTAATTCATTCCGTTCGTTAGTCACAACGGTCATTCCTCCTTTTTTTGGAACACAGTGAACTGGACTCACCCAAGGACTATCCTCGATGGGGAAATGATACCGGCATCAAGAAGTTTGATGATTTCTTTCTTAACAACTTCTTTCATTTTGGGATTGAGTCAACGTTGTCTTTCCACAACGGGTTTAACACCTTCTTCAAAATTAATTTTGTGTTTACAGAAATCAGGGCTAATTCCTGGAATATCATAGGTTTTCCACGCAAAAGCTTCTTTATGCCTCTTGAGAACAGAGATGAGACATTCTTTTTCATAGTCATTGTGCAACGACGATATGACTACTGGAAGAAGTGAATTATCCTCCAAGTAAGCATATTCAAGATGATCAGGAAGTGGTTTTAGCTCAAGATCAGTTGGTGGTTCTTGAAGAGATGTTTTGATCCTCAATTGATCATTAAAGGTGATTTCTTCAAAATTCTCTTCTGCTATTTCTCCTTCTTCAACTTCTTCAATATCCTCCTCGAATTTTACTTCCATAAAATCAGCGAATTCTTTATTAGGATTTGTTTCACTAATTTTCTCTGAAGTAGTCATGAATGGATCAGAATCGTCAAGTAATGCATCCACTTCTTCATCAGTAACTTCATCGATTATGTCATTGTTAAAACAAGTGTCGTCACTGGAATATGGATATTGCATTGCTTTATCGATTAAAAAGGTAATTCTATCTTCTCCTACTCCAAGATTGAGTTCTTTACCTTTTACTTTGATGATAGCATCAGCGGTGTTTAGGAAAGGTCTTCCTAAAATGAGAGGTACTCTACTATCTTCCTCCATTTCTAAGATCACAAAATCCACGGGAAAAACAAATTTACCAACTTGGACAAGCATATTCTCAGCAATTCCCACAGGATATTGGTAAGAATGATTGGCTAATCGAATACTCATCTTTGTAGGTTTCAAGGTATTGATGGAAAGTTTAGAATATAACGAATACGGCATCAAATTGATACTTGCACCTAGATCGGCTAAAGCATCGCATGTGATGTTGTTTCCTAACGTGCATGGAATCAGAAAACTTCTGGGATCTCTGAGTTTTGGTGGAATTTTGTTTTGAACAATGGCTGAGCATTCTTCATTGAGAAAGGTAGCGGATATTTGTTCCAACTTGTTCTTGTTATTCAGAAGTTCCTTTAGAAATTTCCCATAATTGGGCATTCCAGCTAGAACATCAACGAGGGGTACATTGAGTCTAACTTCTTTGATTATTTCAACAAACTTCTTATAACGCTCTTCCATATTTTCTTTCTTAAGGCGTTTGTGGAAAACTAGAAGGGGGGTTGAATAGTTTTTACCGTTTTAAATTTTTATTTACTTTGTTACTATATGTTAATTCAAAGGAAACAATCACAAATAAATAATCACACAATATAAACAAAAGATAAAGAGAGGAAAGATCAAACCACACAACACAGTTGTTTATAGTGGTTCGGCTACAAGAACTCTATTCCTTGCCCTACTCCACTCCCCGAGTTTCCTACTCGAGAGTTTATCTTTCACTAAGAAACAAACTCCTTTCCTAGGCGGAGAAAACCTTTACACGTCGCTTACTTCCTTTTCCGGTACTAAGCTAAACACCGGGTTCTTTCACAAGGTAGAACCAACCTGACGTCGCCTAATTACTTTACCGACACTAAGCTAGATGTCGAGTTCTTTACAAGGGTACAACCACTCCCTACACTCTTTGTACTTTAAGGACTAAAGTACTAACCACACTCACTGATTACAAATGATAGATATGATATGTGAATCAAACTACAAGATCACACAGTAATGTAACTAAAGGATTACGGTTCTGTAGATCCTTGAATGCTTGATCTCCTTTCTACAAAATGGAAGATCAAAGTGAAATGCAACTATGAATGATGTTAGTAAGATATGTACTGAATGAATATATGTGTTTAAGCTATATGAGTGATGAGAGAGCCAAATGATCAGCTTCCTATTTATAGGCAAGCTGATCTTCAGCTCACGGATCCGGCGGATCCCTAAAAAGGGATCCGTCCTTTATAGGACTTGGATCCGTGGGATGTGACAGCTATGTAATAGTTGTCTCTTACCATATCTTAGTTGTATCTTACCATATCATCCAAGATCTTCAAATGTCAACTATGTTGCTTGCATATCTAACTAAGATATTGTATGTGATGCATACAATGATGTCATGGAATGTTTTATGAATTAAAGTTTCCTTTTAAGGAAACAAGTTACTAAACTTGTAATTCTTAGTTAATATGTGAAGTGTAAAGTGTGTACTTAAGAGACTAAGCTAATATTTATTATTTGCTAAAAGATATTCCTTATATTTGTCATTAACAAAACTAATGAAAGATCAAAGAATATAAATAACGTTTTTGGGACGCTATTTGTATTAACAATCTCCCCCTTTTTGTTGATGACAAAACATAAGATATATTTTTGAGCAAGAGAATAAATATAGCATGAGTTCTTTAAAAATATATATTAAGTTTGTTTATTAATGAAAAGTTTTGTAAAAAATGTATGTACTGTGATGATTCACAGTTGATGCAAACTTAGTCCTTTCTCCCCCTTTTTGTCGAAACAAAAAGAGTAGCGAAGCGGAATGCGATTTTGAGAACTTTAAGAGCTCCCCCTTGTTTTATACTCCCCTAAATGGAGTAATCAAGTAAATGATGCATGAATCTACAAACAAACGGTTAGTATATGAGATGCTTATGAGATGCTCCCCCTCGATGTATACTCCTCACTTCTCGAGTACCAACGTATACTATTGAAGGGTATGATATGCTGCAAAAGAAGTGTTAGTTATGAAATGACTTCAATGAAGAAGTAGAATGCTTGTTAAGTGTTCTTCCAAACAAGCTTTTCAATATGTTTGACTTTAAAAAGTCAAACTAAGTGTCTGATGTTAATTTGTACCTAAAGTAATCATATGCAAGATATAATGTATGCAATATAGGAATGTTAGTGCATAATGATAATGATAATATGCAATATGTTGATCACTCATAAGCATAAAAACATCACATTCATATAGATTGAAAATTTTGTGACAAAAGTCACAATAGTGAAATGATGTTACAAATAAGAAGACATCCAAAAAAGATAAAAAGGTCCTAAACAAACAACTAAAAAAAAATAAAAATACAAACAACTAATCTAAAGAGCTCCTATTGAGAAGGATGAGAGATTGCGTTTAAACGTTCAAGAACATGGTTCAAGATGAACCTCATCTCGTTTTGAAGCTCATGGACCAAGATGTTGGTCCTTTGGGCCAAGTGAGCCGTTCTTTCACAATGTGCGCAATCATGAGTTGAGAAACCGGGCGGAAGACTAGGGTCCAAGTTTTGTGGTGGTGGTGGTGATGGTGGTTGGGTGTTGTTGTTGTTGGATGGTTGTTGTGGTGTTTGGAGGGAGTTCATGAGAATGTTTTGGATGTCCATTGCTTCATGAAGGCGATGGTCAACCATACCCGAGAGAGTGTAAAGACGATTGAGCTCTTCACTAATCTCTTCTTGGGTGTGAGGCATATTCATCCACATTGCCTCGTCAATGGCAACTAGAGTGGATGTGGGTGATAGAGGTTTTTGTTGAGGTTGGGATGATTGTGCATCATGGTATAAAGGGCCATGGATATCCGGGTAAACCGGGTGAAAAAGCATGGGTTGTTGACCTTCAAAAGTCATGGGTGGAAGATTGGGTAGTTTTGGTGATAGTTCTTCTAAGTCATCAAGATGTGGTGATGTAGGAGGAGTCCTAAATAATTCCAAGGGTTGGAGTTTAGGTGATTTTGGTGGTGATGGTGATCTGACAGTCTGTGATGGAGCCGGTGGTGGAGTAGAGGCCATTGGAGTAATGGTTGGTGGTGGTGTTTGTATAACAACATGTGATGGTGTTGGGGTGGAGAGTGTAAGAAAATTTTCACTAGCAATGGGTGATGATATATTGAGAGGAGAATTTTCCTCAGATGAAGAGTTTGCTAAGTTGATAAAACAGCAAGGTTTAACACTGATGCGGGCTGTTCTTCTTGGAGTTCTAGATGTGGAAGAGTTGTGTGACTTGGTCATGGTGAAGAAGGATATCTAAAGTGTACAGGAGAGGAAGTGTTTGTTGTGTGAAGAAATGATCCTAAAGTACTAATTTATAGACAGAAGGTTTGTGAGTCTGTGTGTTTGGAGTTGATGTGAATCCAATAGAGAATGTTGGTTTCTAATGATTTGGAACAAAAATTTGTGCAGGTCATATCAAGGAAGTCAATCCATTTAGCTTTGGTTGAGTAATATGTGTTGGATATGCAGTTAATACAGGAGGATAGTGGAAAATCTGATGATTTGATATTTCCACGGATTTGACGGATCCCTAAAAAGGGTTCCTTCTTTGTATCAGTTTGGTAACTTACACCTAAAATTCAAAAATTTAAATTTTGGTGGGAAATTTTGTTCCTAAGTTTCTAAGAGTTCCTAAATGATTCTAAGATGAATTATGATCAGTGAATAGATCCTAAATGATACTAAACACTAAGATTTAAGAGTCGGGATAAGTCGAAAAAGTTTTATAATTTTACTGGGAATTCTGCGGATCCAAGTGGTTACAAATGCGGAACCTTATTGTTCAATCCGCCAAATCCGCAGGATGGCGTTTGGCGGATCCAACGATAAGCCTTGGCGGATCCTTATTTTGGGATCCGCGGGATCCGCAGACCTAAAACTAAGAAAGTAAACAGAACATATGTCATATTTCGCGTTTTTCGACGAAAACCCGAAAATTCATCTAGACCTTACTTAACATCTAATATGTATAGCAAAACAACTAAATATGATAATATTAACACATGATTGCACATAGTTAAATCCATACTTAGAAATTTACCGTTTTAGGTGTTATGCCAAACATAGGCAATAATCCGGAAAATTGATAACCGTGATGGTTATCTACCTGCAAGTGTTAGTTATTACACATACACAATAAGTATTATCAGATAAATTCAAGACACATAGAAATTTAACAACACAATATCCAACATTGTTTAAAACCAAACACTCCATTAACTCAGCTTCTTCTTCAACTTCTTCATCCCCTTGTGTAATTTCATCATCCAACGCCCCAGATTCTTCACCATTCCTTTGATGTTTCGATACTCAGCGGATTCATGTGGAATTGGAGGAAGATGGCTCAAGTATTCGGGTGGAGGAATCCTAGAATTTGGCATACCATCATCTTCACTCATGGAAGATGATGAGGATGATGTTGGAACACGAGGACGTTTGCCCTTATCAACACTAACCCTAAAATCACTCAAAGGAACGAAGGTGTGTTCAATTTCATTGTAATCCGGAACAAAGCCTAGATGGTTTGGACGAGCGGGTGCAAAGGCTCTATAAAGTCGGGTTAAGAGCATACCATAAGGCATTGCAATCTTGCTTTGAACCGGAATGTCACACATTCGTTTGGCAACATAATAAGCAAGATTGAAGGGTTGACGAGTAGAGATGTTGTACATCATGTGGCATAAACAAGCGTTGATATGATCACGGTTTCCTATGGTGCACATCACATTTGCCCTTAACACATCCTCCATCTTCTTGAATTCGGGTCTTAGTTCGTTAAGTTCCATTGCAAATGGATCTCTAGCAACTTCACGACCACGATACATTCTTGTGGGGTTGTTCTTAGGAATGAAGAGATGTTCCCTAATCACTTCTTTTGATTGGAGAGGAGTGGCATATGGTGCCGTCCTATCGAAATTGGAGTCTAAGATTGTTAAGGACCATTTGTCCGAGTAAATACATGTACCTTGACTTGGAATTCCTAAGACCTCACCAAATTGATCAAGAGGGATGTTGACAAGATTTCCATTTAGAGTAAAATGAAGACTTAAGTAACCTTCATCACTCGAGGTAAGACCTACACTAGCATAGAACTCAAGTATGAACCTAGGAATGATTGGTTCATCTATGTCTAAAAGAGAATCAAATTGAATTGCAGCTAAGACCTACACTAGCGGGAGGCATGATTTTCCTAATTACAAAAAGTTACATAATTTTAGTTAAAATGATTAAAGGAAGTGTAAGATTCCTAGTGTGTGCCTACATGGGGACGATGTGGAGGTGCGGTTATCTCGACTCCTTTTGATGCAAGAAAAATTAGTTTATGCAAGTTTTGTTTATAAAACGAGAGATAACCCAAACACTCCTATTTCAATGTAGCTACGGTTGAATGTACCCGAAAATACATATTAGTTATGTATTCCCTTTAGCATTCAAGAGACATTATGCAAGTGAAGTCTAAAAGATAACGTTTTTGCATTTGTATGAACAATGTAAGAAAAAAAAAATTTTACCTAGTCGTTAGAAGATTTTAGTGAAAAATTTTCGTGGGGTTTTTGTTAAATTAAGACAATGTGCTATGAGATGCAATTCCTAACTAAGAAAAACATGTTTTTAAGTACAATGAAATAAATATGCTTCATGATTTTTCAAGAATTATGCATATACCCCAAGTTTTGGTTTTGTGCATGAAATGGAAATCCTAGACGCAGATCAGGAGTATAAATATGATAAGAATACTTACAGTGATGTTAGAAGCACAAATTTGTGGAAGAAAATGGTCTAAAATGTGATGGAGATTAAGTGTGTGTTGAGTATAGTAAGGTGATATGTTTTGGAGTGAGGAGTGAATAGTACTTGTTCTTGTTTATTAAATAATAAACTGAACTTTGCATGCGGCGGATCCGGCGGATCCCATACAAAGGATCCGTCTTTGTTGTCGATTGGATCCGCGGATTCAGAACACATGTTTTGGTTTAGTGTCGTGTGTGGCTAAACTAATGTTTATACTAATGTTTCTCCTAATCACTAGGTTCCATTAATCCTAATCCAAGTCTAAGATAGTTGAAAGGTTCACGTTTAAGTGGTTTAGTGAGGATATCGGCAATGTTGTCCTCTGAGGAAACTTTCTCAATTGAGATGATTCCCTTCTGTACATTGTCGCGAAGAAAGTGATGGCGTATTTCAATATGTTTGGTTCTAGCGTGTTGGACTGGATTTTTGCTTAAATCGATAGCACCTTTGTTGTCGCAAAGAATGGGAATGTTGTTGAGTTCAATTCCATAGTCGACAAGAGCTTGTTTCATCCACAGTGCTTGTTGACACGCCTTTCCTGCAGACACATACTCTGCTTCTGTTGTTGAGATTGCGAGGGCAGTTTGTTTCTTAGCGAACCATGATGTGAGACAGTATCCTACAAAAGTACAAATTCCACTAGTACTTTTCCTATCAACATAGTCACCTGCATGATCTGAGTCGGTATACACTATGGTTTCTACACCCGTTCCTTTGGGATACCATAATCCTAAGTGTGTAGTACCTTTGATGTACTTAAATATTCTTTTAACGGCTTCAAGATGGGACGTTTTTGGATCTTCTTGAAAACGTGCACATAGACAAACACTAAACATAATGTCAGGCCTACTAGCCGTAAGATAGAGTAAACTACCAATCATTCCTCTATATTTAGTGCTATCTACGGATTCATTTTCTTCATCCCTAGTGAGTTTGGTTTCGGAGGACATGGGTGTTCTCATGGGTTTTGAGTCTTCAAGACCAAACTTCTTAAGCATATCTTTGATATACTTTGATTGGTTGAAGAATATCCCATCTTCTAATTGTTTAATTTGGAGACCTAAGAAAAAGTTTAGTTCCCCCATCATACTCATTTCAAACTCGTCATGCATGATTTTTGAGAAATCGTCGCATAACTCTTGACAAGTTGAACCGAATATAATGTCATCCACATATATTTGGACTATAATAATATGTGATCCCCTTTTCTTGGTGAAGAGAGTATTATCTACTAGGCCCATGGTATACTTATGGTCAACTAGGAAAGTCTTAAGTCGATCATACCAAGCTTTTGGTGCTTGCTTAAGTCCGTATAAAGCTTTCTTAAGTTTGAAAACATAATTTGGTTTTTCAAAGTCGGCAAAGCCGGGAGGTTGTGCAACATATACTTCTTCATTAATAAGACCATTTAAGAAAGCACTTTTGACATCCATTTGAAATAACTTAAAATCATGTGCACATGCATATGCAAGTAATATCCTAATAGACTCAAGTCTAGCTACTGGTGCAAAGGTTTCATCGTAATCTATACCTTCTTGTTGATTGTAACCTTGAGCTACTAGCCTAGCTTTGTTTCTAGATATAATACCCTTTTCATCCATTTTATTTCTAAAGACCCATTTGGTGCCTATTATGGTTTGGTTTTTAGGTGGAGGTACCAAAGTCCAAACATCATTTCTAATAAATTGATTAAGTTCTTCTTGCATAGCAATTACCCAAGATTCATCTTTTATTGCCTCTTCAATATTTTTAGGTTCAATGGTTGAAATAAAGCAAAAATAATTACTTTCATTTTGAGCTTTGGATCTTAATGTTCTTTCATTAAGTTTTCCTATGACGTTTTCTAATGGATGACTTTTAGTTTCTTTAATATTGACTATTTCTCCTTTTACGGGTTCATTGTCATTTTCAATGTTTTCTATAGTATTAACCATTTGACTTTCAACTAAGTCATCATCTACCAAAGGTGATGTCTTAGAGGGAGGTGGACTTTCGTTGAATGTTACGTTTAACGATTCCTCGACTCTTGATGTTTCCTTGTTTAATACAATGTATGCTTTACTGTTTTGTGAATACCCAAGGAATACCCCTTCATACGACTTTGGGTCGAACTTAGTGAGATAGTCCTTTGTGTTTAAAATGAAGCACTTGCTTCCAAAAACTCTAAAATATCCTAATGTAGGCTTTTTGCCTCGATAAATTTCATAAGGGGTTTTATTTAAAAATTGTCTAATTAAGACTCTATTTAGGATATATGTAGAAGTATCTACAGCGTGACACCAAAACTTTTGTGGTATGTTTTGTTCATTTAACATAGTCCTACTCATTTCTTGAATTGTTCTATTTTTACGTTCTACTACACCATTAGATTGAGGTGTACGAGGAGCCGAGAAATTATGAGTTATTCCATTATTATCACAAAAATTTCCAAATTGAATTTCATTGTCAAATTCTCGACCATGGTCAGTTCTAATAGATACTATATTACTTCCTATTTGATTTTGAATTTTCTTGCTTAGAATTTCAAATTTATCAAATGCCTCATTTTTAGTTTTCAAAAACTTTGTCCATGTATATCTAGAGTAATCATCTACTATGACTAAAGTGTAAAAATTTCCTCCATAACTTTGTATAGCCGACGGGCCAAACAAATCCATATGTAATAATTCTAGGCATCTAGATGTAGATACCATGTTTTTAGCCTTATGGCTATTATGTACTTGTTTTCCAATTT
This sequence comes from Artemisia tridentata subsp. tridentata, assembly GCA_021014915.2. Taxonomy (NCBI): domain Eukaryota; kingdom Viridiplantae; phylum Streptophyta; class Magnoliopsida; order Asterales; family Asteraceae; genus Artemisia; species Artemisia tridentata. Next base: position 408,636,064 of record CP139507.1, read on the forward strand.
TGCAAGCATCGCAAAAGTGTTGGTCATATTTCAACTTGGGTAGGTTCCTAACGAGTTCTTTGGAAGACAAGGATTGAATAAGCCTCATATTAGCATGACCTAAGCGTCGATGCCATAGAGTTGAGTTTTCTTCCAAGGAGGTAAGACATAACTTATCTTTAGGTGTTTTATCTAATTTCATAACATAGACATTATTCTTTAAAACACCTTTTCCTACGGTTATGCCATCTTTAAGTATTTTACTTCCATTTTCACTGAAAAGGACGTTATACTTTTTGCGGCATAATTGACTTATACTAAGTAGATTAAATCCTAAATTATCTACATGAGCAACATCATCAATAGATAGAGAGTCATGAGAGATTGTACCTTTTCCGATGATTTTACTTTTAAGCTTACTACCGAATGTGACATTACCTCCGTCATACACTTGGTAGGTTGAGAAAAGATTTTTGTTTCCCGTCATGTGTCTTGAGCACCCACTATCTTTGATCCACTCATCAGGTTCAAGATCAACTTTCAAGCATACCTAAGTTCATAAAAGACTCAAGCATTTGGTCCCCAATATCTCATGGGTCCGTTTGGGTTAAACATGACATTATCATGGTTTATGTACTGAAAAGGTGGACAATTGTTCCACGGCATATAATTAGTACCATGAAAATTTCTAGACATGTTTTGGTTCCAATTATTTTGATAAGTGTGTTGTGAATTAACTATACTCTTTGGAAAGGGGTGTTTGGGAAAACTCATCTGAGGTCTTTGTTGATCCGTTTTAACTCTATATTCATTTCTAGCTTGACCTCTTCCTAAAGATACTGCTGGTTTGTGTTTATTATTGGTTATGCTACTGTTAGGTTTCTTAGTAACTTTAACAAACTCGAAACGGTCGACTTTGTGAACCTTCTGTTCAACTTCTGTACCCGCGGATCCCTTGGATATACCTGGCGGATCCAAATTTTTGGATCCGTCGGATCCGTGGGTGTCCAACTTGGTTGAATCAGTTTTATTCACAGTCTGTTCCTTATAATCACTTAAGGTTCCTAGTTTCATAAAGCCTAGTCCTGTTTTATCATGAGGTAGCTTTTGCATTTTCATTATTTCATCTGCACAACTTATGTTTTTATCAAACCTTTTAAACTTTGAATTTTGTTTGATTAAATCTTCCTGTGTGGTTCTTAAGGTTTCTAGTTCAAGTTTTAGTTCTTGACAAGACACACATGTTTCTTTACTAACTTTACCTTTTTCAATTCTTATTGCTTTTTCTTTAAGCCAATATATTTCATTTTCTAAAAGTGTTGTCTTTGTTTTCAAAAACTTGTTTTTGTTTATGATTTTTAAAGTGACATCACACAGTTTGTTATATTCTACTTCTAAGGTTTCATCATCTATAAAGGAGTATGAATCAGAATGTACCTCTTCTGTGTCATCGGCCATAAGTGCAATTTCGTTGTTCTTAGGCTCATCATCATCATCTCCTTCACTATCGCTCCAAGCTCCACTAACGAAGGCTCTTTGAGACTTGGTCTTTGGAGGCTTTGGACATTCTCCTATTAAGTGACTGGAGTCACCACACCTATAGCATTTCCTATCATCCTTACCTTTCTTATCGTCACGATCTTTCCGAGAGAATTTCTTTTCATCACGAGGTGGTTTTACAAACTTTCCTCGTCTCCTGAAGAATTTCTTGAAATCCCTCACGGCCATGGCATATTCTTCATCATCACTGTTTGAACAAGACTCATCATCACTTGACTCGACTTTGGCTTTCAAGGCAATAGACTTAATCTTCTCCTTTTTGCCTTTGACAATTTCCGAGTCTTTTTCCATAATCATTTCGTGAACTTTTAGGTTTCCTATGAGCTCATCCAGTGTCATGCTTGAGAGATCCTTAGATTCTTCAATAGCTGTCACTTTTGCTCTCCATTTCGGATGGAGTGCTCTTAGAAATTTCCTGACAAAATTCTTGCTAGAAAAAGATTCGTCAAGTGCTTTAAGTGATGTAATAATAGTATTGAACTTAGCAAATGCACTATCAATGGTCTCATCTTCAGAGATAACAAATTGTTCGTATTGTTGAACAAGAAGATCAATTTTGTTATCTTTTACTTGTGAGTTCCCTTGATGTGTGATAATAAGAGATTGCCAAATATCCTTAGCCGTTTTACACATAAAAACTCTTTCATATTCTTTCTTAGGTAAGGCATTATAAAGCATCATTTTGGCTTCGTTATTTTTGGCAATTAGTTTCTTTTGCTCATCACTGTGACGAGTAAGAGAAGCTCCTTCATCCCGACCACCCGAAATATCATTACTAATAGGCTTGTAATCACCATCAACTATAATATACCATAGATCTATATCCTTTGATTTTACATAAGTCTCAAAGCGATTTTTCCAATAAATAAAACAATTTGGTTCAAATAGAGGTGGTCTCTGCATAGATTGCCCTTCTTTAAAGTTTTCAAAATCCATGGATCGTTTTAAGTTTTAAAATACAATATATTTTAAAGATCTTAAGTAACGTAGCTCTTGATGCCAATTGTGGAAAACTAGAAGGGGGGTTGAATAGTTTTTACCGTTTTAAAGTTTTATTTACTTTGTTACTATATGTTAATTCAAAGGAAACAATCACAAATAAATAATCACACAATATAAACAAAAGATAAAGAGAGGAAAGATCAAACCACACAACACAGTTGTTTATAGTGGTTCGGCTACAAGAACTCTATTCCTTGCCCTACTCCACTCCCCGAGTTTCCTACTCGAGAGTTTATCTTTCACTAAGAAACAAACTCCTTTCCTAGGCGGAGAAAACCTTTACACGTCGCTTACTTCCTTTTCCGGTACTAAGCTAAACACCGGGTTCTTTCACAAGGTAGAACCAACCTGACGTCGCCTAATTACTTTACCGACACTAAGCTAGATGTCGAGTTCTTTACAAGGGTACAACCACTCCCTACACTCTTTGTACTTTAAGGACTAAAGTACCAACCACACTCACTGATTACAAATGATAGATATGATATGTGAATCAAACTACAAGATCACACAGTAATGCAACTAAAGGATTACGGTTCTGTAGATCCTTGAATGCTTGATCTCCTTTCTACAAAATGGAAGATCAAAGTGAAATGCAACTATGAATGATGTTAGTAAGATATGTACTGAATGAATATATGTGTTTAAGCTATATGAGTGATGAGAGAGCCAAATGATCAGCTTCCTATTTATAGGCAAGCTGATCTTCAGCTCACGGATCCGGCGGATCCCTAAAAAGGGATCCGTCCTTTATAGGACTTGGATCCGTGGGATGTGACAGCTATGTAATAGTTGTCTCTTACCATATCTTAGTTGTATCTTACCATATCATCCAAGATCTTCAAATGTCAACTATGTTGCTTGCATATCTAACTAAGATATTGTATGTGATGCATACAATGATGTCATGGAATGTTTTATGAATTAAAGTTTCCTTTTAAGGAAACAAGTTACTAAACTTGTAATTCTTAGTTAATATGTGAAGTGTAAAGTGTGTACTTAAGAGACTAAGCTAATATTTATTATTTGCTAAAAGATATTCCTTATATTTTTCATTAACAAAACTAATGAAAGATCAAAGAATATAAATAACGTTTTTGGGACGCTATTTGTATTAACAGCGTTGAAGATATGGAATCTTTGGTGTGTACGCTTTGACTGGTGGAATGGGTTTTTCTTTGGTGGGTATATTCGGGGTATTTTCCTTCTCAGCTTCTACAGCTTCATCCTCACTTTCATCATGGATGATCGTGTTATTATTCGGATTGGGTGGTGGATCATAAGAAAGACCACTTCTTGTGAATACGGCATTGATATGCTCATTTCTAGTCTGTGGTGGACGATAAGTTTTATCGTTTGATCCAAATGATGTTGGTTTAGGGTTGGATTGGGTGTTACTTGGCAACGAACCAGATGGTCGGGAAGAAATTTGATCAGAAAGTCTACCAAACTTGTTTTCAAGATCTTGAATAGATGCTTGATGATTTTTCTGACCTTACTCAACTTTGGTTTTGAGATTGAAGAATTGGTTCTTGACAAACTCATTGGTTGATTCTTGAGCAGTTACGAATTCTCTCATCATTTTTTCAAATTCGGATTCTTCTGGTTTTTTATCAGAGGTCTGTGGAGTTTGATTGTCTACTCGGGGTTGAGAATCACGGTTGTTATCCCTTTGTTGGCGATCTTGCCAATTTACAGAATTTCTCCCGTAATAATTACCACGATAACCGCCTCCACGGT